>OY744524.1:129747554-129842554 GCA_963556195.1 Sepiola atlantica | reverse complement strand
ATAATAATAATAATAATAATAATAATAATAATAATAATAATAATAATAATAATAATAATAATAATAATAATAATAATAATAATAATAATAATAATAATAATAATAATAATAATAATAATAATAATAATAATAATAATAATAATAATAATAATAATAATAATAATAATAATAATAATAATAATAATAATAATAATAATAATAATAATAATAATAATAATAATAATAATAATAATAATAATAATAATAATAATAATAATAATAATAATAATAATAATAATAATAATAATAATAATAATAATAATAATAATAATAATAATAATAATAATAATAATAATAATAATAATAATAATAATAATAATAATAATAATAATAATAATAATAATAATAATAATAATAATAATAATAATAATAATAATAATAATAATAATAATAATAATAATAATAATAATAATAATAATAATAATAATAATAATAATAATAATAATAATAATAATAATAATAATAATAATAATAATAATAATAATAATAATAATAATAATAATAATAATAATAATAATAATAATAATAATAATAATAATAATAATAATAATAATAATAATAATAATAATAATAATAATAATAATAATAATAATAATAATAATAATAATAATAATAATAATAATAATAATAATAATAATAATAATAATAATAATAATAATAATAATAATAATAATAATAATAATAATAATAATAATAATAATAATAATAATAATAATAATAATAATAATAATAATAATAATAATAATAATAATAATAATAATAATAATAATAATAATAATAATAATAATAATAATAATAATAATAATAATAATAATAATAATAATAATAATAATAATAATAATAATAATAATAATAATAATAATAATAATAATAATAATAATAATAATAATAATAATAATAATAATAATAATAATAATAATAATAATAATAATAATAATAATAATAATAATAATAATAATAATAATAATAATAATAATAATAATAATAATAATAATAATAATAATAATAATAATAATAATAATAATAATAATAATAATAATAATAATAATAATAATAATAATAATAATAATAATAATAATAATAATAATAATAATAATAATAATAATAATAATAATAATAATAATAATAATAATAATAATAATAATAATAATAATAATAATAATAATAATAATAATAATAATAATAATAATAATAATAATAATAATAATAATAATAATAATAATAATAGTAATAGTAATAGTAATAGTAATAGTAATAGTAATAGTAATAGTAATAGTAATAGTAATAGTAATAGTAATAGTAATAATAATAATAATAATAATAATAATAATAATAATAATTATTATTATTATTATTATTATTATTATTATTATTATTATTATTATTATTATTATTATTATTATTATTATTATTATTATTATTATTATTATTATTATTATTATTATTATTATTATTATTATTATTATTATTATTATTATTATTATTATTATTATTATTATTATTATTATTATTATTATTATTATTATTATTATTATTATTATTATTATTATTATTATTATTATTATTATTATTATTATTATTATTATTATTATTATTATTATTATTATTATTATTATTATTATTATTATTATTATTATTATTATTATTATTATTATTATTATTATTATTATTATTATTATTATTATTATTATTATTATTATTATTATTATTATTATTATTATTATTATTATTATTATTATTATTATTATTATTATTATTATTATTATTATTATTATTATTATTATTATTATTATTATTATTATTATTATTATTATTATTATTATTATTATTATTATTATTATTATTATTATTATTATTATTATTATTATTATTATTATTATTATTATTATTATTATTATTATTATTATTATTATTATTATTATTATTATTATTATTATTATTATTATTATTATTATTATTATTATTATTATTATTATTATTATTATTATTATTATTATTATTATTATTATTATTATTATTATTATTATTATTATTATTATTATTATTATTATTATTATTATTATTATTATTATTATTATTATTATTATTATTATTATTATTATTATTATTATTATTATTATTATTATTATTATTATTATTATTATTATTATTATTATTATTATTATTATTATTATTATTATTATTATTATTATTATTATTATTATTATTATTATTATTATTATTATTATTATTATTATTATTATTATTATTATTATTATTATTATTATTATTATTATTATTATTATTATTATTATTATTATTATTATTATTATTATTATTATTATTATTATTATTATTATTATTATTATTATTATTATTATTATTATTATTATTATTATTATTATTATTATTATTATTATTATTATTATTATTATTATTATTATTATTATTATTATTATTATTATTATTATTATTATTATTATTATTATTATTATTATTATTATTATTATTATTATTATTATTATTATTATTATTATTATTATTATTATTATTATTATTATTATTATTATTATTATTATTATTATTATTATTATTATTATTATTATTATTATTATTATTATTATTATTATTATTATTATTATTATTATTATTATTATTATTATTATTATTATTATTATTATTATTATTATTATTATTATTATTATTATTATTATTATTATTATTATTATTATTATTATTATTATTATTATTATTATTATTATTATTATTATTATTATTATTATTATTATTATTATTATTATTATTATTATTATTATTATTATTATTATTATTATTATTATTATTATTATTATTATTATTATTATTATTATTATTATTATTATTATTATTATTATTATTATTATTATTATTATTTCATGTGAGCGTTCAATGAAAAACGCCCGCAGAATATATCAGATGAATATACGTACCAATTATCTTCAATATTTCATAAGAGCGTTCGAAAAAATAAATGATTCTGTTGCCATTATTTTTGTATTACTCCACTGTATTGTTAAAATGACTTACATTATTTACCTCCCTTTCACGTCGGGAAGATGTGACACAAGGCCTGGAAGGTGGGGATTAAAAGCCATTGGACAAGAGTACGTGTACTCTGACCCGCAAAAAATGTCTGAACAGTCCCTTCGGCATTACCCGATAGGAGAGCCTCGGGACATAACCAATAAACAAACCCCTTCTCGAAGCGAGAATGTGAAGCCTGAGAATATGGACCTCTTAGGACTGCAAAGAATCATACTTCAATAGGATAGAGCAAGGCCACTTCCGTTAAAATGGTTCACAATCTGACGGACTGATTGCCGAGGAAGTATCATCAACTGGTATGCTTGCCCTCTAAAAAGACGAACTTATGTTACATAATATCTATTTCAACATGTTTAGACAGTTTATTTCAAAAGTATATTATTTTATTCGAACAAAATATAATTGTGTGGTATATCTAGAATTTGAAACTTTTTTTACTAATAAATTAGAAGTACAAGAACAAATATAAAAATGAGTAGTCACTATATTGGAATTCAATTATTTATTTTGAAAGTCTCAATTATTTAATTAGTCATTCTTCTCAAAAGTAAAGTAGTTAAACCGTATAATTCTAACCAATCCTTATAATTGAAATCCTTTAATATTTTTAATAGTTTAGCTACTGTCTTTTTTAATATCTTGTAATTTTAATATTTTTTACCAATTCTCATGACTTGATACTAATTGATTAGAGTTGCATCTGGGCGATGACGAATTAAAATATTATAAAAAATAAAACAATCATGTATCTGTGTTCATGTTCCCTGAATATCTTTTGGCTATTTTTTCGTAATTTTCAATTTTCTGGCGTCCAGGGATGCGACTTCTCGGGTCGTTAACCAATACATTTCTCATGGGAAGGGGTAATTTCTACCGACAGTTACGTTGTTCAGCACGATAACTCCGGCGATCATGGTAATAAAATCCTAGGTGACAATTCTTTAGATAATAGATCTACTTAAGAGACACATCATAGGTAAAATATTATTCTTAGTGTCAGACTCTTATGTCTAAGTGTTCCATTATTTTAAAGAATGGTCTACTGTCATTACACCACTCTCAATACTACTACTAATAATGATGATGATGATGATGATGATGATGATGATGTTGATTATAATAATTTTTATAATAATAATAATAATAATAATAATAATAATAATAATGATAATACTGATAATAATAGATGGAACTGACGGAAATCAAACAGAAGAATGGATCAGAACAAGAGAATGGATCAGAACAAGAAACACTGCCTGACGAAACCCCCCAGGAAGATGACAGACAAAACATAAACCCAGTAACGGAAGAGGCCGAAGACTACGAAATCACAGAACTCACCGAATTAGAACTCACCGAGGAAGAAACAAGAGAAGTGGAAAACATAAAACGATACATGTCTGAGAACAAAACAAATCTCCCATTTCTAAGGAACGAAGATTGGAAGAAGTTGAAAGCTGAAACAGAGACAGTAAACAAGGTACTCGCGTACATCCCAACAGACACCATCACAGACCTAAACAACTTGATATATGCGGGGGTTAAATCAGTAAGTATGAAACTTAGAAAAGAAAAAAAGCCGGGCCAAAAGAAAGGACCGACAAAACCTGGATGTGAAATCAGACTGGAAACCCAGATAACAAAACTACGAAAAGAAGCTTACACCGTAAACAGGATGAAAGAAAATAGGAAAGAATGGAAGAGCAGAAATCCGGTCGACAAGGAAAAAATGAATAAGAAACATGAAGAATTAAAACAAAAGATAGCAGCAATAGAGGAAAGACTGAGACGGTATAGATACAAATCAGAACAGCAAAAACAGAACAGGACCTTTGAAAACAATGAAAGCCAGTTTTACAAAAACGTAAACGGAGAACGAATAACATCAGAACATCCTGACCCGACAGAGACAAAACACTTCTGGAGCAAGATATGGGAAAATCCTATAACACACAACAAAAATGCCAAGTGGTTAAAAACCATGAAAAATGAACTACAGGAAATAGAAGAAGGAACAGAAACAGAGATTTCTAAAGAAACCATCAAGGACACCCTAAGGAAAATGGCAAACTGGAAAGCACCAGGTCATGATGGAATACATGCATATTGGTTTAAAAAATTCACAACCCTACATGAAAGACTGGCGCAGAAACTGAGAGGATGTATCCACAAAACAGACATACTAATGTGGATGACCAAAGGAAGGACAACACTTATACAAAAAGATGCCAAAAAAGGAACAACTCCAAGCAACTACAGACTAATTACCTGTTTACCAACAATGTGGAAAATCCTGACGGCACAACTGAGAGAACAAATCTACCAGCCCCTAAACAAACGTGGACTACTCCCCGAAGAACAAAAAGGATGCCGTAAAGGGAAAAGAGGGACGCATGACCTCCTATACATCGATTAAAAGATACTGAAGGAGGTAAAAAACAGGAAAAAGAACATATCCATGGCTTACGACAGAATCCCTCAAGCATGGATAATTGAATGTTTGAAAATATACAAAATACCTGAAAGGATGATTAATCTTATTAAGAAAGCAATGGAAACATGGAGACTGGAACTGACAGTCGGAGGACAACAGCTGACTGAGATAAAGATACAGAGAGGCATCTTCCAAGGAGACTCCCTATCACCACTACTGTTCATAATAGCTATGATGCCACTTAACTACATACTCAGAAAATGTGATGCCGGATACAAGTTTACAGACACATAACTAAGAGTAAACCACCTGATGTACATGGATGACCTAAAACTATTTGCAAAAAGCAAAAAGGAACTGGAAAAACTGATAAATATGACCAGAATCTTCAGCCAGGACATCCAAATGGAATTCGGAATAGAAAAGTGTGCACTACTAGAAATAAAAAAGGAAAACTGGAGACAACAGAGAACATAGAACTCCCCACCCAAGAGGAAATGAGGGTGCTAGACGAACAGGATAGTTACAAATATCTTGGAGTTCTGGAGGCAGACGCCATCAAATCTACGGAAATGAAAGAGAAGATTGGAAAAGAATATTTACGAAGAACAAGAAAACTCCGAAACGAAATTATATAGCAGGAATCTAGTAAAAGGAATAAACACCTGGGCAGTAGCAGTAATAAGCTACTCTGGACCATTCATAGGCTGGACCAAAGAGAAACTCAGGCACCTGGACCAGAGGACCAGAAAATTAATGACCATGCACAATGCACTACACCCAAAAGACGTTACGGACAGACTCTACATGAAAAGAAACGAAGGGGGAAGAGGACTGGTAAATATAGAAGAGTGTGTGGAAGACTCAAAAAAAGAGCTGGAAAAATACATAACTCAACACAGGGAAATCCTTATCACTGCAACAAGAGACACCATTCCAACGAACAACTCGGAAAGCAGCGAAACCAGAAACAAAACGG
This sequence comes from Sepiola atlantica, assembly GCA_963556195.1. Classification (NCBI taxonomy): domain Eukaryota; kingdom Metazoa; phylum Mollusca; class Cephalopoda; order Sepiida; family Sepiolidae; genus Sepiola; species Sepiola atlantica. The sequence continues at coordinate 129,836,039 of OY744524.1, read as the reverse complement.
CAAGAAAAGAAAAGTGGAAAGAAAAAATACTACACGGACACTTCAGAAGACTGACAAGAGAAGAAACCAACGAAAATAGCTGGACATGGCTAAGAAAAGGACACTTGAACAGAGAAACGGAATCTCTACTGATGGCTGCACAGAACAATGCAATTAGGACAAACTACATTAAAGCTAAAATAGATAAAACTCAGGAAAACAGTAAATGCAGACTCTGTGGACAAAGAAACGAAACAATAAATCATATAATAAGTGAATGTAGCAAACTAGCCCAAAACGAGTATAAGGACAGACATGACTGTGTGGGGAAAGCAGTACATCGGGAACTGTGCAAACAATTGAATTTTGAATACGCAGACAAATGGTATAAACATAAGCCAGAAACACTACTGGAAAACGAAAAACACATCTGGGATATGGATATACAAAAAGACAAACTCATACAAGTAAAGAGACCGGATGTTATAATAATCAACAAAAAGGAAAAATCTTGCAAAATCGTAGACTTCGCCGTTCCAGCAGACCACAGAGTGAAAAGCAAAGAAACAGAAAAACGAAGCAAATACACAGAACTAGCCAGAGAACTGAAAGGAATATGGAGCATGAAGAAAGTAAGTATAATACCAATAATCGTAGGAGCACTAGGAACAATCCCCAAAAATCTGGAAAAACGACTGGGAGAAATTGGGATCAAAAGAATCATTGGAACTATACAAAAGAAAGCAATGATCAAAACAGCTACAATCTTAAGAAAAAATATTGAATGCGGATACTAACCCGCATAAGCTACGAAGGATCATACGGAATCTAACACAGGAAGAAAACAAAACTAATGAAAGAACACACCGCAAACAAAGAAACAGAAAATGCAAGAAACATAACTTAATAAGCACCCCTCCCCCCAATAAATTACAGCGGCCTCAACTGACACAACACAAAAATGGACCAATGAACAGAGATAGCAAGAAGCACCCTAAAGCTCACCACCCCCACCCCACAAAAAAATAAATAAAAAATAATCAGCTCCCCCCCGAAAAATAAATTTAAAAAAATATTTAAAAAAAAAAAAAAATAAATAAAATAAAAAATAAATTTAAAAAAATAATATAAAGGAAAATATATATATATATATATATATATATATATATATATATATATATATATATATATATATATATATATATATATATATAATAAAAAACAATTTAAAAAATGGTACCAGTCTAGGCTGACACCACACAAAATATTTGCATAGGGTCAAGGAAGATGAGAAGACCGAGGAGGGACAGCACAAACTGCTGGGACCTCGGGGAGGCTTACTCCCACCCAAACCCCAGAAAATACCAATGGTCTTTGCCGGCGAGAAATCAATGGTAAACGGCTGTTGTGATACTGCAAATTAATTTGTGGTGGCTATTGAAAAGAGGTGGAAAATACTGGAAATCTGGGGAGACTTGTTGTCACTCAGACTCCAGGGAATACCACCGGTTGTCGGTGAGCAATCACAGATGACCTGTGTGAGAACTCCTAGTGAGTAAATAATAACAATAATAATAATAATAATAATAATAATAATAATAATAATAATAAAGAATAACAATAAAAATAATAATAATAATAATAATAATAATAATAATAATAATAATAATAATAATAATAATAATAATAATAATAATAACTGCTACAAAAGCAAAAACGTCGTTATTATGTGTTATTTGTTTGTTGTGTCTATCTGTTCCAGGGAGTTCATCGTAAATACATGGAAATAGAATAGATGTTATAATAATAGTTACAGGTCATATATATATATATATATATATAATATTCATTAAAAAATATTAAATCATTAATACCTACAGACGCTAGCGTTTCAAGTTCATTGCTCTCATCAGTGCATATATATATATATATATATATATATATATATATATATATATATATATATATATATATATATATATCATAAGAATCCCTTTTTAAGTAAAACTGAAAGTAGAGCACTATCGGAGAGATTCAAAATAGACATTCACCCGAGGCCCCAGTGCAATACTCCGACTCTGTCGCTGAGTGTTATCGTATGTTTATATATTTATACTCGCCGCTTTCAGTGTAAATATCACTTAATTTCTTCGTAATCACGGGACAATTTCTCGTTGCTCAAGGACCAAGTAACCGCTTACAGATACAAGGTGTATCTGTGAACCTGGTTCGCTCTCTGTAACCGTTTGAGATTGTTATTTCTCTACGCTGATGAGAGCCGTATGCTTGAAAAAACGTCGTATGTAGGTAAAATATTTAAAAATAAAATGCAATATTATATATATATATATATCCGTATAAAATATACTTTTTTCAAGCGAGCTACACAAGAATATTCGTGTTTTATTCCATCGAAGGAACTCGTATGGCTAACTGCGAAATCTGAAGTTCTATCTTCATTTTCATTAGCAACTATCAGGACCGGCGGGACAGTTATAAAAGTGGGGAGGCTCTCCTAAAAGTTGGGGGCCCGGTAAAACACATGCATATATAACTTCATTATTGATGATTGTAAAGTGGGGGGAGGGGCTAAGTCAAAAAGTGGTGGTAGTGGTGGTGGTGGTGGGGGGCTTCCGCCCCCGGTGCCGCAGTCCATGACTATGTATTTATATACGGCCCTTACTGCTTAAATCCATTGGCTTTTATTGCCAGTTTAAAACGTCCATACCACTCTTCGTAAGCTACCTGGTCATTACAGATTAATTGAAAGCGTATACAAAACATTTACATTTTCTTACTCCCATCGCTAATCAAATCCGAACTAAGTTCTCATAATATCGAACGCTATTCGTTGTTATTACCTCTACCAGCACACCATCATTCCTCCATTTGAGTCTGTATTTAAAGTTCAATCGACATCCCCTGATGATTTCACTTTTCAGTTACAAGACGTTAACCAGACTCGGCAAGCGAGAGGTACGAGGCTGTCGCAAGTAAACAGAGAGTCCATCTTCTACCTCAAAATAAAAACAATAAAATGTCTATTTTTTCAATCCCTGTCCCAACCTTGAAATTATCAAGACAATCACAGTCGCAGTCCAAAAGCGATGTGTACGCTCATTTCTGACCTACATCTTGTTAAAATCTAGATTATAATTCTTATTTACTGACCTACTTTTGTGATCGTCATCATCATTCTTATCTCAACCCTGAAATTATTCAAACAATCATAGTCGCATAAAAAACGTGACGTCTTTTAGATTTACCATCTAGGTTATAATTCTTTTTTTTCGATCACCCTCGTTAGTCTTCTAACTATAATTTTTACTTGATTTCACAACGGAAAGGGGTTTCCTTTCCCCCCATGTGACCAACCAATTTTATTCACTTTTTTGTATACACAGAAATAAAGTATCAACTACTCTAATTGTTATAATTGTTATTTGACTGTTCAAGTCACAAAATAACTCAATAGTTAAATTTTAATATAAGATTTTAATAATAACTTTAAAAGCTAGAGTTAAATATTATATAAATAAGATCACAAGGGAAGGTTCAGAAGCACATTAATTAAAAAAAAAATCATATAATAATACGGAGACACATACATCCAATAGAATGCAATGATCAAACAAAACATATATAAAATCATAAAATAATCAAGAATTAAATGTATAACAATAGCTAATACGCATATAATAAATAAGTACATACATGATTTTAGTAAATAAAATACGATTAAGTTATTATAGTTCAGACATAAAACTAATGTATAAAAGTTATTAATAACTAAACTAATCTAAAAAGGATAACTTCTTAAAAACATAGGTAGCCTTTCCTTAGTTATGAGAAATATATTGAATATGGTTTATCTGCCCTTTATATTTCGTTTTATAGTCTGCATAGCTATGAACAGTTAATATAAATGGCAGTTTACTCTTTCGGGAAGATTAATAGTATTTTTTATAAAATCGCTCTTAACGATTAATAAGCGGGTGAAGTATGTTAGATAGATATAATTCAATCACAGAATTACTTTTTTAACTACTGGAGAGCCACAGGAAAATGCTTAATTTGCTATTTAATTAATAGAGGCAAATCTGCAGTAGGGTAATAAAATATTAAAATAAAAACTTTAAAAAAGTAGAAATTATATATTTAGTTTTATATGTATGTATATTACTTTTATGTACTTACTATTATGTTGGTCCATATAAAATAAATGAAAAAAGATGTTACCGTAATAATACGTCCTATAAAGTTAAGGGCGACTAATAATGCAATATTCTGCATTAACCTGTATAACTTAGGAAGTGAATAATCGAGATAGTAGTAAGCAATATAACAAACGCTACCATCATCAATAAAAACAATTACATAAAATACATTATATATATATATATATATATATATATAGAGAGAGAGAGAGAGAGAGAGAGAAAGAAAGATAGAGAGAGAGAGATAGAAAGAAATAGATGAATGAAACAATAGATATGAATATTTCATCTTTATCTTCGATCCTATCATGATAAAAAGATGCTTGATATGAAGGATATAGCATTAATTTAAGAACAACACAAATAATTAAAATAGCTTTTTAAAAGTTAAAATCGCTCCAAACAAGGCATGGAGCCACTTATTGTAAGGAGCTAACATGAACGAAATATGATTATCGCAAAGCTTGCAGTTGTTGGAAAGAAAATACTGGAATAGGAAAATGTATTACAATGAGGTATCAAAACAGCGAATTGATGGAGACCACTTGACTAATGAGTCAAACGAACTGGAACGAAGGAAGCAGAGAATAGATCAGACAATTCTGAAGAATGCATGCCATAATAGTATTTATAGTAAAGACTTAGACTAGCAACATCACGTCTGTAAGAGAGATGGTGCAGAGAAGAAGGTAAAGTGTGCCAATCAAATTACAGATACGTTTATGCACCTTATAAAGGACCCTCAAATAGTACAGAAATTCACCAGCCAAAATGTGACAACAGTGCTCCATACATGGTCTGATAGTAGATTTGTAGAGGTGTGAGAAAGTGTTTAGAACGATAGAGAGAACTGACTTTACGATAAGAAGAGTAAACAATAAATCTAATGTATGAACTCCAATAAATATTTGCTGAGAGAGAAAAACCAAGATGTTTTAGAGTCGATTTGTATTCAAGAGCAGAGCCATCCATGAGAATCTCGGAAAGAAAGGGGAACACCTACGATTGAAAGACACGAGCTGAGTTTTTACATGATTAAACAAAACAAACCATTTCCTACCCCAATGCACAACTGAAACCGTGTCAGCTTATCACTTAGCTGCATATTTCAACTGATCCGAGGGTGGTCGGCGAGAAGCAACACCAGAATAGAGAGTGGTATAATCAGCATAGATGTTAATGTTCGGAATAATATTCGCTGGAAGATCATTTATATAGACAAGAAGCAGTGTTGGGCCTAGAATAGAGCTTTGAAGAACACCAGCATTTATGAGCAAAAAGAATGAAGCGACACCGTCCAAAGTTACTCGCAGAATCAGAAAGAAAAGGCCCAATGATGTCAAGAACATCATCACCAATACAATAACCCTGAAGTTTTTGTAGGAGACCAGAATGCAACACTTTGTCGAACGCCTTTAAAATGTCAAGCGCAATGGCGTTACTCTCACTGAATTATCGATAAACCGACAGAGCTGCTCAGTTACAATAGCGTATCGTTGAAAATCCATGGATTAAGGAAAACACTTTTTTTTATGTATTCCTTGTTTGAATATCTGATGATTAATGAATATTCTAATTTATCCAATTTTTATTTTCATCATCTTTTTGTTCTCATATATATATATATATATATATATATATATATATATATATATATATATATATATATATATATATATACTAAACGTATCGTGAACCGTTTGGTCACAACCACTAGAACTATGATTTGTATCTGTATTTAAATTCAAAATAAATAAACTGGGATATATCTTTTAAGATATAATTATTTCATAAGTAAAAACATCACAGGTCTGTTTACTTCTATATTATCACTATTAATATTAATTTTATTATTATTATTAATACCATTTTATGATTATGTACAAGTATTGCTATTCTTTCATTATTTTTATAAAGGTGTAAAGAGACTCACTATTTGACAATCCATTTTACATAAGCGTTTGTAAATTAGATTGCCAAGTTGAAAAAAGAGAGCTACACATTTTCTAAATACTCACAAATAAGTTAAACTAATTTAGAGACTGGTTGAATTAACCTGGAAAAGAATATCTACAATAGTGATTAGTGACACGTTCGGTTGATTATAAAATACGGCGAATTAGAACAATTAAAACAGATCTTCTTTCAAACATAACTCAATCCCAGAACTAAATCATATTTTAGCATTCAAAATGTTTTTTTTTCTATTTTGAATGCAGCTTGCACCTAAAGAGATCGCTGGATAGAGTTTAGAATTTATCTTTGACAATTTGACAATCTGATGACGTTATTCTGTCCAGTAAGACTGATTATTTACTACAAGAAATGTTAGACTTTTAATATTGTAGTAACAAATAAATCTTCTCCGCCTAAGATCATTAGAAAGAACCAATGTTATCTATAAGTTCCAATACCCCTTGTGAGAATGCATTTCCTATAATAATAATAATAATAATAATAATAATAATAATAATAATAATAATAATAATAATAATAATAATAATAATAATAATAAACTAATAGCTACATTGGCTTTACTACTACTAACCTTTCGTGTAATCACTCTGCATTTGACTAATTTTAGTTCAATTTATAAGCATTAAAAAACACAAATGCCCCCATATTCTGCATTTAAATGGATTTTAGTTAACAGCACAAAATATTATCTTCAAAAACTAATTTTAAAATGATAAAACATACTTGAAGCTATCTACATTATGTCCTTGTCATATATATATATAGCCACTAATAAAAAAAACTCCATTTTTATAAACAATATTTCGGAGTTATACTTATATATCAAGTAGAGGACTAGATGTTTGTTTCCGTCTATTTTTGTTCCTTTCTATATAATAAGTCAGCATTATGCGTTGTCAAACCTGAACCTTTTTATTTGTCGCGGGAATAATCTATAGAAACAAGCAGAAAAAGGAAGATCAGAGACATTTTCTATTTTGTAGATCCCCCTCCCCATCCGAAGAATACGTACAATAAATTATAGTTTTTATACTCGATGCTCCTTACTTCTACTTACATCGTCTTTGGAAATGTCTGATACCACCTTTGCATATTAGTGCGAAAATTTGAATTAAGAAATAGACAACAATTGGTCACATGTGTGTCTTGTGAGTGCACACTAGTCACGTGTACACGCCTCTCCATTTCAATGGTTCTACTCTATTTGGCTGATGTTACAACCTGCTGCCCGCACACATATCTCTCTCTATACTGAAGAAGGTCGCAAGTGGTTGCAGAAAATTATGTGTAACAAAACATTCTGTATTTACGTCAACAGATATATATATATAAACGTATATATATATATATATATATATATATATATATATATATATATATATATATACATATGTATATGTTCATTTAATTTTTGTTAAACATATATATATACATACATAAACAAGTTTTATTAAATTTTAAACAGAAACACACACACACACACACATATATATATATATATATATATATATATATATATATATATATATATATATAAGTTATGAAAATATATTTATGGCAATTAAGCTACACAGAGGCTCCCGCGTTTAAACCCCGGGGGAATCTTCTGGCTAAATTTAAGATTCCCCTCGGGGATGAACAGCTGGAGCCTCTGTGTAGCTTAATTGGCATACATATATTTTCATAGCTTACTACCTTGCTCTACTTACGTATTGAGCACTGTTTGAGTAGATACTAGAAAATTGATACATAAAAAATTATATCTCCTTATAAAATTTTATGTGGATACATGAAATAGTAATATATATATATATATATATATATATATATATATATATATATATATATATATATATATATATATATAAATATATAAAGTAATCCAACAAAAGATATAAGCGTCAACTAATATCTTATAATTGGTGAAACATCCGGATAAAAACTGAAGCTCAATATACTGGATAGAGCATTAATATTATAATATAACATGAAATAATAAAATAAGGTGTCAATCAAATTTTATTAAAATTCAAAGTTCAAGCAAAGTATCTTAACGTCTTTAGCTTATAAGTTTTCAAAGATAAATCTTCTCCTCAGAGGACCATTACCATAGTGACATCACTACAGGCAATAAAATTACACTTTGAAAGTATATAAAAATATATACCACAATACATCAACGCAAATTTTATACCACGTGGCGAAACCGGATATGAGTAGAACATATATATATATATATATATATATATATATATATATATATATATTATAATATAAAATGAAATAATAAAATAAGGTGCCAATAAAATTTTGTTAAAATTCAAAGTTCAAGCAAAGTATCTTAACGTCCTTAGCTCATGAGTTTTCAAAAATAAATCTTCTCCTCAGAGGACCATTAATGTAGTGACATTACTACAAGTAATTAAATTTCACTTTCAAAATATATACAAATATATACAAAAATACATAAAAATATAACATCAAATATATCAACCCAAAAACATACTTTTTTCTTGAATCTATATAAACCATCGATGTCATAAAGTTTAAAATACATAATCAGGAAAGATATCCAGGAGTGCAAAAACGAGAAATTAAACCTTAGCCGGTCATATCTTCCGCCGAATCGAAATTTCGATTCGGCGGAAGATATAACCGGCTTTTTTGACTCAATTCAATTTTAATTTTTTTAAAATCGGAGTTAACAGATTTTGCCACTGGACAAGCGAACTTGTTTTGTAATGCTCGTTTCAATCTCCGTGAATTTTGAGTGAGTTTATTGGACTTTTTATTTGATTTGATTTATTTATCGTATGAACATAAACATTGGATACTGTTCATTTCATCGATTGCTGACGGATCTCACGGCTTGACTACGTTTTCAATTCATTCAATTTCTCGTTTTTGGACTTTCATTCATTACCTGGATTAATTTTCAGTCAGCTTTCTGGACTTCTGGATATAATTTGATTGGCACCTTATTTTATTATTTAATTTTATATTATAATATATATATATATATATATATATATATATATATATATATATATATATCCGTATGTGTGTATTAGTGAAAGAACAACAGATATGAATAGAGAGTGGAGGAAAGAAAGAGTATGGATGTTCGTAAAAAAGATTGAGAGATACATACATATATTAAGGATAGATGGAGAAAAGACATACTTACATAAACACACACACAGATATATATATATATATATGCAAATAGATATATAGAGAGAGAAAGAGAGAAAAAGAAAAGGGTGGAGAGAATCCACATATTTCGCGAGGATCTTATCGTTTTACCGCTCATCGCCTTTGCGACTGCGCCGTGTCGAGTTTAGTCTTTGGCTTCCTTTATAATCGGACGAGCTCGTATGGCAAACGAATAAAAATACGGGGGTCGGGAGTGGTTTGTCGGGGGGTCAGTGGGGCATGGGGGAACGGCACTGAAACAATATTTGGAATACATACAATATGCACACCTACAAAAAGATTGGCCGATGCGCATCTGTATGTTGCTTATGTTGTCCTAAGTGAATTGATGTACTTACAATATATAGCCAGTCCTATATCTCGATCCGACCCGGAAAAATTAAAGAGAAAAAAAGAAGAAAGGGAAATAGAGGACAGGAAACATAAACATAGCTTTATTCGCAGGCGTACATGTAATATGTTACATAGGCACCTACTTTCATAGATTAGTACACACCTCGCATGCACACGCACTTCATTATACACACACACACACACACACACATATATATATATATATATATATATATATATATATATATGCTGACATACATTTAATAAAACATACACATATTTATATGACCTATTTTTCAATCTCAATCACACAAAACCGTATATATGAGCATACACGCATGCATATATATATATATATATATATATATATATATATATATATATATATATATATATATGTATATATAGGTTAGTTATTAAATAACACCTGCTGGCATGAATCATTAAACCATCGAAAGTGAGTAAGTTTATCCCTCATATATATATATATATATATATATATATATATATATATATATATATATATATATATATATATATATATAAAGTAATCCAACAAAAGATATAAGCGTCAACTAATATCTTATAATTAGTGAAAGATCCGGATAAAAACTGAAGCTCAATATACTGGGTAGAGCATTAATATTATAATATAAAATGAGGTAATAAAATAAGGTGTCAATCAAATTTTATTAGAATTCAAAGTTCAAGCAAAGTATTCTTAAGTCCTTATAATATATATATATATATATATATATATATATATATATATATATATATATATATATATATATATATATCTTGGAAATGAAAACGTACATAATATTTAGATTTCTAATTCTCTCACTCTCTCTTCTTATACGAATGTATGTATATATGTATATATGTGTGTATGTATGTATGTATCTATGTATGTATGTATATGTTCAATATTATATATGTATATATTTATTCGATTCAATATTTTTACATTTGAAGCATATGAAAAATCACTTAGAAACGATTACCTGAAAAAAATCTTGCAGCGTATTTTTTTAATTCTAAGTCAAGTCTCATATATATATATATACATATATATCCTCCCGGCCGTCTGAAAGTGTTACTTTCCTACACTGAAGAGAGCAATAAGCTTAAAACGCTAGCGTCTGTAGGTATTAATAATTTAATATTTATTTATAAATATTATACTAAGCCCCTTTAAGAAATTAAAGTTGAGCACTCTCGGGGATCTTAAAAATAGACCGTCAACAAGCTCTAATGCAAAGTTCTGAATATGTTCGTCGAACACTCTCGCTTGCAGATTCTAGGCTGACTCTGTGAACCGGGTTCGCGCCTCCCGACCGTCTGAAATTATTACTTTCCTGCACTGATGAGAGCAATAAGCTTGAAACGCTAGCGTCTGTAGGTATTAATAATTTAATATTTATTTATAAATATTATATATATATATACGAAACCTCGCTATAAAAACATGCTATGCAAAACAGAGAACACTCTCACACACATGCGACTTAAAGAAATCGCATCTCCGTGACCTACTCACCCACGCCACCTACACAGAAACCTCCAGCTCCCTCAACATTATTTACTCTAGACATCTCCACCGATGCCTACAACTCAAACAACGAAAACTGAACACACTAGTTAACAGTGATCAAATTTTGAAACACATATACAACCAACAGAACCCATACATCCTCAGTAGACTACTCAAACAACACAATACGCACCACATTTCCCAAAAAAACCAACACACCAACTTAGCGAACTTATCAGACTACCAACTATCAGAAAATGAATCCACGCTTTTAACCAAAGGACTCTCTTTCTGTCCATCCAAACACCTGAATCCAGTGGATCTATGCTACGACATGGAAGACTACATCAGACGAATCAAACTCAAAGAATACTTCTACAATAAGAACCAACTAGTAACTTCCAACCACATAACAACCAAACAGACAGGGATTTCTAAGACTACACGTTGGACACCCCCCAATGGACGCAACCCGACCATAGATGCACACAACAACACAGCCAAAAAGCACCTTGACAAGTTCATCAAAGACAATCTTCACAGAAACACCCATTACAACATCACAAAAGACGAACAACAAGCCATACAATCCTTACGAAACAACACACACATCACCATTAAACCAGCAGACAAGGGAGGAGCAATTACAATAATGAACACCGACGACTACATAACAGAAATAGACACACAACTAGCTCAAGAGGAATTCTACAAAACACTCCCCACTGACCCTACTCACACATTCAAATCCAAACTGAACAACCTCATTAGCACTCTAGACCATGATACTAGAACAACTATAACTAAATTAATACCAGAACACCCCAATCCGGCCACATTCTACACCATCCCCAAACTCCATAAACTCCCCAAAATAGTTAACAACATACTAAAACACCTCCCACCCGACAATACCACAAATACCGAAATATCCATTAATGATCCCTCAAGATTATATCATATCGCTAAGGCTCTAAAATCAACACCACCCGGACGACCTATTGTTTCGGGCATCGGAACCCTCACTGAACACATCTCGGGACACATAGACAGTATCCTCAACCCCCTGTTGACAAACATCCCCAGCTACCTCAAGGACACCACACACTTCCTACAGATTCTAAACAGGATAAATAATTTACCCAGTAACTCAATTCTCGTCACAATGGACGTATCCGCTCTCTACACCAACATTCCACACGAAGAGGGAATATCCGCATGCAGGAGTTTCCTACACACCCAGCACCTACAAAATACCCACATCAACGACATATGCAACATCATACTATTCATTTTGACACACAACAACTTCACATTCAACAACCAGCACTTCCTACAAGTCAAAGGCACAGCCATGGGTACTAAAATGGCCCCCAGCTACGCCAACATCTTCATGCATATATTTGAACAGAAACACATACACAACTACCACCTCTAACCGCTACACTACCACAGATACATAGACGACATTTTCCTGATCTGGCAACATGGAGAAGAGTCACTAATGGACTTCTACAGACACCTTAATAACTGCCACAACAGCATAAAATTCACTACAGAGCATTCAACCACACACATCCCATTTCTAGACGTTCTCGTCAACATCACCAACAGACAGATCACCACATCACTCTACACTAAACCCACCGACGGACACGGTTACCTCAACTTTAAGAGCTGCCACCCGATCACCACAAAAAAATCAATTATTTACAGTCAATGCCTACGCATCAAAAGAATCTGCTCGGATTCCACTGAATATAACACACAGGTAGGCATCATAGCCAACCACTTCCTCCACAGACACTACCCCTTCAAAATAATTAAACAATCAATAAAGAAAGCATCAACAAAAAGCAGACTAACTCTTCTAACAAACAACAAAAACAAAACTCCATCCTCACAAATACCAATGGTATTTGACTTCAACCCTAACACCAACAAACTACAAGACCCTCTCAAAAACATATTTAAACAATTACAACACGACCCCAACATCAGCACTATATACAACAAACCACCCATCTGCGCCAGACGACAGCTTCCAAACCTACACTCTTTGCTGACATCGACCAAAACACGCAACATTCCCGCACCACAGGGAAACAAAACATGTAACAAACCCAGATGCCAAATATGTCAATGCATCAACACCAACCACACATTCACACCTCCAGGCACCAACATCCAACTTAATCCCCCCCCCCTCTTATCTGCGACAGCCCCGACGTAGTTTACTTATTATACTGTACTAGATGCACGAAAGGTAACTATGTCGGGGAAACAAGCCTGGAGTTCCGCAAACGCTTCAATAACCATAAACAAACCATTAGAGACAAATCCACACGATTCCCAGTGGCCGAGCACTTCAATCTACCAAGCCATTCCACAGATGACATGAAATGCATCCTCATAGCCTCCAAATTCAGATCACAACAACACAGACGAAAATATGAAACCAAACTCATCCTCAAACTCAACACACACAACGCTGGACTTAATTTGGACCTGGGACTACTCAACAAATACACTTTCCACAAACAGGGTAACTAACCTATGCCATTTTCCTACGGGCGAAGTCTTGCGTGTGTCACGGTGGGATCTTAACTCTTAACTTTTAACAGTTTTTATTACATCTATTTATTTCGTTGTATGTATGTAGGTTTTATTATCTAATATTTATTATAGTCATTTATTTATTTATTTATTTATATATTTAAATATTGATCATTTATCTACTGACTTATTTATTTATATTATTTAGATTATTTATTTTATTATCTTCATTAGTATTATATTTATTTATTTGAATTTTCAGATATATTTGTTTTATATATATATATATATATATTTTTATTATTATTAGACGCTAATCTTAATAAATAGAAAGTTAAATAAACGTTTTTTTTAGAGAATTAAATTTTTAAAAATAAATGACCGCTGATACGAAGAAAGAAAGAAAGAAAGAAAAGAGCGAGTAATTAATTCAATTAACAGTTAAATTGAACGCAGTAACAGTAATTTCAAACAAATAAGTCGACTACAACGCTAAAACATGTGTATGCTGGCCAGCACAGGCACGTACGTGTGTGTGTGTATTTGTATGAGTGTGTGTGTGTGTATGTGTGTGTGTGTGTGTGTGTGTGTATCGAGCAGTAAGAGACAAAGAAAGAGAGAAAGAAAAAAGGCACGCAGCCCAGACGAAGAGAGAAAGAGCGAAAGGGAAAAACAACTATTCATTAAGCGGTTAAAATTAAACGCAGTAGTAGTAATTTTAAAACAATTAAGTCAACTACAACGCTAAGAAATGTGTATGGTTGATCGCATGGTGTGTGTGTGTGTGTTTGTATGTGTGTGGGTGTGTGTGTGTGTGTATGTGTGTGTGTGTGTATGTATCGAGCAGTAAGAGAGAAAGAAAAAGAGAAATAAAAAAGGTATTTGTGAATGGGTGTATGTATATGTATGTATGCTTACGCGCATAGGCACGTGTCGGTGTATGTGTGTGTGTGTGTGTATCAATGTACATGTACACGTCCCATTACGTGTATGTGGACGCGTATGTGCGTGTGCTCATTTATACACATATTTAATTTTTAATTTATGATTTTTCTACTCTTTCCCCCTCATTGCCTGGGAAAACCTCCCACCGTACACACGCAAACCCCAAACACCAATGAAGACTGAAGGATCAGTCGAAAATTTTGTTCTCCATACCATCAAGAAAAAACTATTTTTCTTTACAGAACAACTTATATTCCTACACGTCACAAAATAAATAAATAGAAAAATAAATAATAAAAAGTTATAACACAATATAAACTTTTTTTCATTTTATTTTTTTATATACATACTTATATATATATATATATATATATGTATATATATATTAAAATAGTTAAATTCTTCTTGATAATTCAGTAGCTATACCAACAATACATATCTTCATGTTATAATGTAGTGATTTATAATTAACATTTTACTTTCATATTATCTATTTTCCGCAAGGAAAACAGCTTTAATATTTATTCTAATTGTCTCACAAAAATCAATTTCCAGCAATGAATAAATTCAAGAACATCGTATCATACATTTTAATTCATTGGGTTCAATTACGATTGTTTCAGAGATAGTTAACATTCAGCTATAATCGAAGCTAGATAACCAAGGAAAAATGAAAAAAACTTCATCATAAATGAATCGTCTTCTCTGATGATTTCAAGGCCGGTTTAAACAGAGGGTTTGGGAGTTTTCCCTAAGCTCCAATGTCTTTATGAATTATAACTGTACAACCCATAAGTTGAAGGCAGAAACATCGAGATATATGGTTTTGAATAACATTTTTTATGAAACACTTGCAATTCAGATTTTAAACTGGCAGCCATTTTGAATTCGGAGTGTAATCCTTTAATAAATTATGCCATTCAGGATCACAACATGCGGAAATAGCACTGCATTGTATAAATATATATGGCAACCAAAAAGATAAAAACATTAGCTCTAGTATAAATTTGGAAATCAAAAATCTAACTTTACAATATAAATAGAAGAAATTGTAAATTGTGTTTAGAGGAAAAGTATAAAATAATAAACATGTAAAACAAATAAACCTATTAAATAAAAAAACAAGAATGTATAATTAAATGCCGAAGCATTAACTAATACTGTTGTTGTTTATCCGGAATTAAATAAAATAATTACCGGGTGGTATACAAACAAGTAATGATTAATAAACACTTACTAAATAAAAACTAAATAATATATCAAACAAAAGTGTATAAAAAGCATCAATAAGTGAAATATTAATAAATCTAAAAATTAATAAATGTAACAATTAATAATTTATTAATAAAATAAGTCCATATAATGAATAAAAAAATAATATATTAAATAAGAGTATACAAATAAGATAAGTGGTGCCACAATAATGATAAACAAGTTTCTATTACTTATAAAAAGGCAGTAATATTAAAAACCCCGATAATATATATATATATATATATATATATATATATATATATATATATATATATATATATATAAATTAAAATATAAATTAAAATATAAGTAAATGAATCACAATAAATAAATAAAAAAGTTTTGATAATTCTCGTTTCAACAAGTTTTTACCTTGTTGCCAATTAGGTTGAAATAAATTAAGCTAGCACATTATTTATATAATTATATTATATTCATAGAATGCAGACTAAACAGAATTTGGCGTACTATCGTTTCTTAAACCATTTGGAACATTTCATTTTGTATATTACTTGAGATGATTCCCCAAAATCTCTCTTTCTTTCTCTCTCTCTCTCTTTCCCTATCTCTTACATTCTCTCTATCTCTGTACACACACACGCACACAAAAGCACACACACACACACACACACACACACACACACACACACACACACACACACATATATATATATATATATATATATATATATATTAAGTTAATCCAACAAAAGATATAGGAGGCAATTAATATCTTTAATTAGTGAACATCCGGATAAAACTGAAGCTCAATATACTGGATAGAGCATTAATAGCATAATATAAAATGAAGTAATAAAATAAGGTGCGAATCAAATTTTATTAAAATTCAATGTTCAGGAAAAGTACCTTAAAGTCCTTAACTCATGAGTTTTCAAAGAAAATTCTTCTCTTCAGAGGACCATTACCGCAATGACATTACTGCAGATAATAAAATTAAACTTTGAAAATATATAAAAAGGGGAGAAGGTTGCGGGGGGGGGGGGTGTCAGCCTAAATTGGGAATGTGCAGCGAAATGTCTGTTTACATTAGTTTTAAATTTCTGCATGTCAGTACTGTCGGGGAAACAGGGTGCAGGGAGGGAGTTCCAGAGGCCAGCAGCACGAGGAAAGAAGCTATTTGAGTAGAAGGCTCTCCGGCATCTGGGGACCTCCACAGTGAATGAATGAGATTTAGTCGGTTGTCGAGTTAGTCTAGTGAATTTACGTCGAGGGGGCACCAGAGTAACCAATTCATCGGAGCATAATCCATTGAAGTATTTGTAAAACAAACATAAGGATGCTACATTGCGGCGATGGGACAGGGACTGGAGCTTGGTTGACAGTGAGGCACCTATTAGGTTGGCGACTCTTTTTTGGACCTTGTCAAGGAGGAAGAGACTAGTAGATGATGCACCAGCCCAGATGTGGCAACAATACTCCATGCATGGGCGGATGGTGGCTTTGTAGAGATACAGGACAATGTCAGGTGTGAGGAGTTTACTAACACGGTAGAGGGAGCCAACCTTCTTCGTGGCAGCCTTGGCGTTAATGTCTTCAATGTATTTTTAAGAGCTTATATTTAAACGTCCGTATCGCCTCGCTTCTAAAAGGTTAATCGCTCCCATCATTTCTAATTAATACGTTCGTTTTATTTCGTCCGTTTAGGTGTTCCGGAGCCCGTCAATTTTGAAATTTGTAACTCTTAACAACTTACCTCCCTTTTCAATTTACTTTAAGGCTACTTTAATATACAATAGGCAGCCTTTATTTTACAAAACAAATGACACATTTATCCCAATAGGAATTTCTTTAAGATCTCTACAAATATACAAAAATATTCTCGAAATATTAAACATCGAGAATATATAACATTTTTGATGGTAAAAAAAAATTGATCTTTAAAGATCAATTTTTTTTTGCGCATTTATTCTGCTATTTTGGTATTTTTTGTTTTCTCTTTGGCATATGACATCCTTCAGGTTATTTAATGGTGAGTTCAGTTATTTTGGTATACATTTTTATGTTTTAAGTTCTTAAAATTTGAAATATTAATTTATTCATAGCGTTTGCTTTACGTTCAGTCTGTCTCCCCCGCCCCGCCCCCCCAAGCAAATTCACAATTCTTTCTACAATCCAAGCATATTTAGTACAAGAGTCTTTCTATAATCGCTGTTCAATCTTATGTTCCAAATGTGTCAAGCCATTTAGGATCAAAACTCCTACTGATGAGACGATCACCAAAAAGTTTGTCGAGATTCAATCCTACCAGAAAATTGTATTCAAATTTACTCAATCAAGTGCAATGCATGTGTTGCACTATGAAAACACGGCATCAATGGTCGTTACTGGTTTGAAGATAAAAATTAGCGGTCACTCATAACAAATACTGAAACCACTTAGTGGTCGTTAAGTATTTTTGGTCAGGCATGAGTAGTAGAAGACATGTTGTGATCGATAAACAGCTTTTTAAGGGGATGAGACAAGAGAGGGTTGCGACAAATAAATTGCCAATGTTACACGTTTGTATCAAGGTGTACCTGCAATGCATAGGTGCACATTTAGAGCATATCATTGATTGGCTATAAAACAAAGACTGTGGGGCATTCGTGACTGAAACTTGGTGGACAAGTCAGGCATCGACGCAATTTTATTCTACCAAATATAGTTGAAGTGCAAATAATTATAATTTACAAAGGATTGTGCATTTCATTAAATATTCCATGAAGTCAGAAAATATAAACAATTTAAATATTTCTTTTTCATTTTACTTCAGTCGAACTTCTTAGAAATCAAGGGGCACCTTCCTGGGACTAACACCTGATCTCTATCTGAGATACATAGACATTCAAAATTTCTATTAAAGTTCTCTTTTACCTATCAAACGTTGAATTAGTAAAAAAAAGTTATGATTATTCATTTTCCTCTCCACAATTGACCAGTTAACTATTTTATAGTATATCCTTCTTTTGGTCTCTTGATGTTACCGGATTCAAGGATAAGAATTCATCTAGTCTGATGGAGTATACAGCATAGTGCTGTTATTTGAGTTAACATTACTTGGATGATGTACACCATTCCTCGTGTGAGTTGGTAGGTTACGGAAGCGCCAGAGAGTTGACGAGGCGAAAACTGCCAAACTATAAATTGAAGACTGGCCGCCAATAAATTGTTAAGCAAATATTTTTGTTTTTTTACATTTTTTTTAATGTTTTTTTCTTACATGTTTTTCAAAATTGTTTTCTTGTTAACATGAACACTTTTTCGGAACTTAAACCGACAAATACGTTGACATGTATCGCATTTTATTTTGTTTGCTAAAAAAAACCTTTACTGGCAGAATTCAGTAAGTCCATCGGGAGTTTCAACGATCTGACAGAGATTATAGAAATGATTTTTTTTGTTACTGAACGCGATTAATTTCTTCCAAAAGTTATCGGCTGCTTGCTGTAGCCTGATTGTCTAATGTCTGCTGCAACCTGATTGGTTAATAGTTTCGTCAACTCTCGGGCGCTTCCGAGACATGTCCGAACGTTGACGACGCGAAGTCACGGAAACATGGTGCGTCATCTATAAGAGTACCTATGAGCCAGTGTATAGCCGTGTGAAGGGGTTCTCATTTGGACTTCTAATACCATGTTATTTTGAATATTTGGTCAGGGTTTACTTGTAGGATGAAGCATACTCATGTCATGTTGTCCTAACAAACCTTTATACAGGGAAACCGAAGACACTCAAGAATGGTGTATAGTAAGTAATTCTAACGTCTATTCAATATATGTGTGTGCCATCGTATGCAATTTTAAATCATACTCAAAACATAATCTATTCAGCACACAGACGGGATGGGGACAGGTACTACCACACAAGGTCAACGTGTACTTCGATACTCTGGAATGCTCTAAAATTGATGCAAAGCAATCGGATGCCAAATATTCTATAAAAATATTGTCTATCTCTTATTTATTTGGTAATCCTTCCATGAACATCTCGGTACAACTTTATGCAAAAAAGAAAACACGAAATCCCATTTACATAAATAAAAAAACGAATGTGTGTTTGTTGGTTTGTACGAGTTTCCGTATCAAACAAAAACAGCCTGTTAAAACATGTCACAAACAGATGTGAATGTATATATATATATATATATATATATATATATATATATATATATATGTTTATGTGTATCTATATGTATGTATGTATAATATCCAACTATAATTTTCAGTCTGAGAATCAGGAAGGAGCGTTGCTCACACTTCTGTCATCTGATAGATTGAGAATTAAGATTTACAAAGGACAAAATCAATGATTATTTAGTATTGTTAACTTGATCAATTATTACAACAGAAATTGTTGAATTACTGCACAAAGATTTTGAGGAGATTTCCACTGTAGCGCCAAGTCGTGGCCTGCACGAGCAGCCGTAAAACATACTACTGTCGTTTTAGGAAGAGAGAAGAAACCAGCATTATTTATCCGAGTTTTAGCTCGGTAGAACAACCTGCCAGAGCAGGACGTGACGATGACTACCATATCCATGTTTAAAGCCGCCTTGGACAAATATCCAGATTGTTGTATTTTGTTTTCCAAATAAATTTCGTTTGATTTTTACATGTTGATTTAGATGTATAGCAGCCATTGTATGTATACATTTTTCGGTTTTTTATTTTAAAAAATTGATCGTTATTTGTACCTAGTTTATTTTCCTAATCGTGGGTATCATATTAAAAAGTCTTCTTTATTGTGAGATTAAATTCTTTTTAAATACTCAATTATCCTCATGTTTTAATTAGTATATTAATTTAGGTCCTGCTCATATATATATATATATATATATATATATATATATACATATTTTAATTATAAATTTACTGTAAGCAATAATGAAACAAGATTCAATGCCATACACTGTAGTCTATGCGCACTATGGGTCGACAAATATAGTGTAGTGGCTTGTCCTGAAAACTCACATCAGACCCCACTTATAAGTGTAGAAATTGTCTGGGGTAGGCTCGCCTATTTAACTGCTCACCTTACACTGAGATGGAGTTAGTCAACGACTTTACCGAAATGGTAGACTTCTTGTCTAATCTTGGGGATATGTTGAGTGATTGCGGTTGGTGCGAGTTTAGCTCTACCACTAGGGTAACATCGCATGGGAGAATCCGCAAATTGTTGGCAGTCCTAATATCACAAGCTATCCCTCTCACTACCAAGGAATACTTATACAGTAGCTGTGCTAGTAACGTGATGCTGTATGGAGTTGAGTGCTGCCCCCTACCAGTATTATATGCACGTCCTCAACATAATGATAGAGTAATGATCATATAGATATGCGATGACGGGTCAGATCGGATCCGGTATATGAGCTCTGATGCTGGCGAGAATGAATATCCCAAAGCTTGATCAACTTCAGTGAGTTACGTTGGTTTGGCAACGTTAAGAGGAGCAAACACATTCTTATGACCGCCAAGCGTGGAGAAGGTTGTAATCTTTTACTAAAAAATAATAAAATCCATATTTCAATTATACACCCATCTTGGCTGGAACGCGGATTCTAGTAGTATATAATATATATATATATATATATATATATATATATATATATATATATAAATATATATATAAGAGAGAGATAGGGAGGGGGAAGTGAGAGAGAGAGAAATATATATTCACTACACCATCTATAACAAAAACCATCTCTGCAGAGCCCAAAGCTATAGTAAACGCAGGCTGCTCATGTCAGGACAAAAAATTGCCCCCTAGAGGGGAATTGCCAAATCGATTCCCTCGAATATGAAACCACCGTCACAAACCAGACTAGCAGCAGAGCAGAAAAATATATAGGCATGATATAGGGAAGCTTCAAGCAAAGATTGTACGCACACAGAAACACTTTCAGATACAAAAAACAAGGCAAATACGGCACTTGCGACGCGGATTTGGCAACTTAAAGATGTAAAGACATTCTTCATCATCCAATGGAAAGTAATAGAGAGACTACCATCCTTTTCTCAAGCCATAAGTAGATGTCTTCTGTGTGATGCAGAAAAATACCCTATATTAAGGGGCATTATTGACCCAAATACAATCTGTTTGAATATTACAGATGAAATCTTTAAAGGATGCATCAACATGAGACAAGCACTACTTATAAATTTGACTTACCGATACAAATATAGCTCTAGCAACAACCCTCCGTATGCTTAAAACATAACCCCATATTTGCCCCACTAAATACCGACTTCCACTACGGAAAATCCTCCCAACCATCACCTTTTTATGAATATAAATAAAAAATGGGAATAGATATCTTAATCGGTCCATATCCACAATACTGTTTAAGACCAATAATTTACACCACATAAATAAGAAATAATAACTTTTCCAATAATAATGTTTCCAGTTATTAAGAGGGTAACACCCCCATTTCACATCATTATTACTCCCATAAATCTCCACTAAATCTTAGTTAAAGATGTTAACCTTTTATAATTCCTAAACAGATTCAATCATGCCGACCTTCTCCTTGCTCTTACCTCTAAACCAGACTTAATAAGTAAACCAATATGATTACTCCCATAAGACTTTACTATACCTTAGTTAATAATGTTAAATCCCGAATACAGAATCATTCAAGAACCCTGCAGAGTTACTGCCCTTTGACCAATGGCAGGACCGGAGCCGGATTAAATCTTAGTTTACATTTCTTTTTGATTGATTTAATCCAGGCCTTGAATTTGAATTTAACGTGTGTTGTTTAACCTTTTTATTTTATTATTTATATAATCCATTAAACCCAATTACTCTCCTTAACATTCTCTAGAATATATATATATATATATATATATATATATATATATATATATATATATATATATATATATATATATATATATAAGAGATTATGTAAATATTTACAGCCAGATGTATCCATGTTACAAATCGTGTTGCCTGGTGTATATGTTCCCAAGTTAATATCGATCCGTCCATGAGTTTAGATGATTACAATATATATATAGTCATCCACCCACAAATTGTTTCACTTGTTACCGACATACAGACTGTTTCGCTGTATCACATCTCTTCAGTGCGACTAGACCAGTTAGTGCCTCAACCGCCGAGCTGACAGTCGGCCCTCCTACTCCATGCGCTATCAGGCGACACTGACTGAATGTAAGTAATATCTCAATGTAAACATTGCAAGTGCCGGGAGCTTGAATTAGTTTTACCTGATGAGCTATGCCTCAAAGCTAATGGCAGTTGGCGATATCCTTACAAATAAGCACTACCCAGGGAGGGAGCTTCATATAGGCATTCACATAAGATATTATATATATATATATATATATATATATATATATATATATATATATATATATATATTAGATTTTTAAATGTGAAATGATATATATAATTATTTCCACAATCAGACAAGGGCGCAGTCCACACAATCCATGAAAGCCACAAACCGGAAGTTCTAGACTCGAGTTTTGCTCTCCTTTGGGCTCATCAGTAGAACATATCCGAACTCAGGATACGAAAAACGAGTCACTTGCATTCGAGGCGAGTACTCTGCCACATACAGGAAAGTCTATTAACTTACACAGACTAAGCAAACCGCGGCGAAGGCCGACTGTGGAATGTACCTATTCTTCTCAACAAAGGGTGTAGTCATCCAACTACTGAGAACCTATGCTGATGTCTCACAAGTAGGATTTATACTCCCTAGAACGATGTCATCCAACAAGCTTACCTAGCGACCAATTTATATTAGATTATTGTATGTGAGATGAGATATATAATTAATTTCAATCTGCTAGTGGAAATAATTATATATATATATATATATATATATATATATATATATATATATATATATATATATATATATATATATATATTTGTGTTGGAACGATTAATTAAAATTGGAATCGGAAATCGGAAAAATTAGATGTTTTAGGGGTATCGGAATCGGACAATTTTTAGCCTAATTTCCAATTTCAAAAACGATTATTTTAATGTTAATTTTCCATTGCTGTTTCTAATGATTAAATGCTAAATATTTATTGTTTTTAAACTAAGGGTAAAACTAAAATCTATAGATAATAATAACATCAAAATATGATCTATTTTACTTGTGTAAAAACAAACAAAAAATGAAACTGTATTAGTTCGCTGAGTGATTTTTAAAAGAATGCAGTTGATTAAAGGGGTTCCAAAAAAATGTTTAAAAATTAAATAAACCATTTTTGTCCAAAAAATAAAGACACACATCATTGATAATTATATTAAATGTAAATATTAAAAAAATAATTGCATGCTGGGCTTTTGTCAGTATCAGCAAACCCTAAAAGAGGTGGTCAAAAAGTATGAAAACACTTTTAACATGTTTAAAGGCTTGGTGTGGAGTCGAAATAGATATAAATGATTTTCACGGCTCTGTGCGAGGACACGCTTTGGCGTGAGTCTTATTTGAACTGAACTGGTAGCAAAACAAAATTTGTAAATATATAAAAGATGGAGATAGAAGGCAATAAAATCAAATACTCATAATAAAAATGATTCTCGGTTATTAATATTATTGAAACCGTTTGGCCATTTAGTTGTTACATTTGCCTTCCATTAACAAGATATAAGTACACTTCTATACCCGGTGAACGATAGATACAAACAATTGCGCTTAAAGGAACGCTAATAATCCTTAAGAGATCTCTCGGTTTGAAGTATCTAAAAAAGCTGATGTCTGGAATCCGGTAGAATCACGATCCCCAGTAAAAACAAAAAGACAAGAATATTTTTTTAAAAGCGAGAAACTACGCGAGAGGCAGTGATTATTTGCGAACATAAAAATGTAAGTGTATATAATTTAAAAACTATTTTTTAAATGTGTTTTATGAACTATAAATTAAATACTAACATGTTTTTTTATTTCATATTTAAACTTTTATTCCATTGTAATGTGAATGTTAGAATCGCTTTCTTTGTAGAAGTTAAGTAGATTATTTTACTATGTAAGTAATTATTATTATTATTATTATTATTATTATTATTATTATTATTATTATTATTATTATTATTATTATTATTATTATTATTATTATTATAGCTTAACACCTTCAGCTAAATCAATTCTCCTTCTTAAAAAAAATAAGATTCTACTTTTTAAGGCGATTAAGTATAGAACAACTTGAAAAACTTAGCTTCAGAAAAGATCGATTATTTTAGAATTTAGAGTGAGATATCAGTTTCACATGTAACTTTACCGTGAAATGAACCCCCATTTCCGGGTTATTCTACCGTTTTAGAGCAGTAAAAAAACACTGCTCTGAATAGTAATTATGTGCGTTTTATTTGAAGAGAATTACATTTTAAGGCTATTACGTGTCGTTTTATGACCTTCCTATTCGGACTTAGGGTTAGTTGTAAAAGATTTAATGAACCGCCCGAAAAATATAGAATGTCCTGGAAATGAGGGCATTTTATGTAAAATTTATATAGGAAAAATATCTCCCACTCTAAATTCTAAAATGATTGTTTTGGTAGTTTTTTCTTTCTGCCAAGTTTGTCAAGGTTTATACACGTAATCGCCTACAAAAGGTAGAATCTCATTCAGGAAGGGGGTTATTTAGCCCAGGGTGTTATTAATTACGTTTATTCCTATTTACTTGTCTCCTCACGAAGACAGACTTAGACACAAACCCGTTTTTTTAATGTGGAGAATCTAGCTTTCAAAAAATGGGCTCTCTGTATTGAAACACAAATTTTAATTGCCTCAGTCTAGAAAGATTTACCCTTCACTGACTAAGGGCAGAAAAGATAAAATGTTGTATCAGAACAGATACTAGACATGAATTATTAATTTTCTAAAAAATATAACATAAAAAATATGACATATATTTTGATGATTAGGCACAAGAATGTGTACAAAAATTATCGCCAAGAATGAAAGGAAAGGTTTTGTTACTTCATTGAGAACCGGTTTCCTTCTTTTAATTATAATTCAACTTGAAAATGTGTCCGAGATGTACAAATTTTGTTCTGTTGTCTTTATTTTTTCTACATTTCTCTGTATTTAAAAAAAATCTATAATTGATCTATCGTAAAACAAAAACGTAAACTAATACAAACATGATGTTCCTAAATTAATTTTAAAACAATATTTCCTATTAAACTGATATCTTTCAATTTAAAGAGTATAATCTTGCTTCTCCTTCTTTTTAAATAATTTAGTAAGAAATATTTCTCCTTTAAAATAAAATTAGACATGAATTATTTAATTATTAATTAATGAAGTTTTTTTATTCAAGAAAAATGTGTTCCATGATATAACCGAAAAATATCAATAAACTATTTGTCAATAATATCTTATTGAGTGTGAGATATTCAATTATTATCCTAAACGTTCATACAAAAATATCAGGCCAAAAGAACTTTCTGTGGAACTCGGTAATTTCAAACTAAACCCTTTATTTAATCCACTGTGGTATGTATAAATATATACACATACCTAACTTCATATATAGTTTCCAAAACTCGCACTTGCTCTCAAAAACGTCTAAAATAAGTAAAATACAAACAAGTGGATAAGAGAAAAATTGCTCTACATCAACTTTTGTAGTTATATTAACTCTCTCTCTCTCTATATATATATATATATATGAGGATAAAATAAACGATCTATCATGAAATAAAACGATGCAGAGACATGATGTGTGAAACAAGAAAGACAGGAAAAAACAAATTAAACACAGGAATAGCTTTACCGAGTTCGTTCGGATCAACGAACATCTTCATAAAAGTGAAGATTTTAAATTTAATGATAAAATTCATACATATATATATATACATATATATATACATATATATATACATATATATATATGTGTGTGTGTGTATATATATAAATATATACACATGCATAACTTATGCATATATACATATATATATATATATATATATAACGGGCTGATTGTGAATCACATCAGAGATGCCCCATGAGGTAAAATTCTTTCGCTCCCTGCTGATCAGTGCGCAAATAAGTTAACTGAATGGATCAAGCAGGCATTGAACACATGTTGTTATGTGAAGATTCTACAGCAAGCCCTACTCCCCATAATGGTTCACTTCGAACTCTGCGTCTGATATTGCAGAAATCATTCCGACACTTCAACCGCCATAAGTCAATTGCAAATAGGCAGAAACTTATAGTGTCAAGAAATCATCGTAAGACTGTAATAGATGTAGCAAAGAGAAGGTACACAGAGATGACCAGAAAATGCGTTCAGTCACATAAACGTGATTTCTGGAAAATCTTCAATAGTGTGGTGAAAAATAGGCAATCTACAATCCACCCTGCTCTCAAACCACAATAATGTCCTTTGCACGGCAACTGATAAAGCTGAATGACTTACACCCCCACTTTGGACTCCGAAAACCACTCCCTCCCAAATTTCCCATTGCGGACTGAAGTCACACTTAATGACCTGACAACCACTCCAGCTCACGTCCGAGACATCATAAAAGACTTTGACATCTCTAAAGCATGTGGCCCTGATCTTATACCAGTAATAGTAATAAAGAAATGCTCTGCTGAGCTGGCTTCTGTCCTCTTACAACTTTACAAGAAATGCATTGCCGAATCTTGCTTCCCTGATAGATGGAAAGTTGTCTCTGTAGTACAAGTTTTCAAGAATTCTGGAGATAGAACTGACACTCAGAATTATAACCCCAGCAGTCTATCCCAGCCTTTTGCTAAACACTTTGAATCCTTTATCAATCTAGCGATAGTCTGTCACCTCGTTAATGATAAACTTCTTTCTGACCATCAGTATGGATTTTGGCAAGCAGGTTCATCAGCAGATACACACATGAACAGGTGAAACTAGGACGGTAACGTTTGATAAATTGTAAGTCTTTGACAAGGACTGACATAAAGGTCTTCTCATAAAACTTAATTAATATGGTATTACCGGACACATCTAAATGAATAAATGCGAAATATATTTCCATGTATCCTAACTATGCTTATATCAAAACATGTTACGCTCATTTGATTCAATTATACATTTAACTACTTTCAAATACATTATCTATAGCCAACAGAATACTGCGTAACCACATTCATCCCGATGCTTCATTAGCATAATAATGTTATAAACACCTTCTAATAAATTAATATTCTGAACAATTCATTCCTATTTTCGTTTTAAAGTTTTCTTACATATATTCAAGAAGTTTTCTTAAGATTAATCTTATTATTAGTAGTAGTAATATTAATTCTTACGATTTTATGTAAAACGTTGTACGTTCAAAATGATTATGTTCGAAATTCAAATAAATTCCGGTCACGCATGCGTATGTTTACACGAACCAACAACTTAGATTACCTGGAATAATTTATTAAAAAAAATAACTAACAAAGTTTTTCTTTAGTTATATACTTTATATTTAAAACTAAATTTGTTGTTGTTTTCGACAACGACAACAACGTCGACTATTGAATATGATTATATTTTCTATAATATAGAAAGACGAAAAGTTCGCCATCTCTCTCAGCTTTTTTAAATAATAAAAAAAAATAGATTCATATTTTTTAAACGTAATTTTTTTCTGTCTACTAAATGAATAAATGCGAAAGTTTTTTTTCCATTTATCCAAACTATATTTATATCAAAACACCCATTAATTGTGGATGGGTATAGTTAAAACAATGTTTTTATTCAGAGACTTCCATAATTTTAAGAACAAACTTTGATAAAGTTTAGATTAACACTCTCAGCTAAGTTTAAACAATTTGCTTTTACTTTTTAGCGCCAATCTATCTTATATAGGACAGTTATTTAATACATTTTTAACACTAACCCAAAGTCCGACTGGCAAGATCGTAAAACAATACGTAATAGCCTAAAAGAGTGAACCCCTGACCCCTAAATAACGCACAGAATTTATCTCTCATAGCAAAAAAAGTTTATCTGTCATAAAACCCTAGAATAGCCCGGATATAGAGAATCATTTTAAGTTAAATTTGTATGCGACACTGATGCCCAACTCTAAATTCTAAAATATTTTTTTGTTGTTTTCTATTGCTGCCAGCATTTTCTGGGTATCTACACGTAATCGCCTAAAAAAGTAGAATCTTATTTTTTAGGAGTGGGTGGGTGGGTAGTAGATAAGGGTGTTAATCTACAATAATACCAACAGTTTTAATATTTTTTATTTATACATAAAAATGGGGTATTTAATTATTTAGATAATTTTAAAGAAGCTATGTATTTAATTTGCACGTAAAAAATAACACAACTAAACTCAATTGCTTAAAATTAAAATAAAAAAGAACGTACAGTTAAAATATAAGATTTAAAAAATAAAATATGGTTAAATTGGCAGATTAACACACTCCGCTAACCCCCTCCACCCAAAAAATTTTTTTAGGCGATTACGTCTGAATACCGTAAAAATGTGAAGAAGGAAAACATATTTTAGAATTTCGAGTGAATGATCAGTTTCATATATATTTAACGTAAATTGTGCGTTATTCTGTGCGTTTCTTTTTTTTCGGGGGCGGGGTTTCCACGTTTTTAGGCGATTACGTACCATTCGGACTTAAGGTTAGTGTAACAAATATATTAGTTAACTATGCCTTCCCCCGGGTAGGGTTTGCTAGTATTTAATATAAGTAAATCCTTCCTATCCAAAAGAAAGATCCAGGTTGTCATCGATGGCCGTATATCCAAACAATATGACATAAATGAAGGTGTACCCCAGGGATCGATTCATGGACCTTTATTGTTCCTGATTTTCATAAACAACCTCCCTGATGACATTGCGTCTGAGATGGGCATATTTTCTGACGACACCACGCTCTACTCTCGTCATGTAAATAAGACGGACGCGTACATTCCCGATGCACTGGCTAAATCCTTAGAAAGTGACCTCCAGTCTGTAGTGTAATAGGGGTCATACATGAATGGTAACATTGAATGCTGCTATGACAAAACTCATTTCCTTCAACAACTACAACAAGGAACCTCTTAAACCACCGATTGCCATAGCAAATAACATCCTACGTGAGAGTCCAACGTTCAAACTCCTAGGCCTAACATTCACAGGATACACGAATTGGAAAATACATAGAAGACATTGCCAAGGCTGCTTCAAAGAAAATGGGCTCCCTCTAGTGAGCTAGGAATTTCCTCACACCTGACCGTATATTATATATCTACAAGGCCACCATCCGTCCATGCATGGAGTATTGTTGTCACATCTGGGCCGGTACGTCATCCAGAAGTCTCTCCCTCTTATACATGCTTAAAAAAGAGTCGCTAATCTAAAAGGCCATTCACTATTCACCAAACTACAGCCCTTGTCACATTGTCGCCATGTTGCATGCTTGTGTTTGTTTTACAAGTACTTTATTGGAATGTGATCCGATATACTTGTGGCTCTGGCGCCCCCTCCATGTAAATACACTTGACGAACCCGACACTCAGCTAAATACCGATATGCAGAAATGTAAAACTAATGTCAACAAGCATCTCGCTGCACAGCTCCCAATTTAGGATAACACCCAAAACTTTCACCCTAATTCTCAGTAGCACATTACGTCTACATTGGCAACTTGGCTTGTTTAGGGTGAACTAAAAAAAGCACTTGAATATACTAGTTGGTTCGACAAACTCAGCACAAGTTACTGACTCCGTAGGTCTATTCTTACTAAATTAAATGAAATCTATATCTTTTTCAAGGATCAGCTTTTTATATGGGGCCTTTATAGAGATGAATATCAGGAGAGCCTCACTCTATAAGATCTACTGATAGAATATATGAAACAACTATAAGTAGTCTCCGTGATCTCCTCAGAACTTTTGGATTAAAAATTACATTTGTCAGTAACCAGAAAGTAGTAAACTACCTCGATTTGACTCTAAAACTTTTAAGTCAAACACATACACCCTACCACAAACCAAACCAAGTATTATATTACGTCCATAAGGAATCAAACCACCCCAAACAAATTATTAATTCGATAGTACCTAATATCGCTATAAGAATCTCAATATATATCATATAATGAACTCATATTTGAAGAAAATTCTCAATTCTATTACTATGCCTTAAAGAATTCAGGTTACAACAAAAACATTAGATATTTTAATCCCCTGGAAACATCTCTAATAGTTATGATATTAAAAGACCTAGAGGTCTTAATGCAAATATTGTCACTCATAACATATCATTTATTAGAAACAGGTACGCAACCCATATGAAAAATATATATAAATAGCCTAGTAAACCGAACTTCCATTAATCAAAATGATGATATAAATATTAGAAGGCCATCTTGATCTAAAGCGAATACTGCTAAAAACGAAGACGCTTCTGTGTCTGGTTTAACCACCATTTAGTAAAAATATACAAACTAATAACCCTAAAATATTTTTTTAAATTGTCCTCAACGATTTTAAAGCACCGAGCAAATATAGTAAACTTTTCAAAAGAGACACGATAAGAATTTTTGTCTCTACTGTTCCAAACTCAGAGCAAAGAGTAATACGCTCAAACTCTGCGAAATAAAATCTAGCTCCCAAAACAATTCCATAATTCAATCTACCCTTCTTTGCAACTGTGAGTATAGAAAGTTACGCCCGTTGAATGACCCCTGTAAACATGAGAGTGTAATTTACAAATGCACGGTAATACAGAAACAAATTCAGAACATCAATAATGATACTAACCCTAATACTAATGAGGCCAATGTTAATAATGATAGTATCATCTTGAACAGCAATGAAATAAGTAATAACATAATAAGAACATAATAAGAGCATAATATTCATTTATTTTGGTACAGAAAAATTAGTACAACATTTGTACCGTCGGTTTCAAGCTCGGAAAGTCTTAGCCATCCGGCTCTCTTCAGCTTCTGTTGTCTATGAAAACATAAGTTGAAGATAGCCGGATGGCTAAGACTTTCCGAGCTTGAAACCGATGGTACAAATGTTATATATATATATATATATATATATATATATATATATATATATACATACGAAGATTAGACACTTTTCGTTCCTTTTCTTCTCATAATTAATTTGAATATTAATATCTTACATATTCTTTTCTTCCAAGCTTAGAATATGACATAATTAAATTTAGTCTAATATGGATATTATTTGTCTACCTTATTATTTGTCCCCTTTTATACCTTGTATGTTTGTTCGGTTTAATAAGATACATAAACACTCGACTGTAGAGTTGGGCCTCGTTTGGTGTATTGGGGCGTATTGCCTGATGTGTTTTTTTAATATATATATAGTTTAAGCATTTCATCACCTAATTTAAATATAATCTTTAGTATCATTGCATTCACTTTTATTTATTGATTACTTTATTCATTCTTATTTTATTATTTTATTATTATTTATTGATTTTTATTCTTTTATTTTATATTTTATTTATTATTATTATTATTATTATTATTATTATTATTATTATTATTATACTTTCTTCATTTTTTCTTTACCTATTTGTTTATTTACTTATTTTTATTTTGATTTTATCCTCGTGTACATTCGATTGATATTAGAGTATCGATATAACTATATAAACATGTGACTGTGTCTATATGAATTGCTCTATGTGCTTTTCTATGTCTTTAATTATATGGAATTTAATCCATGTGTCTGTGAGTTCGTTAAACTACATTTAAATGTACCGCTGACCCCCTACTTGATTGTATCAGTAGCATTGTATGCTTATTAATTATTTTTAATTGCCTTCCTTTTTGAAAATCTATACATGATCTAATTAGCTTGTTTGAATTTTGTTCGCTGTTTTGAATTACTTGTCCACACTCGGATAGTGACGGATTTTTAGGGTGATTTAAACAATAAATTCCACTCTTCGACGATTTTCCACTATGAAGTGGCAGCGATATATCGAGATAAAACTATAATAATCTTCCAATGACATTCTCCGACAATTATAAACGTTCGACCGCTGATGATTGCATTTTAATGGAATTCTTTTTAACGTTTTTTTTATCTAATCACTTACTGTTGACTTTTCGTTAATTTTTCATTGTTCTGTTTTTCTTATATTTGTATGTGTAAATATATCAAGATATATATATATATATATATATATATATATATATATATATATATATATATATATGTGTGTGTGTGTGTGTGTGTGTAGATATACAAATAATTGATTTGTCTTCTATATCAAAGCACTTTGTTTTTTTGGTATATATATATATATATATATATACATATAACTGTCCACGTGTATCTAGATACTATTATTCTTTTTTCTAATTATTATTATTATTGTTAATATTATTTTCTCTAATAACCATTTCTCTTATTACTATTATCCTTTTTTATCAATATTTTAAAGTTATTATTATATATATTTTCTAATTATTATAGTTTTCTTATTTTTATGATAACTTTTCTTTATTTAAATTGAATTACTCTATATATATGTTCTATTTTTCTTATATTTTCTTTTAATTTTACTTTAGTAATTTTTTTCTACTTTTTATCTATTCGGGATTTTTCTATATTCATTTTAACTCTTTTGAATTTGAAATTTTAAAACATTTTTTCTCTTACTCTGGTATTTCATTATATATGGGTATATACTGCCAAGCATCAGCATGACTACTATTTTACGTTTTCCCATTAATAAAAGAGTTTCTTAAAATATAATTATATTTTCGAGTTATATATTTACTTTTAGCCATCTCCCTATTTACTCTCTTACAGACTTTTTTCTTCTAATTATCTTAATTTTCATTAATTTAAATTATACTCTATCCTGTTTTCTATTTAAAATTTTACAAATATTCTTCTAATTATTTTATTATTTTATTTCGCAATTTTACTTTGTTATATATTTTATCTAATTTTATTTTATTTTATTTCATTTTATTGTATTCTAACATTATTATCAGTATTTTCTTATTGTTTTAATATTGTTTAATGTAAACATTGTCTATATTTATGTTTTTTTATATATTTAATTATTTAATGATGCATTGTTTTCTCTCGTGTATTTCTTTCTCTTATGTCATTTCTTCTTCCGGATTCAAATTATATGATAAATGCTCTCAATGTTTTAAATCTTTTATTTGTTATTCAATTTGCTGTCTTTTTCTACTTCGAAATTCCTTTCACTGGTGTTGTCTTTTAGTACTGACATCTATTTTTTTCCTCAAGAGACTTCTGTATGTGATGTTATGAAAGGCGCTAACGAAGAGACACATCTAAATCATAAAATATAACAAAAAATAAAATATTTCAAAAATGCCTTGGAAACGATTGTACGCTGAAAAATAGTTGGTTTTTAATTCTTGGCAGTGAGAGTGATAGTATCAGCAGGATGAACTAATCTGCATAGTTATGTTTATATATTAATATATTTGTGTGCACAGAACTAACTTGTAAATTAATTAAGCGATCAACACAAATTTTGAGGCAAGACTGCTAAGCGTAAAAGGTTCACATGTTGTCTATATTTAGTTTTATTTAATTTAATGTACAGTTTACCAACTGGGCCAAAGCACTTTGTGAAAATGCAGATACCCCGAATTTGTCAAATTTTAGCAATAGGGATTAGACATAATATAATAATTATTCCTAAAATGTTATTTTCTTTTAAGTATTTTAAAGGCTTGTAAAGGGGCATAATATGGGGGAAAATTCTTATTTGAAAAATTAAATATTTCAGCTTTGAATTAATTTGAATTCATAGTCATTAGACATCAATTAAGAAAGATTCTCTGTATTTCAAGTATTTCTTAAGACCCCTTAAGCTTAAGCCTTGCATTTTAGACATTGTCTAGAATCAAAATCATATATTAGATTTTGATCAGGATTGTAAATATACTTACCTCGGCCCGAGTTAATACTAAAGTTAATAAGTTCATTAAATCAAACGAATGGTTCTCAATAAGTTCAGATTTCAAGGTAATGGATTTTACTGGATTGGGTTTACTGTTATATTGACTTCAATTAAAAAGAAGAAATGGGCTTATAAATGAAATCATTAAAAGTTGTTTAGAGAAGCTTGTAACAATATTCAGTTTGAACCTATCTTAAGGGCGACCATCCACGTCGTTGTGAAGCTGTCATGAAAAAAACATTGAACATCTAATCTAACATTTGTATTTTACTTTTGGTTTTACAATGCTGTTGTTTGTATTATTCAGACTACTATTTTCATATTGATTCTTATTTTCACGTTTCGGCCGATGTAACATCCGAAATTCTTCAGGTTCATATTTTTAAACTTGGGAATTAATATGTTGGACTCGAGAATCAATACGACGTTTTGAACTAAATTATTTAATTCGTGAGAGTTAATTGGTCTCGTTCTGTTAGCCTCGATTGGGTAGAAGTGTTTAGTCATATTCTTTTTTTAATGCTATTCTTGGTTATTATATATTGTGGTGAGGATTGAATAATCAACCCCTAACCTGTATGGACCCGTGACGCAGTGAATAATGGCGTTGGGAAACAAATCAGTTTTAATTGACAGTCTCCTGATGCGTGAAGATTAAATCCTCGCTACATGCGATAATAAGTAAGAATACAATACACACTTTTAAATGACTTTATTTTTGTCTGAAATAAATTGCTTCAGGAGGAGGACTATTTACTTTTTAAAGTAAGTCATATAATTTTTAATTTAGGCAATTGACATTTAAAATTTAATGTACCCTAAAAAAGAACCTCTCTCTCTCTCATATATTGGATTAAAAACAACAACGGTTTCGTATGGCTTAAAAATAATTTTAGTAAAATTCGAAAATGTTTTTAAATTATTTTGATATATCATTTTTTCTTTGATTGTTTAAACTTAGGCCATTGCATTTCAAATGCACGCAACATATAAGTTAACATGTTCATTATTTTAATTCGTTTTAAAGAATCATTTAAATACAATCCGTGAAAATAGCCGAATAAAGAAGATGGATCGACCAGGGATTGTTTGAAAAGTGAATATCAAAACAGTCGAGAATCACCGGTTCCCGCCCTCAGGCTTGAAGTTTGTTTTTAAACGAGCCGTCAACATTGTGTGTTTCGTGGCATTCTTCGCAAACTCAGGAGCGGCGCGTCTCAATCAGTTGCGCACGTGAGTCCCTCCGATTCCAAGCCGAACTAAAAGAATGGTAACATATGCAAGAAACAAAAGTTTTTTTTAAAGGAATTAACAACAACAAAAAACGAAAGTAAAAAGAAAGAAAAAAAAACTTTTCTTAGATCAATTAGTGAACGACAAATTTAGTGTGGACGCCATTGTTTCGTATTTTTCTTTTAATGTTGCCGGGGTGGAAGTTGGTAGGTCGAGATGAGGGAAAGATGAGGCGGGGTCAGTAACGACTGTTTTCCAACCCTCACAGGATATGCCAATCAGAGGGAGGGGATGTCGCAGCAGGTGTACACAATAGATCGGCATATTTCCATTCCGATATTTTACCAGGTGTTGAGAGCCTCTTCGCAGGTGACGGGTCTAAGTCTACGGTCGTTTGTTAGGGCTCTTTTTGAATGAGGAATAATTTAAACAAGTTTTAAAAAGAACAATGCAACGGACTACATGGGAAAATATGTTCTGCCCGGGATCAAATTTGACAAATTGTCAGCTAGCTCTTTGAAACTTTCTGAAGAATTTTATATTTATTCAGATGTAATATATACGAGCATCTTGAGAACTATGAGATTCTTCCAATATGATGACTAGTCAAAATTATGCTTCCTTTTTTAAGAAACTACTTTTAAAAAATTATTATAAAAGAAAATTGTAGACATGTCGTTTTTTTTCTGTTTTGGGGCATCCAAATGTTTTGTTGAATCACTTTACTTTTCCGTTGCCTGTTAAATTATAAAATAAACATATCCATCACTTTTATGTTTTGAATATGCATGAAAATTAATTTCGTATGAACTCCTGTATTAATCTATTTTGCTAAGAAATAATATTTTGGAAATAATTAACCGTTATTCTACTAACGTAAGAACTGTTTTTAATTTCTTGGTATATCCATATGCTTCAGATATTGTATCCAAGATTGTGATAGATAAATGTTAATACGCAGATGAGGGAAATATTATATTTGGTGTAAAATTCTACGTAAATGTTATTTCGATAAAAAGAACTAATTTTCAGAAACGTGCATACATAAAATGAACTTTGAATAGTTATTTATGGAACTCGATTCGAATATTTGAAATTATAATTATCCCTCTATAGTAATAAAAATGCCGAACTCTATAACAAATACCTTGCCGAATCTTTCTTCCCTGATACCTGGACAATTACCTTTGTGTTACCAGTATTACCAATGCTGGTGAAACAACTGCCCCGCAAAATTATCGACCACTCAGTCTACTCCCTCTCATCGCAAAAATCTTTAATCGTTAATCAATCTACTGATAGTCTACCACTTCGTAAATACTAAACTTCTTTCTGACCAATTGTACAGATTTAGGCAAGCCCGTTCTACTGCAAATATCTTAACGGTCATCTGTAAACGCATATAACATACACTGGATAAAACAGGTGAAGCGAGGGCGGTAGCGCTTGGTATATCAAAAGCATTTAACAAGGTCTGGCATAATCACCTTCTCATGTAAATGAATTCGTCCGGTATTATTGGACAAACACCTAATCTAATCAGAACCTTCTTAGTCAAAACCATTATCCAGGCCGTACATCTAAAAAAAACATGACGTTAATGCGAGTGTACCCTAGAAGTCGATCTTTGGACCTTTATTATTCCCGATTTTCATAAAATACCTCCCTGATTCAATTGCGTTAGAGATGGGTATATATGCTGATAACACCACACTCTATTCTAGAAATGAGGGCAACACGAACGCACACTATCAAAGGCAATGGCTGGATCCTTAGAAGATGACCTCTAGTCTGTAGTGGAGTGGAGTAAAAAAATGGATGGTACAATTAATGCCACAAAGACACCTCTCCTTTTCTTTTAACAATTATAAAAAACCTATTCAACCACCTATTGTCAAGGCTAATAGCATCTTAGCTGAGAGACCAATATTAAAACTCTTCAGCCTAACATTCACAGGTAACATGGACTGGAACAAATACAAAGAAGATGCTGCCAAGAAGGTGGTAATTCTATGCCGGGCTAAAAAACTTCTCTCACTTGCCAGTAGCCTATATCTCTACAAAGCCCATTGGCCCATGCATAGAGTATTGTTGTCACATCTAGCCTAGTGCATCAACCACTAGTCTCTCTCTCTCTTAAAAAGTTTTCAAGTACGAGCCTGTAACCTAATAGGCTCTCCACTATCTACACAACTCTAGCCCCTGTCACATCTCCGCAATGTTTCATACCTTTACTTGTTTTACACGTATTTCAATGTTATATGTTCTGGCGAACCTGCTGCCATTCTGCCCCTTCAACGTTAATACCACCGAGAAACTGGAAAAGCAGGAAAATCCCACCCCTTCAATGTAAATGTCCCCAAATGCTGGAAACCTTTCTACTTTGATAGCTTCTTTCCTCGAACTTCTAGCCTTTGGAATTCCATCCCTGTTCTCTGTTTTCCTGACTATACCAATATGCATAAATTTAAATGTAATGTGAACAGACATCTCGCTGCACAATTCCCCGCTTAGCAAATCCCTATAAATCTTGACGATATTTGTTCGCAATATAAAACTGCTTATTTTTTGCATAATCGTCTACTTTCACTGTCGTTATTGTATTCATGTAATCGATTTTCAATGTTTTTTATTACATAATAATTGCTGATGAACAATTTGCAAGCTTCACGTTTGTAGACGAGACACGGTTTTCTCCGATGAATCCGCGCCGTAATGATAAATAAAGAGATTTCAGCTTTCTCTTACAATGAAAATGAGAATGGTAGAAAAGATAAGAAAGTAATTGATATATTCATATTTCGACTACGAGTCGACATGAAACAGAAACACCCATGATCGTAACGTTGAACTCTAGAGGCCACGAGATCATCAACAATGAATCCATTGCCATTGCCTGTGGAAAATCTGAGATGAAAAGAGTATTAAGCTGATAGTGCATGAGGGGATGCTCTACATTTCATACAAGATGAGGAGAATACAATTTATGTCAAAGGCGATTCAATAAAAGCGACCGAAGCACGCAAGTATGTTGATCAACAAGTTCAAAACCCCACTAGCGCTAGACATATTGTGGCTCTTCTCCTAGAAAAATATTATGTGAACTCCAGAAAATCAACTCCCAGAAGTACATGTGGCTTGCTCACTTATCTAAAGAATTTCCTAGAGTTATATAGACAATGTTTTCAGGTAGACTATACGTGTGGGCGCAAGATTCAGCGCCTTGTAATAACAGCTGGACGACCCAGATCTCGCAGTCAGAGAACATCGTCGACCATACTTCACCTGTGATTTGGGCTCCCAGCGCCCCTGACTGCAACCCCCTCGAATCTTTGTAGGGTGCAGTGGAATAAGACGCTACCAGATCCAGCTGTACGGTAGGACTACCTCAGTCTTTAGAGGCCTAAGTCGAAAGACAGTGACAAACGCTTGTAGCCGGTTCCAAGTCAGCCTTAAAGCTATGAACAGTGCTAAAAGTCAGATTTCTCTGGAATCAGAAGAACACGCCATGAAGACAAACTGACACCAGATTTGTGAATAAATAATAAGAATTGAAAATACTGTGTTCATATTTACTAGCTTCCCCACGGGGCAGAGTTAGACACAAAGTCGGCACTGGATTGGAACAAAAATTAAAATTGTCTAAGTCTAAAAAGATTTCTCCGTCACTGACCGAAAACGGAAACATATGAAGTTTAGTATCAGAACAGATACTACACTTTACTCCCTACCCAAAAGGACAAGCAATTTTCCTTGACATTAATCTTGCGAAAACTCTATATATTTAGTACTAGCATATATATGCTCCCTTTTGTCGTATATTTTTTCTAGGGAGGATAATCTAATGGTGATCGAAAATATAGTACACTGACACCCAACGAAGGATGTAATTGCTGACAGAATGATATCATGATAACAGAATAGATAATACACTACCTTCCCACCCCAAAAGCAAAGAAGGTATTCCTGCAAGGATGGTATAACGAGAAACGAACATATACTATACTGCCCCCAAGTTTGATGTATCATGAATCAAAATACTACACTACCCTCAAAAGAGGTGGTATGCCATCCATGTTTGTAGCTCTTCTGAAGGATGTGTTCAACCATTAGTTTTCTCAGGAATCCATCTCTGGACAGGTTACCAAGAGAGTGATCACATTGCTGAAGAAAACTGACCGGCATGGTGAAGAAGATTTAGATGATTATAAGCCCATAACTAACTTTGCTAATAACTTTGCTAAACAAAGAGTTACATATTTCGGCCAGAGTTTTTGCAAATCGTTTGCAGATTGTTGTTGGCGACTTCGTCAAACCGGAGCAGAATTAAGTTGTGAAGGGGAAATCAATTTAAACAACTTGCATCTGATTTCCACGATCATAGAGGTAATAGGCGACGACACAGAAGCCGCGCTAATCAATTTAGATTAGTTAAAAAATGTTGATAACGTCGACTATCGTTTCCTGGAATATGTTCTAGGGGCCACTGGTTTTAATCCGGGCTTCCGGAAGTGGATCTCCATTCTGTATCGTCTGCCGACGGTAGTGGTGCAAGTAAATGTTAGACTTTCGGAGTCGTTCGTAGTTTCTCAGTTGGTACGTCAGTGTTGTCCGTTATCGCTCCTGCTATTCCATGGTGTTAGAGCTGTTCCTTCACAAATTAAGGGACGCGTTGGTGAAGCCAGTTCTGCTCGGAAGTGTTCATCCTTTTTTCGTCGATGATATTACCGTTTTCCTGTCGAGCCGTACTAGCATTGCAACGATGATTAAAAACCTCGTTCGATATGAAAAAGTTACAGGAGCTGTCATCAACCGTCGCAAGTCAAATGGATTGCGATTGGGAACCTGGAGCGGAGAGGCAACACTTCCGGGTACTTTCAGCTGGTCAGATGGACCCGTTCGGATCCTTGGTATTTGGTTGGGACCGGGTTTCAAGCTGGATAAGACTTAGTCGGAAGTACATTCAACAGTTGAACCGTCTGTGGGACTTCGATTCGAAGGAAACTTTCTTTTAAAGGGTAGAGCTAGGGCGTGCGTCACTTGCGTCTTTCCTTTATACTTTACGGACTGGCTGTAATACCTCTGCATGCGAACCGCTGTATTGTTTTCAAGCTTTTGTTTTCCTCGTTTGTTTTTAGAAAACCATATGTTTGCAGACAGGTCTGTACTCAACGTCCGAGCGAGGGGGACTTGGGAATGCCGGATTTGGCAAGTAATTGACATGCCGAAATATTTTTTTGTTGCTTTTTTTAAACAAAGTGTAACCCAGACGATGAATGCTGCAACTGTAGACGTAAGGGACTACTGGGAATTAGAGTGAAAGTATTGGGATTTATCCTACATTGGGAGCTGTGCAGCGAGATGCTTGTTCACATTAGTTTGAAATTTCTTCATGTCGGTACAATCAGGGAAGCAGATAGCAGGGAGGGAGTTCAATAGGCCGGCAGCACGAGGAAAAAGCTATTGGAGTAGAAGGCTCTCAGACATCTGACGACCTCCACAGTGAATGGAGGGGATTGAGCTTATTGTCGGGTTGGTCAAGTGTATTTACATCGAAGGACACCAGATCAGCAAGTTCATTGGAACACATTCTAGTGAAGTACTTGTAAAACAAGCACAAGGTTGCAATATTTTGGCGATGGGACAGGGGCTGGAGCTTGGTGGATAGTGATGGACTTATTAGATTAGATACTCTGTTTTTACCTTGTCTAGGAGAGATAGAGACTAGTGGATGATGCCCCTGACCAGATGTGACAACAATACTCCATGTATAAGCGGATACATACTTTGTATCGATATAGGATAATGTCAAGTGTGACAGATTTTCTAGCACAGTAGAATGATTCCACCTTCTTTGCAGCAGTATATGTCTACTATATATTTGTTCCAAGTCATGCTACCTGTTAATGTTAGGCCGAGGAGTTTGAACGTTAGACATTAAGGTATGGTACTATTTGCAATAGTAATAGGTGGTTGAAAAGTGTCTTGTATTTGTTGAAGGAAAGGAACTTTGTCTTAGACGAATTAAATGTAATCGTCCATTTATGACCCCATTCCACTACAGACTAGACGTCACTTTCTAAGGATTCATCCATTGCCTCAGATATGTGCTCATCCGTTTTACCCACATGACGAGAGTAGAACGTTGTGCCATCAGAAAATATTCCCATCTCAGACACAATGTCATCAGGGAGGTCGTTTATGAACATCAGGAACAATAAACGTCCAAGGAACGATCTCCGGAGAACCTCTGCATTTATGTCATATTGCTTAGATCAGCGGCCATCACGGACAACCTGGATCTTTCTCTTGGTTAGGAAGAATCTAATTATATTAAATATTCGTTCAGTAATACCATATGAATTGATTTTTGTAAGAAGTATTTTATGCCAAACCTTGTCAAATTATTTTGATATATCAAGTGCTACTCCCCTAGCTTCACCTGCGTTGTCCAGTGTATGGTATATGCGTTCAGAGATTACCGTAAGGATATCCGCAGTATACTGTGCTTGTCTAAATCCGTAATGATAGTCAGAAAGCAATTTAGCATTAGAGAAGTAACGGACTATCGCAAGATTGATTAAGGATTTAAAGATTTTAGCGAAGAGTGAGAGTAGACTGATGGAGCGATAATTCTGAAGTACTTTTGAAGACTGGTACCACAGAGGCAATTTTTCGGCTATTGTGAAGCAAGATTCGGCCAGGCATTTTCTATAGAGTTTAGAAAGAACAGGGGCCAGTTCAACAAAACATTTTTTGTTACTATTACTGATCAGGCCCACGTGCTGAGGGGGGTGTCAAGGTGTTTTATGATGTCTCTGACACAATGTGAAGTAATGATCAGGTCAACAAGTGTGGCTTCAGTTCGGAATTGGAATTTAAGGTTAAGCGTTGGACAAGACATTCATCCTTATCAGTTGCGGTGCAAGCACATCATTGTGGTTTGACAGCGGGAAAATTGTTGATTGTCCATGTTTCACTACACTATTGGCAATTTTGCAGTATCCTGGGTATCTAGTTTCTGCGACTGTATGCGTTTCCTAGCCATCTCTGTATATATTGTCTTTGTTTCACCTATCACAGCCATGCAATTTTTTCTTGAAGCTATAAATTTCTGTCTATTCACAGTTTACTTATGGCGACCAAATTGTCGAAATTCGTGCTGCTTTTGAGCAATAGCACCTGCACAATTCTAGGTGAACCATTGTGAATAGTGGGGCCTGCTGTACAAATTACATATGGGGACATATGCTTCAATGCCTGCTTTGACCAATCCGGTTTCTTCATTCAAACACTGATTATCAGGAAGAGAAAACGTTTCACTCCATGGGCATCACTGATGTGATCTCTGATGGATTCCCAATAAGCCTGCTTGTAGTATCTCGTCGTTTTGAGCAACGGTTTATCAGCTTCATGACGAGATTTTAGAGTGATATCAATCATTACCACAAGCTGATCAGCGTTCCAGAGCGGACTATGGGTATTCGTCACACAACAGGTTAGGAACAGGTCGAAATGTT
This sequence comes from Sepiola atlantica, assembly GCA_963556195.1. Taxonomy (NCBI): domain Eukaryota; kingdom Metazoa; phylum Mollusca; class Cephalopoda; order Sepiida; family Sepiolidae; genus Sepiola; species Sepiola atlantica. Next base: position 129,792,357 of record OY744524.1, on the reverse strand, counting down.
AGGCTTGCTAGTTCACTCGATCAAGGACCTGGGTGGCATTTTGTTAGAAGATCCTCCTTAAGACCCTGCGGTTGAGAGAGCCTTTCCAAACCTCATAACCGATTCCTCGGTTGAAGGCTTTTGTGAGCCGAATGGAGATATGCAATTCTTCTTAGAATGCTGAGCCACTATTAGAGCGTTGCCGGGAACCAGACCCCTTGCACAGCCGATATAAGGAATTAGTGGTGGGTACCGTTTCGGATCCACTTGGGGAGCGGCTTGGATTGTCGAAGGAGGAGATCCGCTCTCAGTTGAGTTGTACGACAAGCCAGCGTTATCTCAACCGCTCTGAGTATTCTCTGACGGCGACTAATTCGGAACGCATTGTTCCTCTATGCCAAACTATGCAGAGATGGCTTAACGACTGATTCCCTATACCCGCGTTGAGAACCATGAAGAAGAAACCGCTGAACACGCCTTCGTCATTGCAGCAAAGGTCGGCGACTCTCGGAGTATGATGTAACGGCTCGTATTGACGTCGAGCTGCCGTTGGTCCTTGATGTAGCACCCGTTATCATCAACGTAACACCGCCGTTGTTTAAGGAGACAATAATTGTTTTTTCTCGCTATCTTAACCGTAGCGTGACTAGTGACGTGTGTTACATGTCTTGATGAGGTATGTTTCAGATCGAGATCTGGTTGTTTACTTTAAACATCAGCTTAAAGTGAAAATCTGATGAGATTGGAAAATATTAAATCGCATGAAATTCACTATAAGGTGGGTGCATGGCATTCGTTTATGAATCCGACGAAGCGCCGGGTACGGGTATGTGCTCCCTGCCTCAGCATGGTACCCACGATCCTGGGTTCTGCGGAACCCATTCCTTTTAAAAAATTAAAAAAAAACTCTTAGCTTATTGAATGAATGAGTTCTGGTCCTGTTTTAATTTTTGGTACTAGAGATCACCCAAAGATGCCCACTCCCTATATTTATTTTGCCCTTGGCCACCCCTAAATGTTGTTTGTATCTTGGAGGACGCCGTCCATTCCCATATTCTATCATAATCTTTTTATTTCATGCCCTTTTTAGCTTCCACTCCAATTTAGAGACTGACTAGTTTGTTTTCGGTTGACTCGAAAAACAGTGGGCGGTCGGACACTTAGCAAAGTTTTTGGAGAGCCTTATTAACCTGAACCATTATCATTTCGTTTAGTTCTTTATTTTTCTTTCTTTATAGATGTTTCTAGATCGTTTCACTCCCTATCCTTACTCATGTATATTTATTTTTGCGAATACAATTTCAGTGAAACCATTGGGCATACTTTAAGTAGGATCAACGCCTCGGGTGAATGCGGTATTTTGGTTTTAGTGTCTAGTTTAGAGTAGACAAAAGTTTCTGTTGTCAAAAAAAGACATTCAGCCCCCCCCCATCTCCCCCCAGAAAACAGGGTACCATGCCTAAGCAAAAAAAGTATTTATTGGAAATTTTATTCGTCTAAAGATTAACCTTTTGGCTAAAATAAAAGTGTAGTATCTGTTCTCAGGATCCTAGCGACATCAGTCATTTTACTATCGAAGAAATATAAGAAATATGACAATGCAAATTACATATTTTAAAGAATGTTAATTTATTAGGAACTGTTTATAAAATGAATTAAGAATACACAAAGTTGTTTGCAGGTCTTTGTAGATGGCTATATATACGGTATTTCAAAATGTTATGTTGTATCATAAAATGAAATAAGCACAAACTGTTTTGATGTTAATATAGTTAGGATGGGAAAAAAAACTTTCGTATTTATTCATTTAAAAGTATGAATTTGTACCGAGACATTCAACGATATCCCCCGCTGTATGTTCTTTATTAGGTTATATCTATTTGAAATCATCATCATCATCATCATCATCATCATCACCACCATCACCACCACCACCACCACCACCATCATCATCATCATCAGTTTAACTCCTGCTTTACATGCTGGTATGTGTTGGGCGGCTTTTAGAAATTGACTTCAAAACTCACCTATCTCTGGGCAGGTCTTATGTCTCTGAAGTTCATTCTAATCACTTCCTCTCGTGTTTTTCCGAGATTCCACTAGCAACTGACACTGCTAACTCAACTGTTCTACATCAACTGACCCATGAACTTTGATCTTTTGTTTGTTTTGTTTACTGATTATTTTTTCTTGATTATGATTTTTATATTTTTATTTTTAAAAAATTTATTTTGAATAACCGGCCAAACTTGTTTTAGCATCTAGCATCTACGCTTCTATTAATAATAGAAACACATTTAAATTTGTAACAATAAGTAAATAAATGAAGATTACATCTGATAGAACTGCCTTTTCTACTTTAAACTGTACCGATGATGTAACCAGTTCCATTTTTCTATTTTTAAATAATGGTGCATTCTATTGCTTTTTAAATTTGTATTTTTAATTTAGCGTCTTTAATTGTTAACATGATACTTTAAAATATCTAACATGATAAATACATGAATTTCACTAATTAAACGCTTAGAAATATAACAATCAAACCCCATTAAATAAAAGGAATTCTAGATGACTAAGACGTAATTCTCTTTCGTCTCGCACAGATCCTATAATATACTCGTGAACATCATTAGATAAAGCCAACATAATTAACTAAATACAAACACCTAACACAAATGCATATTGCATTGATAATTAATACATTAGATATCCCTTTATCTGAGAAAGATATACCCTCCTTAAACACCCAGTAACTACATAGCAATAATTCCACTCGAATATAGATCACCCATAAAATACTTTAAAAAATACGAAACTATGAATAGATAAACAAATTAAAAAATTAAAAAATTATTTTAAAAAAACTAATAAAATAAAATACTTAAAAGATAAAAAACTATTAATAAATAAACAAATAAAAAATAAATAATCTACGCAAGTTATTTTAATAAATAAACGAAATATATACACTTTTTTAAAAATCGGCTGACTTGTAATCTTTCGTTTTGCAATAAACAAAACAATTTATCGTGTTTTTGTTTTACTTTTATTTACTAAAAAAAAACAAATTTTAAACGCAGAACATTCTATATTTCGTGTTGAGTATTTTGAGAAAAAGTGGAGGGCTATATGAAAATACTTTTTTTTCTTTTTGTAACGAGGCGAGTAAATAGCGAAGTTTATTTGTTTATAATTGTTGCTTACAGAAAAAAAAAGGAAAAACATAATAAACTTTAAATTGCTTCCGTTCGGAAGCTGATTTTTGAAGTCTAACTTCGCCCTCATGGGGAGGCAAAAGTGTAGTATCTATTTTTTTTGTTTTTGATACTACACTTCATCATTCCTATCTGCAGTCAGTGATGGAGAAATCCTTCTAAACTGAGGTAACTTTAATTTTCATTCCGAGGTAATTTTAACCTACCTTGTGCCTACATTTGGCCTTGTAGGGAGTCGAGTAAATAGCGAAGTTTTGTTTTTTAATAAGAAATAAGTTATAATAAGTTGTAAATAAAATGATGTATTTGTTAAATCTTATTTCATTTGTTGCTTACAGAAAAAAAAGGACAAAAACTTCATAAACTTTAAATTGCTTCCGTTTAGAAACTGATTTTTGAAGTCTAACTCCGCCCTCGTGGGGAGGCAAAACGAAAGATTACAAGTCAGCCGATTTTTAAAAAAGCGTACATATTTCGTTTATTTATTAAAATAACTTGCGTAATCTGCCGTTTTGCCTCCTCCGACTAGGAGCAAAGTTTAGTATGGAAAACTCCTTCTAAACTGAGGTAATTTTAATTTTCATTCAGAGGTAATTTAAATTTGTCGTCCCGATCCAGAGTGCCCCTTTTGGGGAAGCTTGATTTTTCCCTACATTTCTGCCCTCGTGGGGAGGCAAATACATGTGACAAAACATGTTTTAAAAGAAAACATGTTAATATTTTATTCGTTTTATTTAAAGACACTCTGCCTTAAAATAAACATTTACATGTTAAAAGAAAAAAAATCCGAAATATAGAATGTACTGCATTTATTAAAGTAAATAAAAGGTTTATTTACAAATTGTTTTGTAAATAGCGACCACGTGTATTGCGAGGTCAACCGGAAGACGAACCAGAAGGCGCCGGTCATTTCCGGAACATGTTCCGCGTGTTGTGTTAATGAACTGGGTCCTTATTGTACACTTGCTCCTATCTAACTCTGACCCCGGTACCTTTCTCCAAAAGGACGGTTCAGAAATGCACCGTTTTACGGTAAATTCAAACGCAATTTCCTCTGTTGTTTTCATTTTGAGACGCTGAAGATTTCTTATGGTATATAGAGGATTCTAAAACTTTACAAAGTTAGTCGATCCGGATGAAACCGCTGTACTACTCTGAAATATGTAACGTACAGTTTTTAAAATAAATTATTTGTATGAATAATGTATATATATATATATATATATATATATATATATATATATATATATATATATATATATATATATGTGTTATATATACATATATATATATGTGTTATATATACATATATATATATTATATATTTATGTATATATATATATATAAATTATATACATATATATTTATATATATATGAATTATATACATATATATATATATGAATTATATATATACATATATATATATGAATTATATATATATGTATATATATATATATGAATTATATATATGAATTATATATATATATATGAATTATATATATATATATATACATATATATATGAATTATATATATATATATGTGTATATATATATATGAATCGTCTATATATACATATATATATATGAATTATATATATATACATATATATATGAATTATATATATATATACATCTATATATATATATGAATTATATATATATATATGACTCATCTCTCTCTCTCTCTCTCTCTCTATATATATATATATGGATTGTATATATATATATATATATATATATATATATATGAATCGTCTATATATACATACATTATATATATATATATATATATATATATATATATATATATATATATATATATATATATATATGCTTAACTTTATATTAGTAGAGATCATTTAATTTCGCCGGTTCTGTTCCAATTGCGTTAAATATTTGGTGACTGTTGGCATCTATGATATGATCCCTGAAATGAATCAGTTTCAGTAAGAAGCTGATGTTTTAGAAGTGCGATGTTGACCCCTTCTCACACAGTGTTATTCATCTTCAGTGCAATCTGTGATGTTTCTCTTAACACTTAACATGAGTGTCAGTTGATATTTTTTTCGGTTTTTATTTTTGTTACAGTGATAAATTGGTTCAGTCATTCTTAAACGTATCATCAGTTCTTTCTTTATATATTGAAAGATAAAAGCCCCACAGGACACGATGAATAACGCGTTCCATATAAAAGGCGAAAAGTAGCACTGGATTATATCATATGCTCACCATAGTGGATGGGTCACGCTAGTAATGCCAGATTATGTATTCTTATCCAAATCTAATACATAAAAGCAAGTGTATCTAGGACTGCAGGCCTGATGTTGACTGATAAATTACTTGGCGACTTGAACTTTAAGAGTTTATAGTTATGATAAAAACGCGTTTAATGATTAAAAAAATTATATCAATATACAATAAATGTTAAGAAATATATTAGCAAATAATAATCATAATAATAATAATAATAATAATAATAATAATAATAATCTCTATTTATATAAATTTAGGTATATATATACACATATAAATATATATATATATATATATATATATATATATATATATATATATATATATATATATTTAAACAACAACAAAAATAATAATAATGATAATAATAATAATAATAATAATAATAATAATAATAATAATAATAACATATTTAAAAACATAACTTCTTCCTCACTTATGTAAGAGAAATTTTAGTTAACAATACGAAAATATTCAATGCTTAATGTAAATTCAATTTGTCCTGTGACGCTAATTCGAGCGTCTCAGAATTTAAATTGTAAATGTTCTTCTGGAACTACGCCAGTTTGTTGTTTTAACATCTAATGACGTCACATACGATGTTGTCAACTGCATTTTGAAATTCTCTTCTTTTCTTCAGCTTTTTGTGCATTTGTATCTTGTCACCTAAAGATGGTTCGACGAGGAATCGAAAGTGCTTGTGATACTTATGGAACATTCATTATTTTTCTTTACACAAAACAGATTATTAGAGACATTGACAAATTTTTATAAAGTATAATCAAGCAGAATTCTGTTATGTTTAACAATGTTTGTTCAAGTAAATGAATGCTTCCTGAATACAAACGCTATATATATATATATATATATATATATATATATATATATATATATATATATATATATATATATATATATATATAATTAAGTTAAAGCGAAAATAAATATAAGGTTACACTTTACAAGTTTAATTATCTGAGCTAGTACAACGAAGAATAGTATAACTCCTGAAAATTTCTGATTGTTTCATCCCTACTTTTTATTTCGATATATTTATCTTTGACAATTTCTGGATTTAATATTCGAATATATGATACCTCTTGATACATCACAGTCTATCCGTGGATTTACCGATGTAAAAAAATGTTACCCCCCGTTCAAAGCATTTCTTATTCTATTCTACTTTATGCCCTTGGAATTATAAAGAATTTCAGATTTCCTACATGAATTATAAACCTTTTTCAAATCAATAATTGAAACCAAAGCTTTTATTGTTAAATAAGTGGGTTCTCCTTCTCATGAGAAGATATTGTTTCCTTGAAAACCCTAGATTGAAAAGACTTTTCCAGATTTATGCTATAATTTGTTTGTACTCTCTGAAACTATTAAACTTGTTAAGTGTGTAACTTTATATTTCTTTATTTAACTATAATAATGCTATACACTACATATTGAGCATGTCTTTATCGTATTAGGTATTACTTCATGATAACACTGCCTTTATATATATATATATATATATATATATATATATATATATATATATATATATGATAATTTTTCAGAAAACAGTTAACAGACGCGTGAATTTATATCAATAAATCTAAATTTATTTAATCAGTTTTGAAAATATTTTATAAATCCGAATTTTCGCTTTAACAAACCATATTCATGGTAAACAGACTTTGTATTTTTTAATTTTTTTCTATTTTATGGTGAAAATCTAACGGCGTGGCCAAAATTGGCGATCTCCTCCGATGCTATTTGAGAGTTTGTTTATATGTCCGGTGCTTGTAGTGAATACCCTGGCAGCCTTGATGTGAATAATATAAGTGTTACTACAGTTTTGAAAGCGTCGTTAGAAGATTTATATGCAAATTTTTGAGAAACCGGTTAACGGACGCGTGGATTCATATCAATGAATCAACATTTATTCAATCATTATTTTTTTTATATTTTATAAATCAGAATTTTCGGTTTATCAAACCATAATCATGGTAAGCAGACATTGTATTATCTTTTCTTTTTCCTGATGAAAATGTAACGGCGTGGCTGATGATTAGCGATCTCCTACGATGTTATTGGAAAGTTTGTTTATATGTCCGGTACTTATAGTAAATTCCCTGGCAGGCTTGAGATGAATAATATAAGGGCATTAAAGAAATATATATATATATATATATATATATATATATATATATATATATATATATATATATATATATATATATATATATATATATTTCAATGTATTTCAATGTATTTGGGACCGATTATTTGCTTGTTGGCTTGGTGGAAGAAATAATGCACGAGCTACTTTTCTAAGACTTTTCTAAGACTTTCTTTTTTTATCGTTGTTCTTCCTTGCTTTTTAATTTTGACTTTTAATTTTATTTTTATTTTTTTCCTCTTCTCTTCTTAAGTGACCTCAACTATTGCAACGCCACATTGTGTATTGTCGGCAGTTGAAACCAGTATTCCAGACATTTAATTTCCCTGATGATCTGCCAAGCAAGTAACTGCTTGGTAGTGAAACACGTGTAGGAAAAAACATTTAATTTGAATAAATAGTATTTGTAAGAAAAAATATCTTTAATGGTGATCATTGGTGTCCTGAAAGGAATGCTTTGGTAAGCCTTCATGAAATCACATATAAATGCTCTGTACTCTGTAATCGAGTATCATCGAGCTTGTTTTTTATTGGAACAACCCCGGTCTTCACTGAATGATCTATTTTATAAGTGAAAAATCTAAATCTATATATATATATATATATATGTATATATATATATATATAAATAAACATTCGAAACAGTTTACGCGGATACACGAAGGTTTCGACGCTTACCCGTCTCGTTCAGGACTGAAGTGAAATCACTGCAGAGTTCTGAACGAGACGTGTAAGACTCGACACTTTGGTTGATTAACGTAGACAGTTTCAAATGTGTATTTAATTATACTTATAAAGTTTCTAATTTGTATTCAGTAATTTTGAAAAAAATATTGCCAAAACCACCGCCAAAATGAACGATATGAAGAGCATCGAAAACTGGAAACGAAAAGGCGAGGAAAGCAAAATGGGAAAAGAAGCAACTACACACAACACACATAGACATTGCTAGGAAGGAGACACTTGAACAGAGAAACGGAATCGCTAACGACAGACGCATTAAACAACGCGATCAGAAAGAACTACATAAGAACGAAAATAGACAAGATCCAGGAAAAGAGTAAATGTAGACAAAGCAACGAAACAGTAAACCACACCATAAATAAATGCCACAAATTACTCCAAAATGAATAAAAACGCGCACCATAAGTAAATGCCACACATTACCTCAAAAATGAATAAAAACGCACACCATAAGTAAATGCCACAAATTACTCCAAAATGAATAAAAAAGAACACCATAAGTAAATGCCACAAATTACTCCAAAATGAATAAAAAAGCACACCATAAATAAATGCCACAAATTATCTCAAAATGAATAAAAAAGCAGACATGACAGGCTTAGGAATGTGGTACACTGCGTCCTGATCAAACGTATGTCCTCATTATCCCGTTTGTACAAGCGTAAATCTGAGTCAGTAATATAAGATGGAATACATTAATCCTGTAGGACATGGAAATACCATCGGACAAAATACCTCAAGCAATAATGCCAGACATTATCAAAGTCTATGGAAAGGGAAAATGTGCCAAATTCCAACGTCCCATAAATGAATCAGAAAAAAAAACTAAGCAAATATATTAAGCTAGCCAGTTTACTAAAGAATATAACGAATAACACTATTGTAATTCCAATAATAGTAAGAGCACTGGGTACAGTTCCGAAACAATTGGAAAAAGATTAGGAGAAATTGGTATTACAAGGGATGATTTACATTGTACAAAGCACAGCACCGACAAACAAAGGTGAAATGTACGAAACATCATCGAGTACGGAAACCAACTTGAATAACGAGATAACCAATCACAGAGCAACTGAACTACAATAACACTACGTAAACACAACTAGAAACATAGAACCAACATTACACGTAGCCAAGAGAACTGAAACTACTTGACTGGATGAGAAAAATAACATAATCTTCACCAAACAAAGAATAAACCACAGACAAACCTCAGTGACACCACCAGAATCAATTGCTACAACAGAAAATAGCCACGAAGGGCCAGGAGGATAGAAATTCCGTTGATAGATAGAATCATCAAAATCTCATTAGAAGCGAACGAAAAGCGCTGGAAACCTGAGGTGACTTGTCAATCAGATTCAAGAGAAAACCAAAGCCTGATATTAGCGATTAATGAATGATAAACAGCTGTTCCAAGAACGTAAAACGATTTGCAATCGTTTCCAAAAGAAGCGAGAATGCTGAAAATCTTTGGACACTTGTTGTAATTCAGACTCCAGGAAACAACGCATCACTGGTTATATGTGATGTCAGAACTCCTAGTGAGTACAAATCATGATAATAATAACGAACCACACAAAACTTGTCTAAAGAACCGGATATGAGAATTGTAGATTAGAAGAAATTCATATATGCTATTGTGGACTCGTGCACTCTTGACGGGCTACAGGGTGGAACCCAAGTTGCGGGGAGAACAGATATATTACTTACTAGATTTGAAGCCGTAAATGCGAAAATGATTGAAGATGTTGGTGGTAGAGATCGTAAAACACTTCGAATAGCCTAAAAATGTAGAATTGGATGATGTAGACACAAATGGGAGGAAAGTGACCATCTAACCAGTATCGTCATTATTACATATTTATTAACGTGGTAATATTATACTACGAGTAATGTCAGTCCAAGATTCTCCTATATATTAAAGGTCTTCTAGTGGTTTGCTGTTTTCGTTGTGTCTATTACATTGCTTCATGATAGCCTGTGCGAAGTGAAGTGGGTACCGGCACAAACTGATAATTCGGCGTACCGTGTTCAAATCTTGTCGGATCCATAGCTAAATTTTCACTATGAATGTTCACAAACTTTATATGGCCCTTTTTGTGAGTATTCAACTTTAAATAGAAATCGGAGTAAGCAATGCCAACAAAAGGATCAAGAAGATTTAAAACAAAAGAAATCATAACATGCTGATTCAAAAGAAAGGAAGAAGATTGTGCCCTTTGACGTTTAGCTCATAATTTAAAATTCGTCTTAAATTTTACAATATTGTTAGTAGAATTTTTCAAATAACACAATTTTTCATATTTTGTTTCATGTGTTCTTTTTAATTGAACAATATTTGGTAATGAGATTGGTTCTATCACGCTCCATATCCTCAGCCGCCTTGCTGTATTAATAACGGCTATTGTGAATTGACATTTCAACAGGAGCCTCTCCATCACCATTATTCGAGGGAACGCCTTGAGTCTGCTCTGGACTCCCAAGCTAGCAGGATATCCGATGAAACTTCCTTATGTTCCGAATATAGACTTTCTTTTTTTTTTAGAAAAGTATGACAATAAAGCAACATTTTAATCAAACTTTAAATTAAAACTATAATAACCTTATTTTGTTAAATGTTTAATTATACATTTTTTGGATAAACTTAATGCATATTTAGATATATTCTGCGGACTTATTTGCTGATGCCAGAAGATTACATGAACTATGTTTCTTGCAGAAATATCAAATGCCATCCATAGAAGTTACATGTTTTTACGTGGGCACAAGATATTCTCAAAGAGGGTTGAGAGAAAAAGGCATATATATATATATATATATATATATATATATATATATATATATATATATATATATATATATATATATATATGTGTGTGTGTGTGTGTGTGTATATATGTATGTATGTATGTATATTTCTTGTTGGATATTCTCTCTCTCTCTCTCTCGAACGAGAATCACGTGGTGCTGATCGCGAGTCGCCTTCCGAAGCCAATTGAACATTAGGGGTGGAGATGACACCAAAGGGGATCGGTGACCCGACTTCGGATAAAAATTAGTGCTGGTTAACGCCAATAATATCGGAAGATAAAGCCCCTGGATTGTTGAACAACCTAATTGAAGAGTCGTTAATTTTTTTTGAGGACTTCTAAGACATTTTTAAAAAGGGGAAAAAGAAGTGTGTAAAATAATGATGCAGACATGTTGAGTAAGAACGCATAAGACGCCACGGGGAGGCTGAGTCCATGACCCCACAATAATGAAGAAAATCGAAGACTAGATATATTGTAAATGAGGCTAAAAGAACAACGGAAATTGGTGACCTTTGAACGAGCCCAGGTGTGTGAGGTCGACGAGTTCATTTCGGAGTATGACGTCAAAAAACCCCTACTCGGTAACTTTTAAAAGAGTCAGGTGCACGAGACCAGAAGAAGAAGGCACACGGAATGCAAAGTCAGAAATTATTACGGCGGTTTTAAACGAAGGGAGAAGGAGCGTTTATATAGCAGAGATCGAGTTAGGAAGATATAGAGAAAAACTTGTCGTGGATCACCCCCGAAAAGAAGTGTCCCCACCACGGCCGAACTGCCGTAAACAACCGGCGTGGGGATCACAAGCCTTCACTACCTTCCTGGAGCAGACTGCTAAAGAACATATGGTCGTGTTTCCCTCTAGGATGCAAGGTACATCACTCTGCCTGGTTTTCATGTAAATAACCTACGTTGGGTAGAGTCGAAAATCAACCGCCATTAAGATAAATAAATAGGTTTCTTCGTAAGACAAGGGAAAGAACAATAATGCTAAATGACCTTTTCTAACAAAGAAATATTTAATTATATATATATATATATATATATATATATGTGTGTGTGTGGGGGGGGGGGTACCCAACTCACACCAGCTGGTGGTGAAGGATAAAGAAATAGAGTTTTTCGAGCACGTCCTTGTCTCTGTCGTTGTAATTTGTTTGATGCTAACCGACCCCGAGAAGGAATGGGTATTGCAACACTAGTAGGAATACACATAAATAACAGGTAGTAAAAACGCATTGAAATAACAGGTAGTAAGACCACATAGAAATAACAAGTAGTAAGAACACACGAAAAACAGGAAATAAAGGATCATAGAAATAGCAGGTAGTTAGAACTGATATGTTAGACAAGTAGTAAAAACACACAAAAATAACTTATAGTAAGAACGCAGAAGATAAACTATGGAGTATTTATGAATAAACGACGTTTATCTTTGTTTGGTCACCTTCTCCAACTTCCCAACAAAAACACAAATTCCGGCTAAAAACTTAATTGACAACCACAACAATATAATGAAGTAAAGATCCGAATGCTATAAAGGCAAACACAGCGATTAAACTAGTACAAGATTACTTACAAAATGTAAACAGACTTGAAAGCATCTATTCAGGCAGAAATGCTTAGAATTACGTTGTTCGCAACATAATGTTAATACACTTAACGAATATATAATAGTATAGATACTGTCTCGCTGGTTCCATTCTCATTCCATTTTTTAGGCTCTTAGGTTCTTTTACGATCTTTACCAGCATCACCTTCAGGTCTTCAATCTTTTTCGCATTTACGATTAAAAATCAAGTAACTAATATATCTGTCCTCTTCTCCGTGACTTGTGTTCTACCCTGTAGTCCGTTAGAAATGCAAAAGTCTGCAATATTTCTTCTTATCTACATTTCTCATATCCGGTCGTTTAGACAATTTTGGTTCGCTCGTTATTGTTTGTGTTGTCATTGATTTTGTTATTATTATTAGTAGTAGTAGTAGTAGTAGGAGGAGGAGGAGGAGGAGGAGGAGGAGGAGGTGGAGGGGGAGGAGGAAGAAGAGAAGGAGGGGTATGATTATTATTATTATTATTATGATGATTATTATTATTATTATGATAATTATTATTATTATTATTATAATTATTATTATGATAATTATTATTATGGTTATCATTATTTTTTGTTATAATTGTTGTTGATGAAAAAGAAGAAGAAGCAGAAGAAAGAGAAGAAGAGTGGAACCAGGGCGACTATCAAAGCAACTTCTATATTTTCAACTGTGTAAAGGAAGAAGGAATTAAAGAAAGCTCAGAATAAGATTGACAAATACAGTGAACACAAAACACTTTAACTGGAGGAATATCAGCCCATTAATTGGGGGTCTTCATAGAACAGTCATGTTTGCTTCGACGGGATGCATATGATGATGGACTACACGTATTTATTACATATTAAACCATGTTATTTGATCGTTTTTTAATACTAGCAAAATATGCTTACTTCGGTCACATATTTTTCTGGCATATATGGCAAACGAACATATACAAAAGCGACCCCTCCTCGAGAGGATGATTTCATGACAACAGAAGGGATACTTCAGTACCACCACGGAAAGGAAGAGGTAATATCTGCGAGGGTGATATCATGACAACAGTAAAGGGTATACATTACCCCCCTTTAAAGAAAAGAAAGATGAAGTTAACCCCTGTGAGGATAGTATACTGACAACAGAACATATACTAGACTACACCCATGATAAAACGAACATATACTACACTGATCCCCACCGAAAAAAACAGAAGATAATGCCTGGGAGGATGGTATCATAACAGCAGAGCAGATCTTCTCTTTACCCCTGGCATTGAGTATCAAAATATAGTAATAGTATGGTTTAAGTTTCAGACAGACATATACTTAATCTCCATTAGAGTTTCTTGTACAGTTTCGGATTCAGGGAGATAGATAATGCATCTCTATAAGTAATAAAACTAATACTATAGTTTCAGCTTCAGACAGACAGATACTAAATCTTCATTAGTAATAGATATTTTTATTTTACATTTCCGAAAGTCTCTTATTTATTTGAAAGGTTATTTAGATAGTTTATTTTTTATTCAATTCGTCCCTATACAGATTAAATGAAATATTTCCTTCATAAAGGAGTTGTCAAGCACACGCTCGTTTCGTAATAGTGTTGATAAGTTAATCCCCAAAACAGAAGGTTAACGTTGCTGGCCTTTTACAAGGTATTTTAAGTCCGTCTACGTTTTTATTGGGGCTTTAGAGTCGAATTTCAAAAGACTGAAATGCGGGTGGTGACAATGGGTCGGTGAGCAACGCAAAGAACAGGAATTGGAAAACCATACTAAATGAAAACAAGAAAACAAGAATCGCGCAGAAGTTAACAAAAGGCAAAAAAGAATATGACGAGACGAAACAGCTGTTGGCTGAAACGCCGTGATGTGTTGTCGTCCGCTAAAAACGTGAAATATGCGCCGTAAGACATAAGAGCTTGGATTTGAAATTGATACCGACATTTTAATGGACAAGCCATCTGTGAAATACTGAATGGTCTTGTGCCAGACTATAATGGTCTGAATATCTGATGTTTTCAGGCGAAGGCAAAATGTAAATCCTGTGAATTGAAGAAGGAATACCTTATTTTCGAATGAATAATTATCTCGCTAGATTGAAGGAATATGTGATTTGTGTTTTTTTTTTACTACAAATAATTTATTTTTGGGTTATGTAATGCCGAAGCATAATACCTACAGTGGCGGCCTGCCTTGTTTGGGGTGAACTATGTTAAAAAAAATTTTTTTTTAAATACCTATTGAAAATAATAGATTTTATGTATTTTAATTCAACACAAATAGTAGGTTGTTGGGTTTTACTATTTGTCAACTGTCGTTCGGTCATTTTATGCTAAGATCGCATGTTTTATTTTATACAATTAATTATACATTACTTTTTTTTTAAACAAATAGTCTGGAACAATATTTCCATACTAAGGAATCTCCAAAGAGTTTAAGGGACATATCTAAGACGTTAACTACTTTTAGTTGATCTCTATTGTTATTTTTTAATGCATATAGTTTAAAAAGCTCTTTTTTTTATTAGTTTTTTAAAACAGTGTGATTTCTCTGTATAAGCCTCCCTCAAGCGCCGGGTAATGTTTGTGTATCTCATTTAGTTAGAATAGTTTAACCAAATCCGTAACTCATTTCATATTAAAATGGTTCAACGTATTAATCCATGGTCCAGTATTTATTATCAAATTGTTTTTTGTAATCTCTAAGCGTAAATCAATAGTAAATCTATCTCAGTTGGTGTAATGTCTTATTTTTGTCTAGCCATGAAAAATGCTTTATTCAATAGGATACGTGAAATTGATTTGTAATATTTATCAATATAAAATGTCACGAATGTAAGCCTTTCTTCGTTGTTTATATCAGTGAACCATTCTGTGACCTGATTTGAAGAAGTCCAGAGTGAATATTTAATTTTAATTTTAATTATTAGGATTATCCAGTCTAGTATATTTTTACTAACAAAACCGATGTCAGATTTCGATGGACAGATTAATCAAAAAGACAATATATTGTAGGAGTTTTGTTTGTGGTCTTATGAAGTGAATCATGGAGTTTCAGGAACTTTAATTTCTGTGTATTTGTTTATTTTTAGTTTGGTTAATATTATTTTGGCCTCTGTTTAATTCTAAGGGTTTATCATTGAACTTAACTTTGTCTGTAGTATGAATTTGTAGCCTAAGCCTTTATAGCATTCATCTTATTTTTATTTTTAAAATGTGTTTACGATCTCCTTATGATACAACTAACGTTATTGTTATTGAACTAAGCTTTGCATTGTATCTCTCTCTCTCTCTCTCTCTATATATATATATATATATATATATATATATATATGTAAATTATAACTAAAAGGTAAACTTTTAGAGAGTTGGACCTATTGTGAAATAAGGAAAGCTCAATATACTGGATAGAGCAAAAATATGGTACGTCAATGAAAATTAGTAAGACCTGCAAATGGAAGCAAATCGGTATTTTCAGTTGTTCAAAACAAGGAGTAGTTTAGTTAATAAAAACATTTATTTTTCATCTCTTTCTTTCCTTAAACCAGGCTTTTCAAAGATTAAAATCTTATCATCAGAGGAAAAATTATGATTGATAAGTTGACAGGGTAGGACTGTCAAAGTTCCAAATTTGAAAAAGTTTTCTTTTAAAATTAAAAATTAAAAATTAAAGAAATTAAAGAATTAAAAATTAAAAATTTCTTTAATTTTTAATTTTTAATTTTAAAAGAAAACTTTTTCAAATTTGGAACTTTGACAGTCCTACCCTGTCAACTTATCAATCATAATTTTTCCTCTGATGATAAGATTTTAATCTTTGAAAAGCCTGGTTTAAGGAAAGAAAGAGATGAAAAATAAATGTTTTTATTAACTAAACTACTCCTTGTTTTGAACAACTGAAAATACCGATTTGCTTCCATTTGCAGGTTTTACTAATTTTCATTGACGTACCATATATATATATATATATATATATATATATATATATATATATATATATATATATATATATATATATATAAAAGAAGAGTGATAAACATGTACGAATATACAAATTTATTTCAAACTTCGATTGTTCAATGCAAGGTATATTCGGTAATAAAATTATGTTTGTTATTCTTTCCTTAAGCCAAGGCTTTCAAAGATCAAAATCCTATCATCAGAAAAATTACATAGATAGATAATGAAATTTAGGCAAATTACTGGCATCAATTTAAAAAAGAATACACAGTTTCGTTCGAATTAATCAAATTTGATATTTTATTCGATCATCCATTTTCTATTCGATTCATTATTTCAATGCAAGAATAGAAATGACTACTTTCACTCCCCAAAGTAAGAAGTCCTTATTCTTCCGACGGATAACACTGTAAAAGAAATACGGTAACAATCTGATTATGGTTCCTTTCTTCGTATTACGATGTCTGTCCGATCACTTCATCTTAATCGCTACACCTATCAGCAATAACACGGATAATAGAAATACTTTCAAAAGTTACGTTTTCAGAATACAAATAATACACAAACACACGCAATCTTCTTTCTCGTGACGTTCTTTGAATATACATAACAAAACGTCCACTACACTTCTTTGTTTTAAACGCAAACTTAATAGTATCTTTTATTTTTCACTTTCGTTTGTAACACATCGGTGTTTTGGTCTTGATTACAATTACTGCAACTTTTTAAACCAGTAAGCAACCTTTAAATAAATTATCAAAATATTCAATGATGAATAAAAGAAAAAGAAAACATATTCATCAAAGCACTTAGTTGCAAATTCTAACAAGTCCGCTTCCATAGAAACTACGTCTAGCGTAGTTGTCACGCCAAGCGAAAAAATCCCTTATCAAACAGGTCGGTTTACATAAAAACTGAGACCCCTGTGTTTACACGAGCAATAGTGTGGCTTAAACAATTATCTTCTTAAGAAGAATACTTATAGAATAACTTTCTTCGTAAATACATTGAAACCTATGAAATAGTACTCTCCTTCCAGTGTTTGTATATAGACGCTATTATGTAACCACTCTCAATTAAAAACACATCGTCCATGGAACGAACGGTGATGCGAGGATGTTTATTCTTAGTTATTCCATAATACGATAGTGTAAATGTTTATTTTTATTTATACATTGAATTTTTATTCCCAGCTATCCAACCACAATGATGTTGTTTGCACAACAACTGATGAAGCTTAACTACTTGCCCAGTAGTTCGGCTTGAACTCCATCATGGATTTCGCAAACTACTACATTCCAAATTTACCATTGCGGACTGAAGAATACTTGATTATTCGGTCATTACCTTTACCCATGTTCGCAATATCATAAAAACACCTTGACGCCTTCAAAGTATGTGGGCCTGCTCTTATCCCTGATAGTCATAAAGAAATGATCTGCTGAGATTGCGGCTGTCTTCTTAAAACTCTACAATGCCGAGTCTTGCTTTCCTGATAGCTGGAAAATTGCCTCTGTGGTACCAATATTCAAGTATTCTGGTGAAAGAACTCCCCTCAAAATGATTGTCCCATCAGTCTA
The DNA here is from genome assembly GCA_963556195.1 of Sepiola atlantica. Lineage (NCBI taxonomy): Eukaryota > Metazoa > Mollusca > Cephalopoda > Sepiida > Sepiolidae > Sepiola > Sepiola atlantica. Next base: position 129,774,062 of record OY744524.1, on the reverse strand, counting down.
CTCTCGATCGTCGCTAAAATCTTTGAATACTGAATTTATTTAGCGACAGTCCGTCACCTCGTCAATGTTAGACTTTTTTCTGAACACCAGTAAGGATTAAGGCAAGCACATTCTACTGCAGATATCCTAACGGTCATCTTTGAACGCATATATAATACATTGGACAAGGCAGATGAACTTAGGGAGGAAGCGCTTGATATATCTAAAGCATTTAACAAGATATGGCATGAACGACTTCTCGTGAAAATTATATAATATGGTATTACTGGACGAATATTTAATATAATTAGATCTTTCATAGCCAAAAAAATGTTCAGGTTGTCCTCGATGGCCGTACATCGAAACAATTTTACATTAATGCGGGTACACCCCAGGGATCGATCCTTGGACCTTTATGTTCTTAATTTACATTACCGACTTCCTTGATGAACTTGTGTCTTAGATGGATATATTTGCTGATGACACCATTCTCTATTCTCAACATGTGGGTAAAACAAACGCGTACATATCTGAGCCAATGGATGAATAGTTAGAAAATGACATCCAGTCTGTAGCTGAATGGGGTAATATATGAATGGTAGCATTTAATGCTGCTAAGACAAAGCTCCTTAGCTTTAACAATTATAAGAAACCTTCTCAACCACGATTGTTTTGGCTAACAGGATATTACCACAGTATCAAACATTCAAAGTCCTTGGCCTAACGTTCACATGAAACATTAATTCAAACAAATACATAGAAAATCTTGCTGAAGCTTCTGCAACAAAAGTGGGCTCCCTATACCGAGCTAGAAAATTTCTCACACCTGCAAGTATCCTATATTTGTACAAAGCCACCGCCCATACATGGAGTATTGTTGTTTCATCTGGTCTGGTGCACTAACCATCAGTCACTTTCTCTCTTAGACAGGATCCAAAAAAGACTCTTTAATCTAATAGGTCCCTCGCTATCCACCAAGCTACTTGTTATTGAGCACTATTACATAAACACAGTAGATTTATAGGATGACCATCATTTCCCTTTTCTATCTCTATTTCGTGTTTTAAACAATTTGCAAAACAGCGGATGGTCTACACTTAGAAAAGGCTTAGGAGGGCCATACTAACCCTAACCCCATACTAACCCTAACCCCATATCATTTAATTCGGTTTAGTTATTTTCTTTTCTTTCTGTGTGTATTTACTCGCCCAACTCCGAATCATCGTTTATGTATTTTGTACATGTTTTGTAAATAAAATTAATTTAAAAAAAAACATTGGGAATATAATGTAGATCAGTCCATAGAGAAAATGTGGGATCGTGGTGATTGAATCTAGTTTAGAGTTAAATATAGAGGACTGACCCCCCTCCCCCCCCCGAGCATCCAAATTTTTATGGCAAATTTACAAAACGTACTTTTTGTGAATAAATACACAATAGATTTATACGATTAAATTTCTTCTTCTATACCCCCTCTCCCTCACAGACGTGATGTTGTTGGTCTAAGTCTCTTCTCTTAGTACTAGTATGGCATGTCTTCTTCAGAATTGTCTGATTTATTTCTTGCTTCCTTTGTCCCATTAGTTTAATTGTTTTCATGAATTCACTGTTCAGAAATCGTGTTATAAATACATTTTTCTATTCCAGTACCTTATTTTGAAAACCTGCAGGCTCGTTGAATTCTCTTCGTGCTGACTGTTTTTCTCATACTTATGGCCTCGGTCTTTTCACGATTAATGTCAATAGGCATCTTTGCGTTAAACATCTTTGTTCTTTTTAGCTCCTTATATCAAGTGGTGTCATGCCTTGTCTAGAGCGACTACCATAAAAAAAGTCATATTAAGAAATCACGTACTATGGCTAATATATACATATATATATATATATATATATATATATATATATATATAGCAGTAGATGAAGTGAAAGAATAAAATAAAGTGCGAATCAAATTTTATTACAGTTCAATGTTCAGGCAAAGTACTTTAAAGTCATTAACTCATGAGTTTTCAAAGAAAATCTTCTCCTCAGAGGACATTACCGCAATTACATTACTGCAGGTAATAAACATTACACTTTGAAAATATATAAAAAAATATATATATAAAAATACATAAAGGTATATAAAACATCAAATATATCGGCCCAAAACATACTTTTTTGTAAACCTATACAGTTCATCCAAGTCAAAAAGTCTAAAATAGCTCCAGGAAAGATATTAAAGAGGTTGATTAAAAAATAATCCAAGCGTTGAATGGTGGTCCAAAAACGAAAAAAGTTATATATATATATATATATATATATATATATATGACCAACCAACCTATTAAAAGTAAAATAAACATAACTTCTACTTTTTTGTTTATTTTACCACTAACTGAACACCCCTATTTTTTATGATGAAAACACCGTAACTTTTCAACTCCGATCAAATATTATTTAATAGCATTAAGCCCAATCTGATAAACTAACTATTTAATAGGGTTTAGTCTCATTTCTCTCGCCAACAACTTCAGTATTCAACAGTATTTCACTTTGAGCATGTCTATTTCTTAATCTCATACGTGTTTTTAAATTTGATTGAATTGTCAATCTTTTATTTAATCATGACTTGAACTAAATGCGTTACTGTTTTTTAAAAGTCGATAATCTTGTTGATCATTCGATTTTTTTAACATTGGCATTGGAAGCTCGGCATTTTATTCCCATCTTTAATTTAAATATTATTAATATTTGAGAACACGAATGTAAATTTTTGAATCTTCCAACTTATTGTCATCATTTTTACGTTTTTAAAACGCCTTAAGATCTTTTTTTAAAATTTTAACAACGATAATCCATTATCTAGATCTATTTAAAAAAACAAATGATTTAAGTTCATCATTTTGTAGATAAAATAATATAAACCTCCAGGTTGTTAAACAGAAGACATTTGCAACATAAGTTTCTCTAGAAATAGCTCTTATTTCTTCCTTCGTGACGCCCCAGAATGTATTCCTGCAAACTATTCCTTGTGATCTGTTTGTCTTCGAGTTCCGTATCGGACGTTAACCCCAACCAGAGTGATGCTTATGACGACAACCTCGCAGATGTCTCTGCAGACAGCAACGATTCATTTTTCCCTATACCCCGCGAGCGATTTGCACTGTTGAAACTGCCACCCCCCAGCGCCTATCAACTCGAGCGATACGGATATAAACCAAGGTATATTCGGCGGCGGGGGCGAACCACATTATTCACCTCGCTGTTGCCCACTTTAGATAACGCGAGCGATGCGGATGACGAAGACGAAGAACAGCCGCGTCGACGGAAAAAGAACCACCTTGCAAGGAGACTGCGAACACACCAGTTTCTGGTCCATGGTCCGGCGCTTGCCAACATGCCTTTCGACCAGGCCTATCGCTGGAGAATAAAATTATCTTCAGATTCCCTGTCATCTAAAATTCTTAAATCTCCAAAACATATGTTACACAGGATACGAAACAGGCCTGCCGATAAGAGACTAACTTTTGCATGCGAAACAGTCGACCACTGCTTCAAAGACCCAACTTTACTTCTCCGTCGGTTGGTCGATATATTTCTCGAACACATTCGCAAAGTTGTCGACTGTAATTCTAAAATATTTTGTAGAGTAATGAGCACCATTAAAAGAGACCCAGGAAGGTTGGTCATGCTATTGACTGTTGCGGATTGGGGCTTGACCGTGGAAGATATTTTGGAGAAGATTTTTGAAACCATCACAGGTGGACAAAGTGAGCATTTCATCTCGTTCGTTGTGTCCATATTGTTGAAGAGCGACCTGTTTGAGCAACGAAGAGTCATAGCGAAAGAGAAAAAGTATTGGATGATTCGGGCCTCTAGATACAGACGATTGTTGGAAGAGTATACAAGCTCCTCGGATGAATAACTTCTTCGTGACCTTTTTGTTATTGAAGTGTTGGCGACTATATTTGAATACTGCTAAATAGAACTTGTTCTGCTTATTTAGCTATGAATCTATATCAGACTGAATATTTCCGATTGCAATTTACGGAACAGATCGAAAATTGCTGAACTGTCGCCGAACAGTCAATGAGTACCGACATTAAATTAAACAACTTTTCATTTTTTCCTTGATTAAGGTTAGGTTCAGTTTCCCCACTTCGTGTTACAGGAATAGGTAAAGTTTGGGGTAAAATAAGATGATTTTTTTTTTCAGAATTCCATTAGTTATTCGCGAGTTTGAACTGTTGCTGCCACCGGTTAAATTCATTTGGGTTTTGTAGTCTCATGTCGGCTGCCTTTTTACAATTTTTTTTTCCGAATTTAAAATCGTAAATTGCTTTAGTCGTTTCCGGTTTGTTTCGTAAACTGAAATCGGAAAAACCCGGGACGATATGGATTCTCAACTCTTTTTAAATCGTATTTATTTTGTTTGTGTTATAAGTCTTAAAATTATCAAATAAAATTATAGTTTTTTCTAATTGTATTATCACACCACTTCAACGTTAAGCCTTAAGTGTATCCAGTGGAAAGGCCAAATTTGATAATCATCATCCCACACTTTTAGTTGCTATTATTTCCTGGTTCATTTTGACCTTGAGTAATACCTGTAAAGGACCCCTCGTTGGATTAAATTGTTGGGCCAGATATGGTCACGTTTTACACTACAGAGACAAAGTTTCGTTTATTTAATAATTATAAGAAACCTTTCCAACCATCGATTGTCGTGGCCGATAACACCGTCCCTTAGTCCAGCGTATAAACTCTTCTGCCTGACATTATCAGACAACATGAAATGAAATAAGTACATAGAATCTATTGTCAAGGCTGCTGTAAAAAAAGGTAGGCTCCCACTACCGGGTTAGAAAACTTCATATCTGCCAGGATCCTATATTTCTACAAAGCCATGATTTGCCTGTGTATGGAGTACTATTGCGATATCTAGGCTAGTGCATCAACCACTAGTTTCTTTTTCTTGGACAGTTTCAAACCTAATAGGTCTGTCAAACCCGCCATTGTTGAATCGCCACAGAGTTGTATTCCTGTGATCTTTTTATTAGTATTCATAAGGAATGAGCTCCGATGAACAACCTGCATTTGTAGCCCCTAAACAAAAATACCCTCGATTCACCCGACTATTGAATTACTCCTCTCCAGGAGTTAGGCACAAGGCCAGTTTTTATCTTACTCCCACAAGTAAGATGTGACCCAAGGTCGGGTCGGGAAAGTGGGGTTTAAAAATTGCCTGGGCAGCCCCGTCAGCATTCCCCGGTAGAGGCGCCTCAGGCAGTAAGCAATAAACTTACTCCTCCCCAAAGAGGGGAGGCGAAGCCTGGGAGGGTGGACCTCCTAGAACTGCACAGTACAGACCCATAGACCGGCGTAAATCAATCCCGAAGGCCAAGACAATACCAGTCTATGGGGTGCAGTATCCATCGGAACAGATACTACACTTTGATCTTAGCCAAAAGGCCCTCGATTCACCCGAGTAGCTGCTAAATGTCACCTCTTTATTGTAATGATCTCTAGATGCCGGGAGCTTTTTAAAAAAATTCTGATAGTTTCCTTCCCCTAATCGTTTCCCTTTATAATTCCCTGCCGAAATTTAAATGTAATGTGAACAAACATCTTGCTACTCAATTCCATAACGAGATTGTTCCCTATAAATATGTCCCCATACAATATTAGCCTCTTACGCTTAAATGGTAAAAGGACCTGTTTGATGTGAATAATTTTTTTTTTTTTGTAAATTGACCCGGGTACGACACTAAATTGCATCCGATATCTCTCTAGACAAGGCATTTATCACATTCTTACCTTACTACACAGAATTCAATTATTTCAAGCCCTTTTTACATTTTTTTTTGCTACCTGCTTCCCCCCCCCCAACCCCAACCCTATTCTCAACTACTCAAGTTCATTCTGCTCACTAACCGTCCTGGCTATGATACAAAACCGCGTCCGCTGGTGGAGCTCTAATTTTGAAGTTTGAAAACATTGAAGTTATCACTTCGTTGCTATTATTCTGAAGTTGACTCTTAACTGAAGAGGGCATACCTGTCAGTATCTTATCTATGAGTTTAATACAAGTTATCAATTCTAGACTATTTACAAAATATATGCCTACAAGACAACAAATATCTTCCTGCCCAACCCCCAACCAGGTTTTCTCCTATAAATCTGGTCCCTGTCACAGAAGCCCCTTATGCTTCAGTTGTAATATGCCTTGTTTTTTTTTTACGGAAGTGCGAATACAAGTAAACACAGCAAATTAATCTACAATCAAACAAAATAGAATATATTAAATTCTTTAAAAATATAAAGAATTTAAAGCACAAAAATGAATTAATTCGGCATTAAATAACACGAAAGGATTGATATGCCGTAATACATTCAAACCAATAAACAGCAATACTGGAAGACAGTCTAAACTCGTACACAATCTGATGTTAGTTTTAAAATATTTACTAGTTTTTTGTTGTTCCGCTTCGTAAAGTCATCAACTGTAAACTATATATATATATATATATATACAGACTGTTTCGCTGTTTCACAGCTCATCAGTGCGGCTAGACCAGTTATATATATATATTTTAAAACATGTTATAGTTTCGTTTAATTTTATCAAACTTCTTAAATGTTTTTACTGCCTACAAAACCGTTTATATTCATTAAAAGATAAGTGTTTGTTGAACGTCAATCGGTAAATAAATTATTTGAAAACACTTTGCTCGAGGGAAGAAAAAATGTATCTAAATCATAAAATATAAACAAAAATTAAAGCATTTTTAAAAGAGTTTTTTTCTTTATATCTAGTGTGCAAAATTATACTCTGCCAGTGTTCGCACTAATATGATATGAAATCTTAGGATTACCTTAGTAATTTTTCATATGCAAAATTATCATTTCTGATGACGTAAAGAAAATAAAAACACTTACGGTTGACTTTTTATTTAGAGTAACGGATTTATTTCCGAATTTATTTTAGACAACGGGGGTTTTCTGACTTGCTATATAGTTACTTGCTCCCCCTAAAAACTTTAATTGGTTTCGTCCAGAGCTAGACAAATGCAGGTGTTTTACTCGCTGACGTTTGTCTGACTAGATCGATATATTATATTATGTACAAATATACAAATAAATACACATTGGTATTTATTATAGAATTGATTATATAAGTAGTAAAATATACTTTGAAAATAATTATACTTGAAAAAAAAAACGCCTTTAAATGTACGTAATCTATAAGATGACAAGTCAGATACTGCCGAAGATAACGCAGACGGCACTGACATCGAATTAATCCCCAACGCAGAGATTTTACAGATATATTCAAACCTAGGTACCAGTAATGAATAAGCATCCAGAGGATTTCAGTTTTTATAGAGTCATTTTTGAACATTGACGAAGAATCCTGAATAAGTAATAGAAATTGCCGAAGCAGTTTACGATTTAAATGCTACCTTTTCTTTTTTCAACTTTATATTTTTAGTTTAGAGGTTATTTTTTTTTAACTGACATCTCCTGTGTGCCCATTTTTTCGATACCCAAATTTATTGGACCCAATTTGTGTCACTAAAAAATGGCTTTCATATAATGTGTCCTATATTGAAAGTTATTTAGAAAAAAATGCCAACCCCCTCCTCCCATTTACAAACCACGTTTCGTACCTACTCTCTCAAAGATACGTAATATCTTAATTTCATGTGAATTTTTTTTATATTTGTATTTTGTAATGTTCTCAGACGATTTCGGCTGCATCTTCGGTAAGTTTCTTCTTCGGTTCAGGCCCTGCGCCATGGACTAATCTGCTACAGACCTATGTCAGCCTGCAGACGTCCAAATAGTAAAAGATTGCACTGGATCCGTCATGCCCGCTGATCTTTGGATGATTACGCCTCACTTAAGCAGCAGAAAATACGAAGGGACCCGATTCTGGTGTACAACATCATCAATAACACTTTAAATCTACCTTTCAAAGAGATTTTCACATATTCATATTTAAAACATTAAACCTTGTAGTTAAAATAACACTTTACCGGGTCAAAACAGTAGAAAAACCCATGTTATATATTAGTGGTAATGCCCGTCGGAAAAATGTATCTCCGAAGATAATAAGACAACTAATTGTAACATTGGTTATACTACGACATCACTTACTCATCGAATTACCATGCATCTCTCCAACACTAACTCAATTTGTCAACACCTAAAGAAACGTAACTGACTTCTCAACATACATTTTAGTCAATATCACAAAAAATAATACACTATGAAATCAACATAAAAAGATTTTTAAAAACCCTTGAAGTCATCTACATTAAAACTAGACACACCATAATTAATAACATTAAGTACGAAACTAGTCACAACATTGTAAAATGTGTAGTAATTAACACTAACTAATTCTTAGCCGTTAGATATCATCATTTCGAATTTTGTATGCGAATTTCACGGTATTACGTCCGCATGCAACATTTCATTACTATAGATGTTTGTTTTACAGTCTGTAAAGACTAGCCCTTAGAATTAAGAAGAAAAAATAATATAGATGTTAACAAGGCTCAGACCGTCTGCTGATGGTTTTACGAATTAAATCTATAGTATTTGCGAAAAAAATAAATGGAACAAGAAACCCATTAACGTTTTAGATACCATATCTAAGAGTTCGAATTGTTGGGATTAAATATCCCTGGAAGAAAGTTCAATTCTCGCACGTGAGAATGCAGTAACAATTATGTAGATAAGTGCAAAATAGAAACAGGGCAACAGTTTTGTGAGAAGGAACAAAACAACACTCGTATATAAGTTTAAAACAGTTTTACTTGTGAGAAAAAATGAGGGCATATATATATATATATATATATATATATATATATATATATATATACAACAAATGGTTAGTTATAAGTTCAGAAAGGAGGAAGTTAATTTAGGTTTGCGAAAACGTGCTTCGCAAACTTATCTTGTAGGCGTTCTGGTAACAGGTTGCACGTGCGCCCGCCACCATTCTGGCTCTTGTTGAGATGTAATCACTTCAGTCCAAGATGGTTGGTAACAGAAAGGAGTTGGGGCTCTCTGCGACTGCTGTCGATGGCTTTGTCTCAGAGGGATCCAGCCGCGGTCCTAACAGGTTCAAAAGGTGGGTCGAAAAGAGGACGGGACATAGCGTGCAAGTGTTTTTATGGGCTGACTCACGTGACCCCTAAGGGAGTAGAGGTTGGGATGCCTGACAGCCAATCCGTGAGACCTTTAAGGGACAAGACTGCAGCCAGTCAGTGAGGGGGACGTTAATAAATTCCAATAGAATCTCAAACTAGACAGTTTTTTGGACCGGAATACGAAATGGGTTTTTCGGAAATTAAAGAAGTAAACAAAAACAAATTATATATATATATATATATATATATATATATATATATATATATATATATATATATATATCGGCTTAAACAAGTTCTCAGTCTGTAATGTTTGGATTTAGTTAGTATCCAATAGATTCAAACACTTGGAGGCCTATATTAGTGATAGTTTAATATCGTTGTCACCCGTAATACGGAACCTTTTGGCTAAGATCAAAGGGTAGTATCTGTTCCGATGGATACTGCACCCCATAGACTGGTATTGTCTTGGCCTTCGGGGCTTGATTTACGCCAGTCTATGGGATTGTCCTGTGCAGTTCTAGGAGGTCCACCCTCCCAGGCTTTGCCTCCCCTTTTTTGGGGAGGAGTAAGTTTATTGCTTACTGAGGTATGGGAGAAAATGGATGAGAGGGGGAAGAGGGAGGATTTGTCGTGATAGGGTGTGAAATATTTGAAATATTTGGAAAATGATAGCAATGAGTGAGGGATTGGAGTGGGTGGGGGAGGGGGGTGATTGAAAGGGTGGGTGAGGAATATATTTGAAATATTTGGAACATGAGAAAGTTTATTTGGACTGTAGTATTAAAAATGTGAGGGAAAAAAAAAATGAGGAAAAAATAAGAGAAGATTCAGGGAGAAAAGGGAAGGGTGTGGGTGAATGGAAGAGTGTCATAAGGTTAGAGATGAAAATAAAAGTTAGCCATGATCAGGCAAAAGACTTTGTTCTGTGAGGATGATCTTGCTTATTAAGGGTGATATCATTGCTATCATTTTCCAAATATTTCAAATATTTCACACCCTATCACGACAAATCCTCCCTCTTCCCCCTCTCATCCATTTTCTCCCATACCTCTTCTTAAATTCCCTCATTTTCTTCAAACGCTCTCTAAGACTATAACTTTCGCCCATCCACCAAAATCACAGCCCCCCCCCCCTCCCTCTCTACCCATCCCCATTTCCCTGCACACACCCCACACACACAAACATTCCAACTCACTCTTCCCCTTCAATCTCGACCACAGCCATCTGGTCAAACACCCCCTCCCCCTCTTCCTCCAATCTCTCTCTGCCATCCATTTTACCCCTGCTCATCCCCCACCTCTTTCTCTCATCGCCAGCCACAGTAGTCCTTGCTCCCTCCACCCTTCCCCTTTTTTCTCCCACTCATTTTTCATTCTCTAACAAGTACGGACGTCCAGCTAGACGCTGCCATTATTTTTCATTTTATTTTATTTTTCTTCCCAACATGTCTACCCTACATGTATCCGTGCTTGCATGATATCTTTTCCCTATATCATCATCCTGATGAAGTCTCATAAATAAAGACGAAACGTTGATGTACACATAAAAAAACATCCAGTTTTTGGTTTTCCTTTTTCATTTTACCATATATATATATATATATATATATATATATATATATATATATATATATATTTCAACGAAGTATTTACATTAAAAACCAATGTCTCGCACCAATTCTTCGTTTGGATTAATCGATAATTGTCGTCAGAAGTACTTGCATATCTGTGACGGCATCTTCAAACGAAATATCAATATGACGTAATGTACCCTTGAGTAGGTTTTGTTTGCAGAGACAGACGCTCGGGTGGGTCGGACAGTGACAATATTGATTTAATACTGAAACAACTCTCGAATGATTCAGGACCTATACAAACTAGTCACCAAGATACGCTTACATACGTGGAAGAGCTTTATATGCACAGGGATACACTTATTTTACAATTGGTTGACGACGAAAGAAGGGTGGTGGGAATAATTATGATGGCGATATTTATTTCTCTGAATATGAGTATTTACAGTCTCATACAAACGTGACATTTAAAGTGTATTCTCTCTTTCTTCCTCTCTCTCCCTTTCACTCTCTCTCTCTCTCTCTCTCTCTCTCTCTCTATATATATATATATATATATATATTTGTATATATATACATATATATGTGTGTGTATGTCATATCATTACAAATAACTCTATATGTTAATTCCATGATAAATGCCAGTATACTGAAATCCTATGTCCTTAATAGAGTTAAGATGAAAATTCATATACACTAAATGTACAAAAGCAAGGAAATTCACAATTTTTTACACTTTTCTAGCATAGGCCGTTTTTGAAGTCTATTAAGGGATAGAGCGCTCTCGCGCCTCCCTTGATTTTATCGGCCATTGATACCTGCGGTCTCACGGAAACACTAAAAATCGATCCCGCTTTGCTGAAGAATACCAAGTTAATCCATTCTTCAGCCGATCTTCTGAAAAGTGGTTATTCAATAATAATCGTAAAACCACTTTATAGACCATCAAAATCATATGTAGTGTTATTTGTAATAATATATCATCCTCTAACATACATAATTAGAAACTCTGGTTATTTCTCTAGTACAAACACACACATGCATATATATATATATATATATATATATATATATATATATATATATATATATATATAATTTATTTTTTCACTCATCCGATTCTGATGATTGCATAGTAGCATGAAACACACGTGTATATAGGTCAATTAAAAAGTAATATTTATCCATAAATAATTGTTCAAAGCTCTCGCTTGAAAAAGCACTTTCAGTAAGTTTTTTTAAAACATAGTTAACCCCAAACAAGGCAGGTCGCATCTGTAGGCGTAAAGGGTCTACTGAGAATTTGGGTGTTAGTTTTTGGGGTCATCCTAAGTTTGGAGCTGTGCAGCGAGATGTCTGTTTACATTAGTTTTAAATTTCTGCATGTCGGTACAGTAACAAAACAGGGAGCAGCGAGGGAGTTCCAGAAGCCGGCAGCACGAGGAAAGAAACTATTGGAATAGAAGGCTCTCCGGCATCTGGGGAACTCCACAGTGAATGGATGGGATTTAGCTGATTGTCTGGTTGGTCTAGCTAGTAAAATTGTATTATAAGAATAATGAAAATGCAGCTGCAACAATGAGAAGATACACAAAAATAAAATCCATGCGAAATAATCCATTTCCTTTATCTACTCTGACAGGATTGATAAAAAGATTTGAGAGCACAAAAACACTCCATGATTTACCATCAAGCGGCAGGCCGTCACTGGAGGAAAATTGTGTGGGTGCTGTTGTAGAGGCAGTTACAAGCTTACAGTCAACTAATCCACTTGGCCATGCAAGTTCAAGAGGTGTAGCTGAACTCACAGGCATTCCTTAACGCAGTGTTACACATATTTTTCATCACCAAGGTATGCAGCCTTACTGCATCAGCCTAGTCCAATATATCGATGATGCAGACCAACCACAACGACTTGTTTTCGCGAATTGGGTTATGGAAAATCAGTTGCTGTTAAAAGATGTGCTGTGGTCAGACGAGACTTATTTCTCGCTTGACGGCTTGGTTAACCGCCTCAACTGTGTAATTTGAGACTTTGAAAATCTAAAAGTCTGCGTCCAGAAAAGGTGTGTGTGTGGATGGCATTTAGTGCTGAATATCGAAATCAACCATTCTTATTCGACTCGACAATTGATCGAGTGAGTTATACCGCCCTTCTTCGCGATCATCTCATCCCTCAGTTACAGATAAAGCGTAAAATGAGGACTGTTGTCTGTCAACACGATGGCACTCCTCCCCATTATACGTTGTTGGCTCGGGATTTTATGGTTTCAAAATTTCAAGAACATCGTGTGATTGGCCGAGGATGCGGAACACACTTGACTTCTATTTTCACCCTAACAATCTCAATAGGCTCAAAGATCGCATAATTTAAGAGATAATTAAAGTTTATTGTGATGAACTTGGGCGTGTCCTGAATAATTTGGTGAAACGTGCAGAGCTGGTGATTGAAGAACACACTGGTATAATTGAACATTTGTTGTAATGTTACAAACCCCATTAACTCTGCTTTCTTTTGATTTAATATACATTTAATGAATACTTTATAATTGGCGTGCATTTTGACTCACCCTATATGTATCTCATATAAAAATCAAGTGTTAGCCCCAGGAAGGGGCCCTTTGATTTCAGAAGAACTTACTTACTGAAATAAAATGGAAAGAATACTAATACTTATGAGCAACAATACCTACATATAGAAAACTATAATATATATATATATATATATATATATATATATATATATATATATATATATATATATATATATATATATATATATATATATATATATATTTTGAAAGATTCATACTTTTTTGAGGCATCCGAATGAAATTTAGTAAAAAAGAAGTGTGGTAAATTAACTACCATCAAAGCTTATAATATGCAAAATAAACAATACTAATAATGAGAAAAAAATACATAAATACACAAGTTAAAATATAAAATAAACAATACTAATCATCATAAGAAAAATACATGAAAAAATAAAATAAAAATATAAAATAAACTATACTAATAATAAAAAGAAAAAATACATAAATAAATAAAATACAAATATAAAATAAGTAATACTAATAATAATACGAAAAATACATGAATAAATAAAATAAAAATGTAAAATAGACTATATTAATAATAAGTAGAAAAATAGATCAATAAAATAAAAATATAAAATAAACAATACTGATAATAAAAAGAAGAAATACATGAATAAATAAAATAAAAATATAAAATAGACTATACTAATAATAAAAAGAAAAATACATGAAATGTTATTAAAATATAAAATAAACAATACTACTAATAAGAAGAAAAATACAAAAATAAATAAAATACAAATATAAAATAAACAATACTGATAATAAGAAGAAAAAATACATAAATAAATAAATTTAAAATATAAAATAAGCAATCCTAGTTATGAGAACAAAAATACATAAATACATTAAATTAAGATATAAAAAACAATGCTAATAATTATAAGAAAAAAATGCATAAATACATAAAATTAAAATATAAAATAAACAATACTCATAATAAGAAGAAAATACATGAATAAATAAAATTAAAATATAAAATAAACACTACTACTAATAATAAACAAACATGAATAAATAAATAAAATTACAATACAAAGTACACAATACTAATAAGAAGTAGAAAACATACATAAATAAATAAAATTACAATAAAAAATAAAAATAAAATAATAATCAGAGGAAAAATAAATAAATGAATTAAATTAAAATATAAAATACACATTACTAAAAATAAGAAGACAAAATACATGAATAAACAAAATTAAAATATAAAATAAACACTACTACTAATAATAAACAAACATGAATAAATAAATAAAATTACAATACAAAATACACAATACTAATAAGAAGTAGAAAAAATACATAAGTCAATAAAATTAAAATATAAAATAAACAATTCTGACTCATAGAAAAAAATACATAAACACATAAAATAAAAATATAAAATAAACAATACTAATAATAATAAGAAAAAATGCATAGAATACATTGAATTAAAATATAAAGTAAACAATAGTAATAAGATGAATTAAAAATACATGAAAAATAAAATAAAAATATAAAATAAACAATACTAAAAAAATACATAAATAAATAAAATTAAAATATTAAATAAACAATAGTAATAATAATAAGAACAAAATGTATAATTGAATGAAATAAAAATATAAAATAAACAATACAAATAATAAAAAGGAAAAATGCATAAATAAATAAAATTAAAATATGAAATAAACAATACTAATGGTGAGAAGAAAACAATACTGATAATAATAGAATAAAATAAAATAAAGTAAATAAGAAAGTAAAATTAAGAAGTAAAATTCTAAAGAAAAAATAAGAATGATATAAAAATAAAAAATAAATTGAGAAACAAATAAATACAATAAGAATTTATATATATATATATATATATATATATATATATATATATATATATATATATATATATATATATAATGTCTGTTTATTTATTTGCATTTGCGTATCTATTAGAGTTTGTTTATATGTGGTATTCTTGATATATAGATAAGATATTTATACTGAAGTGAGTTTATAAAACTTGGTAGGTTAAAGAGTTTAAAGAAACCCAGAAAGAAGTGGGCAATAAAATAAGGAAAGGTCAAGGTGATGGAGACGCCATAAAAAGTAATAAAAAGGACAACCAATAAAAAAAAAGGTCAGCAAGTGGAATAGGTAATCCGATACTAATTCATAAGAAATAGATAATGACTAAACCCCAAAAAGATTTATTAAGGAGAGAAAATTCTTCAAATCCATCCATTTCTCTGAAATTCATGGTCTGATGAGGTTGACTTTCTCGGAAAAGTGCAACCGAAACATGTATGCACATATGTAACCAATAATGTTTGTATAAATAAAAATTTATACTTATAAACAGCTCTACTTGTTATTGAGCACTTTTTATAAACACTTGAGTTTCTACGGATTTACATTTACAAAAACTAATACAATACATGTACTATATATATATATATATATATATATATATATATATATATATATATATATATATACACACACATATATATATATATATATATATATATATATATATATGTGTATATATATATACATCGAGAGATAGCGAATTAAAGGGTGAGAGGGGGAAGAGAGAACGAGATTGAGATAGCGATTTGATACAAAATATGGGCGACATGCTCTTAACAAACTCTTGCGACTTCTAATGGACCGTTTGTTGGTTAATGGTGATGAATCGGCGCATCTGCGATCATCTCCCATCTGCTATGGCGCACGCGCGTTTTTGTTTTGAATATATTATCCAATGCAAATATTGATCTTTTTCTGATGTATATGATAGCGTTACACTTTGCACGCGTTAATAGCGTACAATTTCCCTGAGCTGCTAAAAGCACTATCTTATAAACCATGGCATAGTAACTGCATTCATGAAACATTTTTTTACTGCAGAAATTGGAGATTTATTAATCTACTGAAACAAAATGAAAACGTAAATATATATATATATATATATATATATATATATATATATATATATATATATATATATATATTCCATGATAAATGCCAGTATACTGAAGTCATATCCCCTTAATAGGGTAAAGATGAAAATTCATATACACTAAATGTACAAAAGCAAGGAAATTCCCAAATTTGTACACTTTTATTGTCATTAACGGTATGACTACATATCAACAAAACCATTTCATTATCACATCACTACAGTATACATCTCTATGCATGAGTTGATGAAGTGCGTGAGGTGCGCTGAAGAAAAATTCCTACCAGTAAAATACATAACCCTGTTGTGCTCGCATACCCTTAATGACAATAAAAGTGTAAACATTTGGGAATTTCCTTACTTTTGTACATTTAGTGTATATGAATTTTCATCTTAACCCTATTAAGGGCATATGATTTCAGTATACTGGCATTTTTCATGGAATTTCACTACTTTTGTAAAAGCTATACCTCAATACAATGCCTTCTCATAACTGATATAGTTGGTACTTTTCCTAAGCAAGGTATATGATAAACTGAAATTAAAATGCCATCAACTAGACACTAGAACCTCTATCTTTGCCAAAAATCAGCTGAATCCATCAAATGGTTGATAAGATATAGAATAAAGTGTATGAATACTGGTCATTTTAAAGGTCTTTTGGAATTTTCTGGAAAACTAAGGTATATGGTAAACTGAAATTAAAATGCCTAGAACCTCTATCTCTGCCAAAAATCAGCTGAATCCATAAAATAGTTGATGAGATACAAGGTGGCACATACGCACGTACTCAGATAACATGATTTCATGATTGAACTTTCTGGATCTCTGGGTTGTCTTGAGTAATTATGCTGAAATTCTACACACTTATAGAACCAATTAAATGAAAATGTTGTGCAAAGTTTCAAAAAATTCATTGGTGTTTGTAGTTATGATTGATCAACGAAATAAGATTTCCAGCATAGACCATTCGTGAGGTTTATTAAGAGATAGAGTTTGGTAGTATGAATATAGCCTGACGATTCCCTGCGGCGATGAAACGCGAGTACCTCTGTAAAACTTAATTGCCATAAATATATCTTCATACTTTCCTATATATATATATATATATATATATATATATATATATATATATATATATATACTTGTTTTTTTATTATCTATGTACGTATACATTTCGTCCTTTAATCAGGACTCGTCAGCATAGAGATATAACTATTCACTACTGGTAACGTGATTCGAAACTCCGGGCTCCGAGTATGCACAACTCAAATTCCAACATCGAGACCACCGCTAAATAGCTAGATAAACAGTGATAATTTTAACACTTATTTCGGCGGCTTGACGTCAAGAGAGCGTTCAACTTAATGAATAGAACGATGCATTTATAACTAGCGACGTTCCGTACAGTGACCATCTAGGTTTTTTTCTAGGGGCTACAAATAATAAATATTTGTTTTATTCATTATCTATGCACGTATACGTTTCGTCTTTTAATCGCGACTCGTCAACTTAGAGATATATCTATTCGCTACTGGTCGCGTGATTCGAACCCCTGGGATGCGAGTATGTTACAACTCAAATCCCGTCATTTAGACCTAACTTACCAATCTCTTTATACGAACATGTTCTACTTATTTAATGATTACAAACATCCGTGATAAAAGCAATCTCTTTATTAACTCTTATTAAATGATCTTTTGTGACATTTCTATCGTTTTAGGGGCGTCTCTTTATATATGTCCGAATTTAAAGCGAAGTTCAGTGAGTGATAACCGGTTCGACCCAGACGCGGTTTATTCATATCTGTCTATGATTTTTATGTAATATATAAAGTAGAATTGGAAAAGAAAAACACTTTATGTAAGTTGTCAGGGAGTTCATGGTTTAAATGTGAGATTCCTCTTAGTGTGCGGTAGACGGAAGCCAAAGTAACGAAGCGAGATGTGCATTTGAGCGAGAACAAACATATATGTCAGCATGTTGCTCTGAATACAATAGCAAGTATTAGAGACACCTTGTATTCTTCTCTTTCTTTATCTATTTTTTCAATTCAATCAAGGGAGGCGCGAGAGCGCTCTATCTCTTAATAGACCTCCCGAATGGCCTATGCTGGAAATCTCATTTCTGTGATCAATCATAACTTAAAAACCAATAAACCAAATTAGTTAAAACTTTGCATAAAATTTTTATTTGATATAGTTCTATAAGTGTGTAGAATTTCAGCATCATTAGTCAAGGCAACCCAGAGATCCAGAAAGTTCAATCATGAAATCATGTTATCTGTGTGTACATACGTATGTGCCAACCTGTATCTCATCAACTATTTGATGGATTCAGCTGATTTTTGGCAGAGATAGAGGTACTAGGGTCTAGTTGATGACATTTTTATTTCCGTTTACGATATACCTTAGTTTTCCAGAAAATTCCAAAAAACCCTTAAAAATGACCAATGTATTGAGGCATAGACTTTAAAAAAGTAGTGACATTCCATGAAAAATGCCAGTATACTGAAATCATATGCCCTTAATAGGGTTAAGATGAAAATTCATATACACTAAATGTATAAAAGCAAGGAAATTCTCAAATGTTTACACTTTTATTGTCATTAAGGGTATGCGAGCACAACAGGGCTATGTCTTTTACTGGTAGGAATTTTTCTTCAGCGCACCTCACACACTTCATCCACTCATGCATATAGATTTATACTGTAGTGATGTGATCATGAAATGGTTTGGTTGATATGTAGTCATACCCTAAATTAATGACAATAAAAGTGTAAACATTTGGGAATTTCCTTGCTTTTGTAAATTGAGTGTATATGAATTTTCATCTTAACCCTATTAAGGGCATATGATTTCAGTATACTTGCATTTTTCATGGAATTTAGATAAAAATACATATGATCAGTATTTAGAAGATGATGTTTACCCAATATAACTGACCCAAAGTCCAAGCAATCTCATTACTTATGAAACTTATTCCGAGTTCTATTGAATGCAATATAATGAACAGTTATATAACAATCCAAGTAACGTTGATAACACAGCTCTATAAACAGTTGGTAGGTGTGTATACATTGAAATTAAATATTAGAAAATAAGACGATAGAGAAATAGCATTTGGTCCACCTCGTTGTATTATCAGGTGCTAAAACTAAACTTAGTAATGAATTTCTAAAACTCGCATAACTAATCCTTTACATAATATGTTCAATACAAATTACTTAAAACTATCTTACAGATGCAATAAAAATTTCAAAGTGATAAATAAATCTCACAAGAGTTACATATTAAATAACAATGGAATGAGGAAAATAAAAAAAAATCCGAAGAAAATATTATAACAATAATAATAGCAATAATAATAACAATATTAATAACAATATTAATGATAATAAAACTATTAGAAATCGTAATGGCTTTGATAGAAATAGTAATGACTCAAATAAAAATATGATGGTAAAAATGGAGGAAAAGGGCAACGTTAAAGAATGCATTACCTTCTAAATAATAACTCTTTAGCTAAAAGCATAATCTACAAATGTGAAATAGTTAAGAGTACGTTTGACACATACACAGGAAACCGAGGTCATGGGTCAACGAGAATTCACTAAAATGTTGCCTAAACCTGCTGTGGCTGGAAGCGGACATGACGTCATCTGGTTCGGAGAGAGAGAGGGCCTGAGAGAGGTGGGAAGTTCGTGAGAAGTTTTAGAGCTAACATCACGTGTAAAAATGACTTAAGATCAATTGTAAATAAAGGTCGAAAGGTCCCGGATGTCCGAATCCCGGAACGTACTCTGCCGTTAACAGAAGAGAAAATGACGTCAACATGTTAATAAATTGAAAAAGGAGGTTCACAATCCTTTGGAAAACGTTTTTTGAAGTGTATTATAAAATTTTGAAAAAACAAACAAAAAACGTTATTTTTTTATATATACTTATTAAATGAATAAAATTATTTTTTTCATCAATATTCATGAAAAAAATGATTTTATTCATTTAATAAATATATTAAAAAAAATAACGTTTCTTGTTTTTTTTCTAAATTATATAATATCTTAATAAATGTTCTTTCTTCAAATTCGAAAATATTTTTCGTTTCTTCGCGATGCTGTGTGTGTGTGTGTGACATATTTACCCCTATGTTTCAATATCTAGTGCAAAATATCGCCAGAGCTACATGATAAGAGTTTAAATAAGTTTATATATCTGCCACTAGAGGGCATAGATAAGTGATTGTAATATTTTAATTCCTTTAATGTATTTTAGACTGTATAGAAATCAACATAAGTTTAACCAATAGATTATTATATGAGGTTCTATTGAGAGTGTTCAACCTGGAATTAAAACTGAATTAGCTTTCTAAGCATGCTGAGTGACCGGCTAGTGACTTGAGTAGGAAAGGAGGATAATATCTCACTCGAAGGCGGATCCTGTTATCTGCTACTGTTATACCTCTATAGGGGGTATAGCACCCATCCTGCCATACTCCCCTCCACCCTAACATTAAAAAAACGCTGTGATCTTCTAATTTCTCATTTAATGAGTATTTGGTCATGATGATTTTACCTGATGAGTCATATTATTCCGGGACGAAATAAATTACAGTATAGATGGTTGTCTAATAGTTTGAGTTTTCTCTTTGTGACTTTATTCTTGTTTTGCATTGCATTAGGTTCTTATCTTACACAAGATCTCCTACCAAAAACACCCCATCCCTCCCGGATCTAGATTATATATATATATATATATATATATATATATATATATATATATATATATATATATATATATATATATGATGTTACATAAGCACAATTACAGTCTACGCCAATTAACCAGTGTTTTAATGTTATCACATGTCTTTTTTCTCCGTTTATTAACATCTTGTTTTTTTACTGCGAGTTTTTTTCACTTTTTATTTTTATTTGTGAAGAGATTTGATAACATTAAAACGCTGGTTAATTGGCGTCGGCTGTAAAAGTGTTTATGTAATTTTATAAATGCACTACTACTGTTATTGAGCAATTTTGAAAATATTGGTTTATGTTCATTTTATTAATATATTTGAACTTGATTAAGCTATATATATATATATATATATATATATATATATATATATATATATATATATATGTGTGTGTGTGTGTGTGTGTGTGTGTGTGTGTATTTTGTTATGTTTTAAAGGCCAGGAATCTTATTTATATTACGAAACATTTTATCAAAACAGTCACATTTGGTCAATTTACGGTTCAGTTTGGTTCAACAGGTGACCAACCATATTTGTATTTCAATATCGAATCTTTCCTCTCTGAACTCATCAGAAAGACAAGAAAATTATAAATTCGATGTGACAAAAATAAAAGTCCAAAAACAAAACAAACTGCCATCGACTGCCCTTCTATCTATGTTACCACCTCGTGCAAGCAGCCATATTGTTAATTTACTATTTACAACGAAACAGAATCATAAATTGTACAAAAGTGATTATTTTGAAAAAATGTTTCGTAAGACAAATTAAATATTGGCCTTTGGAATGAAACATCTTGTTTATTTATATATGCTATGTTATTACATGTTGACAATCATCTAGCCTTCAATTGGAAGAGGTTGGTATGCAGAAAGAATAGAAGGTATATGCGAAAACATGTATTTTCGCACTTCTCTCTCTCTCTCTCTCTCTCTCTCATATATATATATATATATATATATATATATATATATATATATATATATATATATATGATAATAATATTTGTTATTGTTTATTATCTATGTACGTATACGTTTCGTCCTTAAACCGGGACTCATCAGCATAGAGATATGACTATTCACTACGGGTCATGCGATTCGAAACCCCGGATTACGAGTATTTTACAACTCAAATCCGACGCCTTAACCACACGGCCGATTTTAAATAGCGAATAAACTGTGATAATTTTAACACGTTATCGGCGGCTATAACGTCTAGAGCGTTCTACTTTTTTGAGGAAGGAACGATGCATTTAAAGCTAGTGACGTCATGCTGTGTTAATACTACACATACAGTGCTCTACTTTTCGAGGGGCGACAAATAATAATATTTGTTATTGTTTATTATCTATGTACGTATACGTTTCGTTTATATATATATATATATATATATATATATATATAGAGAGAGAGAGAGAGAGAGCGAGAGAGAGAGAGAAAGAGAGAAAATATGAGAATAAAGATTGTAAAAATACAAAATCTATTACGTCATCAGTTGTACAAAACGAGGTGTTTTCGTATGAAATAGATTTATTCTCCTTCCTCCAACCATGGCTTTTCAAAGAATGGAATCTTATTATCAAAGGAATACACAGAGGAATTTATATCGAGCATCAATTGTTTCATGATAGGTTCTAATTTAAAAATATCCATTATATCTTTATTTTCCTGTTCTCCTTCTCTCTCTCTCTCTCTCTCTCTCTCTCTCTCTATATATATATATATATATATATATATATATATATATATATATATATATATATATATATTCCGGAGGTGCCTACACCGGAAGTCCAAACACTACGGTGTTACTCTTGAGTTTTACTTATTAAAAAATATTTCTCGTTACTTTTTCAAGGTACACTCACTTTGATAAGGAGTTGAATTCTATTCAGTGTCTGTTATGTTCTCACTATGCGTAAATTTTCCTAATTTCAGGATGACCAGACGAAAAAAAAACGGATATATCCAGCGGACGCAGTAATGTATATTATTTAAATAAAAAGATTTATATATATAATAAAATGAAAATATATTTATGGCGAGTGAGTAAGGCAAACACGTTTATGTTTCATTCCCGGGAGAAAACATCATTACAATTAGCCTGCTGATTTCTTCCGGTAATGAAGCATAAACGTTTCTCTGTAACGTAATTGGCATAAATATATTTTCATATTACAACAAAGCTCTACTAATGTATTGAGCACTGCTGAAGTAAATGCTGAATATATATATATACGTAATATATTTTCTTTTTTTTTATAATATTATAATAGATGCGTATATACCTTAAAGAATATATATATATATATATATATATATATATATATATATATATATATATATATATATATATATATATATATATATAATAAGTGCATATATCACTGCCAAGTATCTCCATATTACCATTATTTAAGTGGGGCCCCCATATCTTGTTTTTCTTATATAGCTATTTATTTACATAAGTTACATATTTTGTATTTGATGCTAAAATGTCGTGTTGAAATACGACCTGTTTTTCATTCTCTTAAACACTTTCATACTACATATATATATATATATATATATATATATATATATATATATATATATATATATATATATATATATATCGTCTATCTACCGTCTTTTTCCCGCTTTCGTAAGGCACAAATATAACCTAATTTGTCTTCTTTACGTGATAATTTCCTGTGGCCGTAATACACGTTATATTTTAAATAGGGGCTAAGCCCCTCCTAAAATATTCTTAAATAAATATTTTTCAATGTATTCTGTTGTTTTCCCCCTCCCCTAAAATGAGATACTACTGTTTTAGACGATTATGTGTAAACACTCTGAAAAACTTGAAAGGAAAAGAAGTAAAAAAATGATTATTTCAGAACTAATCACCCCTCTTAATTTCAAGTGTTTCAATGTGTTCACACGTAATCCCTCAAGAAATGTAGAATGTCATTGGGGGGACGGGGACGGTGTAAATTTAGCCGAGGGTCTTCATCTACTTTTAAATGTAGATATAATTTTCTTTTTAAATTTGAAACATTTCTTAATGTGTTTTTACCTTTATGTATTTTATTTAAGATTTAGATAAACTCATTGTGAGATTTAAATCTGTATTTTTTATTTGTGCCATTTTTTCTATTTACCTAATTGTGTTATTTTTACCTGTGCCATTTTTAATTTAATATTTTGCCAGTGTCATTTTTACTTTAATTCATATATATATATATATATATATATATATATATATACAATAATATTTTTTTATAAATATTAAATATTTAAAATATACCTAAAGACATCGATGTTTCATGCTAACGCAATCTTCAGTCTAGGAACTAGTTCTCACCGGTCACCGGGCGCGAACTCCGAACACAAATCGCCACTGATTCGTAGTCGAAGATCTTACCCGAAGGCCACTGGAAACTAATTAGTAAATAAAGGGGAATTTCAACTGTAAATAGTAGAATTACTACTATCCACCAAGTAATTAAGAGTGATCTACGAGTCGGATCATTGCATATAGCTATTTGTACTACTTGTTATTGAAGCTCCTCGAAAAGTGCCCAGCCTCTGTGGGAGGGGGCTGATAAACAATAATATTTTTTTTAATAAATATTAAATATTTAAAATATACCTAGAGACATCGATGTTTCATGCTAACGCAATCTTCAGTCTAGGAACTAGTTCTCACCGGTCACCGGGCGCGAACTCCGAACACAAATCGCCACTGATTCGTAGTCGAAGATCTTACCCGAAGGCCACTGGAAACTAATTAGTAAATAAAGGGGAATTTCAACTGTAAATAGTAGAATTACTACTATCCACCAAGTAATTAAGAGTGATCTACGAGTCGGATCATTGCATATAGCTATTTGTACTACTTGTTATTGAAGCTCCTCGAAAAGTGCCCAGCCTCTGTGGGAGGGGGCTGATAAACAATAATATTTTTTTTATAAATATTAAATATTTAAAATATACCTAGAGACATCGATGTTTCATGCTAACGCAATCTTCAGTCTAGGAACTAGTTCTCACTGGTCACCGGGCGCGAACTCCGAACACAAATCGCCACTGATTCGTAGTCGAAGATCTTACCCGAAGGCCACTGGAAACTAATTAGTAAATAAAGGGGAATTTCAACTGTAAATAGTAGAATTACTACTATCCACCAAGTAATTAAGAGTGATCTACGAGTCGGATCATTGCATATAGCTATTTGTACTACTTGTTATTGAAGCTCCTCGAAAAGTGCCCAGCCTCTGTGGGAGGGGGCTGATAAACAATAATATTTTTTTAATAAATATTAAATATTTAAAATATACCTAGAGACATCGATGTTTCATGCTAACGCAATCTTCAGTCTAGGAACTAGTTCTCACCGGTCACCGGGCGCGAACTCCGAACACAAATCGCCACTGATTCGTAGTCGAAGATCTTACCCGAAGGCCACTGGAAACTAATTAGTAAATAAAGGGGAATTTCAACTGTAAATAGTAGAATTACTACTATCCACCAAGTAATTAAGAGTGATCTACGAGTCGGATCATTGCATATAGCTATTTGTACTACTTGTTATTGAAGCTCCTCGAAAAGTGCCCAGCCTCTGTGGGAGGGGGCTGATAAACAATAATATTTTTTTTATAAATATTAAATATTTAAAATATACCTAGAGACATCGATGTTTCATGCTAACGCAATCTTCAGTCTAGGAACTAGTTCTCACCGGTCACCGGGCGCGAACTCCGAACACAAATCGCCACTGATTCGTAGTCGAAGATCTTACCCGAAGGCCACTGGAAACTAATTAGTAAATAAAGGGGAATTTCAACTGTAAATAGTAGAATTACTACTATCCACCAAGTAATTAAGAGTGATCTACGAGTCGGATCATTGCATATAGCTATTTGTACTACTTGTTATTGAAGCTCCTCGAAAAGTGCCCAGCCTCTGTGGGAGGGGGCTGATAAACAATAATATTTTTTTAATAAATATTAAATATTTAAAATATACCTAGAGACATCGATGTTTCATGCTAACGCAATCTTCAGTCTAGGAACTAGTTCTCACCGGTCACCGGGCGCGAACTCCGAACACAAATCGCCACTGATTCGTAGTCGAAGATCTTACCCGAAGGCCACTGGAAACTAATTAGTAAATAAAGGGGAATTTCAACTGTAAATAGTAGAATTACTACTATCCACCAAGTAATTAAGAGTGATCTACGAGTCGGATCATTGCATATAGCTATTTGTACTACTTGTTATTGAAGCTCCTCGAAAAGTGCCCAGCCTCTGTGGGAGGGGGCTGATAAACAATAATATTTTTTTTATAAATATTAAATATTTAAAATATTCCTAGAGACATCGATGTTTCATGCTAACGCAATCTTCAGTCTAGGAACTAGTTCTCACCGGTCACCGGGCGCGAACTCCGAACACAAATCGCCACTGATTCGTAGTCGAAGATCTTACCCGAAGGCCACTGGAAACTAATTAGTAAA
>OY744524.1:129740054-129742554 GCA_963556195.1 Sepiola atlantica | reverse complement strand
TGCGGCCCATAATTCTAGTTAGTAATAAATACATCTCATGCAGATGCGGTATTTTTTAGGTTAATCATTTAAACTAGCGGGACCCGTGTAAATTACACGAAATGATGTTTTCAATACTAATTATCTTGTTCCTAACCTATACCTTACTTTGTAAATGCTTTAGATTAAAGTAAGTTTGGCTCCAATTCATGAGTAGCATACAAAGATTCGGAAGATCGTTGCTTTTGATGTAAGCGTAACACACAAAATAACACACACGATATTGTATTCATATGAGTCTTCCCGGTCGTTCCCTCCCTACCTACTTCCCCTCTTCAATGTAAAAATAAAACTTCTGGTTGGTGGGGATCGAACTATAAACCAGTTGGGCTGACGTCAAAAACCGACGTCAATATCCTACGTCGGAAACCGCTGCGCCAAAGGGAAATACTTGAAATATTATGAAAATTAGGTAACTTGAATGCTTTTCCAAATCTAGGTGCGGCACGCATGCGTAGGGCTTTTGATGTACGCGTGACACACAAACACACACGCTATCGTATTAATATATAGATATTACAATTTATGATTTTTTTCATGATAACAACAGAATATTTGTTCAATAAATCATCATTTGTTAAAATATATTTATTTGATTTAAATTAAAAGTCCAATTTTATAAACGTTAAAAAAATACTGTAAACATTTACTCTGTTGCCGTCCTATTCTAAATATTCTGTTTCACTTGCTAAATTGTTAAGAACTTTGTGGATATATCCGGAAAATCGGGACGTTTACTTGGATATCGTACTTACTTGGTAAGTTAAGAGCAGGATAGAAGCGTTGCTGCAAATTTTACATCATAACGATTTTTTTAAAAAGGGGGGAGGGGCAATTCAGAAACGAGATCAGAAAACTTGTTGTCGCTTGATTTGCAATAATAGCCAATAGATCGAATAAATGCTGACGCTAAGGGCTTTTGTTCCACCCTGAATTAATGAAACGGGGTCACAACTATGAGACTATCGTTTGTAAACACACCAACGTTTTTATTACATCAACTCAAATAAGATAATTATGCAATTTAAATTTAATTTTTAGTTTTATTCAATTTTTTTTTTAACATAGTTCACCCCAAACAAGGCAGGTCGCCACTGTAGATGTAAGGGGCTACTGAAAAAAAAGGGTGAAGGTTTTTTTTGGGGGGGTTGGGTAAACCTAATTTAGGAGCTGCGCAGCAAGATGTCTGTTTACATTAGTTTTAAATGTCTGCATGTCAGTAACGTCAGGAAAGCAGGGAGGGGATAACAGCACGAAAAAATAAGCTTTTGGAGTAGAAAGCTCTTCGGCATCTGCGGACCTCCACAGTGTATGGATGGGATTTGGCAGATTGTCGGGTTGGTCTAGTGAATCTACGTCGGGGGCACCAGAGCAGCAAGCTCATCAGAGCACAATCCATTAGAGTACATGTAAAACAGGCACAAGGAAGCAACATTGCGGCGATGGGACAGGGGCTGGCGCTTGGTGGATAGTGAAGGACCTATCAAGTTGGCGACTCTTTTTTGGACCTTGTCTAAGAGGGAGAGACCAGCGGATGATGCACCAGTCCAGATGTGGCAACAATATTCCATACATAGGCGGATGGTGGCTTTGTAGAGATATAGGTTAATGTCAGGTGTGAGAAGTTTACTGGCACGGTAGAGGGAGCCCACCTTCTTTGCAGCAGCCCTGGCAATGTTTTCAATGTATTTATTCCAATTCATGTTATCTGTGAAAGTTAGGCCGAGGAGTTTGAATAATGAACTCTCAGGCAGGGTGTTACTTGATATGACAATCGGTGGTTGAAAAGGTTTCTTGTAGTTATCGAAGGAAAAGAGTTTTGTCTTTGCGGCATTAAAAGTTACCATCCATTTTTGACCCCATTCCACTACAGACTGGAGGTCATTTTCTAGGGATTCAGCAATTGCCTCATATATGTGCGCGTCGATTTTGGCCACATGACGAGAGTAGAGCGTGGTGTCGTCAGCAAAAATTCCTATCTCTGTCGCAATGGCATCAGGGAGGTCATTTATGAAAATCAGGAACAATAGTGGCCCAAGAATAGATTCCTGGGGTACACCAGCATTTATGCCATGTTGCTTAGAGGAACGGCCATCGAGTACAACCTGGATATTTCATTTTGTTAGAAAGGATTTAATTATATTACATATTTGTCCAGTAATACCATATGAGTACAGTTTTATGACAGGCCTTGGATATATCGAGCGCTCTGTCTTAGGATACTATGGCGTTTTGCGTATCAGATTAGTCCGTTACAGTTGCCACAGATGTAGGTGGCGTTTGGTTCTTAGAACTCTTTTGCAGCCCTCTCCCGTCAGTGCCTTCTTCTCTTCCAACACTGATGGTCTCTCTGCTTTGGGCATGCATGCCATCGCAGCATTTCTACAGCAACCGCGGTCTTAAGTAATGGACTCCCACGAATACTAGTTTTTAAATTTGGGAATCGGTAAAAATCTTGAAA
>OY744524.1:129667554-129735054 GCA_963556195.1 Sepiola atlantica | reverse complement strand
ATATATATATATAAAGTGGAGAACTAAAAGCGAACTTTTAAGAAAGGTAAAACCTATTGTGAAAAGTGCACAGTTCAATATGCAGGATAGAGCAGAGAGAAAGGAAAAAATAACTGAATAAATTGCCCTTTTGCGGAATATACCTTGCATTGAGCAACTGAATTGAAAGAAGATCTGCTTTTCGCTTTTCTAATTCCTTTTCATCCTTCTACCTATATATATATATATATATATATATATATATATATATATATATATATATATATATATATATATATACATATAAATATATATATATATATATATAGAACAGATATTTATAATATTCCAATAACCATGGTTAGTTTCATTATTTTTATTTTTGTTTTTATTTTTTTCACATTTCCAAAAATTCCAAATTTCTGTGAGATATATTTAACGGTCCGTTTCATTTGTTTTGTGCCAAACAACATTTGTATGTCAATATCGTCTCTGCAACACTACAAAAGCAGACTCTAATA
This sequence comes from Sepiola atlantica, assembly GCA_963556195.1. Classification (NCBI taxonomy): domain Eukaryota; kingdom Metazoa; phylum Mollusca; class Cephalopoda; order Sepiida; family Sepiolidae; genus Sepiola; species Sepiola atlantica. The sequence goes on along the minus strand of OY744524.1, from coordinate 129,734,554 downwards.
GAGCTAGACTCAATGTATCAAGCCGTCCATTCAATCAACCATTAAAAAATCTCTTTTACATAAGTGTTTATATGGAATTTATATAGCATTTATTAGAATACCCTTTCTGAGAATATTGAGACAAGCGTTAGCCAGTAAATTCATCACTCAAGTATTAAGCCACTAGTTAAAATACGAAACTAGGAGGGTTACATTTACAGCGAAATATATCCTCCATATCCAGCCAAATTACGATTTTCAAAATATAAAATGGACATTATATATTTATTTATTTAATTTCTTAAGGTGTTCTAAGGATTCAAAAGTAGTTTTAACGGGGATCTGTACCCTAAACACTAATTTTTACTATGTTTTATTTCTAAATCGTACTATCAAGTGAGTTGCTAAGACAAATATACGAATGTAAACAATTAGAGTTTTTTCGTTAATATTTCCATCTATTATTTAGTCGTTTTTTCTCCCTTCTTTTAAGTATCAATTTTGCTTATTAATAAACATTCACAAAATATGTCTAGTATCCATCAATAAATTCATATCAACCACACATATATACACACACATAACATAAGTATACATATACATACATATACACACACACACACACATAAAATATACATATATATACATATATATATATATATATATATATATACATATACATATATATACACACACTCATACATACACATACACTCAGACACATACATGCATGTATACACCTATACATACGCTCACATACATATCGAAATATTTCTCAGTATATGTACGATAAAAAACAAGTATTTCTTTTACTTCTAAAACTAAAAAATTAAGTGCAAATAGGCTGAAAATAATGTTAAAACCAATTCACTCTAAACAATTAACGTGACTAAAATAGGAATTAGATCATATATATATATACATACATATAAAATGGCCTGTTTTTCCCCTGAACCTTTGGCGAGAGTTAGAAATGGGCCACATGCGTCATACACAACTAAACTACACACTGCAATACTCATGGCTAAGATCAAAGTGTAGTATCTGTTCCGATGGATACTGCACCCCATAGACTGGTATTATCTTGGCCTTCGAGGCTTGATTTACGCCGGTCTATGGGTCTGTCCTGTGCAGTTCTAGGAGGTCCACCCTCCCAGGCTTCGCCTCACCTCTTTTGGGAGGAGTAAGTTTATTGCTTACTGCCAGAGGAATGCCGACGGGGCTGCTCAGGTAATTTTTAAACCCCACTTTCCCGACCCGACCTTGGGTCACATATTACTTGTAGAAGTAAGATAAAAACTGGCCTTGTGCCTAACTCCTGGAGAGGAGTAAATCAATACCCATATTCACTCAATCGTGTTTGCAGAATTTTCCGCATTATTTCATCGACATATAATAATTATTATATTTATTCCTAGATAAATCACTCTCTCAACTACAACATCCACATTCACTGCAAACTATCTACTTTACCCGCCACACATAACACTGCATATATTCATTCGGAACTGTCAAACAGAAACAGCGCCAATAACAGATTACGGAAATATCTTTCCACTATTCCGAACACATAACATCTATACGTTACGGAATAACGGATTATATTAAAACAAAAAAATCACGCGCAGAATAACAAAACCACTTCTGCGCGTAGTAAGTACACTTTTTAATTCTGTAACATAAAAAATAAACATAACATGATGAGAATATTTTTATTTAAACCAAGTAATACATGTTTCATTCCTCAACATTAAAAATAGATTGATTTCGGATTAAATATTCTACGCGTTATGTTATCGCTTTCATTACTGTTTCAAGATCGCTAGAATTATAAACAAACACGTTTCCACTTTACACAAACAATCATTCTTTACACTGTAAGTAATTTAAGTGTTTCAAAATGAATGATAATTGCATATTCCTTACACATTTCTTCATTAACAGACAGTAGATTCGTAGTTGTGACTTAATACATTGATTAATATTCACAACCGTACGTATTAGCAAAAATACTATTTCTCATTGAACACTTTTCGTAATAGATATTATACACGTTGTCTATAGCAAATAATCATAGTTTCATCTTGTTACACTCAAACCTGTACTAAAACAGTGTTTACTGACCAACACATCAGATCTGTTTTGATTTTAAAGCTCCATACGAAAATCGAATTTACGTGACTAAAATAGTAATTACTGACCACCTTTCATTTGCTTAATTAATACACGTAACAAATATTTAAAATAAAACTACGATATAACAGTCTTACTTTCAAAAACATAATTTACGTGACTAAAATAGTAGTTATTGACCACCTTCCTTGGCTACATCACATACATTCGTTTCTTAATTAACTTTTCCTTTGTACTTTTAACACAATATATGGATCAGATAAAAATTGCTTTCTTATCTTTTCAATCCTAAGTGACTAAAATAGAATTTATTTTCGTGATACGTGGCACATGTAAATTCATTTATTATGTTTTTCCTTTCGACTTACATACGATATAATTATTGTTTGTTATCTTTTAACTTTTTTATATTTATGTTATGTGCCTCAGATAGAATGTACTTTTGTTACACGTGTCACACTTTCAGTAATTTAATATTTTTTCAGTTCTAATTAAATACAATATAATAATTGTTTTTTATAACTTTTAACACAATATATATATATATATATATATATATATATATATATATATATATATATATATATATATATATATATATATATCAGAATTTATTTTAGGTTCCCGACTAAAATACTATTTACTGGCAAACACATGAATAGAATTTACGTGACTAAAATAGTAATTACTGACCACCTTGATATGCGCAATTGTACAGATCACAAACGTTATGTTATACTAGAGGGACCCGTGTAAATTACACGAAATGATGTTTTTAATACTAATTATCTTGTTCCTAACGTATACATGTTTGAATACAATATGATAAGATTTGGACTTGTATATTTATTTTTAAAAAATGAACAATACATGAAACCATTTACAAAACTTCTTTATATACAATATTTCTAGTGAAGGTAGTATTTCGACGAGTAAACCTTACTTTGTAAATGTTTCCGATTAAATTAAATTTGGCTCCAATTCATGAATATTTATTTACTCCTCTCCAGGAGTTAGGCACAAGCCCAGTTTTATCTTACTCCCACAAGTAAGATGTGACCTAAGGTCGGGTCGGGAAAGTGGGGTTTGAAAAGCCAGCGCTCGAGAAGGTGAGCACTCTGGCCATTAAAAATTGCCTTGGCAGCCCCGTTGGCATTCCCCGGTAGGGCGCCCCAGGCAGTAAGCAATAAACTTACTCCTCCCCAAAGAGGGGAGGCGAAGCCTGGGAGGGTGGACATCCTAGAACTGCACAGGACAGACCCATAGACCGGCGTAAATCAAGCCTCGAAGGCCAAGACAATACCAGTCTATGGAGTGCAGTATCCATCGGAACAGATACTACACTTTGATCTTAGCCAAAAGGCTAAGCCAATTCATTAGTAGCATACAAAGATTCGGAAGGTCGCTGCATTTGATGTAAGCATGACACACAAAATCATACACGCTATTGTATTAATATGTGTCTTCCCGGTCATCCCCTCCCTACCTCTCCCCCTTCCCCTCGAAATGTAGAAAACAATCTTAGAGGTTGGTTAGGATCGAACTATAAACCAGTCGGGCCGAAGTTAAAAGTATCACGTCGCTAACCGTTGCGCCAAAGGGAAATACTTGAAAATGTTTCGAAAATTAGGCGAGTTGAATGTTTTTCAAAATCTAGGTGCGGCACGCATGCGCAGAGCTTTTGCCGGAAGCGTGACACACGAACACACACGCTATCGTATTAATATATAGAAGATGAAGGTCAGTCTGTTGTATTTTTCTTGGGCGACGCCGGAACACGTGTCCTGATAGTATTCATATATATGTATGTGCGTGTGTGTTTTATTACGTGTGTATATGCACATATGTACATAGATGGGGTGGTATGCGTGAGATTGAAAATAGAATGACACAAAAAATTGAAGAAAATTATATCTAAAATCATTTAAAATATTTTTTCAATTTTATGTATCTCAGTGATAAGAAATAAGATAGAATGATGTATTTTTTGCCTCAAAATAGATGACTGACAGTTTTATGCATGTTGATATAAAAATAATTTCACATCTTACCGAGATATTTACAAATGGATCTATTCCTGTGTCTTTGCTTTGTTTTGGTGAGTAATGCACATTTTGTCGGAAAATCTTTTTTTTCTTGGTACACACGAAATACTGTTCTGATGAAAGACTGTTTGAGCAAAGTTTATATTGCATTATAATACTAAGAATAAACATCGTTTTAAAACAGCTGTAAACAACTTTAATACCTTTTGTATACTCTTTATTTAGAATATGATTTAAAAATAATGTAAATTATTAAAAAACAGACACACACATATATTTTATTTTGCTAAATTAATACACATGATTTTATCTTAGGCCTCTTTCCAGTATATTTTTACCCCACAGCATACATGATAATTGATCAACTTCGACCTCAATGGAAGACCCAGCGAGTCATATTCTTTTGTTTTCGGATTTAGTAATTTAACTGTTCAAATTAGCTTTAAATGACAATTAACTCACCAAGTGATCTATTTTTACTCGATTTCTATCTATCGCTCTCAAGCTCCCTCACTTTTTGACTTGGGCCCCTACTTTACGGTCATCAATAATAAAGTTGATATGCATGTGTTTAACCTGGCCCCCCACTATTTAGGGGAAGCCCCCACACTTTCATAATTGTCCCGCCGGCCCTGTTTTGAGTTAAATTATTAAGATATATTATTTTCCCAAGATATAATTATTTATGTTAAAATTACTTAGATATATTTCTATATTCATATGAAATAAAATTAAACTTTCTTTTAAGTTGAAATACTAAGATATATTTATCATATTCACATCACTTAAAAACTAGTTTAAAGGTCATATATATATATAATTGTGTTAAGCATATTCAACTATATTTAATACGAATTTAATATTCATATTTCCCTTCAAAATTATAAAACCCTTACCTTTCATATAACTGGCCATCGGAAGATGGTACATCCACTGAACTATAACATAATTTCATGGTTGTGCATCATATTTTTACAGTTGAGGACAAACATAACATCCTATCTGCATTACTAATTATTCATTTAATTATACACCCTACATATTAATAATTAATTAAAAATTAATAATATATTTAGGTGCATTAGTATGACCTCAACGTTTTGAAACCGGGGTAAATTACAAGTGAACTAGTAAATTAGTCATGAAATCTGTTGGGTTAATCAATTAATTAAAGTTTATAATTAAATTAATAATTAATAAGTTATTCTTGCACAACTGAACTCCTTTTTCTGCAACAATAAAGGAAATATTTATACCCAAATTGAAAGCGTCCCCATAGGATCCGTACTCAGGCTGACCATCCGTAATTTCTACATGTGCAACATTGAAAACGAAATATTTAATACACTCACTAAACCCTCCATTTATACCAGCTAGGTGTACGATATTCTTATCTTAGCAGACAATAATTATGAATTTAAAAAATTTACAAAACATGTTACAAAGTAAATCGGTGAAGTAAACGTCATTAACAAAATTCCGTTTCTAGACGTAATTATTTACTCTCACAATGACGAATTCATCATCTCTCTCTATAAAAATATACCTCCATTAATTCTTGTGTTTTGAATTACAGAAGTGAATGTTCACACCGATATAAAATCGCAATCATAAAAATTCTAGTAAACCGCGTCAAATTAATCTCCTCAACCAGCAAATGTTATACTCAGTGAATTAAAAACATCAAACAAGTCTTAATTAACAACAATTTCCAAATTACCTTGCAGATGAACAACAAATCGACAATTAGAATATATTGAATAATAATTTTAATAAAAATGATAATATATAAGTAAATAGAGTTTATATTATTAGTTATGCAAGGGAATTTCTTACATGTTACGTCATATTTGATGAATTTTCAAACGAAATCAAAATAGAATAAATTGTGATAGTGCTTGTGACCAAACGGGTAACGGGTACGTCTGGTCTCTATCTATCTATATATCCCTCTCTCTCTCTCTCTCTCTCTCTCTCTATATATATATATATATATATATATATATATATATATATATATATATATATATAGTCTCGGAAGTTCTTTTAACCTTCAAAACTGGGAAAAAAAAAAAAAAAAAAAAAAATTGTTGAAAGATTTTAGTCTAGTAAGTCAATAAATCTACTGCAATCACTATTTTAGTTTACTTCCAAGAATATACTCTAATATAAATATATTTTTATATATGTTTTTATATATAAGGGATCGTCAGTTGTTTACCATGAAAACTGTTTCGGGATTTTAAAAACAAAACAGTATTTCTTTATCATGGCATCCCAGCAGTGTTGATCAGACACCACCTCCCTATTTAATAATTATTTTTTAATTTAAAAAGTTTACAAATATTTGATTTAGTTTTGCCTCCAGATTTGTTTTTCTAAAGTATTAAAATATAGTTTCCTTACCTGTGTTGTTCCTTTCAAAGTGGGTATTTACTATTTTACATAACATCTATTTTATAGAGTTAGATGATTCCATTATAATAACCCCCCTTTTTTACCCTTGGTTATTTTCTTTGTCTACAAATGTTTTAAAATTAAAAATATATATTTATAAAAATATTTCATATATATATATATATATATATATATATATACATTTATTTATTTATTTTATCATGGACTATTTACATATGTTATACATTTTTATAGTAGAGTTTTGGATTTCTTTTATCAATTTCTTTTGATTTATTTCATATAATTTAAAAGCGTCAGGATAGCGTGTTATTGCCTTATTTAACTGTCTAAATATTTTATTTTTATCTCCACCTTGTTTAAGCATTCTTATTACTAATGAAGTGACTGGAGGTATAAAATATATATATATATATATATATATATATATATATATATATATATGAGAAAGGATGAGAGTAATCCGACGTAATGGGAAATAAAAAAGGAAAAAAATACAAGAGATATTTTTTATATATTCATAAACGTTTCATCTTTATTGTAACACTTCCTCAGGATGGTAATTTGAAGAAACATTCATGGAAGTACATCGAAATATTGGGTTGACTTAATGGATTGATAAGGAAAAGTAGTAGCCGTGGCTTCTGTCAGCGCTGGAGGAGAGGCCAGCCTGGACTCTCCTCCAGCGCTCATAGTAGCCACGGCTGGACTTTCCTCCAGCGGTAACACTAGCCATGGCTACTACTTTTCCTTATCGCCCCATCATGTCAACCAAAAATTTCGATGTACTTGCATGACATTTTTCTTTAAATTACCATCCTGAGGAAGTCTTACACTAAAGACGAAACGTTCATGAATATATAAAAATATCTCTTGTTTTTTTCCATTTTTCATTTCTCATATATATATATATATATATATATATATATATATATATATATATATCGAGAGAGAGAGAGAGAGAGAGAGAGAGAGAGAGAATGCGATAGAGAGGAACGATATTTTTCATATTATCTGACACACACACGCACTTTCCCCTCTCTCTCTCTCCCTCTCTCTCTCTTCCATTCCATATATCTTGCAGACTCCCACCAACCGAGGTGTCTATAACCAGGTCCCTGTTTATTGTTCCAGATTTCAGCTAGGCGTCACCCCATCTTCTTTCCCTCTTTTACCCTTTCTTCACAGAGTGGCTACTCAGCTCTTTAACACTCTGACCCTTGATCTAACCCGTCGTTGTAGATTTTCTCACAATTTATTTCATGACATCTTATCTTACACCATAAGAGCCTGGCTTTTCTTATGTCTTTTCCCTCACAAAAAACTGTCTTCTACAACCAACACTTTCTAACAACAACAACAACAACAACAACAACAACAACAACAAATATAATAATAATAGTAATTATGATGATAATAATAATAGTAATGATAATAATAATAATAATAATAATAATAATAATAATAATAATAATAATAATAATAATAATAATAATAATGCATATTGGTTTTAAAAATTCACGACCCTACATGAAAGACCGGCGCAAAAACCGAGAGGATGTATCCACAAAAAAGACATACCAGTGTGGATGACCAAAGGAATGACAACGCTTATACAAAATGATGCCAAAAAAGGAATGACCCCCAAGCAACTACAGACCAATAACCTGTTTACCAACAATATGGAAAATTCTTACGGCACAACTGAGAGAACAAATCTACCAGTCCCTAAACAAACGTGGATTACTCCCCGAAGAACAAAAAGGCTGCCATAAAGGGAAAAGAGGGACGCATGACCTATATATCGATCAAAAGATCCTGAAGGAGGTAAAAAACAGAAAAAAGAACATATCCATTGCATGAATTAACTACAAAAAGCTTACGACAGAATCTCCCAAGCATGGATAATTGCATTTTTAAAATATACAAAATACCCGAAAGGATGATTAATCTTATTAAGGAAGCAATGGAAACATGGAGACTAGAACTGACAGCCGGAGGACAACAGCTGACTGAGATAAAGATACAGAGAGGCATCTTCCAAGGAGACTTCCTATCACCACTACTGTTTATAATAGCTATGAAGTCACTTAACTACACACTCAGAAAATGTGGTCGGATACAAGTTTACAGACACAGAACTAAGAGTAAACCACCTGATGTACATTGGCGACCTGAAACTATTTGCAAAAAGCAAAAAGGAACTGGAAAAGCTGATAAATATGACCAAAATCTTCAGCTAGGACAGTCAAATGGAAGTCGGAATGGAAAAATGTGCACTACTAGAAATAAAAAAAGAAAACTGGAGACAACAGAAGGGCATGGAACTCCCCAACCAAGAGGAAATGAGGGCGTTAGGCGAACAGGATAGCTACAAATATCTGTGAGTTCTGGAAGCAGACACCATCAAATCTACAGAAATGATAGAGAAGATTGGAAAAGAATATTTACGAAGAACAAGAAAACTCATAGAAACTAAATTATATAGCAGGAATCTAGTAACAGGAATAAACACCTGGGCAGTAGCACTAATAAGATACTCTGGACCATTCATAGGCTTGACCAAAGAGGAACTCAGGAACCTAGACCAGAGGACTAGAAAATTAATGACCATGCACAATGCACTACACCGAAAAGACGATACGGACAGACTCTACATGAAAAGAAACGAAGAGGGAAGAGGACTGATAAGTATAGAAGATTTTGTGGAAGACTCAAAAAAAGAGCTGGAAAAATAAATAACTCAACACAGGGAAATCCTTATCACTGCAGCAAGAGACACCGTTCCAACGGACAACTCTGGAAACACCGAAACCTCAAACAAAACGGCAAGAAAAGAAAAGTGGGAGAAAAAACAACTACACGGACACTTCAGAAGACTGACAAGAGAAGAAACCAACGAAAATAGCTGGGTATGGCTAAGAAAAGGACACTTTAACAGAGAAACGGAATCTTTAATTATAGCTGCACAGAACAATGCAATTAAGACAAACTACAGTAAAGCTAAAATAGATAAAACTCAGAAAAACAGTAAATGCAGACTATGTGAACAAAGAGACGAAACAGTAAATCATATAATAAGTGAATGTAGCAAACTAGCGCAAAAAGAATATAAGAACAGACAGGACTGTGTGGGGAAAGCAGTACATCGGGAACTGTGCAAACAATTGAATTTCGAATACGCAGACAAATGGTACAAACATAAACCAGAAACAGTACTGGAAAACGAAAAACACAAAATCATCTGGGATATGGATATACAAACAGACAAACTCATACAAGCAAGGAGACCGGATGTGATAATAATCAACAAGAAGGAAAAACTTTGCCAAATCGTAGACTTCGCCTTTTCAGCAGACCACATAGTGAAAAGCAAAGAAACGGAAAAACGAAGCAAATAAACGGAACTATCCAGAGAACTGGAAGGAATATGGAGTATGAAGAAAGTCAGTATAATACCAATAATCGTAGGAGCACTAGGAACAATCCCCAAAAACCTGGAAAAAAGACTGGGAGAAATTGGAATCAAAGAGATCATTGGAACTATACAAAGGACAGCAATGATCAAAACAGCTACAATCTTAAGAAAAATCATTGAATGCGGAAACTAACCCGCATAATCTACGAAGGGTCACACGGAATCTACTACAGGAAGAAAACAAAACCACCGAAAGAACACATCACAAACAAAGAAACAGAAAATGCAAGAAACATCGCTGTATAAGCTCCCTCCCCTTCCCCCACCAATAAATTACACCGGCCTCAACTGACACGACACAAAAATGAACCAATGAACAGAAATAGCAAGAAACACCATCAGCTCCCCTCCCCCCCAAAAATAAAAATAATCAGCCCCCCCCCCCCCCAAGAAAAAAAAATTGGTACCAGCCTTGGTTGACACCACACAAAATATTTGTATAGGGCCAAAGAGGGTGTAAAGACCGAGGAGGGACAGCACAAGCCAGACCTCCACTGGAAGTGCAGAGACTGCTGGGACCTTGGGGAGGCCTATTGCCACCCAAATCCCGGAGAAGACCAATGGTCCTTACAGCGAGAAATCAATAGTAAACGACTGTTGTGATGCTGCAAATTTGTTTGCGGTGGCTATCGGAAAGAGTTAGAGAATACTCGAAATCTGGGGAGACTTGTTGTCACTCAGACTCCAGGGAATACCACCGGTTGTCGGTGAGCAATCACTGACGACCTTTGTGAGAACTCCTAGTGAGTAAATAATAATAATAATAATAATAATAATAATAATAATAATAATAATAATAATAATAATAATAATAATAATAATAATAATAATAATAATAATAATAATAATAATAAATATAATAGGTAACACAAAATGCTGATTACGGTCGCCAGATGTACTGCTAACACTAAGAGCAGTGAAGCAAAGAACATAAAGCGTGAAAAGCAGAATGGATAGAGATGACGATGTATGATGTACATCAAATCAAAATACATGGGTATGGCTACGTAAAGGACATTTGAACAGAGAAATGGAATACTACTGCTCGCCGCATAAAACGTCATCAAAACGAACTGCATAAAAGCTAAAATCGCCGAAGCACAGCAAAACAATAAATGTAAACTGCGTAAGAAAAATGACAAAACGGTAAACTACATCATAATTGAACGCAGCAAACTAGTACATAATGAATATAAAATCAGGCATCACTGGGAGGGGAAGCCGTTCATTGTGAACTGTGCAAACGTCTGCACGTCGAATATGCAGACAAATGTATAAGTAAAAAACGGAGTCTCTATTGGAAAATGAATATTATAAAATTTGGTGAAGCATGGAAAGATAAGGGGGAAACTCATACAAGCATGAAGTCGCAAATAATAATAGTCAACAAGAATGGAAAAAAATGCGAAATAGTAAATTTGAGCGTCCCAGCATTTCACAGTGTGAAGATCAAGTAAAACTAAACAAATAAACGGAGAGTATCTGGAACATGAAAAATACGACTATAATACCAATAAGTATAGGAACATTAGGAACAGTTCCGGAAAACTTGTAAAAAGACTAAGAGAAACTCTTAGTGAGTAAATAGTAATAATAATATTCGGATAAGGGAGGTGGCATATTAAGACGAGCCCGAAGGAGCTGAGACTACTTGGCTAAATTGGCCACGGAGAGTCTAAGAAGATCGAAAGACTGAGAAGGAATAGCACCATCCAGACCTCAACTGAAAGAAATCAGGAAAGAGTGAAATATATGAGTTTTATTACTAGTCATATGTTAATGACAAATGTCCGGCCGTTATCGGCGATGAATAACTGAAAACGACTGGTGCAAAAACAAGCCCATTTACAATACTTACGGAATAGAAAAATACTAGGAATCTGGATAGACGTTAACGACAAGTCTATCCAGATTTCGGAACTTGAAATAAAAAAGACTATGAGAAATTGAAATCAAAGGTAAGATTAGCATCATGAACACAACTGAAATATTAAGAAAAATCATTGAGTGCAGAAGCCAACGACATAACCTGATGAAACCGACCAACCACATGTAAGTTTAAATAGAATAACGTTGCGTAGAACAATTGGCAATTCTATAGAAAGCACATTACATGAAACCAAGGGAACTGAAACTGGCATAGAAGATATGTAAAAAGTCTCATAATCTCATATCCCTCCGTGCTCTACAATAAAGAAGAAAAAAGTACGTTGACACAAACATCGGATGGAACGACCGAGAGGGGAGAGCACCATACACACCTCCACTGGAAGGATACAGAAATATTGGAATCTTGGGAAGACTTATTGGCACTCAAATTCAAGAGCGAACCAACGAGCGATATCAGAGATTTCTTAATGGTTAACGGCTGATGCGAGAACGCATAGTGATTTGCGACAATGATTAAAATCTGAGGAGATTTGTTGTCACTCAGATTCTGGAGAACACCAATTTTGGTGTCAGAACAAGTTGTTGTTGTTGTTGGTGATGATGAACTCAGCCCACATAAATTAGGAACACTAACCAACCACATGGAAGGTGAAAGAGAAATAAAACAATAACATAAAAATAACAACACCACATGAACCCAAGAGAACAGAAACTGCAAATAATGTCATAAACTGCCCCGCCTAAAACTCACATACACACACGCACACACCCACACACATACAATGTAATTGCACCAACCTCGGCGGATATCACATACAATATCCGTGTAGGGTCAAGGAGGATGGAAAGAGCGAAAGTGAAGAACACTAATCAGATATTCACTGGTAGGATGCGATGAGTACTAGGACCTTGGGGAGCCATATTGCAACTCAACTCCCAGAGATAACCAATGGTCGTTGCCAGTGAGAAATCAACATTATGCTCTGGGAGACATGTTGTTACTCATACTCCAGTGAACACCACTGGTTATTGTCAGTGCGCAATCACTGATAAAGACCTGTGTGAGAAGGTTTTGTGTGTAAATAATAATAATAATAATAATAATAATAATAATAATAATAATAATAATAATAATAATAATAATAATGGAGACGACAGAGGGCGTGGAGCTCTCCAACCAAGAGGATTGAGGATGCTAGGCAAGCAGGATAGCTACATATATATATATATATATATATATATAATCCAGCTAAAACATCCACAAGGTAGTAATCCAAAGAATTTCAACCGGGTTTATAAAAAGTGCTCAATATCAAATAGAGTTTTTATATATGATTATTTTTATTTACACAGACATGTACAACATTTTTCCAAATATGAGCTAAGGTTAAGATCGGATTCTAACTCTGCCTGATGAGATCTCAGTTTATAATAGCTGTTGATCGATAACATCGACATGCCACTGTCGCAGATTTCGGACATGTCTGTGTGAATAAAAATAATTATATATATATATATATATATATATATATATATATATATATATATATATATATATATATATATGTTGTAAATGTATGTTTGATATACGAATTCCTTGTAGATTCATTTGTTTTGTAGACGTATATGTTTTAAGGGTGTACGTCTGTAAATAATATATTATATTCATCGCAAACATGGGTACATGACAGTTACTACCACTCCGGATGAATTTAGATCTAGGATTAAGAAATGTGTCGACTTAAAAAAATCGGGCCTCACCATCAAATGGGGTTTTGTGTTATACCGAAGATCGCATGGGATAACGAGAATGAGTAGTTCATAGGGTTTGGGAATAAAGAAGACAGTGAACAAACCGAAACAATGTAAGGAGGGCTAGGAAATATGGCTTTCAGAGTAGTAGGTTGTCCGAGCTAGATTAGGATTTCACAAGTATCCATATCAACATAACAAATCATATGACCCTTAAAAATGTCCAGATTTTGCTTATATCAATTTTTATTCGGTAAAGATTAGTATCTCGTCAAATATAAATTTATCAGAGTAAAATAAAAGCTCTTGGATGAAGATTTCAGATGTTTCGGATTTTTTTAAATTAACCTTCTCTACATCTTATTTTTTTTACATGGGGAGGGATGGCGCCCAATTATTAAAGTTGGCTCCGCCTTACTTGTTTGCGGGTGTGTTTAGCAGAAAAAGCAATATATTTGATGCATCACTAGGTGTGAAATGATCCATAAAACTGTCGAAATATAGACAAGGAAGGCCACACACTACTTGAAATAAGTTATCAACCGCGTCGCCGTAATCGCTCCCCACCAACCAATATGATTTACAGCTCCCTCTAGTGAAAACACGGGACGGTAACTCTACAACACCACAAGTCAGCCATGTGACGACAAAGAGAAAAATGGTGAAGGAAAAAAGGAATAATAATAATAATAATAATAATAAGAAGAAATCCGATGTAGAAGAAAGAAAATATTACCGTAAAGAGAAATCAGAAAAGGCTTTAGCCAAATAAGAGTTAGCAGAAGTAAGACTGAAGAAGTCACTCTAGAAGGAGAATATAGATAGATAGATAGATAGATAGATAAAGTCTCGAAACCAGAAGAGATCGACGAAAATTTATCAGGTAAGAACCAAAGCTCCCCACCGATAAGAATGAGACTACAGAAAGCCGGGAAGACAAAAAAAAAAAGAAGCATAAATAATAAAATGAAAGCTAAAAAAAGTTGAATTATTGTCATGACGTTAAACGAACGCGGCTCGTGACGCTAATGTGACGTGCAAGGCACGAAATGTATGGAGATTTGAGCAGTTTCTTTGGCTTGTTTCGACTCCAATGTAAATATGTCTTCCAGTGACACTGACAGCCATGTTAGACAGGCGCAGGCCTTCGTAATCCAGAGAGCTTGACGGTTACATAGGGCGGCGGGTGGTAGACCCACGACCCGAGAACAGCACATCGTCAATACATATATTAATAAACTTTTGAATGGGTGTAAATCTGTTGAGCCAGAGAAATGATCAAGATACTTATGTTTCTCACTTTCCTTCTCTTTTCATCTCTCTCCCTCTCTCTTTCTCTCTCTCTCTCTCTCTCTCTCTCTCTCTCTCTCTCTCTATATATATATATATATATATATATATATATATATATATATAGTATACATTTTTATTTATACAAACAATATTAAAGAACAGCTGTACTTGTTATTGAGCACTTTTTATAAACATTGGAGTTTCAACGGATTAACATGTACAAAAACTAATATAATACAAGTACTATATATATATATATATATATATATATATGTATTATGAAAATATATTGATGGCAATTAAGCTACACAGAAGCATCCATGGTTTATCCCCGCAGAGAATCGTCAGGCTTAGTGCACGGAGTTTTGTTATTGATTTGTTTTATATTTTCATGTGGTGTTTAGTTTTGCTAACTAATTAATCAGATTGTTGTTATTTCCCTCTCATGGTTTTATGTATTCATTACATCACAATGTCCCGGCTGACCTTTACTTGAAATCGTTTTGTTTGCGCGTGGCGCATCCTTTTTGTAAGTGTGTCAAATTAACAAGTGGTCTTATTTTAGGACGCTACAAATTAGAATAATTTATTTTTTATTTATTTTATCATTCGTTGCTACTTTAGATGATGATTTACTTTAGTTTTTGCAGTTATCTGTTATGTATATAGATACCCTAAAGTAAATGTTATTCTATGTCTAAAGTTGGTTGCTATTTCTCATCTATAGTTGAGTAAGTTTTAGGGATTTTAAAAATTTCAAATTTCAAGTTGTTCATTCTAACCTAATCTACATATCTACATGTATTGGTCCATCTTAATATTTTCCATTCAATAATTGAATCGATATTATTTTGTTATCGAATGTCTTTTAATGGTTGTTATACATGGTTTTAAAATCTAAGGAGTGTATTCCTAGATAGTAATATTTCTTATTTGGGGTTTCTTTGGCAAATATTGTGACTTGGTAAAGGCTTTCAAAATATTCTGGAATCAAACTTACCGTTGATTTTTTCTTTCATTAAAACATTTTAATTGGTAGCCTACACACTTCAAACTGAGATTAAACAAGGAAGAATGAAATTTCGATATGTCTGTCTGGCTCATCAGAATAAAATATGTCAAGATTTAACGAACAGTGACACGTTTAAATGCATACAAGTTAACAATGGGCGTACGAAAGAACACACACAACTGGATGACAAAACTAGCTTCCATGTATAAAACACATGCATCTTAACAGGCATAGATACACACGCGTATCATTTTCATAGAAATTCGACATCCCCAAGCCAGGGCTGAACAAGGAAAAAGATCAAATATATTTGAATTAAGATGTATTGAGTAAATATATAATATTTTAAGATAATATTTCTCCGAAATCTGTCAAGGTTACACAAATGCACACAGATAGAAATAAACATATACACACACACATATATATATATATATATATATATATATATATATATATATATATAGTATATACTCATGGATAGACATATAGAGCATATACTAATGTATATATGTTATACTATGAGTATCCCTGCCCAGATCCGAGATCCATGACAATGATAGGAAATGACTCACCAGCGCACTCAAAGGCAATCGGTAATAGTATGAATAGTCAGATGGGTGTGGCTGATAAGGAGCGCGTGGAAGTAGTGAGTTTC
Source organism: Sepiola atlantica (assembly GCA_963556195.1). Classification (NCBI taxonomy): domain Eukaryota; kingdom Metazoa; phylum Mollusca; class Cephalopoda; order Sepiida; family Sepiolidae; genus Sepiola; species Sepiola atlantica. The sequence goes on along the minus strand of OY744524.1, from coordinate 129,717,899 downwards.
TATTGTTCAGACGGCGACTTATTTCCGTTTGTCGGTGACTTAGTAAAAAGACCGGACATGGGTTTGAGTTAATATAGTTGACGTTAGTTGACGGCAGTTGGCGGCTCGGAGAGTGGACGCTCGGATAGGATTAGATCGGGCAGAGGCTAAGCAGACCCGAGCTGACGACTGCGGGTACCGACAATGGGGGGTTCGACAGTCCGCGACGGTGTCACACGCACACCTGGAGTAAAACTGATTGATGCACAATGTATCGGCGTTTGTGTTTTTGTTGTGCGTTGTCTTGTTTGTTTGTTTTTTCAACTTGTAAACCAGTGCTTGTTCCCTTGGCGACCATCACTGAAATAGACGACATAGCCAGAACAAGAAAAACGATGAATAAGATAAAAACCACGGAACACGTAAGGTTGGGTTGGCGGCAATTGTTGAGAGGGACGCACGTTATTCTACATATACATGTACACACATGCACACTCATATGCACATACATATGCAAAGAAACATGCATGCATATTAATACTTTACTACTGCAGTAATATGTCCCATGAAAATACTTTGTTATGCGATCTACAACTCATATTGCAATCAACACGGTACAAGAACAAGGAAAAACTTCTCTTAATTAGTTTCGAAAGAATATGTGGTAAGAGAGCCTGGAACCCTACCCCCAATTCCCACCCCTACCTTCTAACACTAACGCTCAAAGAAGAAACCGTACGACACTCCAGTCAATAATTCTACAAGTAGTTGCTGAAGGCTCAGTAATCTATTCCTTGTAGATATCAAGCCAATGTAGAGAAGCGTACGGTGTAGATTTTTTCCTTGTAGATATCACTCCAAAGTAGTACCCTGTAGAACCCAGAATCTTTGTTCTGTAGATATTTGTCCGCAACTACCTGCAACAATAAAAAAGAACGTATTACAACTTACCAACTTGGTACTTAAGCATATCAATAGTGGCAGTATAAGAGGGCAAACATTTATTTGATTACACAATATGGCTCAGTGCTTTTCATTCACTTTTCGTAGATGTTGGCGATTATTTTAGAAATAGTAATTTTAAAAATAAAATTATTTCTATATTTAGATCCCGCTACAGTTCGTGTTTTTCGGAATGTTTCAACGAAATCTTACACACATAACCCGGACAAGTGTATCGGTGAACCTACTAAATTTCAACAATGTAAAAAAAAAACAATACTGACGTAAAGGGCTATTGAGAATTAGAGTGAATGCTTTGAGGGTCATCCTAAATTGGAATCTGTGAACGAGATGCTTGTTCACATTAGTTTTAAATTCATGCATGTCGGTACAGTCAGGGAAACAAGGAGCAGGGAAGGAGTTTCAAAGGCCGGCAGCACGAAGAAAGAAGCTATTGGAGTAAAAGGCTCTCCGGCATCTGGGACCTCCACAATGAATGGATAGGATTTAGCTAATTGTCGGGTTGGTCGAGTGTATTCACATCGAGGAAGCGTGAGGGGAGCAAGTTCATCGCAGCACATTCCATTGAAGTACTTGTAAAACAAGCACAAGGTTGCAACACTGCGGCTATGCAAAAGGGGCTATAGCTTCGTAGATAGTGAGTGACCTATTAGATTAGCGACTCGTTTTTGGACCTTGTCTAAGAGGGAGAGACTAGTAGAGGGTACACCAGCTCAGATGTGGCAACAATACACGGTAGAGGGAGACTACTTTCTTTGCAGCAGTTTTGCCAATGTATTCTATATATTTGTTCCAATTCATGCAACCTGTGAATGTTAGACAGAGAAGTTTGAATGTTGGACTCTCATGTAGAGTGTTATGTGTCATGGCAATCGGTGGTTGAAGATGTGTCTTGTAGTTGTTAAGGGAAAATAGTTTTATCTTTGCAGCATTAAATACCACCATCCATTTATTACCCAATTCCACTACAGAGTGGAGGTCACTTTCGAATAATTCAGCCAGTGCCTCGGATATGTGCGCGTCCGTTTTACCCAATGACGAGAGTAGAGCGTGGTGTCGTCAGCAATTATAACTATCTCAGAGACAATGTCATCAGGGAGGTCGTTTATGAAAATCAGGAACTATAAAGGTCCAAGGATCGATCCCTGGAGTACATCTGCATTTATGTCATGTTGTTTTCTGAGCGGCCTTCGACGATAACCTCTAATTATATTAAATATTCGTCTAATAATACCATATGAATTCATTTTATGAGAACATCTTTATGTCAGATCTTGTCAAAGGCTTTGGATGTATCAAGCCATTCCGCCCTAGCTTCTCCTGCCTTGTCCAGTGTATGGTATATGTGTTCAAAGATGACTGTTAGGAGATTCGCAGTAGATCGTGCTTGCCTTAATCCATACTGATAGTCAGAAATAAGTTTAGCATTAACGAGTTGACGGACTATCGCTAGATTGATTAAGGATCGTGAATAGACTGATGGTGCGATAATTCTGAAGGTTAGTTCTATTTCTAGAATTCGTGAAGACTGGTACCACAGTGTCAAAGTTTTTCATGATGTGACTGACATGAGATGGACTGATGACTAGGTCATCAAGTGTGGCTTCTATCGGCATTGGGAATTTTCGGAGGGAGTGATTCAGTTTGCGAAGTCCGAAGTTTAAGGCGAAGCGCTAGGCAAGTAATTCAGCTTCATCAGTTGTCGTGCAAACGACATCATTTTGGTTTGATTGCGAGAGAATTGTTTATTGTCCATTGTTCACCACATTATTGAAGATTTTCTAGAAATCGCGAGTACCTAGTTTCTGCGACTGAATGCGTTTTCTAGTCATCTCTGTTTACCTTCTCTTTGCTTTACCTATCACAGATTTACAATGTTTTCTTGACGCTATACATTTCTGTATATTCGTAGTTTACTCATGGTGTCCGAATTGTCGGAATGCTTGCTGCGTCTGAGCAATGCCCGCTGCCTCTGAGCAATAGCAGCTGCACATTTTGAAGTGAACCTATTGTGGAGAGTGGGGCTTGCTGTAGAATGTTCGCATGGGGACATATGCTTCAATGCTGGCTTTGATCAATCCGGTTACTTCATTTGCGCACTGATCAGCAGGGAGAGAAAAGGTTTCACTCCATAGGGCATCACTGATGTGATCTCTGATGGATTCCCAATTAGCCTGCTTGCAGTATCTCGCCGTTTTGAATAACTGCTTCTCAGCTTTGGGGCGATATTTTAGAGTGATATCAATCATTATCAGCGTTCCCGAGTGGTCTATGGGCATTCGTCACACAAGCCTCAGACAGTGAGGTCATGAACAGGTCGAGAAGTGAAGCTGCTGGTCCACACGATTAGGGGCACGGATCGATAAAGTGACAGTCTGTGAGAGGGAGTGCTCTATATAGAAAATACGTTAAGTTATAAGCTGCGTCTGTATAACTGGGAAATCCAAGCCAGTCACAGTGATGTGTGTTAAAATCACCAAATACATATATTTGGTCTCTCACGTCAAGAGTGTTGTATCTATGCTTTCATAGACAAAGTTAAGCAAGGAATCAGTCCTGGGTCGAAGGATAACGGTATAACAAATATAAGTTACTAACACTGTGCTGTAAGGTTAATCTAAAGCACATGTAGGCGTAGCAATCTTATTATAATCTGTGTTCTCTAATCAAGGAGAGGGTGTTCCGGACATAAACTCCTAGCCCGTGCATATGTTTGTCAGAGTCTTTACGGTAGTGTGGGAGGTATTCAGTTAAGTCAAAATGGTATGAGGGGATTGATGATTGTAGGGTTGTTTCGCTTAGTGATAGGATATCCGTGCTAAGATATATGTGCTAGGATATTTACTAGGAAAAAGGTTTCTACGTAATTTATGTTGGTTCTAAGCCCCCGGATATGTGTGAATGCTAGCCTCAAGGGCGTCGGCGAAGATGTTTTTTGGTTATGGTTGGTTTCTCTTTTGTTGTATTGCCATTTTGGTTTTAAATAGATTGGGGAAGGCAAAGTGGGTGGTTATTTGGTGCCAATAAGCCCACACATCCAGACTATTAGTCGAGACTTGGTACATGGGAGTTGTGGCTTCGGGAAAGCCCACCGTGGATAACTGTAGGGTACCTCCCCATGCGCGACATGGCACGGATAGCTACCCACGATATTATACAACTGTTGATGAAGCAGCCGTTCTTAGCGCTACCTAACAGTTTGGGCTCCTACACTATCAGTCGGAAACAGTACGCAGACAAGCTGTCTACTCTGTCGGGACAAGAGTGACCCAGACTAGTCATGGGAGACTTAGTGACGGAAAAACTGTCCCCAATTGGCCCAGATAGAGAGAAAGAGAGACGGCGTTCATTGTCCTAGTCAGGAAACAAGGCCAAACACTAAGTTTCTTTTAGGTGATCATGCACTAGTACTTCTGCCTAGCTAATAGATAAAGAAGTGCAACCGGTAACTATCACGTGATTAAGGGGAATAAAGATCTATATTTACCTCGACGCGAGCACAGATAGACGACTAGTCGAGAGTGATCGACGACCGTATTCGAAACTTTGCATTAGAGCTTTTTGACAGTCTATTTTTAACATCTCCGAGAGTGCTCGATCTAATTTCTTAAAGATGCTTATTATAATATTTTAAAATAAATATTAAATTATTCATTTATATATATATATATATATATATATATATATATATATATATATATATATATATATATATTACCCTTGTCATGTGCATATAAACTGAGAAATCGCACAACTTTGTATTATTTATATATGGCTTGAATTTCGTTAAAATCCAAGGAAAAACTTTAATTATTTACCATAACGGACCAGAAAAATGGGCACCAATCCTCAGTCGCGTCATACCAAAGACTAGAAAAATGGTACGTTTTAGTTATTAATAATTCAATTAAAAGTTAGAAAAAATAACCGATTTGTAAAGTTTTATTTTCCTTACTCTCCGTTAAATTCCTTTTTCGGATATTACAACGGTACTATTTCTTGCAGAGCAAAATAAACCTTATCTACGGACACGTGTTTTGTCGTCTTACGACTCATCAGCGTGGTTGAAACTAGCGAGATTCGAAACCGGTACACCGGAGACTGAAGACCGACGCTCTATCACAGAGCTAAGCTCCGCACGTAGAAAGGGTGTATCGCTTTTTAATACATATCATTTATTTGTTTACATTATTTGCGATACTCGAACGAATTTTATTATTCATACGAAAAAGCATTTTATCTAAATTGTAGATGGGAATAATTCTTCGTTTCATCAATGTTATGCCCCCATGTTGAGAGCGACATACATTTTTAAAATATAATAATCCACGGACACGTGTGTCGTCGTCTTACGACTGTCCAGCGTGGCTAAAACTTGCGGGAGCGAGGCTTGGCGGCTTGGCTCTGTGATAGAGCGTCAGTCTGGTCTCTGGTGTCCCCGTTTCGAATCTTGCTAGTTTCAGCCACGCTGATGAGTCGTAAGACGACGAAACACGTGTCTGTTTATAATTATATTTTAAAAATATATGTCGCTCTCGATATAGGGGCATCACATTGGTCATAAGAAGAATTATTCTTGTCTCGCATTTAAGTAAAGTGCTTTTCCGTATGAATAGTAAAATTCGTTTGGGTATCGCAAATAAACTTGTGATAATGGCTGATATAACTCTAAACTTTCGACCCCAAGATGAAGAGCCAATACTCAAAATTACGAGAAACTGCAAACAGGCTGATTTGGAATCCATCAGAGATCACATCAGAGACGCCCCATAGACTAAGAAATGTTCTCTCGCTGCTGAACAGTGCGCAAAAGAGGTGACTTAATGGGTCAAGGCAGGCATAAGAGCACATGTCCGCACGCGGTAATTCTGTGGCAAGCAGCACTATGATAAGTTGCTATTGTGCATAGGTATCAAGCATTCCGTCGGTTAAACCGCCATAAGTATACTACAAATAGATAAACATTTATAGCATCAAGAAATCATTGTCAGAGTGTACTAAACAAAGTTAAGAGTAAGTACACCGAGATGAGCAGAAAACACATGGAGTCGCAGAAATTAAAAACTCTCTATTTCTGGAAAATCTATAATAGCGTGATGAATCACAATTCCCCCGCCATCCAACCATCATTATATCGATTGCACGGAAACTGATAAGGCTGAACTGCTTGTCCAGCGGTTCGCGTTCCACACCACTTTGGACTCTACAAAGAACTCACTCCCACTGCGGAAAAAATCCACACTGGATGATCTCATCATCACCCCTTCCCATGTCCGGAATATCATAACAAATGTTGACAGCTCCAAGGTATGAGGTCCTGATCTTATCCCTGCTATTATAATAAAGAGATGCTCTGCTGAGCTGGACCCTGTATCTCCAAACTCTGCAGCAAATGCCTTCCCGGATCTTGCTTCCATGATAGCTTGAAAATATTTTCTTTGGTACTATTGTTTAATTGGTACTATTGTTTAATTGGTACTATTGTTTAAGAATTCTGATGAAAGAATTGACCCACAAAATTATCTCCCAATTAGTCTCCTCCCACTTTTTACTAGAATATACGAATCATTAATCAATCTTGTGATAGTTCATCACCTCGTTAATGCTAAACTTTTTTCTAAACAACAGTATAGATTAAGGCAAACCCGTTCTACTGCGAATATCCTAGCGGTCACCTTTGAACGCATATACCATTCACTAGACAAGGTAGGTGAAGTTAGTGCTTGATACATCCAAAGCCTTTGACAAGGTTTGGCATGAAGGCCTTCTCATGAATTAATTCGTACAGTATTACTTGACGGATATTTAATATACTCATATCTTTTTTAGCCAAGTGAAAGGTCCAGGTTGTCCGTGATCGCCGTACATCTAAACAATATGATATCAATGCAGGTCTAACTCCAGAAATCGATCCTTGAACCTTAGTTATTCGGGATTTTCATAAATGACCTTTCTGATGTAATTGAGTCCGAGATGAGTATATTTGCTAATGACAGCACACTCTATTCTCGACATGTGAGAAACATGAACGCACACATATCAAAGGCAAAGTCTGAATCCTTAGAAAATAACCTCCAGTCTGCAGTTGAAGTGGGTCATAAATGGGTGGTAACATTTAATGCTACGAAGATAAAGCTCCGTTCTTTTAACAATTACAAGAAACCTTTTCAACCACCGATTTTCATGGCCAGTAGCACCCTACTTGAGGGTCCAACATTCAAATTCCTCGGCTTTACAACTATTATTAACTGGAACAGATACATAGAAGCTACTGCCAATACTTCTGCAATGAATGTTAGCTCACTACCGTGTTAGAAAACTTCCCACATCTACAAGTATCTTATATCTGTACAACACCACTATTTGCTCATGCATAGAGAATTGTTGCCACATCTCAGCTGGTGTACCAACTGCTAGACGCGGTCGAAAAAGAGTTTATATTCTAACAGGTCTCACACTGTCTACAAAGATACAACCCGCTGGCTAATCGCTGCAATGTTGCCTCCCTGTGCATGTTTTACAATAACTTTGATGCCATGAGCTCCGAGGAATTTGCTGCACTGGTGCCTCCTCGACGTAAATACTCCAGACCGACCCAACAATAAGTAGCACCATAGTGGTCCCTAGACGTCAGAAAGATTTATATTCTGCTTTGGACCTCCTTTCTTGCTCCCTGAAAGTACCAACATCAAAATATTTAAATTTAATGTGAAAACACTTATTTTTGCTCGACTCTTGATGTAGAATTACCCTATAAATATGGCCCCTAATTCAGAGTAGCTCATTACGTCTCAGTGGTAATGTGCCTTTCATATACAAATGCATATATATATATATATATATATATATATATATATATATATATATATATATATATATATATATATATATATATATGGAGAGAGATGTTTTCTATTTCATGTATATACACATATAATATTATAAAGAAATAGAATATCTAACGTATATATATATATATATATATATGTATATATACATATTCAGTATTTACTTCAACAGTGTTCAGTACGTGAGTAGAGTTTTGTAGTAGTATGTAAATATATTTATTATAAATAGGCTTGAACGTTTACTTTTCATAAATGTATATTCACACACACTATATATATATATATATGTATATATATATATATATATATATATATATATATATTTATATATTAGTACTTAATGTATCCACATAAAATATTATAAGGAGATATAATTTTTTTATGTATCGGTTTTCAGTATTTACTTCAACAGTGCTCGATACGTAAGTAGAGCTAGGTAGTAAAATTTAGCCTGACGATTCCCCCCGGGGATGAAACGCGGGAGCCTCTGTGTAGCTTGATTGCCATATATATTTTCATTGCTTACTATATATATATATATATATATATATATATATATATATATATATATATAGAGAGAGAGAGAGAGAGAGAGAGAGAGAGAGATACTATCAGGACCTATGCTCTTGCGTTGCCCGGGATTGATATGAATTAAATAAAATATATTAGTAGCAGAGTATTAATTTGTCAAAAAGCAGTTGAAAACAACCCTGTAATTTAGGCGATTAAAGTAGGATTTATCGATGTTTTGAATCAAATAAAAAGATTTCTCTGTTTTGGGTGACTGCCCCTCCCCCTTACTCTACGATTGTAAGTAGCGGTTTATCCGACAGAATAATAATAACCACTGCCTCCCTCCCAATACGACCCAAGAATATGCGTGAAGCTTACAAAGGTCAGTAAAGGTAAACTACTTCTAGATTGAGCCAATTTTTATTTCAATCCGGTGTGCCCATTTTGGTGGGAGATTGAATTTACGAACATTAGAAAATCGACATTTTGTCTAACTCTGGCTTTGATTTAAATATATGGCGATGGATTTAAGGAATTTGTTATGATTATTTTTTTTGATTTATCGACTGTTAACTAAGCTGTCCTGTTGCCATTGTTTATGTTGTTGCTATTTCGTTGCCTCTCTACAAGGGGAGAGTTATACAACGGTGATGTTTACTGTGTTGGAAATCAATTACCTGGTGAAAACAAATTGCCGTTGTCTAGAAGGATTTCTTCTAAAAATGACAAATAGTTAAATAGAGAGAAAGTAATTAAAAATAATTGTTGCAGTCTAGAAAGGTTTCTCCTTCACTGACAGAGAAGATAAACGCCAAAGTACCGGATACTGCACTGTAAGTTGAAGTATATTTAGAAAAGTAGGAAGGAATATATAATAGTTGGCGGAAATGTAAACACGTTATTTTTTAATAAATTGTTGCGAATGAATACAGAGAGAGGAATACAGAAAGAGAGAGAGAGAGAGTGAGAGAGAGAAAGAGGGTGGGGGAGAAAGAGAGATATAAAGAGAGACCGAGTGGGCGGTTATATTAGGTAAATCTAAAGAAGAAAAGGAATGTCTTACGTAAAATAGCCCATCAAAACACACACACAAATATATAAAACAAGAATGCCGTACGTCAAAATGAAAAAAATGACTTAATGTTAAATATGTATGGATAGTCAAAAGTGAAACTATGAACTCGTGTTGTCTGGTAATTAACAGTGGAAGGTTCGTAGAGAAAATTATATAACATGTTTCTATGGAATGGACATCAACAATTAAATCTTGTCGAAATGAACACTGCAGTTCGATTGACACAGTAAGTATTTTGAAAAAGATTGTTAAACTTTAAAGGTGTTATGTATAAAATTGTCTAAGTGTTTAAGTACACACATGTAACTATACCTTAAGCAATCGAATATTGCTAAGGGAAATGTCTAAATCGATTCGATACGGAGATTGTAGTCGCCATTTTGAATCAATATAAAGCGTAAGTGATTAAGTTCGTTAAAGGTATTTCGTGACTTCCGGAACGTGAAGAAGTTTATACATAATAATTAGAAATAAAGTAATCCGATATTCTCGAAAATTAATAGAATTTGAGTGCATTAAATTTCTGCGGAATGTATTTTATTATGTAGGAATTTAATGGAATATGAATAGGAAACAGTAACAGTTACGTGTTTCTAAAGTATTGGTTGTTTATTAATCCCCGATGATGAAAGGGAGAGTGTTAGTGGGACAATATTAGAGCGAAAAGGTTTTGCTACCATCTCTATGGATTATGTTTTATGGTGAGTCTGTGATTGTGGTCTAAAAGTAGTATTTATTGTTAGATGGAGAAAATAATAATAAATTTCTTCAAACGCACTCGAGTTAATAAGCTGAATATAGTGGCGAGTTTAGTAGTCTATGATGCATGTGGTTATTTCCTTACTCTCACCAAAGGTACAGGGAAAAAAACGTCTTCACTTATATATATATATATATATATATATATATATATATATATATATATATATTATAATAAACCTTTGTTTCCTCGAAGTTTTTTTAACTCACCAAATAACCCATATATATATATACACATATATATATGTATAATATTTTTGAGTGGGTTTTTGTCTGAAGATGGCATACGGTTTGTTGAATTGATGCTTTCATTTAGATTCTTCTCTGCCGAAGTACTTGCAGATTCCATGACAAACTTTAAGCATAAAAAATGGTTTTACGGGGATGAAGGGAAGGTTAGAAAGTTTTGTAAGAGGATAACTTGGTTAATATCAGGCGGTGGTTCTTTGCAAAACTCTGTGGTAGGTAAATCCCTCCGGTAATCTGCGTCGGAATAACAATTAAACTGACCGAATATTTGGCGCCGTCAGAATGGAAAAACGCATTATTTATCTTCTATTCTTTCTGTCCACCCCTATATCTATCTGCTTATTTATATAGCCTTCATTTTCAGTTCTTACCTAATTAAAGCTACTTTTTCAGTATATCTATCTGTCTATTTATCATTACGTTTTCTCTTTTATATTCATCTATCTATCTATCCTTACTTTTCATTAGATGTCACTCGACATACGGAGATCTTTTTATTCATGTCTCTATCTATATTAGCCTATTCACATCCCCACACCCTCTCTCTCTCTCTCTCTCTCTCTCTCTTAATCTCTCTCTTCATCTCTCTCCTTCTTTCTCCGACCCGGCGAGATGCAAAATAAATTAAAATAGCGTGAAACAGTCACGAAGATCTGTGACACTAACACAACTGAATAATCACATACACACACAATCACACACAATCACACACGTATAATTACATGAAAATGAACACTTCAAAATCGGAACAGAAGCAAATCAAAAAAGCAGACGATTCACACATACGTCTCCTTTGAAAACTGCATACTAATATATAATAATAAAAGATAATAAATATGACTTCTCTCTCTATCTTCCCACTTCTCTCTTCTTGAAATTAACCACCACATTTACTATTTACCATTTGTATTTATATAAAGTTAGCATTGTGGATATGTTCATATATATTTATGTATAGGATCAATTCCTAAACTAATTAACCGATCATTATAAATTTTGGAACTAAGGCGTAAAGTATCATAATGTGGGCTATAATTATCTTTAAATACTTTATTATGTAAAAGGGAGCAATGAAGGGTCGAACACCTTTATGAAAATTCAGATACCTCTGATCTTCGTGAAATTTAAACAATAGGTATAAGAAATCAATGATTACTCCCTAAATTCCAGTTTGCTTTTAATATTTAAAAGGGTTTTAGAAAGCATAATATGTGCAATACCTCCCATCTTCAAACTCAACTATTTCAGATTTGCATGAAATTTGATCCATAGCTATTATACAGCATTAAACAAGTTTCCTTGGACTTCAATTTCTTCTTAATACTCCTTACATTTTAGACACTTTTTAGAATCAAAATTATGTAATAGATTTTCATCAAATTTGAAGTAAGGGTTCTAGACATACGGGGTAGTAGAATTACATCTTGGTTTAACCCTTCGTCATGTGACATAAAAGTGGTGCAAAACTGTTCTGTTCGTGTAATTCATTTTACTCTTTCTAGTTCAAGTATTATTCTAGTATATATATATATATATATATATATATATATATATATATATATATATATATATATATATATTAGAATTTTCATCAAGTGTGTACATGGACGCGTATATTTCCTATCTTTCATATATACTATTGTATACAATATATAATAGTCGACGACTCAAATTAAGAGTTTCAAAAAACGTGTTGGCGTTGGGGTTGGGATCCCATTTCCGATAAATTTATTGCCAAAAGAACTTCCGCCAAAAGGGGACGGATAATAAACGTCTGCGTTTACTGATCAAGCCTATCCGATTTCGGTTCCTACTTCCGATCCCACCAGGGTGAAAGGCCATCATCACCTCTGTACTTTTGACAGACGGACAATACAAATACTGATTTGTCTGAACAATGAACGGGTCGGATTCTGTTAATTGACCACTGACCACTGTTCTTTGTGCATGGGTTAGATGGAAGCCGTTTGGGTTGCTCTTTGTGTTTTACTGTTTTTGTTGTTTCTTGTTCCTGTCTTCAGCCATAAACATCCGCCGCCTACGTCCTTTACTAGGATATCCACACTATATATATATATATATATATATATATATATATATATATATATATAATTATTATTTCATGTATATACGATACATATAATATTATAAAGAGATATAATATATTATGTATAGATTTTTAGTATTTACTTTAACAGTGTTAAATACATGAGTAGAGTTAGGTAATAAGGTATGAAAATATATTTATGGCAATTAAGCTACACAGAAGCGTCCGTGTTTCATTCCCGTAAAGTATCATGAAGCTAAGAACACTGAAAAAATAAACACTACGTGAAGAGAAAAGCAGGATGAAGAGGACTACTAAGTATAGAAGACTGTGTGGACGACACTAAAAAGAGCTGGAGAAATACATAAACCAGAACACAGAAAGGCTGATCACCGCAGCAAGAGATACCGTCCCAAGGAACAACGCAGGAAGCATCGAAACTGGACACAAACAGACAAGAAAAGAAAAATGTGAAGAAAAACAACTACATGGGCGCTTCATAAAACTCACAAGAGAAGAAACCAACACAAATAGCTGGACATGGCTAAGAAAAGGAAACTTGAACAGAGAAACGGAATCTTTACTGATGGCTGCACAGAACAATGCGATTAGGACAAACTACATTAAAGCTAAAATAGATAAAACCCAGGAAAACAATAAATACAGACTGTGTGGACAAAGAGACGAAACAATAAATCATATAATAAGTGAATGTAGCAAACTTGCCCAAAAAGAATACAAGAACAGACATGACTTTGTTGGGAAAGTAATACACTGGGAACTGTGCAAACAATTGAATTTCGAATAAGCAGACAAATGGTACAAACATAAACCAGAAACAGTACTGAAAAACGAAAAACACAAAATCCTCTTGGATATGAATATACAAACAGATAAACTCATACAAGCAATGAGACATGATGTTATTATAATCGACAAGAAGGGCACATCTTGTAAAATTGTAGACTTCGCCGTTCCAGCAAACCACAGAGTGAAGATCAAAGACACGGAAAAACGAAGTAAATGCACAGAACTAGCCAGAGAACTGAAATGAATATGGAGCATGAAGAAAGTTAGTATTATACCCATAATCGTAGGAGCACTAGGAACAATCCCAAAAAAAACTGGAGAAAAGACTGGCAGAAATTGGAAACAAAGGAACCATGGAAACCATACAAAAGACGGCAATGATCAAAACAGCTGCAATCTTAAGGAAACTCCTCGAATGCGGAAACCAACACGCATACGCTACAAAGGCTAAGCAGTCACAAGGAATTTACAACAGGGAGAAAACAAAACCACACGAAGTACACCACAACAAGAACCAAGGAACAGAAACTGCAAGAAACAGCACATTATACTCCCCCCCCCCCAATAAATTACATCGGCCTCAGCTATCACTACACAAAAATGAACGAAAGAAACAGAAATTACAAGAAACAATATAAGCTCCTCCTTCTCTCACCCCAACATATTTTTTAAAAATTAAAAAGAATTAAAAATTATTTTTTTTAAATAAAGAAAGAAAAAGGAAAAAATTAAGGAATTGAAAGGAAAAAAAAGGAGAAAACTTTTAAAAAATTTAAAATTATTTATTTTATTTTGTTATTTTAAATGAATTAAAACAAATTGTTTAATTTATTTATTTATTATTTTTTTATCTTAATGGTGCCGGCCTAAGCTGACACCAGACAAAATATTTGTAGAGGGTCGAGGAGGATGAGAAGACCACAAACCTGACCTCCACTGGAAAAGTGCAGAGAATGCTGGGACCTTGGAGAGGCTTGTTGCCACCCAACTCCACAGAGAAGACTAATTGTCCTTACCAGCGATAAATCAATGGTTAGAGGCTGTATCGATACCGCATCGTTATCGAAAAGAGGTGAAGAATACTGGAAATCTGGGGAGGCTTGCTGTCACTCAGACTCCAGGAAATACCACTGGTTGTTGTCGGTGAGCACTGACGATGATCTGTGTGAGACATCCTAGTGAGTACAAATAATAATAATAATAATAATAATAATAATAATAATAATAATAATAATAATAATAATAATAATAATAATAATAATAAAGCTAATAGCTTTATTGGTTTTTCTACCAACACTTTTTTCCCGAAGGATCACTATGTACCTAGTAAACCTTTTCTCAATTTACCAGCATTTTAAAAAACATATTCTTTTAAGACAAATTTTAATTATGAACACGAAAATATTACATTGTGAAACTAATTTAAAACATTAAAAATACTGGAATCTATCGTTATTATAACCTAGCAACTTACAATAAATTATATTACGTATGAAACAAGTAACAACATTTTTAAATGTCTAACGAAAATATAATTTATCCTGTGATGCTAATTCTGGCGTTCCTCAAATTTTAATTATCAACACGAAAATATTATATTGTGAAACTAATTTAAAAAAATTTAAATACTGGAATCTGTCTCATCCTGTGATGCTAATTCTGGCGTTCCTCAAATTTTAATTATCAACACGAAAATATATTGTGAAACTAATTAAAAAAATTTAAATACTGGAATCTGTCTCATCCTGTGATGCTAATTCTGGCGTTCCTCAACTTTTAATTATCAACACGAAAATATTATATTGTGAAACTAATTAAAAAAAATTTAAATACTGGAATCTGTCTCATTCTGTGATGCTAATTCTGGCGTTCCTCAAATTTTAATTATCAACACGAAAATATTATATTGTGAAACTAATTTAACAAAATTTAAATACTGGAATCTGTCTCATCCTGTGATGCTAATTCTGGCGTTCCTCAAATTTTAATTATCAACACGAAAATATTATATTGTGAAACCAATTAAAAAAAATTTTAATACTGGAATCTGTCTCATCCTGTGATGCTAATTCTGGCGTTCCTCAACTTTTAATTATCAACACGAAAATATTATATTGTGAAACTAATTTAACAAAATTTAAATACTTGAATCTGTCTCATCCTGTGATGCTAATTCTGGCGTTCCTCAAATTTTAATTATCAACACGAAAATATTATATTGTGAAACTAATTTAACAAAATTTTAATACTGGAATCTGTCTCATCCTGTGATGCTAATTCTGGTGTTCCTTACATTTTTATTGTAAACGTTTTTTTTTCCGGAACTGAACCGGTTTGTTGTTTTAAAATCCAACGACTTCACATATGACGTTCGCGGCTGCTTTTTGAAAGTCTCTTCTCTTCTGCAGTTTTGTATTAAAAGATCTTGCAGACATGTTGAAACTTCCAAAAAAGAGTTATGTAAAACTACTTTTTGTTTGAAAATACTACATTGAATAAAGCCGCTTCACTACATTTTTTACCAATTACAATCCGTCTTTTCCCTCAGTTCTCCAGACGTTTCGCATGCATTTTTATCAAGACGTTGATTCAATCTCTTTTCATGAAACTCAATTTATCGCGCAAAATGTGATCCCTTTTTAAGATTAAAGGTCTCATTCTTTATTTAAAACTACTGTGGCAATATATTTCAAACCTTTGTTGGCTGCATTTTGCTGTGAGACTTGGTTTAGCAGACCGTAATGCGTAAAAAGAGTATTAAACTATTTGCATTTAAATCAGTTATAAAAGTACTATTTTGCTTACAAAAATATTCCTAAACTAACGACTACTTTCGGATCTTTGGACATATATTTTAGCATAGAAGACAATGTTTCGCTAATTGTCGATCCAAACAGGATGTTTGCGTCCACATATATTCATAGGGTGTATAATTGGTATAATGGATACCTATGCAGATTATGGAAACGGCTTTACCAAGTTTAAATACTGTCAGGTTCATTGTGTTCAATTTTGCGCTAATACTCGGAGGAGGCGTATAAAGCCACAATTTCCCTCCAGTTAGACGAATAAAATCTTATAGGATTTATTGGGGAATAATATTCCTGGGAAAGGTAAGATTCCGTTATTATTTCCAGCAATGAGTAAAATATGTTATCTAATCATGGTTCACCGTTTACAAAGGTTAAAGGCTACGCAACTATAAGGGTTGATGAGATTGTTAGTTGAACGATGAAACTGTACTATAAAAGGATTAAACATGATGGACGAAATGGCCAAGGTTTGATTACTTTAGAGGACGTCGCGACAACTATTTGTTGACATCGAACTTGAAGACGACCATGCTGTAGAATGTAGGGAAGTTCTTGGAAAGAAACTCAGTTAATGAAAATTCCGGTTGGCTTTAACTATACAGGGAAATAAAAAAAAGAAGTAATTTGCAGTGTTATTAGAAAGAAGAGTTCTTGCTGTGAATGTTTTACAAGGGAGTTTCGTTCAATTAATCGTATACAATGATTCGGTATGGGATTCGAAAAGGGTTGAAATGCAGTAAACCCAATCAATCCTTGAAAATCTACTTCGAACTCTGTAACAATTAGTTAATGTTCATTAGTGAAAAGTGTATTTAACACCTGATTTCTGTTGGAGAGGCTGACATCCGGCATTAGGAGATTTTTCTGCGTCAAATTTTGTTGTCAAAAAAAAACAAGATTAGCGATCAGTCATTTCCGTAACTTCGGTTGTTAGTAGGACTGGATAAAGATTGCTGATGACTCAAATTAACTAAATGTGACGTCGGTTAACGAGATGAAGACTATTTGGTTTCAAGCCGTGACCCTCCGCTGTGCTACCGAGCTCACTGACCCCCTTCATGCGCAGGTGTGCCATTGACCGCGTGTCACTGTTAAACAAGGCACAACAAGCCTTGTGTGTGTCCCCTAAACAAAAACGTTTCAGTAATCTTTTAGAACAAGTCCGCCATTTTAGAATTGTTGATTTTCCTGCGTTTTATTTTTGACGTGTTTGTTTTGATGATTGAAAGGTTCCAAGATTGCCGGTTTCTTTAATCATCCCTTTTCTTTCTTTTTGTCGACGGCATTGAGCATAGGAATGCTAATCAGCGATCAAAATATCAGTCATTAATCGATTAACAAAAATGAAATAAGTAAATTTAATTGCTGTCTTTTAGGTTATATGTTTTACGAACACGTCAACGTTTCCATTATTTGCAGGATTCGGACTGTTCTACAGGGTGTCTCAAAAAAATGGACTCACTCGTAGAATGACGAGAAAACTTTTATTTATGAACATAGAGTGAAATGAAATAGCATCGAATACATGAGACAGATGTAATTGAAGAATCATGTTCGCAAATGTTCAAACTGATGACCATTATTGTTCAAACAAAGCTGATAACGCGCACCAAGGTAAATAAAGGTTTTCTCGTCATTCTAAGAGTGAGTACATTTTTTTGAGACACCCTGTATTATTCTGGAGTTTTGTTATTCTTCCCAGACTTTCGGTTGTTTTACTTTCCGACTTTCTTCATGTGTTTCTTTGTCCTAGCTGTTAACTTTTTGAGAATTGCGAACAGAACCCTTTATTTAATCTACTGGGTTAGAGACTACGATAAAAAAAAACACATTTCAAAGGCCAGAGAGTATAACGACCGAATATCTGTGAACATGATAACAATCAAGACAATAATAAAACTATTTAATATGTAAATCACGTTGACGTTCACAGGTTCTCAATACATCACTTAAGTTAAGCAACGTTGAGCCTGTCTTTATTGAACTTTTGAACTTTTTCTGCTAACATTACGTATACATTATACCAATTATACACCCTATCAATCTATATGGGCGCAAACATCTTGTTTGGATCGACAATTAGCGAAACATCGTCTTTTATGATTAAAAATATGTCAAAAAATCCGAAAGTGGTCATTAGGTTAGGAATATTTTTGTAAGCAAAATAGTACTTTTATAACTGATTTAAATGCAAATAGTTTAATACTCTTTTCACGCATTACAGTCTGCTAAACCAAGTCTCACGGCAAAATGCAACCAACAGAGGTTTGAAATATATTGCTACCGTCGTTTTAAATAAAGAATGAGAACTTTCGTCTTGAAAAGAGATCATATACTGCGCGATAATTGAGTTCCATGATAACAGATTTACTGAAATGATCAAAAAATTTTCTTAAAAGTACTTGCAGCCTAATACAAAAAAGATAAAATTAACTACAGTAAACATATATATTCTAATCTAGATACAATAGACACGAAATATCTCACTATATAGGGCAAGCGAAATTAATTCATGCTTAAGGAGATTGTTTTCAATCACACTCCTCCATTTCTTTAAACCAATAAAAAGGTGAAAAGGGGGAGGGAGGGGGTAGCTATACCTTACAATAACATAATGTTTGAGAGAAAATGGATAGAGTATTTATTTACCTCCTCTCCAGGAGGTTAGGCACAAGGCCAGTTTTTATCTTACTCCCACAAGTAAGATGTGACCCAAGGTCGGGTCGGGAAAGTGGGGTTTGAAAAGCCAGCGCCCGAGAAAGTGAGCACTCTGGCTATTAAAAAATTGCCTGGGAAGCCCCGTCGGCATTCACCGGTAGGGGCGCCTCAGGCAGTAAGCAATAAACTTACTCCTCCCCAAAGAGGGGAGGCGCAGCCTGGGAGGGTAGACCTCATAGAACTGCACAGGACCGACCCATATACCGGCGTAAATCAAGCCCTGAAGGCCAAGACAATACCAGTTTATGGGGTGCAGTATCCATCGGAACAGATACTACACTTTCATCTTAGCCATAGAGTAAGTAGATTAAAAGGTAGATAAATAATGAAGAACAAAACTACCAGATGGGTGACAATGTGGGAATAACAGGGGCTATATATTGAAGAACGGCGAAACGTCCTTGCATAAAATATCGGACCGGAGGTGCCTTTAGCAAGTACTTCAGTATAACCTTATAATCCAGATATGCGCTGACACAACTGAAAAACGTCCCTTGCGAGGGAAAGTTCTGTTCTCAATCATGTTGCCAAGCGCCCCAGGGAGAGTACGTATTCGTTTCGTCATTATATGTAAATAATGTAAAGCAATAACAATACTTACGAGTAATAAATAATCCCTGTTTTTTAAACAAACAATTAAACACTTTGATTATTAGCTGTGAACGTTTAAAACCAACTCATATGTATTAATGTTAGGAAATGTGAAAGTTTATTACCGTAATACACACTCGTATCTTTTGCAATCGGAGATGTGAAAATTATATATTTCACTAAATAAATTATCCAGGTGTAATGGTAATTGTAATGGAAGCGATGGCAGTACATAATAATCTAAAATAACGATATGTTGCGTATTATTTGTTGAACAGAAGTTCCTATTTCCTTCATAGCTGAAAGAAAATGTTAAGTTTATCTCTTATCCAGTTGTATTAATGTCTAATCTATATAATAAAGTGAAGTCGATTTTTTCTGTACGCATTAAAACATTATAAGATAATACCTCAAACCTTAATATGCTTATCTGTTCCGCCATCCAATTAGGCTAAGCACTTATTCGTGTTTCTAGAAAGTATTTTTTCATTTCGTCTTCTTTAAGTGTTTATTATGTTTTCTCCGGATTACCTGACTCCTAAGCTTCCAAAGAGAAGATGGCATCAATTTTCACTCGCAAATATGTATCTACTCTCAACGCCACCAGTTACACCGGCTCCTTTCTTAATAGAAGAGTATTTTGATTAAACCACGTAAATTATTTCATTGTGTCCTTCTTATATTGTCTACAGCTTTTTAATTTAAATAACGAGCACCCCTTTCGCGGATTAAAAGAATATCATTAGGTTATTCTGAATGCCTGTGCCTTATACTTTCTGTAAACATTTTTGGTTACATTTTAACGAAAACATGATCGAATGCATTCCCATATGCCGACATCTCCTTTCACACGTAAGTGGATTTTTGACGTTAACAAAATAACGCATTTTTAAATGAGGAAACAAAAAAATACATTGATTGTTACTGCGCTGTTTTGTTTCTTTTATTTATTTTTTATTTACGAATAACTATTATCCTATTTACAAAATTAAAGTATTCAAACACGATTTCCAGTGTTATTTGTGGAAAATCCCGCTCTCCAAACAAAGTAAAACTTGCTTCAGTCTAAAAGGATTTCTTCTTAAGCAGAATGAAAAAACGATGTATTCGGGAATAACTACGTTATTAAAACAATATTTTCGATATAAAATATTTATCATGTATTTTCAAACACACAAGAGAACATTGATTCCTTTCATTTCATTTCTATTCATAAAAAATGAACTATTTACAAAAATACAGTATTTAAATCCTATTTTAATTATTACTTGTTGAAAATCCCGTTCTTAAAGCAAAATAAAAATTGTCTCAATCTAGAATAATGTTTTCTTAAGCGGAATTAAAAACAATTACTTCAGAAATATTCTATATTGGCTATTTTATTCAAATTCAATTTTAATAACCTTAATTACTTACAGTGAAATGGGTTCTTTTCTTATTTTTTTCATGATTGATACTATACTATTCATTTATATTAAGAAAAAACAATATTTTATATTTTCCCCGGGCAACACTTGGTCACGATTCCTGCTAGTTAAGCATATGTTCAAATGGAGGATTTGAACTTCGGATGGGCAGATCCATAGTCAGAAAAATATCTATTAGGCTTATTTTATTTTATTTTTTAGTGAAATTATTAACAAGGATGACATTGTTTTTAGTCTTCCACTTGTTTGAGATATACATATGATTCTCCAACCCGTTTTTTTTTTACTTATAAAATGGTGTTAACCTGTTCCTATTATAAAATGGTGTTAACCTGTTCCTATTATAAAGTAATGTTAATATGGTTTTATTATAAAATGGTGTACATCGTTTCCTATTATAAAGTGATGCAACTGTTTTTAATGTATCCATCATTACTAGTTGAGACTATTACAATGGGTTTTATTCATAAAAATAAAGTTTCGATAAAATGTATACACAAGTGCAATCATGTATCGATCATATATCTCATTAAACCTGGTACGATCTGTGATCGAAACAGTTCTAGATATACACATCTACAATAAGCTCTTTAAAACATTCTCAGGCGTATCTCATCCGTTCGATGACAGGGGTAGTTTTTATTGTCTGTTGTCTTAGGCGCATTCACCAAAGTATGCCGACGGATTCGAACATTACTATTTTTGTACCTGTGCAGATTGTCCATTTTGGAGGAAGCTGGAGGTCGCACGTTAATCGGATCTTGTGTCACATCCAGTCTTTTTGGGTAGACAGATACACCGCTTCGTCTTCTGTTCGTTTACTGTTAAGCCCTGTGCCTCTCTCACCTATATAACACCTTTCTTTCTTACCCATTTTGTATATATCAATTCGTGCGAATTACTTCCTTCCCTCTCGATTTTAACTCCCCCACTTCCTTATCTCTTTCATTGTTGTCAGCTACTAAACAGCCGGGCGTAATTTGAGGTAACCCCTCTTTCTCAGTGTGTTTATTATTCTTACTGTCAACGTATGTGTCACTCTCTCTCTCTTTCTTAACTGATATAACACCCTCTTACTCAGTCTTTCTCATATATGAACTCGTGTGAATTACTTTTTCTTCCCACCATTTTCTGTCAACACTACTACCCCGTCTATTGAACTACTGTCGGCTTCTACTGAATTGGTCGGGCGTGACTTGATGTACTTGACCGAAGACAGTAGGCATTAATATATAAATAAATATTAATGTAATGTATATTAATATATAGATGAAGTATTGTGGTAAAATACGTCTTCATATTTATATAGAAATAGTATAAGGCAGATGTGGACAATCGTTGGACATTTCATTCCGGCACGAGAAATTCTGCTATAAAAAGATGAATAAATAATGACATTTATCAAATATATGTTGCAAGAAAAGCATTTTAACCATATTTTATTCATTATATCTATAGTTTATTCATCTTAATTATATTTTAGTCAGCTTAACTATATTTTATTCATTTTAACTATATTTTATTCAATGTAATATGGGTATACACTCCCAAACCGAACAAAGTTTCTACCGCTTTATAGCTAGTACAAAGAAAAATGATTTGTGGATCTTTGTGGGGAAATACGCTACTTAGTATTTGCGTGGCAGAGTAAATACCTACGATGAACGTATTTATTTATTGTTTTTATTGGCAAGAGCATTAGAAATTACGGTTTTAAGCAAAAATAATTCGCTTTGAACTAATGTCAAATACCCTTTCAGTCTATTCTTGCGAATTATTAAAAAAAGGATCATATAGTTTAAAAAAATATATTTATGTAATATTTGTATGTTATTATGCTATATTAATTTCTTTAAATTTATAAAACACATACCCAGCTAAAAAAATTCCTTTAGACTTACATTAGATTCGAACTCGGGTACTGACATCGTAAAAAACTGCTGACTATTCGTTTTTCGGTCAACAAATCACATGTTTCTGTTAGCGTACAAACCGACATGTTCCAAAAACGCGATACATTTTTAAAAGTATATAGATGGGTTATTTTCTTGTACATGTTATATGCATCTTAGTAGTATAGTATTAGAACCAAACTGAGAAAAAAATCTTCGCCAGTTGACTCGTTCCTTTACAGAGTATTGTACAAAAAATGCTATTAATAACGTCTAAGAAAGCATCCGAGTTTTCATACAAACACGTTGTTATTTTGGCGCACTAAGATTTATAGAATAAGAAAAATATGTTTTTATCAGCTGGAAATTAAAATAATGTAAAATGTTAAATTAACTGAATTAAAGGAAAGTATTATTTACTTATCTCTACGTTTATGGAATTTGTTGGGAGTTACAATGATAGTGTTAGTATTACTTCTTTGTCTACTATTTTATTTTATTTCTTTCTCAATAGTAAATGACTTCAACATAAACGGTCAAAAGACAACTATGAACCTCTAACTATCCGGTTTAGGACATCAACCCCCAAGCCTCGCAATGCGGTAACATTTATGTTTTATCTTTTATTTTATTTTATTTTTTAAATAATAATTAGTAGTTTAATTACTTTCTTGGAAAACAGAAGTTTTGGTCAAATAAACTATTAAGAAATTCTCCGAAGTCACGACACATTTTTGCAAAAAGTAGTTCATATAGAAATAAAATTCTATATGAACACATTAAAACCATCTATTTTTTATCTTATGTATCTTTGAATTTAGAATTATTCGAGTTATTAAATTAACCGAATTATTTTATCATCATTATTAAAATCTAATGTTATGAAATATCTTTTCGGATGTTTAAAAGTCAGTGTTCGGTTTTGACTACTTTAACGTTTTCTCCGTTGTTAGGTTTACGAATTGTAAATGATTATAGCGTGTCTCGTTAACTGTGATATAACTAAACAGTGGTTGCGGATGACTTACATATTGTTGGGTTGAGCTCACTGGTAAGTGAAATCACAAACTGCCATCAGCTTATAATGGATTTCTCTATAAATGAAACTTACAAGCAATTTACAATGTTTATATTTGTGATTTAGCTTACTCTAAGCGGGGATCGAATGATAGCCAAGTAGCTAGGAGAGACAACTGTCGTCAAGACGGTTGGGTTTAAATCCTAGATTGAGGCATTTACTTGTCAAGTCACACTGAGCAGCTGTGATACAGTGAAGCAGTATAACATACATATATTTATATGTATATATATATATATATATATATATATATATATATATATATGTTTGTGTGTGTATACTTCTATCCTGTCAAGCTAAAGTTAGCATGTAAAACACGCGTCTTTTTCTTAGTCTCCAGATTAAACAATTGCAAGGATTAGGGAAAGCAAGAAAGCAAATAACAAGTCGCACCTCAGATTAACCGCTCCACCTAAACTCAATTCAGAAAGAAATTAATTGGTGTTTTTTGTAGGTCATCAGAAATGATAATAATAATGAATATGTAAGAAAATTAATTTACTGACGTAAATCTATCATTTTAAATGAATATTTTGTCAAGGGCGAACACTGGCAAAACAATCTTTTTCGTCATGTTGTACACTAGTATATTTAAATATAGTTTTATTGAATTTACTTGTGGTATGTTAAAAAATTCAATGTTTTGTTCGGGATATTTTTCTTTTATCTATTATTTTATTTGTGTTGTTAATATTAAATAACAATATCATATACGAACAGAGGCGGACATTGCACTTGTCTACTTCCGGTTTAAATTGTCAACCACTAAGCTACCCCAGGTGGTAACATTTATGGTTTATGTCTTATTTTGTTTGGTTATAGTTAAAGAGCAATAGCAAATATTTTGATTACTTTCTTGTAAAAACACACATAAGGTAATAAAAGAAACCTGACGGGGCATGCGCAGACGCCGCGTACGAAAGGGGGGGGGGTACTCTATTTAAAAAGCGGCTAAAGAACACGTCAAAACGTACGATCTTTCCCCAACTCCAAGACCTCGTCAACTATTGTCTGAACTCACAGTGGCACTGCGCGAGCGGCGTTTAGGATATTTTTGAATTAAGGGACCAGGGGTCAGTGCCGGAAGTTGGTAGTGCCGAATGTTTACAGATGCTGCGTCCAGACGTCCCCTTTTTCTTTCTTTTGTTTCGGCATTTCTTTGTTGTTTTTGTGTGGTACGCGTTGGGCCGGTCCCAACACAAAGACGAACCTACGCTCCCGGCGCTTTGTAAGGGTAACCCCGTGACCTCATCTGGGAAAATGTACACAACAAACTCTCAGTGTCTTAGATTATTCTTTCCATGCAGCCTCTGTCGGCAATACATTTCTATATCTATATAATAATACGCTTTATGTTCGTTCGTACGTACGTTATCACCTTTCACAAAAAAATAGATCGTCCAGTTAGCAAATATGGCGTCGAGGTAAAAAAAAATACTGACTTTACCTATTTTAAAATGAATTGTTCCAAAATCGAATTATGTCTTCCCGTCGACTAAAAAAGTAAAATTTTACGTTTCAAATTGTGAAATTCGTTTCATTTATTCAAAGAATATTTATCTGACAATCAAGACGGGGAATATTGATTGTGTTCAAAAAGAATTTATTCGTTACAATTTTAAATAAAGAAAGAAGTAGAAAAATATTCGTTTAAAAAATATTTAGCTAACAATGACAATTATTTGTACAGAAGAAGAAATAGTCATGTTATTTTGGTAGTATTGATCCTGATAGACATTTATTACTTTAAAATGATATGATTATTAACAGTAAATTATACAAATTGATATAGCAAGCATTATGAAATTTACACTGGGTCTCACTTTATATATATATATATATATATATATATATATATATATATATATATATATATATATATACATATAAATTCAACAGCGAATACATAGTTGTAAAGACACCAAGACTAACATCGCCTGAAGATGATTTAACAGAATTAAATCGAATGTACTCACGAAAAAGGAAAGAAAAATGGAACAAGAACCCCATGCAATTCACATACATCAATTCAACCGAACTACTAAATGGACTATTCGGAAAATCGAAAGAATAATTAAAAAAAGTTTTATCAAGCAAAATCACTTCGTGTTATTTAATAATGTTTGCCTCTCTCTCTCTCTCTCTCTCTCTCTCTCTCTCTCTCTCTATATATATATATATATATATATATATATATATATATATATATATATATATATATATATATATATATATATATAGGTACCTATATCGATCTTGACCCAGTTTTCGCGAGTTTCTTGTCGGAAGCGTTCGGCTATCCTACGCAAACGCCCGAGAGATGACGAGCCGATTTGTAGCAGACGACAATTTTCAAAATCTAACCATGTTCCGTAAAACAATACGTACATAAATGTACTGTTAAAATACCTATCGATTTATGTTAACAATCGGTGTATAGAACTAAACATATGCAGTAATGTACAATGCACCAACGTAAACGTAACGGATTACGAGTCCTCTAATATATATATATATATATATATATATATATATATATATATATATATATATATATATATATATATACATATATATATATATATATATATATATATATATATATGTGTGTGTGTGTAAGAAAGTGAATGATGAAAATAAAAATTGAATACAACATGATATTTATTCATTCATTAAGTATTCAAACAAGGAATATATAAAAAGACTCTTTCCTTAATCCATGGATTTATAAAAAATCACTTTTCATCAGAGGAAAGAATCAGCAACAATTGTATTACTGGTTGGCATAAATTTTAAAATATAAAAAGTTGTGAGCCAAAAAAATCATTTTCAACGAAATGTGGGTAGAAAAATATGTGGAATCAGATAGAAGAATCAGATATAAGCTGAACATTGAGTTGTAATCCATAGAGTCTAGTTGGTAACATTCAAAGTCCAAAGTATGAATGAATTCGAAGTATTGCTCTATCTAGTATATCGAGCATTAATTTATAACGATAAGATCTAATATAAGGATATAATATTTATCTTTATTGTTTCCTTTGTGCATATATATATATATATATATATATATATATATATATATATATATATATATATATATATATATATTGAGGCACTAACTGGTCTAGCCGCACTGAAGAGCTGTGATTCAGCGAAATAGTCTGTATGTGGATGATTATATGAAGCTCCCTCCCTGGGTAGAACTTATTTTTAAGGATATCGCCAACTTCCATTAGCGTTAAGGCATAGCTCATTAGGTAAAACTAATTCGAGCTCCCGGCACTTGCAATGTTTACATTGAGATATTACTTACATTCAGTCAGTGTTGTATGATAGCGTAGGGGTAGGAGCGCCGACTGTTAGCTCGACGGTTGAGTTTCAATCCCGGCTTGAGCCACTAACTGGTCTAGCCGCACTGAAGATAACTATATATATATATATATATATATATATATATATATATATATACATACATACTAGGGGACCTGTAATCTGTGAGTAGAGCAATACTCTTCTGTCAAACATAATTGAGTTCTATTGCTTATCAGTATCGTAAAAAATAGATACATGAATAGCTTCCTTTCTAGAAGATATAATTTCTCGAACTGACGATAGCAGTTTCGTTTAGCACGGCCACTGGGATCTCGGTTTAGAATTTCTTTTTCTCTCTTCTTTGCTACCTTTATGTATCTTTTATTTCTTATGTTTTTATTACATTCAACTGCTAAGAGAGAGAGAGAGAGAGAGAGAGAGAGAGAGAAAGAGATAGAAAAAAGAGACAGAAAGAGAGAGTATGTGTTATAGAAACGGTATAAAAATAAAAGCGGAGTGAGTCACATAACATAATGAGAGGAAGAGAGTTATAGAAGTTATTGAAATTACGGTTTATTAGATTAATTAAAATGAATATTTTTCAAACGTACTCAATCTACAAATCAAAAAAAAATATTTTAGCATGTATTTTGTTGTGATTAAAATATATAGGAAAAAAGCTTTATGGAAACAGCCGTTTATTTAGCCAGCTTTTGTATAATAATAGACTAGTTTATCGGTTGTTTTTCTACGAAATACAAATTCTTCTATTCAACTGGAATCTATCGAAAGTTCACATTTCTTAATTAGCAATAGACGCCTCTTCGAATGGCACCACCCAGCAATCCCCAAGGTCCTCCTTCGGTCATTGTTTCCGGCCTTTAATTTCATTGTCTCTATTGTCTATCGGCCTTTTTCTTTCTTTGTCTTTCCTTGATCTAAATTCGGAATCTGTTTGATATCGATACTCTAGAAGTAGTGACCACCCAACTTGGAATAAAAAAGCCTTTCTCGAATAAAAGGTCCTCGACTGGCGATCTGGCCAAATAGCGGACATTCTATTAAAGTAATACGTTTTTCTTTTCTTCTTTTTGATTCTAATCAAATCGCCACGGGTCGGAAAACGGATCTAAGAAAACTGGCCGGAAACCAACACTGAGAAAAAGAATTCTCTTGGAAATCTTGGACAAGTCGGTGCTTGTTCACAGTTTGCAATTAGTGTAAGGTCATTCAGTGCTAGTTGTCGAGGTGCACTAAATAATCTTGATTATTTAATGTCAAAGTCACAGTTCTTTTAAATCGCAAAAATATTCAGTGTTTTTCTTTGGCCTGATGATTTCCTTCGGGAATGAAACATGAACTTTTCTCTATAGCTTACTTGCCATACATGTATTTTCATGATACTGTTGAAGTAAATACTGAAAATATATATAGGCAATATATTATTTTACCTTATAACTCTATATGTGTATATATTTGAAATAATCGTTATATACATACATATTATTTTATTTAAATACTATACATCATTATAGTGGCTATATAATATTTAAATAAAATTATTCATATTAGCTCTTATAGAACTTACGATTGAGCACTTTGTAGTTTTGTCAACTAAGTTATCATACATGTGTGCATATATATATATATATATATGGGGAGGACTTCAATGCCTACTAGACACCACCCTCGGGTGTCTTCAATCTCTCTGTACAGGGGTTTGTCAGAGACTCTGACATGAGGATACTTTTTCCTTGAAGTAAACCCTGACCAAATATACAAAACAAATGGTGTGCTGTCTCCTCAAGCCATCCAGCACGCTTCCCGAATTGCAGACGGGGGCACCCCCTCTACTCATAGAGGGCAGCTTCGAATCAACAATTAGTAGCCGTTACTATGAGGAAATGAATAATAAAAAATATGAATAAAAACAAAAATAAATACTGGCAGGCCGGCACCCAGGATAAAAAGGGCCCATCAACCCGTTCATACACCAGGCGGGAAGATGTAAGCAATGGTGTGAACCTTCCTGCCTCTGGAAATGGTGCTCCAGCCAATACAGAGGCCAACCAGGGTCAGCCATCAGGCCTTGAGACAAAAAGTTCTGGCCCTTATCTCGATCAAATGCAGCAACAACAAAAAAAAGAAACATAAGTGGCTTAAAAGCCCAACCATGGACTGTTGCACAAAAGAAGGTGCTATTGTTTTGCTACCACTACTCAAAGTTTGAAAAGTGGAGCAAAACATCCAATAAGATTCTAGCTGAAGTGATCCAAAAATCTACCCTCCTCGAAGAATATATATATATATATATATATATATATGTGTGTGTGTGTGTATGTGCCTCTGTGTGTGTGTGTGTGTGTGTGTGAGAGAGAGAGTGTCTATTACTGATCGTTTTTACTACTAATATATTTTGTAGAAAGCATATCAGTTTCATTGTAGATGACACTTGATGGCTGCTATTCTGACTTCATAACCGTAAGCTGCCATCAAATGAGCATCCACAATGAAACCAGCATATCTGTTTAATATTTAAACGAATTCCCCGTTTAAAGCAAATCAGCCACACACACATTTGACAAATGTCATTTCTACTTCATGGTTTAAACAAATTAGTAATAAAAGTTCAAACGGAATTATGGGATGTTGACGCCGTAAATGTCAGCAACCAAAATTGATTATTTTCATAGTTTTTGTTTGACTCTTTATGTAAAGAGATTTAAAATGAATCTTGATTTAATAACTATGTAATAATAATAAGGATCTTTGTAGTTTGCTTATAGCATTGTGCGTAGTGTGTAAGACGTTGAAGTTTGAAGGTGGTGGAGATGCAGTTTGGTAGAAAACACCGTTGGATACGAGGCAAATTAGACAGAATAAATGATAATATTAAAATAATTCAATGATTTTCAATTAAATATTGAGTGTATTTTCGCAATGTAGTTACAAAGAATACAAACAAACGTTGTTTTTTTAAAGTTAAAACACGAAAACATTTGATTAGTTTATGCTTCGTATTACTCGGAGATATCGACCACCACTTCTGAATTGTAAGCTGAGGCCAAATCAATGGTATCAACCCAGGTTTCGAGTTCTTCAACGCCACTTATGATTAGTTATGGGTTAATAAAGTCTATGTGTTCATCAGCATCAACCAATCAAATTGGAAAATACCATATTTGAATTTTTTAATTTTTACTTTGATAATACCTACTTCACTATTTTCTCTATTTAAAAATATCACGGTATGTAGCGTTGCTCAAAGGTCATTATTAATGACGTCATTAAAATAAAGTAAGAACAATTTTTCTGAACAAATAAAACCTCAACGGAAGACACACCGTGCTATACTATGTTACCAATGCGCTTAATAGACGTAAAATCACATTAGATTTAAGCGGGATGAAATGGGAATGATAAAAGCATCACTCCATATTGTGAGGGCACTTCTTTTGTATGAAGTGTAACAGTTTTATTTGAATATGAATGTGTAAATATTGACATAATTTCTTTTTATGTAATACATAAGTATTAAATAATTAAGAAGTTGAATTTTGAATGCAGTCACAATGCAGTTTGGTAAAAAAAAAACGTTGGCATGATAAAAGGTACACAGATCAAATGACAATATTAGATAATTCTATAATTTTATATCAAATATTTATTTACCAAAATGATGTGTCGAAACGGGATAGTATGAATGATGTCCTATTCTTTAAATTTTCGAGGTAAACTCCCCTTTACAAAATAAATAACTACTTAATCGGATCGTATTTTATTCTGGAAGTCGGGAATTATGATTTAATCTTACTTTCTATCTAAATAAAATAAATTAAAGAAATGCAATGTAATTGAAGTATATGAGGAGGTGAAGTGAATCACGACGCGAACTGACGACTTGCACGTGCCAAGTTCGAATCCTGTCAGTTCCATAGCACCACTTTCACTTATGAATGTTGACAACCTTCACGTGGTACCCCTTATAAGTACCTTATTCTAAAAGGAACCGCGGAAACTAAAGTTAACAACAAAATCGAGCCGGGCACTAAGGTTATGGCGGATTCATACAAATTTATTTAATTGATAAAAATAAATTTACATTAAAAAACTACAGAAACAAAAATAAACAACATCAAGGCTGAGATAGAATATATTATATTTATTTAAGGTTCTATTTATTATACATAATTACAAGTTTAAATTATATAAAACCTTAAAGTAATTAATCACGAACTGAAAACACATTTGGCAATTTTTTTTTGAATTCATAAAATAAAGTAAAGTAAAACGTCGTATTTGCAACTTATGCTTGTCCAGCATCAACTTAAAAACATCGGTACTAGTACAGCATTCGAACTAAGCAAAACCGAGTTTTCGCTCAGTTTTTTCCGACTGTTTACGTAAACAGCCTGAAGATGCCGAAGCGCTTATTCAATCAGAAGGCTGGAAAAGCAGATGACAAGTTAAATTGTAAATTGATTAAATCGAAAATCGGCGATTGTCAAGAATTTCGAATAAAGGAAAAAAGGGTGATAACAAAAACAAATAGTCAACAAATCAAAGTTACCAAAGGCCAATAAAAGTGGAGTAGCGTTAGGGGAAAATGGTTCCGTTTTTGTCTAGTTCAAAAGCTGACTATTACTGAAAGAAAAATTCGATTAAACTTTCTCGTGAAAAAATAAAAATTATAAAAGTTATTTCATGAAATGTTTCGTAAAAAATAAATAATTTTGAATTAAAATAAGCATTTCTTGCTTTAAATGTGGTTTCCATATCTTTTTTTCTATTGGAACTCCGCCTTATTAATAAATGCTGAAATATACCTTACTACTGGAATTGAATTATGTTTGAACAGTTATTTAATCGTTCTAATTAGCTATTATTAATAATTAACTGACCAAGTTAGCCATTCTTCGCTTAGCTGTCTATTTATTCTCTCGCCCATTTCACTCTATTTGGATTAAACCACTCTCTAATATTTACCAATGTATCTGTGAACATTTACAAAAAGAACGACTCTATTCCCAACGTCTTCATCTAACTTACATACGTGTACGTGTACACCATAAACATTGATATTAATTAGATGGCAAAATACATCTATTTACTTATATAAAAGAATAATAGAACAACTTGTTGATAATTTGTTGAAGAAAAATTGTTCCGAGTACTTCAGTAGAATTTGAATCGAACTGTTTTTTGTTGTTTTTTTTTGTTTTTTTCTTGTTGTCTTTTTGTTGTTTTTTCGTTGTTTTTAAAAATATTTTTATTGTTTTATGTTGTTGTTTTTGTTGTTTTGTTTTTGTTTTTTTGTTTTTTGTTTTTTCGTTGTTTTTCTGTTGTTTTTTTGTTTTATTTGTTTTTTATTGATTGTTTGTTGTTGTTTTTACTTTAAGTTTTAGGTTTAGTTCGGCAAACGTCCGTTTGGTCCGCTTAAAATTTTTCTAAAAAGACCTTCCCCCGTGACTTGTTTAACATTTGCATTTCATTTGTACTTACTAAGGATATATAAAACAAATGAATTCAGATATTTAGCAAGTAAAACGAAACAACTTTTCAACAAATTGGGTTTTCAACAACGCGTTCTTTTTAACTAATAAAAGAATACACAGTATTTTTTTGGATAAACAAAACTGTCAATATGAAAAGAAAAGCTTACAAAGATTGATATTAATTTTTTACAACATATATAACACTAACTTGCAAATTTGGCTTTGGAAATTAAAACAGTACGAACTAATTTTTAAAATTAAGAAAGGTCGAAAAAGAACATGTCAATAAAATTCAATTTTGACTTTCTACAGTATACTCACAAACCTATAATCCACATCTACGTTATGTTATAATACATAATCCTAGCTAAAATAAGTCGTGCTTGTATCGATCCTGACCCAGTTTCCATGAGTTTCTTGTCGGAAGCGTTCGGCTATCCTACGCAAACGCCCGAGAGATGACGAGCCGATTTGTACTAGACGACAATTTTGATACGGTGCTGCTTCCTATGATGATAATGTTTTCCTTGTTTTGTTTTTGTTGTTGTTAGGGTTAAGGTTTAGGGTTAGGGTTAAAAATATTTATTTGATAACAGTAATTTCGCTCTGTTTTGCTTGTTTTATTTGTTTTGTTGTTTAAAAAATTTCTTGCAACTATAACTAAAAATTATAGGACGCAACAACGTATCAAAATAACAAAAAATATTCATTTGATAACAGTAACTGCGCTATGTTTTGCTTGTTGTGATACGGTGCTGCGTCCTGTGATTGTAAGTTATATTTTCAAGAAATCTTCTAAAAGAAATATAGAAGATTTTTTGAAAATATAACTTACAATCACAGGACGCAGCACCGTATCAAAATTGTCGTCTGGTACAAATCGGCTCGTCATCTCTCGGCTGTTTGCGTAGGATAGCAGAACGCTTCCGACAATCCAGTCGCGAAAACTGGGTCAATATCGATAGAAGTACCAAATAAATTTATAGTGTTAGAATCCCTTATCAGAATAACATGTTATCAGATCAATGAAAGGTAAGTGTTAGCAGCTAAAGAAATATCTGTTGACTGATTGAAAATCTGGCCTTCAGTAAACGACCCCAAAGAGTGCACGACACTAGTTTGTGCATTCGTCGCTGAGCCAGGTACAAGCTCGTGTTCCCTGCATAGGTATGGCACACACGGGCTAGACTTTGCGGAAGCTACCCCCTACATTTAAAAGCTTATCGAGGAAATGAGTCCTGATCCTATTTTGCTTTTGGTACTAGAGAGTTTTCTAAAGATGCTCACTGCCCACATTTATTTTGCCCTCACCTGATCTGTTTTATTATTTAGCTCCCACTCCCATTTAAAGACCGACCTGCTTGTTTTCGGATGACCCGGAAAACAGTAGGCGGTCTGACACTTAGCATTATCATTTTATTCTGTTGAATTCTTTTTCTTTTTTTTTTCTTTTTTTTCTAATTTTGTCCCACTCCCCATTATTACTCATTGTTCATTTATTTTTGTAAATAACATTTCATTGAAAGCGCTCGGGCATTTTTTTGTAAGATCAACCCATAGAGTGAATGTGGTATTTTGTGTGTGTATGTCTAGCGTAAGGTAAGTCCAAAAGTTTCAGACAAACTTTATGACCCCACATGGATTCGGGCTTTATGTCTAAGGCAAAATATGAAATTTAGTTTCATTATTTTTATGAAAAAATATTTGAAAAAAAAAAAATCTTGTTGTAAACGTAATTTTTGTCTAAATAAAATATCTCTGTTATATGGGATTGGCTTGGATAGATTTTGACTTGACTTGCCCGATAACATAGTTTCTATCAGAATTCGCCACTCACTGGCGTCACTCTACTACTTCAACTTTCATTAACTTTTTCCGTTTTTAATACCATTAGTCCCTTGCAAATACGTCTACCCCTTAGCAGGTGCTTGAACCGGTGTTTTCGAAATGAGTACCCCCTCCCCGAAAAAAGAAACTTTAGAAAATTTATAAGTGTATAAATAAAACGAATCAGTAACAAAAAAGTCCCCTGGGATCGCTTGCTTTCTTGAAGCCTGCTTTTCGTGTTGATTTGTACTTTTACCTACTTTTCATTGTTTCTCAACCTTTTTCTGATCGTGCCCCCACCATCAATCCAATGCCAGTTCTTTATGCCACCTTAATGTTGGCGTCAGTTTTTCCACGCGCTCCCTCAACTTAATGTATCTAGAGATGGAACGATACTATCAGAACACTATGATATTTTATTTTGTCAAATTATTTTTACTCGAGGTTTTAAAACCTGTTGATTTCATGTTTAAATTTAGTTTTTTTTCAATCTGTTGCAGATCTATTTTTAATAAGCAAAATCTTTGTCTTCATGTGTAGACGTATTTCTCAAAGTTACCTTTCAAGACAATGATATTGCAATCAATTAAATGAAACAAAATTGTTGATTTCTACTCTATTCCCCGAGCACAGAGTTTGGTATGCTTAATAACAGAAACGGACATAATGTTTAGCCTCCCAAAATTAAACCTCTGAGGTGATAACAGGATTAAGGAGTTGAAATGCAGTGTATCCTGAAAAGGAACGTAACTTTGAATATATGTTATATTATGTTTCTTTAAGCCGGGTAAATGCATCTAGCCAATTGTAAAAACGGAAAAGGAAGAGGACCAAGTCTTAGCCATTGTAGGGCAACAAGAAAAATAGAGTAAACAGAAGAAAAAAATATTGAAGAAAAACAAAGTATATCGATTCGAGAAAAAACTTAAAATCCAGCAATAAAACTTCGATCTTATACCAAGTTCATACATCAGAAAACCGTGAGTAAATTAATCGAAGGCTTTTGAGTCGTCAAGTAAAAAATCTAGTGAAGAGTAAAAAGTATCAAAGAAAACGTATCAATTTCTTTACAGTGGACGACCAAGAATAACATTAAACTTATGAGAAAAAAATAAAATTATCTATATATATTAATACGATAGCGTGTGTGTTCGTGTGTCACGCTTACATCAAAAGCTCTGCATATGCATGCCGCACCTAGATTTGAAAAGCATTTAAGTAACCTAATTTTCGTACTATTTTCAACTATTTCCCTTTGGCGCAACGGTTAGCGACGTATGGTTTGGACGTCGGTTTTTGACTTCGGCCCGACTGGTTTATAGTTCAACACTAACCAGCATCTGAGATTGTTTTTTTAAATCGAAGGGGGGAGGGATGTAGGGAGGGGGCGACCGGGAAGACATATTAATATGATAGCGTGTGTGTTATTTTGTGTGTCACGCTTACATCAAAAGCAACAACCTTCCGAATCTCTGTATGCTACTCATGAATGACCACTAATAAAGCTCAAGGACAGACTTTCGATTGTTGGGATCTACCTACCACAACCTTGCTTTACTCATGGACAACTTTATGTAGCCTTCTCACGAGCAAGGTCCATGAACAGTGTAAGAGTGAAAATTTGTCCTCAGAATAATTCTACTCACGGCCAGAGAAGAGGAACTACCTTCACTAGAAATATTGTATATAAAGAAGTGTTGTAAATTGTTTCATGTATTGTTCATTTTTAAAAATAAATATACAAGTCAAATCTCATCATATTTTATTCAAACATGTATAGGTTAGGAACAAGATAATTAGTACTGAAAACATAATTTTGTGTAATTTACACGGGTCCCGCCAGTACCCATTTATAAAAGAAATAATTTACTGGAATAATTAAAAAATATTTTAGAAGTTTATGGGATTGACAATCCTATAATGTTGACTGATCGACGGCGTGAGCGAAAACACACACGTCACGCACAAAATTTAAATCTAAAACAAATTGGGTTTTTGTTTAAAAAAAAAACAGCTCCCAATGCCAATTTTACAACAAAAAAAAAATGGTTGTCATGTGGTGTGCTTTCGAATACGTCCGATACACCATGTGATTAACATCCCATTTTTCGTGCCCAAACTCAATGTGCTTCCTGGGGCCGATTGAAATCATTAAATAAGGTAAAGTTTTCGCCAAGACACACGGTTATCAGGAAGACAACGTTTCCACACCTTCTCGCCCTTTCGGGTCTCGGGCGACTACTATTCAACACACTGACACCTCTTACAAACCCTGCTGACAAAAAGCTGCACACACACACCAATGTCTGCACAGTCTATTAATTCTCACGCACGTACACACATCTGTACACTTTCGCACCCTGACAAAAGGCAACGCACATATTCATACACGTATGCGCTCTAATGCAAAAAAACACACAAATATCTACACCATCACACCCATGCACACACTAATACACTTCTAACAGAACATTTCAAATGATCAATTAATGCCTTGCAATATATATATATATATATATATATATATATATATATATATATATATATATATATATATTTCCTTAAATAATGTTTCCTTTTTTCATTCTTTCTTCATTTCAACTCTTATGCATATTTTTTAGTCTGTTTCTAACATTCTTAAAATAATTCAAAGGAACGCGTTCTCCCAAGTTTAAAAGTACAGAAATCGGTCAAAAATCCAACAGGGAAAATGATTTCCAATGTTCTGCTAATTGAAGTATTTTAGCAGCTTTAAGAGAATCGGTGACGGTTAGAAATGCAAGATTTATTATCAAACAATTGAATAACAATTAAATGTAACTATTGCAGAGAATGAACAATTAAAAAAAGGTAAAAATTGAAAGACAAGTTGCTGAAAACATACCTTAATTTGAAAATTAACTAAGTTATACATTTGAATAAATACAAAACCAAAAACAGCTATTTTTGCATTAATCAAACGAAAAAACTACAATAACAAAATGTCGTATTAGATTAATTTATATGATTTTGATTATTTAGCTAATTATTCTCATGTTCGTTGTTATTTTCACAACGTTTCAGCCGGACTAACCTTCGATTTTCTACAGGCGCATCTTTTTGAACTTGGA
This sequence comes from Sepiola atlantica, assembly GCA_963556195.1. Lineage (NCBI taxonomy): Eukaryota > Metazoa > Mollusca > Cephalopoda > Sepiida > Sepiolidae > Sepiola > Sepiola atlantica. The sequence goes on along the minus strand of OY744524.1, from coordinate 129,680,390 downwards.
ACTTTTATGTCGAACTTCGGAACCTATACTAGTAAGACTACACATCTAATCAAAATCAGTTTTAAAGCTTTTCAAATTGATACCGAAAATGTCTACATTGACCCTCCTTGTACCGTTTGGCTAAGATCAGAGTGTAGTATCTGTTCCGATGCATACTACACTCTGTAGACCGGTACCGTTTTATTGGCCTTCGGGCCTCAATTCTTCCTATCTGAGGTATTGGCCTGCGCAGTTCTAGGAGGTCCACCTTCGCAGGCCTTTCAGAAGGGGTTAATTTATTGCTAATCGCCTGATGCGCCGTTACTGGGGAATACCGACAGGGCTGCTCAGCCATTTTGTGTAGGCCAGAGCGCGGTAAATAAAAATACTTTGACCTTGTGGCTAACCTCCTGGAAGTAAATAACTTGACCCATGGAGTAACGGTTAAGTGCGCTAATTAACAATCATTTCTGATTTACCGCCTTCTGGGGATTGAATGTTTAATTCTTACTACAGGCGATCATAAACACTTCTACCCTCGAGGATTAAATAAAAGATTCAGTTTGAAATTCCATATAGGTTCTTGAGTTCGACATGAAGACTCACAAGTTTGAAAAGCTTCACCCAGAGAAGGTCGAAGATTACATCGACCGAAAAGTGAAAATAACAGCTGAAACATACTAGCATCATATAATTTTTACCTTAAGAAATTTAATATTTAAATTTTAAATAATAATCATTAATTAAAAAAATCTCCATATATATTTTCATGAGTTTTAAATATTCTGCACATCTCAAACCCAACCCATTTCTTTTTTAATTTTGGCCCTGTGGCCCCTGGAAATATCGGAATGCCCTTGAGAGTCCTATGGCCACCGTTGAGAAACCTTGATATGATCTATATACATGTTCAGGTTGAGTGCCCCTAATTAAAGAACAGTTCACCCAGAAGAGTTCACATTGTTTAAAATGAAGGCGGATCTGAAATTTGATCGTTTTCTTAAAAAAAGAAAGAAAGGGGAGTATGAAACTCGATATCTTTAAGAATCTAGAATTTCTGTTTTACTGTTCAGTCATCACTTACCAAGGCCAAGAGTCAGTCAGATATAAAGGTTAATGAGTAGGAATGATTATCAGCCGAAAGATGAAAAACACTATTGGAGTACTAGTATTGATCAATGATGTGAACCGCGTATGATTACTTATGGAGAGGTTTATGGATTTGACGACGACCAATTAGTCATCAGCAGGGAAGCTGCCATGCGGTAATGTGTTCCACAGGCGGGAAGTCCTTGTAAAGCAAATATATCCATGGAAATTCCGCATGACGCTAGAAATATGGAAGGAGAAAAAGAAAGTGTTTTACCTGTTCTGGTAGAAAGATGAATTCTGTGAATATCTTACAAGGAGGGACTAAAGATCGGAGCCCAGTCGAGCACCTTCCATGGGAATAACGATAGAGTAGAGAGAGACTAGTAACGTCTGTTATATGAGAAAAGGGCTGTAAGAGAAGAGGGAACCCGCTACTGAATTAAATGGTGAAAACTTTACTAAAGAGCTGTACAAATTCATCTAGGTGTGTAAAGGTCATTACACTTAAGGTTCGAGCAGGTTCGGCAGATTTGACTATAAGTAGCGAATTAGGATCATTTCTATAACACAGAGACATCAATTGTCTTTTTTATGAATGACTGCGTTTATTCTAGCATGTTTCATTGTCGTATTAAAAATGGTGAATTATTTTATTGTCTAGCAGCGTGTTTAAAATAGACAAACATGCAAGAAAGTTGAATGAAGGAGGAAGGCATTATTTAAAGAACACAGTGTATATATATATATATATATATATATATATATATATATATATATATATATATATATATATATATACAAAATTACAAGAAATTAATTGTCTACTTGAAATGTTCAGTTAAAAGTTTATGAGTGTATATATGCGTGCAACAGTGTCGGCATTTTTGTAATGCTTTGTGTCAGAACGCGTAAGTGTATGGATGTGTGTGTGTCACTTTTTGTCAGGGTGCGTATGTGGACGATTCTGTGTGTACGCGTGAGTTGAGAATTGATAGGGCGTCCCTTGACCACTTTGGGACAGTTTATGCATTTGTGTGTGTGTGTGTTGAATAGTGGTTACCTCCGAGACCCAAGACGGCGAGGGAAGTGGAAACGTTTTGCTCTCTTTCTGTGTGCTGATTTTTCCAACTTTTTTTCTCAACAAAAATCTAAGCTTAAACACTAAAACCATCGGCTCTAAAAAGCACCTTTTCAGTTTGGGCGCGAAAAAGAGATTTTAATCGCTGAGATGCGGCGAACTTGGTTGAAAGCACATCACATTACAGCCATTTGTGCTTTTTCGCGAAATATGTCGCTGGGAGCCGGTTTTGAAAGGAAAAATCTCATTTTGCTTTTAGATGATAATTTGTGCGTGGCTTGTGTTTTTTTCGCCCAAGCTGATTGTCAGTTAATATTATAGGATTGGGATACATTTCAATCATATAACTGAAAAGAATATGGAATTTTTACATAGAATACATGTTTTTATGTGTCTGAATTTTTTAGATGAGGATTGAACATTTGGATTATTTGGATTATTCGGACTACTATTCTCATCTTGGATGTTATTCTCACAACGTTTCGGCCGATTTAACTTCGAACTCTCTTCAAGTGCATCTTGTCGAACTCGGAAATGTGTATGTCAATCTCGGAAACCTATACGGAATTTCTAACTGAACTCTTTATTTAATCCATGGGGGGGGGGGGGAAATTGTTCTCGTTCCCTCAGCCATCATTGGGAAGAATGTTAAGTCAGCAATTTTAATTTCATTCTTGGTTATTCTTGCCTGTAGTGAGGATGAAACTTTCAACCCCCAGAAGACTGTCACTTAAAACTTATTGTAACCCAACGCTTTTATCCGTTGCACCGCGGATCATGGCTGGCGGAACGACTACAATCTACTCAAGTGAATTAAATAAAGGTTCCATCTGAAAATTGCGTACATATTTCCGGGTTCGATATAAAGATTCCCGAGTTCGACAAAAAGATTCCCGAGTACGAAAAAAGAGCTATCTGAAGAAGGTCGGTGATTACATCGGTCAAAATGTTGTGAAAATAACAACCAAGTAATTCAAATAATCCAAAAAAATATTTAAAGTTTTTTTTTTTTAATTCCAAACAGTAAAAATATATATATATAACAAAGCCTAGTGTCACATTTTCCATAAAATATTTTTTTTTACTTAAAATATATCTTCTTATGTTTGGATTATTCGGGCAACTATTCTATTCTGTGTTTTTAAATTCACAACTTTTCGACCGATGCATCTTCCGACCTTCCTCAGGTGTATCTTTTCGAACTTTGAAATCTTTATTTTTCATACAAAATCAAAGTGAAAAACTAAGTATCCTCCCCTCTATACTAAATAATAATGTGTATTTGTTTGTAAATATATATCCGTCCCATCACACAAAAGTCTCCCTGATGAAGGCAGAACGCAAATCTATTTTCCTTTTGTCTATACCGAGTTATACGTTCTTTAATTTTTCCTTTTTTTTAAACATAGCAGTTTGGGGAATTTTCTTGCTGAGCAATTTTTTTTAAATGAGCAACGATTGTTCTCTTTAAATTCTATTTTTAACCGCTAACGTCTTTGATGTCTTTAACATCCACCGTCATATTTTTATATCTAGCCGCTCATTCCTACCCCTAATAACCAAAAGAGGAAAATTGAAGGAAGAAAATTTAAAAAAGCAAGGCTAAAGCTGATGTTTTTCTTTAAGTCATCAAATATGACTCCCGTTTTTTTTTAGCAAGCAATAGTTCAATAAATAATAAAATACGCACTAGAAAGACATTGGAAAACAAATAGCAAGTATGAAACTCCGCTGTCTAAAATGAATTCAGAAACAAATCGTTCATTCTAAATAAAAGTCAACGGTATGCGTTTTGTTTACTTTAGGTCATCAGAAATGATAATAACTATTGAGATATGAAAAATTGACTTACTGACGCACTTCTATCGATTAATATCAATGTTAGTACGAACACTGGCGAAGCATGTTTTTCAGTCATATTTGGTGGGGTGATCAACTTGTCTTTTATATTGATTAAGAAAATGTTTTCACGGAAAAGATTCAATGACACCGTGTCAAAAAATGCGTTGGACTTTCTTATTCAAAAATGAAATTCTTATTTGAAAAGTGCAATGAAATAAATTGGGATACTTACATTACTAATTCATTATTTTAATTGATTTCGATCTAAGATGATGTGCGTCTAGGGTAAATTCAAATGAGTTATCTATTGCGGAGATATCGATTCTAAATTATACAATACTAGTAAGACAACCAGGCTGTACCCGAGAGCATAGATATCAAAATAGGAGTTTTAAAAATGTGAGTTATATCTTTATTAGCAAGGTTTACGAGGCGTTGCCCGGGGAAAATGTGTAACAATCCCTCTCTTCCCAGGTTAACCGGGGCAAAAGCTATCTCTTCCCCTGTTGCCCCCTCATCAGCGGGCTCCTCTCCCCGGTCGCCTTCACATAACCGTCCCCTCACCCTCGCCTTCCCCTCTCCCCGCACGCCCCTTCATCTTCGCCCCCCCCCCCGTTGTCCGGGTCAAAAGCTGTCTCTTCCCCTATCTTCCCGGTCGCCCTTCATCCCTGCCCCACTCTTCCCGGTTGCCCCCTCATCCTCGTCCAACCACTCCGCCCCGCCCTCTCCCCGTTGCCTGGGACAAAAGTGTAACACATTTCTATTAAAAATACTATCTCTGTATGCATCGGTCGCCCCCCTCACCCTGCCCCCTTTGATGTATCTCAATCATCGTTTATAAAGCAAATTCTTAGGAGTCGGCGAGGATCGAACCATCAACCTCTCTGTCTTCCTGGCGAAAAATAGGTAACTTGAACGTCTTTAGAATCGGTGTTTCTTTTTGCATGCGCAAAACATACAGGCGACGAAAAAATAAAGCAATTCGACCCTCCCCCCTACGGCAGATTTCGTGTCGGTTCTACGTGAAGAAACGAACGCTTTTTTTTAATATTTTCATATTATACATCCGAAAGATGGAGGATTTCGAAAATGTCAACTTTGTGGATATCTATCGCGTATTTTTCAAGTTTTAGACGGACATAAAACACACACACAGACAACTACTCTTTATATAATAGACTAGCAGGGTTACCCGGCGTTGCCCGGGGCAAAGAGTAACATATTTCTATTAAAACTTATATCTCTCTATCCCTCTTTATCCGTATCTCTTTCTCCTTCTCTCCTTTCTCTTCAGCCCAGCCCACTCCTCTTCTTGGACAAAAAACTAAAAGGAGGATAGGACTCATCCACTGAACTAGCTAAGATGTTACTTTAACGAGGCTGGGGTTCAACACGTACTTGACTCCTTTTCCTACTCATAAGCTCTCAACGGTTACCCACCTTTGGTTGAATTCCATGATAAGGAATTTCTTTTTATAACATCTAATTTTAACCTTGAACCTTTGAACGTAATTCCGACCAATTCTTCTCAATTTAGAAATCTAGCTCGAATCACACCTCGCGGACCAATTTATCTAGCAGAATAGACCTGGAAACGAAACGTTACCTCTCTGAGACACTCAATCGCAAGCCGATCAACTTGATTTCGGTCATCGTAACTGTTTGGTAACGTTAAGCGCCCCCATGACTGCCTGGATGTCTGCACAGAACGACACCAAAATAAAAAGAGATGACAAGAAGTCGAAAGGTTAGGTGCCTCCTGTGTCGTCTTCTATCTCATCTAAGATCGTACGAATCAAATGCTAATTGTTATGCATCGATTTCCCTTTTACAAAATAGTTCTGTTTGGGCGCGATCAGTTCCATAATGAAAACCTGCAACCTGTTCGATGTGATCCGGACCAACATGATTAACATCCGGACCAAAATCGTTGTAGAGACAACCAATAAATAATTAAACATTTTTATTTCAGTTACTTTTAAATTTATTTATTTTAATAATCTTAGACGGGAGTGTACGTTAAATATCCGTTTTCTTTATACCAGTGATTTTTTTATTATTAAGATGACCAATACGTAACGATCAAAGTGTAGTGCTAGATAATGAGTGGAAAAGTTTGAGTTAAACTATTAATGATCATCGGAAGTCGCAAAAGCACGTGATTTCCAGGAGGGGGATTTTCGATCTCTTAGCTGGCGAGATTTCAAAGATGAAAAGACGTGCCCGAGTTGCTGTTCCCAATAGAGGGCGGATACACACAGAGTAACTAGATGTAGCAAGGCGATCTATCCGTCTATCTATCTGCCTGTCTCTCTCTCATGCTTACAAGTAACCAATCATTCTGATGTTTTCTGTGATTGCGACTCTTTTGTAAATGAACCTTTTCCTAAATAAATATCGGCGTCCGAGTGGTGTTGTATCCACAGACACGGGTGTATAATGGTTCATACATATATCGGTAAGTGAAAATATGACAGCCGTGTCTGTTCCTGCCTGGCAGAGGGATCTGCTGATTTGCTGAAGCTCCGAAGCATGGATCATCATCCCAAGCATAACTACCTCCTTTGGGAAGGGGATTGGTTTATCATCGGTCATCTTAAAATTGTTAAAAAAAACACACACACAACGTATAACATTAGCTAACAATCTGTCGTACATGTCAGCTAGGATTATCTTTTATACATAGAGATTGTGTCTGTTCGTTCGTCAGTCACAATTTTTTAATAAATTGCAGAATTTGTCTAATTTCGAAATATCAGAGATCTTAACTACTTTTAGAAATGAAGAATAGTTCATTAATAGTAAGTAATAAATTCCCAACAAATAAAGCGGATGCCATGATCGGAAATCGAAACTGAAACCTTGAGATCCCCAGTCTGAGGTTCTACCAACTGACTTATTTGGACTTTCTTATGAATAGAGTTTTAAATATTACCTTAAAAAGATAAGTATAGCTTTGGTGTGATGTCATAGATTTATGATTTACGTCATGTTTGAAAACATGAATTTAAACGTAAGTGATAATAATAAAAAAATGAATGGGTAAACATTATCAATAGCGGTGGAAGTTGTTTTAATCGTCTCACTGAATTTATTTTGCTTTAATTCCGTATTGTATGTTGTTCCTTTACACTCATATAATACTCCAGCCTAGCAAAATATGCGAACAGAGAGAGCATATATTTGCTATTGATTTAGAATAAATATTTAAATTAAATATTTTTACCGGTGGACTAAGACTGTACGTCTTAGCTGGTCCGCGCAGATACTTTCATGGCCGGCGAGGTTTGCCTTGTCATAACTTTGAGCACATGGGTCTGATCTGAGTGGCATTAAATCATTCTTTGCTGGAATGAGTATGTTTTGGCTCGATCCACGGAGATCATCATCTCAGGCAATTCTTTATTCTTCGGCTGGGGACTGCATTGTCGATCGCCTAAAGCTCCCCCTGCTCCGGGCATCTATTTGCATAGCAGGCGGGGTTCGCCTTATCATAATTTTAGGAACATGGGTTCGATCTAAGTGACATCAGATAATTCTTTGTCAGACTGATATATGTTTTGGCTCGGTTTTAGGAGGCTATCCCCCGAGGCAATACTTTCTCATCTAACTGGAGGCTCCATTGTCGATCGCTGGAGGAGCCTTCACTACCGATGGACCCCTTCTCGGCTATTTTTAGACCTACCAGAGAGCACACCTCACCCTCTTGTGGAAGCCAGCTTTAATCACATTAAACGACTGTGTGTCACATCTTGTGAAACTTCGTAAGAAGCTCGGAAATACAATCCGTAGTACGTGTTTGCTTGATTTGGCGTATTTATCATTTCCATGGACTATTCTCGACTGGCTCCGATCGCTGATTCCTCACGATAAGAACTTCACATCACGAACTCATCTGCTAACTACCTTCATTTCTCGCTTCGTGTGTTTAACATCAAATGAATTTCTATGAACAGAATTGTTTTTAAGAAACACATTACCACGAACTGCTTCACTGCAGATTACAACACGGTCGTCTTCAAATCAGGTGTCAACAAATTCTTGTCATAAACCGTTTTCATACGTAATTACATTTAGTTCATTTCATTTATCGTTTTCAATCCTCTCATACTATTCTACGTCATTTAACTGACAATCAATCCATCTCATTAAGACTTATACTCGAGTGACTTTTAGATTTGTAAAAAGTAAATTGGGGCTTTTACAATTATTATAGCAGGTTATTATGTGTTTTAATATTAGCAACCCGAATTGAAGCGCGTATTCTACTAAAAAGTATGAATCAGAATGTTGACCGGGTTAATTCTGTTCTCGGCATTCTTGCAGGAAGAAGCACGTAATGGTTGCAACATCCTTAAGTAAAAATGGTATAATGGAATCGGCAGGATTCGAACTTGGTACACACTGGTTGCCAATCCGTGTCGTCATCTACTTAACTACCGTCACCTCCGTATTAATCTAATTATTCTCTATTGATATATTGATGAAAACAATCTTTCTATGAACTTGCGGGATTTAAAAATACAGGTCATGCTGACCCATCCTTCTTTGCGATTGACTTGTTTTAGCCACCTTACGGTTAGAAAAAAATACAAACAAAGGTCATTTATGGGTGTGACTCCTATGACTCATCCCACTCCTTCAAGGCTTAAAAGGAAGCTGATAAGGAATTACTTTGCCTCATTACACATCGTGCGGATTCCATATCATTTTCCAGTCAACAGGGTTAGGGAGATTAAATTGTTTGAGCTCTCTAGACCTTTCTAGACTGATCTAAAATGTTGGCTAGTCTTCCTTATATCGCCTAATACGAAAAGGTACCGATCTATATAAAGGGTACAAAAACTGAAGCAATCAATAAAACAAAAGAATAAGCAAAAAAGTGTAACGGCTTTTTTCTTTGTGGATTCGTAAAGAAAAGATAGAAAATCACTTAGGGAGTGTGATTAAAATCTCATGGAGATCAATCGTTAATGGCAGACGAGTTATTAATCATAGGCATCCAATCTAGTCTAATAGTTTAATACTAAAAATACAAAATGATTCTAAAAATAAATGACGGGATGGAATCGGTATGATAGAAGGCACAATCATATATAATATATATATATATATATATATATATATATATATATAATAATAATACTAATAATAATCAAAATAATTATGATGATTATAATAATTTGTTATTTTCTTTAATTTTTTTGTTAATTATTGATATTATATCGCATTTCGATAAGCTTAAATAAAATATTCCATAGAAATTTTAAATATATAATACTTTTAAAAAGTAACAATTCTGTTCTTTTTGTGTTACTGTGTCTCGTCTGTTGTAAATATCACGTCTCTATGTTCGTGTGATAGTATACATCTCTCAGGAAAGCGAGAGATAAACCCTATTCCATTGAGAGGATCGCAGGTAAAATCAGCCTGGACCTTCTGTTGCCACAAACCTCCTCTCACCACTTTGACATGACTGACTACCTCCCAATCTACCGTAAAGACTCTGACAAACATGTGCACAGGCTAGGAGTTTATGTTCGGAACACCTTCCCCTTGATTAGAAAACATAGGTTAGAATCAGATGACCAAGCCTACAGATTGACTTTACATCACAGCGTAAGTTACTTATTCATCTTCTACCACGGACGGTACCCTGCTAAACTCTGTCGCTGAAAGCATAGACACAGCACTCTCATTCGATTCGAATGCCCAGATACACTTACTTAGGGATTTTAATGCACACAACAGTGACTGGTTTGGATTCTCCAGCTTTACTGACGCAGCCGATAACACTACGTATAATTTCTCCTTAGCTCACTCCCTTTCACACACTGTCGTTTACCCGACCGGCATCCCCGATCGAGTAGACCAGCAAGACTCACTTCTAGACCTGTTATTGACCTCACTGTTCGAGGCTTGTGTGACAAAAGCACATAGACCTCTCGACAATGCTGATCAGATTGTGCTAATGATTTATATCACCCTCAAAACTCGTCCATAAGCTGATGAGCCGTTGCGACGCCCCATGGAGGGAAACTGTTACACCGGCCGTTCTTACACAAGAGAAACTACACCGGTTGTCACTATAAATAGTGCGAGTCACCAGAAGACAAAGCAGTCTTGTAACTGTCTAGCAAAGAGCTAGTCACTTTCTTACTTTGTTAATACACTTGTTAAACCAACCCTCGACTTGACTTCCTTATTTATTATTTACTGTTGAACAACTTCACAACAGAAACGTTCTAAGTCCCTGCTGATCAGTGTGCAAATGAGTTGACCCAATGGGTCAAAGCAGACATTGACGACTATATCCCCATGATAAGATTATTAAGCAAACTTCTACTTTCCTCAATAGTTCACTTCGGAATATGCAGCTGCCATTGCTGAGAAGCAGTAAGCATTCCGAATATTCAACCGCTATTTATAGAGTGAAGAGAAATAATTGTAAGGCAGTGATAGGTTAATCAAAGATAAGGTATATAAAGATAAAAAAAAAACGCATTCAGTCACAGAAACTAGTTACTTGCGATTTTTTGAAAATTTACAAGAGTGTGGTGAACAATGGACAATCAACAATTCCCCCGCTATCAAACCACAATGATGTCGTTTTTACGGCAACTGATGAGGCTGAACTACTTGCCCGGCGTTTCGTCTTAGCTCCACTTTGGACTCAGAAAACCACCCCGTCCCTTCCCTTACGTTGTCTAGTGTATTATATATGCGTTCAGAGATCCATACTGGCGGTCAGAAAAAAGTTTAGCATTAACTAAGTGCCGGAATACCGCTAGATTGATTAAGAATTAACAGATTTTAGCAAAGATCAGGAGTACACTGATTATGCGGTAGTTTGAGGATCAGTTCTATCCCCAGAATTCTTGAATACTGGTACCACAGAGGCAATCCTCCAGTTGTCGAGGAAGCAAAATTCAGCTAGGCATTTGTTGTAGAGTTTGGAGAGGACAGGGCCAGCTTTGCAGAGCATTTCTTTATTACTATTACAGGTATAATATGAGGCCCAAAAGCTTTGGAGGTGTCAAGGTTTTATATGGTGTCTTTGACTTGAGATGGTGTGATAACCAGGTTTTACAAGTGTTGCTTCGGTTCGCAATGGGAATTTAAGGAGGGGGTGGTTTGCTGAGTCCAAAGTGGAGTTTAAGGTGAAACGCTGGGCAAGTAGTTCAGCCTTATCAGTTGCCGTACAAATGACATCATTCTGGTTTGATAGTGGAGAAATTGTTGGTTGTTCATTGTTCGCTACACTATTGTAGATTTTCCAGAAATCGCGAGTACCTAGTTTCCGCGACTGAATGTGTTTTTTGGTTATCTCTGTATACCTTCTCTTTGCTTCACCTATCACTGCCTTACAATTATTTCTTGACTCGATAAATTTCTGTCTATTCGCAGTTGACTTATGGCGATCGAATTTTCGGAATGCGTGCAGCCTCTCAGCAATGGCAGCTCCATATTCCGAGTGTAACCATTGAGGAAGGTAGGAGTTTACTGAAGAATGTTCGCATGAAGACATAGGCTTCAATGCCTGTTTTATCCATTGGGTTAACTCATTTGCACGCTGATCAGCAGGGACTTCGAAGGTTTCACTATGGGGCGTCGCTGATATAGTCTCTGGTGGACTCAAAATCCCTAAATACATGTATCTGGGCATTCGAGTCGAGTGAGTGATGTATCTATGCTTTCAGAGACAGAGTTTAGCAGGGTACAGCCCTGGGTCGAAGGTGAATGGTTTTTGCTAGGGAGGTGATACCCCGTTTGCCCGGGTATCTGAAGGTCGTATTGTGGCCGTAGAGTATATGTTTAAATGTCCCTTGTATCATTTCGATGTATATCTCTTTCCTGTGGTTCATTTCTGATGGAACTTTGGCTTTGTAAACTACGGATCTCATTGTACATAGGCTTCAATGCCTATTTAACCCATTGTATCAATTCATTTGCACACTGATCAGTAGGAACTAAGAACGTTTCATTCCATGGGGCGTCGCTGATGTGATCTCTAATTGACTCAAAATCAGCCTTCTCGTAGTATCTCGTTGTTTTGTAGCAACGGCTCATCAGCTTATGGACGAGTTTTGAGGGTGATATAAATCATTACAACAATGTGATCAGCATTCCTGATCGGGCTATAGGCTTTCGTCAACAAGCCTCGGGCAGTGAAGTCAATAACAGTTCTAGAAGTGAGTCTTGCTCGTCTACTCGATCGAGGATGCGGGCCGGGAAAACGACAATCTGTGAAAGGGGGGTGAGCTAAGGAGTACGTTTACGGAGAGTTACCGGCTGCGTCAGTAAAGTTGGAGAATCCCAACCAGTCACGGTGGTGTGCATTAAAATCCCCAAATACATGTATCTGAGCATTCAAGTCGAGTGAGAGTGCTGTATCTATGCTTTCAGAGACAGAGTTTAGCAACGTACAGTCCTTGGTCGAAGATGAATAGTAGTTGCTAGGGAGGTGATACCCCGTTTGCTCGGGCATCTGAAGGTGTTATTGTAGTTTCTGTTTAAATGCGCCTTGTGTTATTTCGAAGTAAATCTCTTTCCTGTGGTTTTTTCCTTATGGAATTCGTAAACTACGAATCTCATTGTACATCGACTTGCTGGAAATTTACGGGGCTGGATCAAAGGTTGGATATTCTATATAATTATTATTATTGAGTCGTATATTTTAAAAGATCATCATCAATATCGTATTCTGCGTATAGGAAAATTAACAAAACCTTTTTGAAAAGTCAAGAGCCGTTAAAAATTTAGTTCTTCTGTGTCTTAAAATGTAAACCCATCCCTAAAGTCTGCATACATGGAAAAGAGTCATAAGATTAATGACCATTGATCA
>OY744524.1:129657554-129660054 GCA_963556195.1 Sepiola atlantica | reverse complement strand
CCCACACAAGTGAGCAGATTTATCCACATAAATGAGTGGTTTTCCTACATAAGTAAGCGGGGTTCCCCACATAAGTGATGGGGTTTTTCCCGCACGAGTGAGCGGATTTAGCTACATAAATGAGTGGTTTCCCCACATAAGTAAGCGGGGTTCCCCACATAAGTGATTGGGTTTTCCTGCACGAGTGAGCGGATTTATCTACATAAATGAGTGGTTTTCTCACATAAGTAAGCGGGGTTCCCTACATAAGTGAAGTGTTTTCCCACACGAGTGAGCGGATGTATCCACATAAATGAGTGGTTTTCCCACATAAGTAAGCAGGGTTCCCCACATAAGTGAGGGATTTTCCCACACGAGTGAGCAGATTTATCCACATAAATGAGTGGTTTTCCCACATAAGTAAGCGGGGTTTCCCACATAAGTGAGGGGTTTCCCCACACGAGTGAGGGGATTTATCCACATAATTGAGTTGTTTTCCCACATAAGTGAGGGATTTTCCCACACGAGTGAGCGGATTTATCCACATAAACGAGTGGTTTTCCCACATAAGTAAGCGGGGTTGCTCACATAAGTGAAGGGTTTTCCCACACGAGTAAACGGATTTATCCACATAAAAGAGTGGTTTCCCCACATAAGTGAGGGATTTTCCCACACGAGTGAGCGGATTTATCCACATAAACGAGTGGTTTTCCCACATAAGTAAGCGGGGTTCCCCACATTAGTGAGGGATTTTCCAACACGAGTAAGCAGATTTATCCACATAAATGAGTGGTTTTCCCACATAAGTAAGCAGGGTTCACTACATAAGTGAGGGGTTTTCCCACACGAGTGAGCGGATTGATCCACATAAATGAGTGATTTTCCTACATAAGTAAGCGGGATTCCCTACATAGGTGATGAGATTTTATACACAAGTGAGAGCGCCTCTCAACACTGAGCACATAATGTTATATTTAATGAAAAAAAGGTTTGTGAATCATTTACGATTGTTATTGTGGTTCGATATTAAATAACCCAAAAGGATTGATTCGCTGTAAAACAAAAAAATCGTAGACAACTTCACGTGCGTGTATGTGTGTGTGTGTGTGTGTGCGTGTGTGTGTGTGTGCGTGTCGCTGTGTGTGTATTATTTCTCACTTTCATGATTACACACTGGAATACTATTTGTTCGGTTTACTATTAACGAATATTTATTGAAATCAACAATGCAACAGCGAAAACAAAGACACACATTTTAAGCATCCTATTCCAAACTTCATTAATATAAAATTTCTTCTTCGCTTCAGTCGCACACAAGGCTGGCACTACGTTGCTAATTTCCCCATCCTTGTATTCGGCACGTAATCATCACTTCAATAACTCTATCGGCACATTTGAATTGGCTCTTAGCTTCTCATTTTTTTTAAGGGAGAGGTAATGATAAGGAGTTCATAATGAAACATAGTTGCAGAATTCCCAACTGCACATCTCCCGATCTACACGATTTATTTCAATTACATGAAAAAACATAAGGCTACCGAAATATAATCTGGGCGAAGCTGCGAAATACGCGTGCCACTTATAGACGAGTTAACCTATTAAGACTTGCGAGTCTAGTTTACCCTACTCTGTAATGTCTACGGAAATATGTTATTAGATAAAGTACCTAGAACAATAAAAATTCCGAAATCGTACCTGTATTTATCCGCTTAGTTCAAGTTACCTAGCAAGGCTTGAGAGTTATTCTACCAGGGAAGGATACACGAATCCCTTCGTTTCCGACTTGTATTATAAAAAGTAACGTTAATAATCAGACTAAACTTCGTTATTAACCACACGTAATGTTGTGAAATTTTCAACACTCAAACATGATTGGATGAACCCTAGAAACCAATGACATAACCGTAAGCAATACGAATCAACACATGTCTTTCAAAATGGTATAGTGTTCAGAAGTAATTATATTAACGCCGATATTCCAACGTTGTAAACTAACATCACCCACTCTATAATAAAGAACAGCGTGTATTTATTTGCATGCAAGTAAATATATGTACTTCTATCTCGTCACCCAAACTTTAACGAGTAAAACACGTGCCTTTTTCACTTCAAATGCCCACACACGCAAGGCAATGGCAGGATACTTGAATATTGCCTCCAGTCTGCATTGCCGCATTTAATTCTACCAATACACAGCTCATTTCCTTTAACAACTATAAAGTAGCGAAACCTTTCAAACCACCGATTTTCATAGCCGAAAGCCCCCTTCTAGAGAAGCCAATGATCAAAATCTTCAGACTAACATTCTAAGGCAACAGAAAAGTATATCATATATGTTGTTAAGTCAACTGTAACAAAGGTAAGCTCCCTCTTCCGGGCTAGAAAACTTCGCACATCTTCGAGTATATTCTATATCTACAAAGCCACCATTCACACGCGCCAGGAGTATTGGTGTCACATATGGGCTAGTGAACTAATCCATGTTGCATCGCCACAGTGTTGCATCCATGTGCTTGTTCTA
>OY744524.1:129647554-129652554 GCA_963556195.1 Sepiola atlantica | reverse complement strand
TATATATGTATACATATATTATATATATATATATATATATATATATATATATATATATATATATATATATTATATATGTATACATATATTATATATATATATTATATATATGTATACATATATTATATATGTATACATATATTATATATATATTATATATATATATGTATACATATATCATATATATGTATACATATATTATATATGTATACATATATTATATATATTATATATATGTATACATATATTATATACATACATCTATTTTATATATAATATATATATACATCTATATTATATATATAATATATTACATATAAATAGAGAGAGAGAGTGTGTGTCAGGTTGTATATGAAAAGAAATCAAAAAGTGCTCGATCATATAAGAGAGCTAATATAATTTATTTAGATACTGTATATTACATATTTCAGCAATGTACCGCGGTTTCATCCAAAAGGTTAGATTTAGACATCTTTAGTAAATCTCCGTGCCCAGTGGAATCATCGGCAAGCTGAAGTGATTGTATATATATATATGACAGTGTGACAGTGTCGTAAAATTGACGGCATAACTTTTTCATTTCTTCCCAGCTTAACACAAAGTGAATAATATTTGACTCTGTCTCTCTGATTGTTTGTCTCCCTTACTCTCCCTCCCTCTTTATTTCCTTCTATCTCTCTCGCTCTCTCTTTATTTCCTTCTCTCTCTCTCTCTCTCTCTCTCTCTCGTTATCTCTTTCTTTCGCTCTTGCGTTTGCCTTTCGCCTTCCAATAGCCACAGAATAATAGACAGGTAGCTAAACTATGTAAGTAAAGGTTCGCATCTTTACAATTAGCACATATCGCGAGATTTTTATACTTTGTATGTATTAAAAGATATTTCTTTACAAATGAAGCAAGTTGTTACTTACAATTTGTTAACAGGGAATGATGTAGACGTCAGAGAGAAAGGTGCAGGAGTTTGCTAAAATTGTTCCAATACCGTCAGGTTGCCCTTCCGGAGAGGAATAGGCACCGACAACACAAGGCAAACTCTATGATGAATATTCTACATCTCCCATACGGTCCCTTATTAGAGAACTCCCCAAGAGGGAAGAATGTGACATAACGTTGAGATAAATGTAGGTGCTGACCATTTTTGAATGATAATTGCCACTGAAAAGACTGATAAGTTATCAGTAACTCTTGTCCGAGGAGCGAGCTGAAATGTCCTTATGGATCGAAAAGGGATTATGTTTTACGTAGGATCTTCTTTGGAAATACAACCGAACAGGGAACACGCATTTAAAGAAGGTCTAACGAAATAATAATATTATTCAGCGATGCGCGTAAGATGTAATCAACACACTCTCTCTCTCTCTGACTTTCATTTTTTTCTTTCTTTTTTGTACCCTCTTTGATATTTCCAAAGACATATGATTATTAACTATACATTCTTTTTACACTAATTAATCACAACTAATAAGGCACCAAAGACCACTCGAGGATACGGTTTAATGAGTTTGTCAGTTAGACAATGAGACAACATCTTGATAGGATTAAATACGATTTGTTAGCATTAACATTGAACACGACCAGGTTGTAGTCGGCTCGGAAGTAGCCATGTGGTATTGTGTTCCACAGACAAGAATGTATTGGAAATAAACTCGTTCATGGAAGTTCCGTTGAGTTTTAAGTACATATAGAAAGAATGAAAACTATTTACAATTCGTGTAGCTGGACGAATTTTGCTGTGAATGTTTTACAGGGCGGAAGCAGAGTTTGGAGCTCAGTCAAGCACCTATTATAAAAACAACGCTAAAATAGACTGCGTCATGTATCGCACTGACCACGACAAAACCTATACTCGTTAGATTGTTTCCTCTTTTATTTCATTTTTTCATAAAAATTCGAAAAATCTAGCCGACCATCCGCCGCAATCTATGTTCATATCTATCACCGTTTCTATATAATCCTTATCCATATCTATTTCTCTCTGTCTCTCTCATATATATATATATATATATATATATATATATATATATATATATATATATATATATATATATATATATATATATATATAGATAGATAGATATAGATATAGATATAGATATAGATATATATGTGCTACATGTATTGTATTAGTTTCTGTAGATGTAAATCCGTTGAAACTCATGTGTTTATAAAAAGTGCTCAAATACATTTTTCTTGGCCTAAGACGAACAACATGGGTAAGGAGATCATCTTTAATAACAAAATAGGTTAGCCAAAAAATTAATCTGTAGCAACAAACTAGATTTGATTTTATGAATGCTTTTGTTCTTGTTTTTTTTTAAAGATAGATGGTGTCTAATTAACACTGCTGGTTAGCTATGAGATAAAATACTGTTCTGTTTTTAAATCCCCGAAACTATTTTTCATGGCAAACAACTAATGATTCAAGACTAGGGAAAATTCTTGGACACAAACTAATGCAGTGATTGCAAAAGATTAATTGACTTACTTAATTTATTCCCAACGAGGGACTGGGGACTAAAAGTTTTCTTCTTTCTTTTTTTTTCTTTCGTATAGTTTTAAGGCTGAAAAACTTCCAAGACTATATATATATATATATATATATATATATATATATATATATATATATATATATACATATATATATATATATATACAATTGAGATTATGTATATGTCTGTCTGAAGCCGAAACTATATTATTAGTTTTAATCGCTCTCTTTTTATATCTACTTATCAACTCCTATATATACCCATTCCAAAATTTCCCCTAACATCACGCGTCTTTCAAATGTACATAATTAATTTGTTTTAAAGCTTCTAATAAATCAATATTCCCATTATTGTTTTTCTCAGATTTCCTAATGTATTTAAAATATTTTCCTCGATAATAATCTTAATAACAATTATAAATAGAATTAATTAAAGACATTGTGTGTTTGTTAAATCTATATAATTGAGTTACGTAATTAAATTTAATTGTAATGAAATATGATGGAACAGCCGGCGTCCACCCCAACATTTCATTACCCGTCCTCCGATTATTAAGTATAACGTTCTATTTCGAACGCACAGAAAGAGAGAGAGAAAAAAAAGAGAGAAAGAAAAGAGAGATACAGACATAGAGAGAGAGAGAAAGAGTGAGAAAAGGGAGAGAAAAATGGACACAAGACGAGAGCGCATTATTTGATTAATAACATGTAAACAACACACTCTCTGAGATTTATCGTACGAGTCGCTGAAAAATGATATATTTAATTTGTTTTTCTTTATTAAAACCTTTTGGGTTTGTTTTTTTAATATATTAGAAATTATGTTTTAAAGCACGAATTTATTGAATCACTTTGTTTAATTTAAAAAAAGAATTGATTTAAAAATTACTATTTTTTTGAAAAAAAACAACATTTTACTGAGCAATTAAATATTGCTCAGTAAAATGTGTGTGTTTTTTTACAAAAAGTAAAAAATTTAAAAATAAATTACTTTTTAAAAAATTAAACAATTTGATTCAATAAATGAATTTAGAATCGTGTTCATTGTATTTTATGTTTTTAATTGTTGATTTTATTTTAGGTACACCTTTTTTCGATTTGAAAAACTTCAAATAGTATTATCTTGTTACGACCTTAAGTGAGGTTACGATTTTTTGTTTCAAATTTTACGCCGTAAACGGTAAGTTTTGTTTAAAACCTATGTTTTTATCATTCCGCGTTTTTTATGAAAATAAAGGATGGGCTGATTTTCTTTCTTTTTTTTTTTGAAAAAAAAAACACATTTTACTGAGCAATTAAATAACACAACTAGCAAAAATATGTACCCTCCGGTCGCATATATTTGCTAGTATATATGAGGATAAGTTAAGAAAAGTGTGTGTATATATATATATATATATATATATATATATATATATATATATATATATATATATATATATATATATATATATAATTTCATTCACCCAACACAAGGCACATTGCCACTGAGATGTAGGTTGCTACTGCGAATTAGGGGCGGTTTATAGAACTATCCTAACCATGAGTTGGGAGTTGTGCAGCAAAATGTTTGTTCACATTACATTTAAATGTATGCATACTTGTACAATCGAGGGAAAAGAGAGCATGGAGGGAATTCCAATACAAGCGGTTCGAGTAAAGAATCAATTAGAGTAGAAGAGATCGAATCAGGGAAGAATTATCAGCATTATGTATATATATATTTAGACAAACTTTATTATATAGCACTATGTATAGCATTATGTATATATATATTTAGACAAACTTTATTATATAGCACGGAATGTTTTTGTTCAATTAGTCCTTTTTTATCTTACTGATCTTTCCTAATTTTTGTCAAATTGTCGGATGAAGGCTCCGTAGGTGTTTTCCGGTTCCATCTTTTTGCGAGTACTTTCGACTGACTCTCTCACTCGTCTTCAGGCGGAGGGTTTGACTTGCTTATTCATATCTGCTGAGTTCTAACTGTGCAGCAATTGATAGCTTAAAAATACGTATGGTTGATGAGATTCCGTATTTGGGACGTGATCACGTGTAAGGCGCATGGATAATTAATATTTACAATATTTAAAATTTGAAATTTACCGTATTTAAAAAAACTTAAACGTAAAATATTAATATAAACTTATCGAAATTAGTTAGTGATTTAATTAATAATATATAAAGTGTTATGTGATTTGATGACCTAACGAAAAAGATACAGCCGTTGACTTTTTATTATAGAATAGAAGAGTTCTTAAAGAATTCGTTTCAAGCGGCGAAGTGCGTCTAAGGTGGTTGTCTGACTTGCTATTTTTTTCTCGCTTTTCCTCACCACTTAAAATAGTTTGATCTGGAGACTAAAAAAAGTGCGTGTTATACTCGCTGATTTTTTGTTGACGGAAGGAAAATATATATAAATAAACATAAGTCCTTATAAATATATATTTGTTTTTCTTTTTTGCGTGTGTGTGAAGCATGGGGTGATACAACAGTTTCCTATTTTTTTATAC
>OY744524.1:129625054-129640054 GCA_963556195.1 Sepiola atlantica | reverse complement strand
ACATGTTAGAGTTAAACAGTTAGTGACTGTGTTAAATGTTGGGAAAGTAGACCCGCTAGTATCTTAATTGGTTAATTGAATATAACAAGAAATGAAAGTCCAATCGGCGTCAATTTGCTGAACGTGATGTTAGAATTACTGGGTATGTGAAAATTGATTGAAAAGATGTGACGTCAGATGGCTTAAAAAGAGAGTGGGTTAGAGAAGTCGGTAGTTTTTTTTTTCGGACCACTGAACGTGTAAACATGTTATTCTAAAATGCTGTGATAAGATATGATTAAATAGTGATTATCAATCTCTCCGCCACCACCACCCTACTTGTCAGTGATTTGGAACAAAGATCAAGGTGAATACATCTCCATTGCCTTCAACAGTTTTGTCATGGCTTAGTTCATTTTTGAGGTATGAAACAACATATTTGCAGACGGCGTTCTCGTAGTTTGGAAAGATCGCGTAGCGAAGCTAACAGCTAACAAATGTATGATTAGGAATGTTTATTCATGTATGGAACAAGGTTGAAACGTTACAAAAGTTGAGGATACGGGAGGTAATTAAGGGGAGGAAACAACGGTAGATGCTGAGTTTGAGGTAGAAAATGAGCTGTTCGAGAGGGTAGTAGAAGGGAAAGTTCATACGTTTGACCGAAGTCACAGGCTTGATGGGTGTATTCGTGTGTTTGTAAGCGTCGATCAATCGTTCGTAATTATATTATATTATTAGTGAAGCAAAATATGAATTTCTCGTTTTGCACAATAATTTCAGACGGTTGTATTATAATAAAAAATGTTTAAAATGACAAAGATTTCCGTTGTTTATGTTTATGGGATTTGCATAACTTTAGACGGATTGGATTTGCTGTTTTCACTCACTGTTCCATTCTGATTTCTGACCCTGATCATGCAGTTTTCCTTACGGATAACGTAAGTTGCATTCGAAGCTCTATCTCTCCCTCTCTCCTTATTGTATTCTCTCTCCCACTCTCTTCCTTAATTTGTATCTCCATCCGTCTCCTGTTTAGTCTCAGCTGTCTACCTATTTTTATTGACCTGTAATGACATTCTTAAAATAAATGTGTAATTTCTTTGTAATTAACCTCACTTTGTACGTTACCGAACTCTCTCTATACAAAATTAAATACATGTGTGTATTTGATGTTTAGGTGTTCCCTAACAAAAAAAAAGATTAGAAAATCTACATAAAATCTAAATGTGTTTTATCATGTAAAATCTACAAGGGAAGACAATGGAGGTGTTCCCGAATCTCTAAGAGTAGTCAAACGGGGCCATGATGGCATAACCCCTTAAAACTCTAAATATATCTTTTTTCTATGAAATTTAAATCATATGTATAAAGTTTTCTGTGGAAGAAAATGAAAGTTGTCCCAGATTCTTAAGTCCCTCTTAACCTATGGGGCTATGAGGGTCGAACCATTTATAACAATTCAAATATATCCTGTTTTACAGAAATGTATACCATAGGTATAAAATACTCCGGGGAAGACAATGTAAATACTCCAGAATCTCTAAGTTACAAAATACTTGCCGAAAATATGCGTGCCTCGACCTCAAAGTGTCCCATGGGGACAGAACGCCCTTGAAATTACGCTGTACATTTTACGCCATATTACATCAGATCATTTGGATCTAATTTCCGTAACGATATTTTTAATTTATAGTTTGACTAGGTTTTATAATAGCTTACTTTTGCCTAACGTTTCTCCATATTCTAAGTATCTGATTGTTCGTCCAGTCGTCGTTCAATACGAGTTTTCACTTAATTTTAGTCAGACTTCCTAATCGAATTCCGTTTCAAACATTTGATGTGTCGCATTTGCCCATTGGTCGCTTTACTGACATTAGGTCAAAGGAATGTTGTGATTTCCAATTTCTCTCAATTGTATTTAAAAAGTCCTTTTCAATTATTATTATTATTATTATTATTATTATTATTATTATTATTATTATTATTATTATTATTGTTGTTATTATTGTTATTGTTATTGTTATTGTTATTGTTATTATTGTTATTGTTATTGTTATTGTTATTGTTATTGTTATTGTTATTATTATTATTATTACTATTATTATTGTCATTGTTATTGTTATTGTTATTATTACTATTATTATTATTATTTACTCACTAGGAGTTATCACACTGGTCATCGTCAGTGATCACCCACTGCCAACAACCTGTGGTATTCCCTGGGGTCTGAGTGACAACAAGTCTCCTCAGACTTCCAGTATGCTCCGCCTCTTTTCGTTCATCACCGCTGATGACCTTGCGGTATCGCAACATTATTATTATTGTTATTGTTATTGTTATTATTATCATGCTGCTTCGAGTTAAGACAACTTCGCCTAACAATTAAGCTATATTACTGTCCGAAAAATGTTCATAGTGTAAACATCAAAAATTGGATAGTGGCAATTGTCTCTGTCCTGCGTGCATCAACACGCCTAAAACACCACATTAAATCAGCCTTGTGTCATGCTGGGCGCCATGATAAGAAAAAGGGAAACACCCACAATCGCCCACAATAACGGACTAATACGGTTTCACAGAAGTGGCACTCCTGACACACAACAAAATGTGAGATCCGGGTGAGCCACGCGTCACACCTCCGATCCTTCTTCGTGTTGAGCGCACTAAAAAGCTCGAAATGATTACCACCTTCTTCATCATCAAAGAACGGATATGTGCGATCAAACTTTCTTATTTGCGCGTTTATTGATGAAAATGATATTTCAAACTTAAGCGTGACAAACCGACGAAAATGCTGTTTTAAATGTAAAACGTAACGGACCCTCCAACAGAAAAAAAACATCTTATAAAGTTAATTAAAGAACTCATGTAATAAGAATTTACAAATATAAACATAAATAAAATGATATTTAACAACTCAAGACAATAGGGTGACCGACATACGGACAGAACCTCTTATGAAAACACTTGGACACATAAAATGACATCAGTAGAACTGTAAATTTAGCTAAAAATGTATTCATTGAATCAGACGTTTATTAGTTACGGAACATGCTAATCACGTATAATCGTATACACTCTTCCAGCTCTCCCGAACATTAGCCCAGTTTAAAATGACTAAACCAGCAGTAGTACTGCGATATATGTGTTGGTATATATGGGTATAAGGTAATAAGCTAAGAACAATACTAGTTGGAACAGGAAAAAGATTTACACAAAAAGGTGATCGTATTATTTACATTACACTATTCTTATCATGGTGCTACCAGATCTAGCTGTCTGAAGATACCGGCTTCATGACTTAAAATGCACCAAACATTGATGTTATTGTTTTTTCCTTTCCGTTTGCAAAACTCAATCATGTTCTACAAAGTTAAAATAAAAATATTTGTTCCTCTACAAAACAACCAAACCAAACACCATGAATACATATTTTAATCCAGATTACCATCTCGTTGTTTTATAATATATACTGAAAAAGGTCGCAGGAGCTGACCGAAAATTCCTATATGTCAACACATAAGAAATTAAATTTAAAATATATAAACACTTATATATATATATTTTTTCATCATTTTTATACACCCACAAACGCACACATACGTATATATATATATATATATATATATATATATATATATATATATATATATATATATGATAATTTATTTCATTTTGACTACAAAATTGAATTTGTTTCTCGAGAACAGTTAGAGGGGCTCCCGATCCTCAGGTCTTGAAATAACATTACATTGACAGGTAAAAGAAGATCATTTAATGGAATATTCGAATATCTATGTATCTCATATGGAGATCAAGTGTTAGTCCCAAGAAGTTATTTCAAGACCTGACGATCGGGAGCCCCTCAAACTGCTCTCGTGTAACATAATCAATTTTGTAGTCAAAATGAAATAAATTATCATTTATATTTATATTTCTGCTCTATATTTTTATTGAGCACTCTCATAAACCCGGTTCAACTACCTTGGATTTATAGCTTGTGGATCTATACCATACTCGGATTATATATATATATATATATATATATATATATATATATATATATATATGTATATATATATGTATATATATATAATGTGTGTCTGTGTACATATGTTTCAGTTGTATTAATTGATTTGTGTATTTCAGAATGTCTGGGGATATCTCTACACTGTATCAGATAATGTAGTATAACTACCCTACATAAGTATTTATCTGTTTCGTACTTTTGTGCTTGGAGTTGACTATGTGTTGCTGATCACTTTAGATTCCTTAATAAACTAAAATGGTTCCATGAAATTTATCGTTAAGAATCGAACTACGTAATGCCTCATTGATTGCACATTTTGAATATCCATTGCTTTTCCCAGCCTTTTCTGTTGTCGAGTGGATAAGATTCGGTTAAGTGCAAACGTTGACCTTCGACCTTGTCAGGGATTCGTTTATTTACTTTCTACGGAAAGATGTCCGGGTTAACGAGTGTTCCTCACCCGGTACTGGAGATCTATCCCGTCATCCAATCCATCCTGTCCCTCGGCACTGCTGCGCGCCTGAGCCCCGACCCCATTCCGATGGACGATGAAAATTAAATTCACAAGAAGCGCGATTAACTCAATCCTAGTTGATTAGAACACGGATCCCCGACATGTTTTAAGATCGAGTTTCGAAAATGCCAACTCTGACAATCGCTGTTATTTCCATTATGTTCTACAACCGTTTCCCCAAGACCAAAAGTCACATGCTAATTATGACTTGGGGTTTTACGGTGTATAATTGTGAAGGAGGGGGATGGGGATGGTAGACAAACAGACACACAGACATGAAGATAACTTTCGTATTATGGTCTGATACAGGATACAGGATTGCCAGATTGGGTTATGAGTAGCAAATTGGACAACGTTTGAAAGTGCGAATGTTGATTCTGACGACTCAAGCTTGTCTCAGCTTGGTCTTCATAAAACTATAAATAATTTTCATAAAAATACTTCAAACGGCCATACTTGAAAAAAGAACTAAGTTCGAGGTTTCTTTTAACCTAATTTCTTCCAACAACTTTGAATGTTTGTATTTTTACTGGAACAAAATATTCGTTTCAAAATTCAATGTAAGTTTGTAGATTTCTAATTTTAACTGATATTTTTTCGTTAATTATTTATTTCATGAGAATCGTCAGTGTAACATTTATTTTATATCAATGTTCCGTTTCACAGTTATTCTATGACAATCTTCTGTGTCACATATAGATTATGACAAGGTTAAGTATCACATTTTGTTCATGACAATGGACTATGCTCATTGTCTCATTTATTCTCATGACAATTTTCAGTGTCACATTCTTTTATGACAATGCTTAGTGTCACACACATTCTATGACATTGTGACATTTATGACAAATTCATTTTATCAGAATGTCCAGTGTCACATGTATTTTATTACAGTTTTCAGGTGTGACATTCATTTTATGACAATGTTGCATGCAACAATTATTTTATAAGAATGTCCAGCGTTACATTAATTTTACGCCAATATCGAGTAAAATATTTATGACAATGCCCAGTGACATTTAATTTATGACAATGTAACTTTTCATATTTATTTCATGACAGTGTTAAGTGTTACGTTTATTTTGTGATAAGGTCCACTGTAACATTTATCTTATGACAAGATTCTGTATCATATTTACTTTATTCGTTGTATTCAGTATCACATTTACTTGTCACATCGCTTCTTTGACAATATTCAGTGTTACATTTATTTCATGATAATATGTAGTTAAACATTTGGTTTCTGACAACCTTAACTGTCATATTAAGTTATGACGATGCTCAGTATGGCATTTATGTTATGATAATGTTCAATTCCAAATAATGCTTAGCGTTACATTTATTTTATGACAACGTCGAGTCTCACATTTTATACGAAAATATTTAGTGTCATATTTATCTATGATAATGTTAATTTTCAAATATATTTAATTACAATGTTCTTGTGTTACATATATTTTATGATAATGACCAGGGTCACATTTATTTTATGGCAATGTCCAGTTTACATTTATTTTACGACAATGTTCAGAGCTACATGTATTTTATGACGTTTTCATGTCATATTTATTTCGTGACTATGTTCAGTTGCACATATATTTCATGAAAATGTTCAGTTACACATATATTTCATGAAAATGTTCAGTTACACATATATTTCATGGAAATGTTCAGTTACACATATATTTACTGAAAATATTCAGTTGCACATATATGTCATGAAAATGTTCAGTTACACATATATTTCATGAAAATGTTCAGTTACACATATAGTTCATGAAAATGTTCAGTTACACATTTATATTATAACAATATTCAGTATAAAATAAATGTAATGATAGTCCAGTTAAACCTCTATTGTTTGTCAATGTTCAGTATGATATTCATTTTATGACAAGCTGCAGTGTCACATTTATGGTATGAGAGTGTTCAGTGTCACATTTATGGTATAAGAGTGTTCAGTGTCACATGTATTTCATGAAAAAGTTCAGTATCCCATATATTTTATAATCTTCAGTTTCACATTGATTCGATGACAAGGTTCGGTTTAGCATTTATTTTATGATAATGTTTCGCATTATATCAATGCTATGACAATGTTAGGCATCACATTTACTTTATGACAATATTTAATGTCACATGTCTTTTTTACAATATTCAGTGTTACATATATTTCATGATTATTTTTAGTTTCACATTGTTTTCATGACAAGTTTTACGGTCATATTAAACTATGAACACTTTCAGTATAATATTTATGATACTATTCAATGTCAGACTCCTTTTTAGGATTATGCTTAGCGATAAATTTATTTAAATGAAAATGTCTAGTGTCACATTTTATATAAACATTTTTAGTGTCACATTTATCTATGATAATGTCAGTTGTCAAATATATTTAATGACAATGTTCAGTGTTACATATACTTCATAATAATGACCAGGGTCACATTTATTGTATGGCAATGTCCAATTAACATTTATTTTCTAACAACGTTCAGTGTTACATGTATTTTATTTGACGACAATATTCAGTGTCACATTTATATTATGATGATGTTTAGTGATACATTTGTGTTATTACAATGTTCATTGTCACATTTATTTCATGATAGTATTCATTGTCAAATAATTTTATGGACATTTTCAGTGTCACAGTTATATTATGACGATGTCTAGCGTTATATTTATTCTATGAATATGTGTAATGTCACATTTATTCTATCACAATGTCAAATATCACATTTATGCTACGACAATATTCATTGTAACATTTATTTCATTACAATGTTACCTGTTACGTTTATTTTACGACATGTTCAGTTTAACATTTATTTTATTACAACATCCAGTGTCACATGTACTCTATGATAATGTACAGTGTAACCTTTTTAGTAGAATTTTAGTGTGACATTTATTTTATTACAATATTCTGAGCGATAAAACCTTAATGAAAATATTCAATGTCGCATTTATCATATGGCTATGTTTACTGTCACATTTATTTCATGAAAACGGCAAATGTCACATCTATTATCATAATATCCAGTGTCACATTTTTATGACATTGTCCAGTGTTACATTTATATTATGATATATCTACTCTCACATTTCCTTTATAAAATATTCCAGTGTCAAATGTATTTCCCACAATGCTTAGAGTCAGTGACTCGATGTGGCAAGTGTAAAATGCAATAAATTTGGGAAATTTGGGGCATTTTTGACCCCCCTTTGGCCCCCTGGGGGTGCAAACCAGAATTTTTCTTAGGTCAACAATGCTCATTTTATATCCTGAACAATTGCCTCTAAATTTTGGCCAAGTTTCTGAAAAATTGAATGGATGGATCAAACGTTATGGGAGAAAAGGGTCATTTTTTGCCATTTTGTGGGCTTTTGACCCCCTGGGGGCGCGAACTAGATTTTTCCAAGGTCAGCGATACTTATTTTCTATTAGGAACAATTGCCTCCATATTTTGGCCAAGTTTCAGAGAAATTGAATGGATGGATGTAAAGTTATGGGGCAAAAAATGTCATTTTTTGCCATTTTGGGGCCTTTTGACCCCCTGGGGGGGGGGGGCTAACCAGATTTTTTTTCAAAAATCAGAGAATGTCACTTTCTAACCTGACCAAAGTTACAACTTCATGCAAAATTTCAGAGAAATTCAATGAATGGTTGCGGAGAAAAATCCGGACGGACGGACGGACGGACGGACGGACGGAAATGCCTCAAAACATAGGTCTCCTGATTTTATAAATCGGGGGACCAATTATCTGCTTATATCCTTTAAGAAAGAAAACATTCCTTCTTTCAATAATAACAATAATTTATTGTCAAGTCGAAGTTAGAAAAATATAAATACAATGAAATAACATTTAATTGGCTTTTAAATCAATGTAACAAACATTGTCACAATTGTAACATATTATTTTATTTGGGAAATTTGGAATATTTTTAGAAACCAGACTATCCATATGTTTATACAACTCAAAAAGCACTTTCGAACTAAGTGAACATGGATAAGCCAGACCTATACCCTCGTCTGAAGACGATTGGAGGAAAAATCGAAAGTACTGGAGAAAATGGAACAAAAAACACCTACGGAGCCTACATATGACAATAACGTATATATATATATATATATATATATATATATATATATATATATATATATATATATATATATATATATATATATAGTCTCGGAAGTTTCTCAACCATTAAAACTATATATAAAAAAAAAATTATATAAAAAAAACAAAAAAAAAAAACTTATAGTCTCAAGTCTTCCAGTGGAAAATCACTCATGTAAGTCAATTTATTTTTTACAGTTATTATATTAGTTAGTTTCTAACACTATTTTAAGGGATCATCAGTTGTTTACCATGAAAAACTGTTTCGGGAATTTAAATATATATATATATAAAAAGCTAAAGATATGAAAATAAAGGTATAATGTATACCTTTAAATTGGAAACTATCATGAAAGTAGTGATACTCGATATAGGAGCGAAAGCAATTATATAGACAAATGAAAGAAGAGAATGAAAAATGTGAAAATAAATATGAATTTTAGAGGAAACATTATTTTTTAACTAATGAAACGGGTGGGTGGAAAAAAATAAAATTGCTGAAATATTCGTTAAGGCCTTATCGTTTGACTCGCTAAGAGCAAACGCCAGAATGATAATTAAAAACTAAGAATATCGAATGAGAAATAAGGGAAAAGTTAGAGAAATGAATTGAGAGAGAAAAAAGGGTAAATGTCTCAACGTTATGTGGGGATTTGAATCGTGGAACATATCTAACTTATGTTTCAAAATCTTTTGTCTACACAGGCTAGGTCGAGAATTGTTAATAACTAACGCCTCAATAATAATGAGATACAAGTTCCACCTGGCACTGTGTAAAATAGAAAACCACCCATCGGAATACTGGTAAAGAACAAGTATTTGTACTAACCAGGTGATTACCGATGGCGAATTCATATTCTCATTTCTAATCTTTGTGATGTCTTGCCAATGTAATCAGATCCACAAAACATAATTCTTTTGAATAGCTGGCTGGAAAAGAAGAGAAAAAGGTTCGAGTCGCGTAAACTACTCTCAGAATGGTTGCTGGAAAACAGCGTTGAGTAGAAGAAAAATTCCTTTTAATAATGTCAAAGCCGTCGGGACAATGGAAGTTTCAAATAGATAGGACATCGTTGCGGGCCGATTAATTCATCACCATTAAATATAGCAACTTTACGTGCAATGGTGCTTTTTATGATATTGATGGGATATTCATTAGCACGAAAAATATTGGTAATTACACCTAGTTCCGTATCGAGTTAGGTTGCGGCACAGATCATAAGTGCTCGATAAGTAAGAGTACCAATGAGATTTATTTTTCTTAATTTGGGGACGAAGGAAACCGTTTCTGATAAATACCTCTAAAAGTTGGTTTTCTAAACACAGGTGTTTCAGACGTCAAACCAGTTTAGACACTTAAACGTGAAGAAATGGGAGAGAAGCACAATCCTCAATCTCCATGGTAAGTCACAACGATGGATGCAAGTCACAAAGAAGACGAAGAAACAATTCAGCCTCACTCCGTGGAGTAAAGCAAGCAAAAGTGTCATCAACGTAACGTATGTAAAAATTATTAGTTTTCAAATAAACAAACACAAATGTTGGCTAACGATGGATCAAGAGGACTACCAATGGATATACCTTCAATTTGCCGATACATTATATTGTTAAAAATGAAGGACACTGATTTAGTAGTATGCTCCATCATTCCAAGAAAAAAATGTTCATGAAATTGTGGATTTTGGGGTCACGGTAAAGATAATCTGCACGCATACCAATGGTTTCATCCAATGGTACACTGGTGAACAGACTATTAATGTTAAGAAGCCTTTGGGATAGATAATTTGTGTATATAAGACACAAATCAAAGGAATCAGAGATACAGTAAGCCAAATAAAAAGTAAGTACGGGCTTAAGTATATCAACTAACCATTTTCCAAGTCCATGTTGTACAGAACCTAGCATTGATAGAATGGGGTGTAAATAAATGCTGGGTTCATGAACCTTGGGTAAGCCGTACATTCTATGTATTTGAGAACCGATGTGTCGTATTCTCTCGTAAATCTCTTTTGAAATAAACTTGTTTTTATAAAGTTGAAGACGCCTTTTCTGGATTTTTATTTCCATACGAAAAGTATCCTCATGGCTTAAACCACCCATCTTGAAAAAAATATTTTTATCATCCAAACTGTTACACATTTAGGGATGTAATAAACGTAGCTCAGCTTTCTCTCGACACGTGATATAAATATCGGAGTTCGAGTTCAGTAATTTCGTTATTTCAAAATGATTTTTCTGCCAAATACAATCGCTTGATTTCGTGTGTATGGCAGTAAAGCTCCGGCCTAATTGACCTACCTGGATTTTGACACTAGTTAATTCTTCAGTGGAAATAGGCGAATTTATTTTTAGTTGAGAATATATAAGTTCAATTTTATCAACGATAAGTGGGGATTGCAAAATTCTAAGTCAGCAGACAAGACAACTATTTCAGTATTAGATAGAGCATAAGACGAATAATTAAAGATATATTTATCCGAATATGCTCTAATGCCAAACTTCTTGCTAATCAAATTCTGAAAATATTTATTATACGAAGAAGTGGTTTCATTTAAGGTGAACATATCGCCATTAGACAACAACTTTGAAAAGCGAAGTTTGTCAAAGAAGAAAAATTCCTTCCAAACCATGGCCCAAAGTAAAATATATTTACTCCGCAACGAATTAAAAAATCGGATTTAAACAGGATTTTGTCTTGTAAAAGTACACATTGGACTGTCAACGAATTTCTATATTTAATTTTAGAAATTCGGTTACAGATATAATCGGGGACTACATGATTGAAGCGGCAAGATTTAAGAAATGTTATCCCTTACTTCAAAACGATTAATTTATTTTAATGCGTATAACGTTGTTTAACGTTTTGATAAATTGGGAGTTGTACAGACTTCGAAAATATGTACGTATATTTCGAGTACAATAAAAATGGTTAGAGAAATTTCATAAGACACACACACACACACACACACACACATATATATATATATATATATATATAACTTGAATGCCTACTGAGGAGGACTTGAATGCCTACTAGACACCACCCTCGGGTGTCTTCGGTCTCTATGTACAGGGGTTTGTCAGCGACTCTCACATGAGGATACTTTTTACTTGAAGTAAACCCTGACCAAATATTCAAAACAAATGGTGTGCTGTCTCCTCAAGCCATCCAGCACGTCTCCCGAATTGCAGACGGGGACACCCCCTCTACTCATAGAGGGCAGCTTCGAATAAACAATTAGAAGCCGTTGACAATGAGGAAATGAATAATAAAAAATATGAGTAAAACAAAACTAAATACTGACAGGCCGGCACCCAGGATAAAAACGGACCGTCAACCCGTTCATACACCAGGCGGGAAGATGTAAGCAATGATGTGAACCTTCCTGCCTCTGGAAATGGTGCTCCAGCCAATACAGAGGCCAACCAGGGTCAGCCATCAGGCCTTGAAACAAAAGGTCCTGGCCCCCTATCTCCATCAAATGCAACAACAAAAAAAGGAACATAAGAGGCTTAAAAACCCAACCATGGACTGTTGCGCAAAAAGGTGCTATTGTTTTACTACCACTACTCAAAGTTTGAAAAGTGGAGCAAAACATCCAATGAGATTCTAGCTGATAAGATCCAAGGATCTACCCTCCCCGAAGAATATATATATATATATATATATATATATATATATATATATATATATATATATATATATATATATATATCGGGGGTATGTGTGTACGACAAGAAATTAGAGGAGATATGTCAAAATTGATATCGTATTTGAAATCAGTTTTCCAAAATGTTCTTTCACATATCCGATTATTTCGTAAACTAGTATAGTCTCATTTAATCGTTTATTTGTTATCATGTCTCGATATCTAACACAACAATATTGCTATTGACTGTATAATGCATTTCTTCATGATGTGACTATATAATGGATATATTTTTTTAAGTGACTGCATAATGCATTTATTTTTAAATTGATGATATAATACATTCTTTTTAAAGTGTCTAGGTATTGCAGTTATTTTTTAAGTAACTGCATGATGCATTATTTTTAAGCGACTCAATAATGCAGTTATTGCCAAGATGACAAGATAATTCATTTATTTTTTTAAGTGACTATATAATAAACTGACTGTATGATTCAGCTATTTTAAAGTAACTGTATGAGAATTACTTCAATTTTTAAGGGACTATAATCAAGTAACTACAATTAAATAATTGTAATCAAGTGACCGTAAAATGCATTTCATTTTAAAATGACTACATGGGGCATTTCCTTTTCAAAATGATTTTTTTCTGAAAGAGATCTTATAATACAGTTTATTTTAAATATTACGGTATAATATTTCTCAATAAATTGTTTTTATAATTGATTTATTCGTCAAGTGGTGCTATAAAGCATTTCTTTTAAAGTGACTATATGACGCATTTCTTCTAAATATCGCTTTAAAAACGATGGGGTTTAGGTCCGGCTTTTCAACAGCACACTAATGGAACAAGGATTAATTACTACAGACACGAGAACTCGATCACCTCTTTCTCCCTTCCCTTCCCTAACACCTTTGAGGGAGTTTGAAGTTATTTTTCCCAGGCTGAATGGTAAGTATGTTGGACTCATTAAAGTAGGGTACCGGTGTAGGAGATGGGTGAAAACGGGCTTCCCTAAATTAGACACCGGTAGCAGCATCAATATACAGTACATTAAACAAAACGAAATATACATATATGTGTATATATACATATATATATACATGTATACACACACACACACACACACACACACACACACACACACACACACACATATATATATATATATATATATATATATATATATATATATATATATACTCATCCTCAACATTGATGATTACGGGAAAAGGATGAAACACATGTGTATATGGATAAGAAATTAAAAGATATTCATCACAATATTGTTTATGACTCCCTTAATGCGAGGACGGGCCCTTTAAGAGAATTATTATAAGTTTGTCAAATTGAATGCGTAATGCGAAGTTCTGTCCAACCGTGTCGTTGACCACTGTTTATGACAGCCTTCTAGACATGCCCGCTTGTAACAATATTAATATACCTTAGTTCTCTTCCGTCCACCGTGGTTGTTATGTAGGCCGCATGGTTCTAGGGGTTCAGACAGAAATTAAAAGGATGACTTAGGTCTAAAGTTCGAATCGTGTGAACAATCATCCTCCACACTGATGATACCCAGAAAACCATGACACACATGTATATGTGGATAACAAATTTAAAAAAATATTTATCATATTATATATATATATATATATATATATATATATATATATATATATATATATATGAGAGAGAGAGAGGGGGGATGTCTGGATCTATAGACAAGCAAGCAACCAAAAAGATTCTTTATTTATCACAAATTTAAAATGTTATCATGTGTAATATAATTTATAATTAATCTATTATCCCGCCTGATGACATACAATTAACATTTCTGCGAGATATATGGTCTTAAACGTATTGCGGCTTCATCAAATTTTGCGAATGATGTATTCAGGTATTTGGATAACACATTTCCAGAGAAATAGATTTGACGACGATAGCTGGTAAGTTGATAATCAAAATATTTCGATTATTCTTTGATAAGGACATCTTTAATCAATGGTTTATACTAACAAACCAAGACCTTTATGAATGCAAGAAGATAGCATCACGCAAGAAAAATCAAACCATAAAAATGAAATAATCTATTCAATAAAAAACATGAGAAATTAATTTATTTATGACTTATCTATTACACTCATAAGTGGTTACTCTTTAGTAAATAAAAATTTCTGGTAAGTTTACAGTGAGACGACTGCCATCTTAAACCCCACGATGACTGTCATCAATTTAGTCACCGATGGTTGACGGTTTTTAACGATCTGCCTATTAGTTGCATTCGAACGGGAATCTTTAGCAAGTAGCTGGATCATAAACCGATACGCGTAACCTTTTTTAAGCAGACTCATTGTGGGGGTAAATTTAGCTATGATCATATTGGTGCATTGCTATTTAATCTATGTCGAATGCCATCGAGTGTATCTAGTTCGTTGGGATTAATTAGGATTTCGATAATAGCCGTCAGTTAATTAGTTGATTCGTTAGCCATTCCGCCATTTATTACGCGTTTGCATAACCGCCATTTTTATATTCGCCTACTCTATCGCCATATTTTACCGCGATTATTTACTAGTTGCTTATACAATTCCTCTCTTTACAAGATCTCTATATCGCTATTCTTAGACTCCTTTACATCAGTCTATTATTTTCTCATTTGCTATAACGAAATTTGTTATACTCGTTTCCCATA
>OY744524.1:129540054-129620054 GCA_963556195.1 Sepiola atlantica | reverse complement strand
ACCAGAATTGTGCAACACTGGCAAAACATACTGTTCTAAAACTTTCTTGTATACAGTGGTATTTACTCTAGTATTTAAGCGTACAAGTGGTGATGTACCCTGCCATGAGATCATGCCGAAAAACATCACGCTACCTCCACCAAAGTTAACAGTTTTTTTGATGCAGCTAAATTTTGCCTTTTCTTCTTCTTACAAATTGTTTTCTATGACTGCCAAATAAATTAAATTTCGATTCGTCACTGAAATAAACTTTTTCCCAATTTTCTTCTGACCATATAACATGCTTTTTGCGAACGCCAATCTAGCTGCTTTGTTTTTGTTTGTTTTTTTTTTCTACTTATTAGCGGTTTTTTCGAGGAGATCTTGGAAAAAGATCTATTTCGTGCAACCTTCTGGACACAGTTTGTCGTGAAACATTCGTGACACCTTCCATTTGTTTAGAAATGTTGCCAGCTGTAAGGAAACGGTCTTTTAACACTAGGCGTTGTATAACTCTGTCCTCTTTTGCCGTTGACTTTTTTGGTCTACTAGGTTTCCTTGTGTTACTTAACCTTCCAGTTTCTTTATAGAGTTTGAGAACTCGGCTTACAACACTTTTTAAACGTTTAACACGTTTTCCGATTTCTTCTATTGTCAACTTTTCCTTTCTTAATTTGACGATATTTGCTTTGTTGCTTAAATCAGTTTTATTTCTTTCAGACATGATTGATATTGCGTGACTTGCAGCAGTGATGATAATTAAAGTTTAGAATATTTATTTTCATCCTTTTATACAAAAAAAAACTACAGTTTTAAACTTTAAACAATCATTTTTCCTTAATGTTCCTTAATTTTGGACACTTGAAATCTGTAAAATGGTGGATAACTTTTTAAATATTATTTTAATTCATCTGAAAATCTCGGTTAACGTCCAACTACATAATGCGTATATTCAATGAAATTTTCACGAAAAGTAATATATGCTTCTGTTTAGATTCAGAAGATTTAATTTTTGTTCCTTAATTTTGGAATGGTACTGTATATATATATATATATATATATATATATATATATATATATATATATATATATATACCTAACTTTATACATATAAATATGACATGGGATATAATAAATCTATATGTAACAACGTCTAGAAGTTTAACTTTGTTAATTTCTGTTCGCTGCCTGCTGAGTGGCTCACCGTGTGGCGGATATGCACAAACTAGTTGCACAAACTAGTTGCACAAACTAGTTGCACAAAATAGTTGCACAAACTAGTTGCACAAAATAGTTGCACAAAAATGTTGCACAAAATAGTTGCACAAACTAGTTGCACAAAATAGTTGCACAAAATAGTTGCACAAACTAGTTGCACAAAATAGTTGCACAAACTAGTTGCACAAACTAGTTGCACAAAATATTTGCACAAAATAGTTGCACAAACTAGTTGCACAAAATAGTTGCACAAACTAGTTGCACAAAATAGTTGCACAAAATAGTTGCACAAACTAGTTGCACAAAATAGTTGCACAAAATAGTTGCACAAAATAGTTGCACAAAAATGTTGCACAAAATAGTTGCACAAACTAGTTGCACAAACTAGTTGCACAAAATAGTTGCACAAACTAGTTGCACAAACTAGTTGCACAAAATAGTTGCACAAAAATGTTGCACAAAATAGTTGCACAAAATAGTTGCACAAAATAGTTGCACAAAATAGTCGATGTGCAACGATGTAGAGTTTGAGGATTAACATCAAAAAGACAAAATTCCTCTATCAATCTTTAAATATTCTGAATGCAGAAATATTCGATTTGAGAATTAACGATAAGACGCTGAGTCAATGCAAGAACTTAACTAAGCAATCAATCAATCGTTTGGTTGGACAAAGAATTCCTGTTTGGGCTGAGAAAGAAAAGAAAGCACATAGGAAACTTCGGGAGAGACTATGGGGAAACCTAATTCTTCTATATGGAGTGAAAACATGGAATATATACCGTTCTATTGTCAAAAAGTTCCATGGCTACAAGGTGCGTTATCCCAATGAGATTATAAATGTAGTCTTGCATGACAAGGTCACTCATTAGGAAATAGTGGACCGTGAAGACATGCTACCTGTGACGAATCTACTAATACAGAAGAATATCCGGTGGGTAAGAGACCTAGAGAGGATAGAACCTGAACGACGACTAAGAGAATTGCTGTATTCCCAACTGCGTGAAGAAATGATAGGGTCAGAGAACGCCTAAATTAATATTGAAAAATACAGGGAGCAAAGCTTGGAAATAGAGGAATATCAACACCAACGATTTGCAGGATCATGCAAAGGTTGGAATCTAGTAGAGAAGTATGATTATAGAACGGCGGCTCCGAAAAACAATCTTCCACAGACTGTAGATGATGATGGTGACGGTGACGATGGTGATGATGATGACAATGATGATGCTGATGATGATGATGATGATGATGATGATGATGATGATGATGATGATGATGATGATGATGACGACGACGACGACGACAACGACGACGCCGACGACGACGACGACGACGATGACGATGATGATGATGATGATGATGATGATGATGATGATGATGATGATGATGATGATGACGACTACGACGGTGACGGTGGTCATGATGATGACGACGACGGCGATGATGATGATGATGATAACGACGATGATGATGATGATGATTCTAATGATGATGATAATGACACTGATGATGATGGTGATTATGATGATGATTATAATGACTACGATGATGACGATGATGATGATGATGATGATGATGATGATGATGATGATGATGATGATGATGATGATGATGATGATGATGATGATGATGATGATTTCCATGTCACGCATCCTTCTAATAAAGCTGTCAACTCGAAATGATCCAGAGAGTTTTTTTTTCTTTGTTGAAGGAAAAAATAATCTGAAATAAGGGACTTTAATAATCGTTATCTAATGTTACGCCCTTTTTAACGCGTCGGTGTTTAACTAGCCAATTGACAGCGATTGAGAGATAGAGAGAAAGGGAGAGAGAGAGAGAGCGTGAAGAGACAGGACGAGAGAAGAAGAGGGGGTTGTGGAGAAAAACGGGCGATAGAATTACGTATTTTTATATTTTCTTCGGTTCAGTTTGACTTTATTTTTATAGAATTACATTTATTTACTAACAACATTTTTCAGCAAATTGTCAGAATTCTTTTCTTTCATTTTATTCGAGATGTTCTTTCCTCTTTATATTTTCTTATTCTAATCTTTGACAACCACATGTGGGGACATGTTACCCCAAACTTGAGGTGTGCTTAATTGGAGTGGCATGCTTGGGCTGTGAATAAGTGACAGCCGAAAACGACGAAATTTAAGTATTTTTGTGTGTGTGGACAGTATCACCTACAGCAAGTTTGGCTGACTCCCAGCCACTGTTTTTCTATCCGTCCACCGTAGGGATGTGGATCAGCCCGCTATAAAAAAAGTACGTATTTGATATGGAGAACAAGAAAGAAACAATATAGTGGAAAATGAATAATTTTGCTGTGGTACAAATCTGGTGATATATCTAAATAGAGGATACATTTAAATTTTTAATTTCGTTTTAATATGGTTTCTCTTCATTTTCTGGTTGACATTAATCAGAGGAAAATGGTAACACTAAATAAAATGGGTATAACAACTTGCAACCGTATGCAAGACTATTTACTTTTGTAGTGCAAACGGTTGCATGTTGTTATAAACACGATATAGCAGCTGTTCTTTTTAATATTTTAAAAAATTATTCATTGGTTGTAATAAGGTTGTAATAAGGTTGTAATAAGGCTCTTTAATATATATCTGTTTTATTTATGTATATGTTCGTGTGTACCTGTATATATATATATATATATATATATATATATATATATATATATATATATATGTGTGTACGTGTGTGTATTTGTAAAGAAAATACTGACACGCTCCTTAATTTATACTCAACACGTGGCTTATTTTTTAAAATAATGTGATAGTGTTGATTAATTTGTGTTTGTTTATAACTGTGTATTGTATGTGTGCTGATGATGTAACTTGTTAATTAATAAGTATTGTCTCAGAAACGATCGTACACATGAACCATTGTTGATGTTGAATTTCTGCAACTGATATACTCAACAATGATTATGCCATAATTTTCGATTGTTTCTACATTGTCTTATAATAGCTCTGGTTGACTGAAAGCCTTGATCATTGAGCTGATTTTAATACCTACAGTATTTCTGGGTATCTGATTGGCTAAAATGTGCATCACCTTAATTCCATGTATCTTTAAAGTGTCGTGTTTTCTTGGTCTATGTCGAGTACTATCAAAGTCTAAGCATTTGACAGCACGTATATTTCCTCGCCAATTAATGTAGTTATTCAGAATCGGTTAGACGTCGAGATTTGGAGTTAAATGTGACTCTTGTTCCGGGGTTCAAACCGTGCGACCAGTTTGAATAATGATTTCAAAAGGATGAAACATATACGTCTCTCGATAATTAAAAAATATTTATTATTAAATAATTATATATATATATATATATTGTTGTACTCACTGTGTGTTTGTTTACGACCTCCTCCTATGATTATGACATAGACCAGCATATATATATATATATATATATATATATATATATATATATATATATATATATATATATATAAGTATATATATATATATATATAAGTATATATATATATATATATATATTAGTATATATATATAAGTATATATATATATAGTATATATATATATATATATAAGTATATATATATAAGTATATGTATATATAAGTATATATATATATATAAGTATATATATATAAGTATATATATATATATAAGTATATATATATATATATATATACATATATATATACATATATTCTGAAACTTCATTACCCAGAATAATTGGATTAGTATATTTCATTTTGATCAAATGATATACTTAATTATCGTAGGGTGGGCGTCCATGAGACGGAAATACGACATTATTTGATTTCTATTTAAAATGAAGAAACGGAAATGTTATCCAAGGTTTGAGATCGAATACACATGTATTGTAACTGATTTCGCCTGAAACTGTGCTTCGAAGGAGTTAAAAATTATAAATTTACCGAGAATTATTTCAATAAATGTCATTTTACTTTTATCTCCTGTCAGTAGATCTATGATTAGTATATCTTTGAGCCCCGCTCCAAAAATTGAGTTTTAAAACACTAACAGGACTACTAGGCGTCTGGTCATAGTGTTTGTAAATTACGTAGATTACAGAAAAATGATTAAACTAAAGCTAAACAATCTGCTTTATTTTGTAATTTGAAATGTCAAAGTTCATTTGGGGGGAAAAAATAGCACTTAGGCTCGGGTGACGTTTGAACCTAGAACCTCTGTATAACCGATTGAATGACGAAGAGAACTATAATTTGCGTCGCTAATAACGTCATAAATGGAAACGGCTGCTCAGATGATTTTTCTTTCATTACGTTCAGCGAAAGACAACGAAAGAAAGGAGAGAAAGGAAGCGAAAAGGGACAACTGAAGACTTTATTTTTCTCTTTTTATCTTCACGGTGAATCACATTATATTGCTCCCTGGTGCTATGCTTATCAGGGATAGTAAATATTACTGTGAAAGTAAAATTCATTCCGCCTTTCTTTATTTATGACTAATGAAATATAAAATATTGATCAGGATTAAGTATGAAAATACAAAAATCGATCAGAAATACAATTGCTTATATGCCTGATAAAAACATATTTTATTATTTAGCTAGTGTTTAAAAAAAAAGCTATTAATCAAACTGATACATGGGGTAACTTGTCTTTATTTTATATAAAAGATAAAAACAATAAGGATAATAAACTAATATAGTGTTATGGGTTGAGGACAGGATGGCATAGTGTCCCTCATTCAATCCTAGGTAACGTCGGAGAATCCTGCCTGTATATAGAGTACACGTAAGATTCTTATAAGGAAAGAAAACAGAAAGAAAAAATGGTTAGATTTTAGAATTATTTGAGAGATCGTGGCTTAGGAAGAAAGAAAGAGAAAAGAAAGAAAGAAAAGCAAGATAGAAAGAAAGAAAGAAAGAAGGAAAGAAAAAACAGAAAGGCCAGAATCTACAAAAGCGCGGTCTATGAAGGAAAAAGGTAACGATTCCTCGTTTTAAAGAGAACAATATACAGAGAGAGGAAGAGAGAGAGAGTGAGAGAGAGAGAGAGGAGGAGAGAGAGAGATGGAGAAAGGGAGAGAGAAAGAAACATGGATACAGAGAGCGAGAGATTTAGAGAGAGGGAGGGATAAAAATAGAAATTTGAATGGAAAGTCCATGAGGAGCTAGAAAAAAAGAGGAAAAAGAAAAAACTCACAAAAAAGAGCAATTGTTTTCTTTTACTTAATTCAAATTACATTTACAAACTCCGCTACCAACCAAGTTAAGCCGGGGACGAAGCAAACAAACAGTTCAGTCTTTTCATTCAGACAACCAAACACCTGTTTTCGTCATTCCCCAAATGTCCGTTTTTTTTCTATTTCTTTGCTACTTTATTTGTTTTTGTTTTTCAATTCACAACTACCATCAGCCATTAAAAAATCCCGCGTTTAACTTTTCATTTTTCTTTCGCAGTTTTTATCTCTCAACCCTTTTCTCTTTCTTTGAGAAACTTCTAAATCAAATGACATTTTTCTTTAAATATAAAATAAGATTTTATAGCTAAATACCGACATACAAGCAAGTACTTACTTTTTTATTTGAACCACGATCAATTAAGATCTAACTCATTGCATAGTTTCTGGTAAAAACAACGACTTTCACGAGTACATGAGGGTAAAGCGCCCGAAATAGTGTAGAAATAATGTTATATTTTGGATTCGTTTACTGATTATCGCCAGAAGTTAAACATTAGTCAGGTACAGTTCCGATCACGTTTATGCCGTAAGATATTAAGCTAATACAATTGAATACCATTTTATATTGATACACCTCTATTCTATAAAATACCGAGTACATTGTTTGTCGAAGATCGGCTGCCTTAATCAATGGGAGTTCAGAGAAAATGGACGCTCACCAATAATTGAATGGAAAATAGTATGACAGGCCAATACGTGTAGAAATTTAGACGACCCGTGTAGATTATGTCTGAATAGGGAATCTGAAATCCTAAACTTTAAATACCCATAACATCTACTAAACTGCAGAAGTGAGATAGCAAACAGCTGCCTGCACAGAATAAAATTTACCTTAGGCTAGCAATACTTAACGAAATAAATAAACACATAAGTAAAATAAACGTAACTAAACTAAAACCTAAAAACCTAAAACCTAAAACCTAAAATAGAAATATAAGGAACCACGTGTTAAAATAAGGGCGCCAATTATATTGACAAAACAAAGAAACAGATATAGGCCACTCTATAGAAAACAGAACAATAGAATATGAAATAGGAAGTATAACTAACCGGACAAAGAATCTGATTGGTTAACAAGCTAATCGTGTATATAAAACCACCCGGCAAAACTAACTCCATGCATTTTAGCCTGAAGATTACATCCAGGGATGCGACGCGAGAGCCTCTGTGTAGCTTAATTGGCATAAATATATTTTCATAACTTACTACCTAGCTCTACTTAATTATCGAGCACTGTTAAAGTAAATACTGAAAATTGATACATGAAAAATTATATCTCCTTATAAAATTTTATGTGGATACATGAAATAGCAATATATATATATATATATATATATATATATATATATATATATATATATAGAGAGAGAGAGAGAGAGAGAGAGAGAGATTGCTAGATAGATAGATAGTTGGATAGATATTCTACCCCTCGGCTAACATCAATTCACATAGAAAATGAAGAGAATTTAAACTCTACAAATGTCAAATCGGTTGCGATGTACAGTAAGCGAGTCGAACATATATATATATATATATATATATATATATATATATATATATATATATATATATATATATGGACAATTAAAAACAGACATGTTTTTCAAGTCCGATGAGATCGTAGCTTTTTAGAGCTAATAATCGAAACATTTCCATGAACGTGTAGCTTTTTACATGATGGTATAATTATATATATATATATATATATATATATATATATATAAATAAATATTTATTAAATATTTTAATACCTACAGACATCGATGTTTCATGCTAACGCAATCTTCAGTGTAGGAACTAATTCTCAACGGTCGGTGGGCGCGAACCCCGATCATAAATCGCCACTGATTCGTAGTCGAGTCTTATCCCATCGGCCATAGCCAATTAGTTAGTAAATAAAGAGAAATTTAAATGTAAATAGCGAGTCGGCGGCTAGATCTACCTAAGCAGTTTAGAGTGATCTACGAACGGCGTTCGGATTGTGAATTGTGTGTGTGTATTTAGGCTACATTCTTTCCTTTAATCAAATATTGCTAAACATAAAATAATTATTTTGCTTGAAAAAATAAAAAAAGTATTAACATTGTTTATTTTTTTAATTTTCTTAACAATCTTTTTGTGTCAAAATCAAAACAATTAGTTCAACGAAAACTACAATCTATCTTTATTAAAACCCAGCAACCTACAATAAATAACATTGCGTATATAATGAGTAACATTAAAATGTTAAACGTAAATAGAATGTATAATGTGACGCTAATTCTGGCGTCCTGCAATGTAAATTGTAAACGTTCTTCTGGAACTACTGCGATTTATTGTTTTGAGGTTTAACGACTTCACATACTGCTTTCTTGGCTGTTTTTTAATTCTCTTTATTTTCTCTAGT
Organism: Sepiola atlantica; assembly: GCA_963556195.1. Lineage (NCBI taxonomy): Eukaryota > Metazoa > Mollusca > Cephalopoda > Sepiida > Sepiolidae > Sepiola > Sepiola atlantica. The sequence continues at coordinate 129,611,249 of OY744524.1, read as the reverse complement.
TTTCCTTCTCACCTGAAGATTGTTTGGTGTCATTTTGTTTATCTTGGCGTCTACACTCTATGGTGTTTATTAATATTTCAACTATTTTGATTAGTACCCAGTTTGTATGGATGCGATCATCTCTTTAATTCCAAGTTCTCCTAGTATTTTTCTAGTTTTATTTAACTCTTCCTAGTGTTTCTATTATTATTTGAGTTACAGTTTAATTTTTCATGTTCCATATTCTGTTCATTTATCTAGCAATCTCCATTATTTATTTTTTCTCTGACCTTGATTTTCACGCTGTCATCCGTTAGGACGGTTAAAACTATTATTGTGCGTTTTGTTGCGTGTTTCTTATTTGGATGCGCGTGTCCGTTTGTATTTCAGTATCTCGTATGATTTTATAGATTTTATTTTCCAATGATTTCACCGGTTTGTGTCTGCACCATTTCTCTGTCGGTTCAAGGTGCAGATGTTTGCATAATTCTCCGTTGACTGCTTTCCCCACGCACACATCATTTTTGCATTCCATTTAGGATTTCTGCGGTCACTTATGATGTGGGTTACTGTTTCGTCTCTTTGTCCACAGTCTACATTTATTATTTTCCTCTGTGTTGTCTATCTTTGCTTTTATGTAGTTCGTTCTGGCCGCGTTGTTTAGAATGTCTGTCAATAGCGATTCCGTTTCTATGCTCAAATATTCTTTTCCATAGCTATGTCTATGTGCTTTCGTGTGCTATTTATTTTGTCAGTCATGTAACTGCTTCTCTTTCCATTTTGTTTTTGTTTTGCCTTGTTGTGTTCTGTTTCGTTCCATTTCCTATTCTTCTTCTGAATGATAATTTTGGCGTCACCACTCCGAAGGGAGGTAGTAATGCCTCTAAGGATGGAACCCTGTTACGCCTGGAGCATTGATGAACGTGGTGTGTTTATTTAACGTTAACATTGAGTCTGCGTGGCAATACGAAAACAAGAAGGTAGACAAAAACGGTGCACACACAGTGAGCAAAACAAATCAACTACAAGTCAATGTATCGTCTAAACGACAATCAAAAGTAGCTTTCCTTGTGCCGTTGACACAAACGAGAAAGACTCAGGTAGCAGGAAATAAAGCCACTTCCTCCAAAAGCAGGTGGTAATGCCTGGCAGGAACGTCGTACGCCAGAGTTGCTAGTATTTCACATTAATAAATTTGTTTAAAGAAATAATTCATTGAATTGTCGCCACAGCCCATAGATTCGTTATCGTCACCATGCTGACAGATCAGACGTTGAAACGGTTGGCGGTACAGCATGTCAATACTGATCGATTGAAGTAATTCCGTTATTCCGAGAATATAAAAGCCTGTCGTCCGTTTTGATAAGTAAACTGCTATGCGAGGTTTAAAAGCATAGACTACAAAGCATAATGGTTCGCTAAATGAAACCGATTAGACACGAAAAGTAGTATGTAGAATGTAATATAAAAGAAAGAAAGTCTGATTGTCTTTCTAATGAAGCGCGTATCAATTGGCGTTTGTTTATTTTGTCTCTGCGTGCAACATTTTGTTCGGAAAAATGTGTGAATTTTCCTATTCCGCCATTGTTTAATTCGATATGCCTAGAATAATCTGTTTCACTGCTATTTCCGTATTTTCGTTTTAACATAAATATTATGATGTGAAAAATATTTTTTTAAATATAATTAATAAAGAGTGAAAATTATAAATAATGAAACTGATTGTTAAGACCCATCTATGTTCTTTGAATGTCAATCTGATAATCAATTATTCCGTCAATCGATAATTTAGAAGAATGTTTCTAGGATAACAACTCGAACCTCCACACAAAAAAGTGTAGGTGAAAAGACCGAAGGAATAGATAAAGTTGGAAAATATAGAATAGGTAACATATATTAGCAAGATCGGAAAATATGACATAATAATGGTGCTACGATGATATCTGTATACTATGGAGAAGACGGCGGTGAACGTGGAGGGGGCAAGGGTTGTAGATCTGAGCGTGAGAGTGGAAAAATTATCCGACTATCTATTGATGAATATGATAGGAAAAGCTGTCGAGACAGATAAGATATAACAATTATTGAAAGCGAAAGAACACAACTCATATGTTTCGATAACAAGCATCACATTGTGTTCGAGATGTGTATATTTGCTGATGACAACACACTCTATATCAGAAATCTGGGGGAAATCAATGTACACATATCACAGAGAATCTTTGAAAACTTAGAAAATGACCTCAAGTCTGTAGTGGAATTAAGACGTAAATGGATGGTAACATTTAATGCTACGAAGACAAAGCTCTTTTCCGTCAACAATTACAAAGAATCTTTTAAACCACCGATTGCCATATATTATGACACTCTAGCTGAGAGGTCATCATTCAAACTCATCGGCCTAACATTCACACGTAACATGAATTGAAACAAATACATAGAAGACATTACCAAGCCTTCTGCATAGAAGGTGGGCTCCTTCTACCGTGCTAGAAAAATATCCACACACGACAGTATCCTATATCTCTACAAAGCCACAATTCACCAATGCATGGAATATTGTTGCCACATCTGGGCCGATGTATCAACGACTAGTCTCTCTCTACTAGACAGGGTCCAAAAAAGAGTCTCCAATATAATAATGCCCTTACTGTGAACTAAGCTTCAACCTCTGTCCCATCACCGCAATGTTGCATCCCTGTGATTGTTTTACAAGTACTTTAATGTTCACGGACGAACTGGTGCCTCCCTCGGCGTAAATAGCCCCGACTAACCCGAATAGCAGCTAAATCTCACGCTTCACTGTAGAGGTCTCCAGATGTCGGAAAGCCTTCTATTCTAATAGTGGCTTCCCTCGAACTTCTAGACTTTGGAATTCCCTATCTGTTTCCTGCTTCCCCGATTATACTAACAAGGCGAAATTTAAAAGTAATGTGAACAGATATCTCGCTGTTCAACTCAATACTTAGAGTGCCCCGTAGGCATTGTCCCGAATTCACAGTAGCCTCTTACGTATCAGTGACAATGTGCCTTGTTTGGGGAGAATATGATTTTAAAAAAAGATCGGTAAAGAAGATTAACATATGTAGCTTTTGGATAGAAAGTCTATAACATCGGGGGAAATCACTTTATTTTATGTAAACTAGTAGAATACCTTTCCCATATAGTTAATTAGTTTTAAATGTTTTTTTTCTTTTTTTCGAAGGTATGATACGGTTTCGTTTACAACCCCCTAAATGGTATATTTTAAAAAGTAATTCTGTGCCTACATTATATACCCTGTTGTCTGGAATACATATTTCATAATTCTATTATGATTAGTTCAATTGTTTCGGATTAAACTAAGCACATACATATTATTCACACGCACGCGCACACACCGATCCTTTAAAAATCTGTTACTTCGTATAACTCAAAATATGATGTAGAGTAATTCTTTTATCTGTTATTTTTTTTTGTATTTAACTTATTTCAAAAGGGTTTAGAGCGAGTGCGAGTAATGGTAAAGCTTACAAAAAAAATGTGCCTATGGCCGGAAATATATATTCCAAAATTCACAATAATCGGTTCATAAAAATAAATAAAAAATAAAAATAATTAACTTTATATATATATATATATATATATATATATATATATATATGCACCCCTAATATTTACGAAGAAAATAATGTGCCTATGTTACTCACTGTATTTTTTAGAATATATATTCAAAAATTCATAATTATTCGTTCATTAGTTTAAGAGATTACTCGATATATATATATATATATATATATATATATATATATATATATATATATATATATATACCTTACTTCATAAATATAGAGATATTAAAGAAAATATCTATGGACAAATTATAAAGTAACATTGTTAGAAATGTATTTAGTGATGATAATGTGTATGTGAATAAAAAAAATAACGGATCAAGAATTCATTTATTCAATTCTTATGAATCAGATGATTCTGTTGTTGGCATATATTTCGAGTTAGAATTCCGTCCGAGAAAGACATCAGTACTTACAGGAAGAACCACGTTACGGTTGTCAACGTCCTAAGTGAAAGTGTTTATGTGGAACAGACTGGATGTATGTAGGATTTGTTAGTTCACCTTAAACTTTAATGAGTTTTCTTCAAGATACATGATATAATTAACACGTGAAGTAAAATCAAATATTGACATGAATTTTTGGTTCCGATTCAAATCATACAAAAGTCTCAATTTTGGAGACAACATGTTTTTTGAAAGAAATTCCGATTCATGCTACATTTGAAAGTGTGTATTTTTGTTTTGATTAATTTAGTTGTACTCAACACTGATATTACAAATATTTATCTCATTAAAATTACTTGCTGCCACATCTGTGGGGGCGCCGCTTAGAGCATTATTTGTTGCTTAGACAGTGTTCAAAATCGACTAAAAATCTACTGGGGATGATCTCTTCTGTTCCTTAACTTCCTTTCTCACAGCGGGGACGCTGCTAGTCTCTCTATCTTTATTTCCATGGAAAGTGCCCGACTGAGCTCCGATTTCTGGTTCCTCTTTGCAAGACATTAACAGCAAGAACACGTTTTCTACCACAACAGAAAAAATAAATTTCTTCGCAGAAACAAAGTTTCTTTGCAAAAGGTTCCCTATAGACTAAAACATGGTCGTCTTCAACTTCAATATCAACAGATTCCGACAAGTGTTCGTACTTTTTAAAACGTATGTATTACCAATTATCAAGGCTTAAATCCATCTGAGAATAAGGGTTAATGAGATGAAATAAGTGTCACTTTTAACCTAACATTTTAATTTAACAAATTCACTTGTGACCTATATAACAAGATGTATGACACTTATTACTTTACTCACAACCAATATTTACGGTAACTTTATGGGCTTATATTTAATCTTAATTTTTTTTAAAGCAAAGACGCCACAAATAATATTTTGTTAATAGTTATCAATCGATAAACACACTGAAAAAAAACAAAAACAATTACATTTTTAATTTAGAGTAGGGAATTAATTGCGCGTATAAATTTAACGTAAAATGATCCTCCTTTCCGGGCCATTCTAACTTTTAATGGAAATTAACTAAAAAAGGTTACCACTATCCCTAAGTCTGACCGCCAAAGTCGTAAAAACACACGTTAAAAAGTAGAACCCATCCACCCCGCTTGAAAAACAATGCATAGAATGTATCTATGGCAAAAGAAACTAGTTAACTGGCATAAAAAGTTAGAATGACCCATAAATAGTGGATTATTTTATGGTAAAATTATATGCAAAACTGATCTCCCCATTTGCATTCGAAAAAAATTGTTGTTTTTTCTTTCCACGAAAGATAAGTAATACAATACATACTTTAAAAAAAATGCATTTTTCGTTTTACCACACGGACTTAGGATTTGTAGTAAAAAGGTTGCGTCTTCTTTTATAATATAATCTCTAAAAGAATGCAGTATTTACAAAGTACGGGAAAAATGTTTAAAACTGAAGTAAAAAACTGTTTGTCAAGAAAAAAAGTTATTGATAATTGTAAAAAAAACAAATATAAAAAGATTTTTTAAATTCTAAAAATATATTTCTTTTACGTTTTTTACGTGTTTGAATTATTTTGGTGGGCGCATGTCCTTGCAGGGTTTGTCATGTGGGCGTATGTCCGGTGGGCTTTTGTCCGTACACCGACCATGTGAGGTCTCGAGAATCGCCTAAAAATGAGAAATTAAACAAGAATACAGCTAATAAAAGATACAGTTCGATTGACCATAAAATTTGCGCCCGATTGGTGACAGTTATTAGCTGTATTTTTGTTTGGTTTCCGATTAGGAAGCGATTCTCGAGTCCTCACGTGGTCACCTCTACAAACATTTTTTTTTCATTCTAACGTGACGTCTTCGACCCTACTTTTTGATTGAAATATAAAACGCTTTAAAATAAGTTAGAAATAAACTTATCCATGTAGGTAGAAGAGTAACTTTTCTTGCCTTTGGTAACATTTATTTGTCGCCTATTTGTTTGTTGTTTTTTTTTTTTTTACCTCTTTTTTGTTTTGATCAGAGGATTGACAATGATTGTTGGGATGGACCAACTTCGACTACATATATATATATATATATATATATATATATATATATATATATATATATAAACTAACATGAATCTGTTAACATTAAATTTACTTGGTGTTTCCCAGCAATCATTATCAATCCTCTTATAAGGTTTTTTATCTTTCATTAAACCTTATCCTCGAGTGGGGCTTCGCCTCAATAACTGGTGATCTATTACTAAAATAAAATGGGTAGTGTGTGTTTAGTCGAGCGTAATTCGTCAAAATCAACAGACTTTAGAAAGTAGCCCAAAGCGCTATTCATAACCCAATCAGGCAAAGCTTTTGCAGGGGCCGGCCTAAGTGAACTTTGCACCAAAACGCCCAAACACACCTTTGACCTGGTAAACTCTGACCCTCGCTAAACTATACAAATTAATCATTCGCCCAAATGACCTGATTTGACGGATCTACCGACTGACAAATGACGACCTTTAAAATTACAAACAATTTTTCAATATTTTACTTTCAAACTGAAGCTTGGATATCATATGTTGTCTTTCTTTCTACTCACTTAGAGAAATCAGAAAGGATCACTGATTGTCTAGTAATAGTTAAGTGCGTTTCTCTCACGTGAAGCCAGACTCGGTTGGCCTCTTTAGTAAATTGCGCCCCACGTAGATGTCAAACTTAATCGCGTGTCAACATTTAGAGCTTGGAAGGGTCCGAGGCACTTCTAGCCAAATGGCTGACGAAAGACACAGAAATTAAAAATACACAGAAAATCATTAACTTTAAATTAATTTGAAATGCATTTTTCTGTCTATTAGTTTGTCTATTTGTCTGTCTATGTCTCCCCACCTCTAATTAAAACGGTCGGCTGCTAATTACTTTGTTCTTTTTCTTTATTTATTTCTATTTTATGCAATTTGTACAAGTGTACGCAATAATTATAAAGAGATTCGATCGCGGGGAGAAAGAGAAATATAGTGATTTATCTATCTATCTATCTATCTATCTATCTATCTATCTATCTATCTATCTCTCTATCTATCTATTTCTCTCTCTCTCTCGCTCTCTCTCTCTATCTCTCTCCCTATATATATATATATATATATATATATATATACATATATATATATATATATATATATATATATGTATGTGTGTGTGTGTGTGTGTGTTTGTACGCGTAAGTATTTTAGGTTCCTTTTAAATACGTGGGTATTTTAAAGACTAAGTATTTCCACTAATTGTGGATGTATATACATATATATATATATATATATATATATATATATATATATATATATATATATATATAAATATATGTATATATATATATATGTATATGTATATATATATGTATATATATATATGTATATGTATATATATGTATATGTATATATATGTATATATATATGTATATGTATATGTATATATATATGTATATATATATATGTATATATACGTATATATACACACATATATATATACATACATATATATATATATATATTTAGACTGTGTAGACAAAAGATTTTGAAGCATCAATTGGAGATCTTTAATGATTCAAAGCCACCATAACGTTGAGAGATTTACCTTTTTTTTCCTCTCAATCGTTTCCTCCAACTGAAATAAGTTTTTCCCCTCATATCTCATTCGACTTTTAGTTTTTAATTTACCATTCTGACGTTTCCTCTCAGAGGGTCAGACGATAAGGCCTCAACATAACGGGTAAAAACTGTTTTTTGAAGAAATTCCATCATTTTACCATTTCAGACAGTGCTGACGAAGACGGAATTGGGGATTAAACCCTTTTCTTGTCAGAAACCACTGGTCCATGTTTATTAAAATCTGTATTTAAAAATAATAAATATTACGCTCCGTATTTTATTTAATTGAGCACTCTGCTGGTATTTCCCTTTTATTCTTTTTTTAGTATACCCTTATACTTTATATATATATATATATATATATATATATATATATATATATATATATACATATATATATGAACTGTCTTGTAAGCAAAAACCAATGAACGCTGAAATCACCAATACAAATAATTACATAAAAATACAGTAAATAAGGTGATAAAAATCGTACATATTTCTAGACAGGGCGTCTTGGTCCAATGGTAAAGACACTGGACTATAAACATCAATACCGAAGGTTCGATCCTTGTCTAAGTTAGCCAGAAACACGTGTCCATGGACTATATTTATCTACGGATAAAATCAAAAAAATATATATATTAACGAAAAATACGTCCTATAAAGTTAAGGGTGACTAACAATGCGATTTTCTGCATCTTAATCACTTAGGAAGTGAGACAATCGAAATAATAGTAAGCAACAAAAACAATGAACGTTGCAATAAGCAATAAAAATAATTACATAAAAATACAATATATATATATATATATATATATATATATATATATATATATATATATAAGGGCCCACTTTCTAGTTTATATTATATATTTAATAGTTTTTAACACCAATATGTAGTTAAAGCACAATAAATTGTGTTGTACTATTAAAAGAATTTCCAATGCTATTGATGTTTACAATTCATTTATTTATTCATTTTCATGATCGCTTATGTTTAAATTTTTTTGTAAACATGACGTAAATCATGAAATCTATGACGTCACTTCAAAGCTATAATTAGTTTGTTAAGGCAATATTTTAAGATCTATTTTAAGAAAACTATAATAGCTCAGGTTGTAGAACATCTGACTGAAGATCTCTATATTTCCGTTTCGATTTCCGGTCATGGCATCTGCTTTATTTGTTGAGAATGTATTATTTAGTATTAATATTTAAATGTTGAATTAAATAACGATAATTGAATTATCGTTTAATAATAATAATCTATCGTGATGATGTAAAGCTCAATATATTGAATAGAGCAATTAATTTTAGAGGTGAAAGATGAGAATAAAGAATTGTAAAGATACAATATTTATTAAAACATCAAAAGTTCAGAGCAAGGAGCTTCATATCCTTAAGGCTCCTTGCTCTGAACTTTTGATGTATTAATAAATATTGTATCTTTACAATTCTTTATTCTCATCTTTCACCTGTAAAATTATTTAGTATTAATGCAATATTTTCCATTTCTTGTGACTGACGAACAGAAAGACACACAGAAACACACACACATACATACAGAAAAATTGCCCCTTTATATCATGTGTGGACTAGTGCACAATAGATGTTTACCCTTAAATACATAATTAATTCTAGAATATCAGAATGCCGTCTTAAGATGGAGAACAAAAAGAAAAAAAACTAGTATTGTTGGAAAAGGAGGAGTTAGGTCACAGTTAGAACGTATTCTGCTAAAGAGTTGTTGATATGAAATCGACAGCTTGTTTCGCTCTGATACTACCTTTATTTAACGAACCGTGAATAAATGAGTAGAAGATTGCAAGAAAGCCTACAAGGTAAATTCCCCTTATAATATTTGAGGTGATAGTAAAATGTAAAAAATAATTTAAAAAAAGATGAAAATAACAATTGGAAAGAAAAAATAAAAGAAAAATGATTCTAGGTTCTGTTTCCGACATGATATGCGTGTTGTTGGTAGTAAACGAGCGCGCACCGACCCAACCCTCTTTGTAGGAGTCCGGGATTCATGTAACCCATGGTAAGCTTTTGGTTAATAGTCTTCAAGTAATGCAATTAATCAGTGTAGCGGATTGACAATAGGCGATCACGTTAATCAGATGGGATGCCAGGTTGCTCCCCTTAGCAAATATAGAAGAACAATATTCCCAGTTTGATTCGGTCGGCAAATCGTAGCTATTGCGAAAAAGCCTTTTAGCGAGTCAAGAAATCTCGGTGTGATTTACAATGGTGTAATCAAATAAAACATATTTTATTTCCACTATATGCACACCATTTCCAATATATTGTACACGTAGCTGTCGACGTATGACCGCAATTGGTTACGATCAACCGCTCGTAAATCGATTTAGACGTAGGTCGGCCATATTAAGTTAGTTTAAGAATATAAGATTGTGTAATGATATTGTATTCATCTTGAAGTCATAATTCATCAACATTTTCTCAGCTCATTATTTTTATAATCAGATTTAAGTCATATATTATTGGTATTATTTCCTCATAACCTTTAGAATCATTGTATCCCGCTGTGTTATTAAAAGTAATATTTGATTTTCACCTTTTTTCCCCGAGTCAAACCATCTAAACCGAGCTCAATGGAGACTCAACGGGTCACGTTATTTCCAGTATTTATTTATAAATTACTTCTAGTATTCATATATGAATGCTTACAAATTCGTAAAATTAAAAAATATCGCTTGAAAGTCCCATGAAAGTGTTACAGAGAGAAAAGACGACAAATGAAAACAAGACGAAATCAGGTCAGATGAAACAGGCAATAAATGTGCAGGAAGATCAAAATCAAGTTGTCTCGCGTGATTTGGGATTTGGGACTAATTCTCTACCGTTCGAGACTTACGAAATTAGAGCTCTTCGGTGGAAGTTGGCACTGGCGGCAACATGTTTATCCGAACCACCCTAAAAGATATTCTAAATTTGTATTATTATTACACAATTAAAATAATCATTAATTGAATAATCATGGCATTCTTTTCAGATAAATGTTTTAAATTATTAGAGAAAAGGGTTTAGATGTTTTGTTTTACAGCATATCGACCCTTTTTCGGGTTATTGAATGCCGAATGCGGTCATTTTGGTAAAAGATTTCATGCTTCAAGTTCTTTATATCTTCAAACATTTATTCATGGTTTTTTATTTGGTTGTTTTGTTTTACTGCATATTAACCCTTTTCGGGTTATTTAATTCTGAATACGGTCATTTTTGGTAAAAGTTTTCATGCTTCAAGTACTTTATATCTTCAAATATTTAATCATGGTTTTTGATTTGGTTGTTTTGTTTTACGGCATATCAACTCTTTTCGGGTTATTTAATGCCGAATCAGGTCATTTGGGTAAAAGTATTTATGCTTCAAATTCTTTATATCTTCAAATCATTATGCATGGTGTTTGCTTTAGTTGTTTTTTTTTTATGGGATATCAATCCGTTTTGGTTTTTTTAATGCTGAATCGGGTCATTTTGGTAAAAGTATTTATGCTTGAAGGTCTTTATATTTTCAAATATTTATTCATGGTGTTTGGTTTAGTTGTTTTGTAGAGGAAAAATATTGTTTTTGTTTTTTTGCTTTTCAGAACATGATTGAGTTTGGGCAAAGGGAACGGAAAAAATAATAACATCAATGTTTGGTGCATTTTAAGTCAGAAAGCCGGTATCTTCAGACAGCATTATCTGGTAGCACCATAATGAGAGAAAATAGCCACCTTAACGAGCATATATACGCATATAAGTACATCTGATTCGTTACATAGGGAATATCTTCATTTTTATCGCTCTATGAAGTTAAGTATTGTTTAATGGAAATCGCTCCAACCCAGTCATGAAGCCACTTGATGTAAATAGCTAAAGAATACTAGTTGATGGTGAAAAATTAGCAAACGATAAATGTTAGATGAATATATTCTGATCCAGAAAACAGCAATTCTTCCTCTTTTGTCAGAAGCATCGCTTGTGGAATGTGAGGACTAAAGGACACAACGACAGAAGCGAGAGTTACGAGCTTGCCGAAAGTAAACCCAAGGTTCAATTTCTAGCCTCCTTTGTATATGATTAGATATTTCTATGTATATGATTAACTCATTATGAATTTTTGAACACAGGGAATAGGCGTGAGGATAAGTAATGTGGGATAATTGAGTTTAATTTAGTTTTATGAAAATCCAGATACGTTCGATTTTTTGTGAAATTTTAAAAATAGGTAATATACATAACTTAATTAATATTTTTAAATTTCAGTTTATTTAGTGTATTTTAGGGCGGTTAGTGGGTCTAATATGGGAACAACTTCTCATTAGAAAATGCAAATATTTCCGCTTTGCATTAACTTTGATTCACAGTCAACAGCAATTAAGCAAGATTCCTTGTATTTCAATTCTTTTAAATACATCTTAAACATAAATTGTACATTTTAGACATTTTCTCGAATCAAAATCATGTAATAGATTTGGATCAAAATTGGAATAAGGATTTTAGACATAAAGTTTAGTAGCATTATATGTTGATTTAAATTTTCGTAAGGAATATAAAACTGGTGCAAAACTGTTATGTTCTAGGAATTCCTTTTACGTGTCCTGGGACGGGTATTATTCTGGTTACTTATATAATACAACGACAGCCTCAGGTAGTGTTGTTTTTATATTAATATACTCAATAGGAAACTGAGCCTATTTTAGTAAATATAGACGTATGTTCTCAGAAACAAGACCCTACCCCTTTTTAGTACATTTTGCAATCATACCCATGAATTTTCATTGGTTCATGCCTGCGTATGCTATTAATTTTTACACTCCTAAATACTTACACAACGTTTTCCATACATCTAACTTGAGTCCGGCTCCTCCCACCCACCTAGTTACTGAGACCACACCCAGAGGTTATGAACTGTCACCTAGAATATTTTTCAACGTCCAACTCTACATAGCAAGCCTTAATTGATTAAGACTAGTTTAGCTTTGTTTTTTTAAGGTAATTAATTTTTTATTCCATAAAATAATACCACCCCGTCTTAGTAATATATTAACTGTGGTATACGCGACTTCAGAGCATTCTGGTTAGAAAGTTATTTTTGTAGATAAAACCGAAGAGTCATACATTTGATAGGTTTTCAGTTGAGTAATGGTTATTTTCACTGTGAATTGGCCGATATTTTTTAATAATTTTATTTTCAAATTATATTTAATTGGTTTCAAAGAGGTCTACACGCTAGGTTTTTGATAATTTTCCAGCCTTTTCTTGAATTTTCGAATGAACAGAACCTCCCTCGCGATATTTAAGTTGTAGGAGACCGCCACACCCAATTCTACTATGATCGTAGCTGAAAACAAAGAAATATGTGGGGTTTGCCGGAAACGGATATAACACTCTTCCTTGCCTTTCTCCCAGGAGAAGTTTGATTTTTCTAGTGTTATCTTAAATTTTTTTTTCAGATAACATTTCTTAATGTACTGCCGATCGCCTGGCATTCTTCCCAAATATTCCCAGCTGGGTTGGGTCTGTTTGTGAACTCCCGGTTTCCATTATGTCACAATAAGTCTAAATTTTGCTAATTAGCGGACAAATCACCTCCGTGGTTTAAAACAAAGAATTCGCCGTAGCGTTTAGATGAACGCGAAAACTCATTTCTGATTAAGACATTCAGTTTCGTATACATTCTCACTATGACATAACAAGACTTTACTTAAATAGAAAATAAAATATTGGTATTCATTTGAAACCACACTAAAACACCCGTAAGAATCAGCTGATTGTAAATTGGTTTTCCTCGACTTATAAGGAGACAAGTAGACACCCCCATACATCTTTGCTTTTGAAACTTATACAGAAAAAAGAAAAAATCTAAGGGACACACTATTTTAATTATCTTCAATTAATAATATGAGCTATTCCCCTTGCTGATTTTGATTTTTTGCTCATAATTATAAAACTGTTTACATACTGCTAGTTGTTCAGGCGAAACTACATATTTTTCTTTTACATAAACTATCACAAAGTACGTTATTATAGTGACAATTTTTACGTCCAACGGTTTAAATTCACAAAATAACTTTATGTTATATATCATGTTATGTGTATATATTTATACATATATGTATTTCTATAAGAATCACTCCTAAACAAATGACTCGATCATTTTGAATTATTGAATATATATTCTAGGAAACACAGTGAATAACGTGGGCAGATCATTAATTTTTTTTTTCGAAAACTTAATCATTTCGGAGTGGTGACCTTGAAACATCATTCTACACCCCTAAAAATGGAGAAAAAAAACTAATGCTATTCATATTGCCTATACCCGTCCTACGTCAAGTATTAGGCTAGTATATATATATATATATATATATATATATATATATATATATATATATATGGTCCTATTATCCGAGTGATGTGTACATCTAAAACAGTGTGCATACAAAACACAAAGGTTAATAGACACTCGTTGTATCAGAACAAACTTTCTTAAGGGTCATTAAACTCACTGTGAATAGCTTGCGTGATTTTGACGAAAGTCCGGTTCACAGGTTAAGAGAGTGGCCCCATCTCTCTTTTCTATAAAGCCTATCAACCGTGTGTGTCCGTTCATAACCAGTCATGGGGGGGGGGGTATCTGTATTAGGACTTATCAGTCTCCCTTAGCGAGCAGGAGGTTCCTTTTGTGCTTCATCTCTTTTCTGTGCTACACAGACCGATGCTCAATATATATATATATATATATATATATATATATATATATATATATATATATATATATATATATATATATATATATATATATGTATGTGTGTGTGGGGGGGTGTATAGACCCCCTGCAGTGTTATTATGAGAAAGCAATATGGGAAAGCCAATTTAACACCATTTTTCTTCTTGCTAGTAAAAACCGAGCGAGCGGAAAATTGTCTCATTGTGAGGTGTAACTGATCCGTTCGTATATATATATATATATATATATATATATATATATATATATATATATATATATATATATATATATATATATAAATATATAAATTGATAATACAAAAAAGTAAATGAAGCTTTGTAGTTCCAACGGGACAAAGGAAAGAAATGATTGAACGGAATATAAATCTAATCCACGTACACACATGGAAGTAAATTTCATGTTACTTGCAGCTTCACGCCATTGCTGTTATAGTGAACACCCTGCGGTAAAAAATACGAGAGAAATAATGCTTCGCCGTTTTTACACTCCCAATTTATCTAGATATATTACTAAATTATTCATATGAGAAACATTGAATTACGTCGGTAATTTAGTTTTTTCACATGATATTTATTGTCATTACTCATGACCTAAAGAAATAAAGGCATCTACCATTGCATTTTTATTATATAGAGAAGAATTTCTTTCAAAATTAATTTCAGGTGGTGGAGTATGCCTGGAGTGGTTGTCTGACTTCCTTCCACCACTTGAAAGTGGTTTCCTGTGAAGGATTGAACAAAGGCACGTGTTTTACTCGCTAATATTTTCATGGCGATATGTGGTACACACGTAGATATATACATTGGTCTATATTATATAGTGGAAGATATATATATACACATTATATATATATATATTATATATTATATATTATATATATTTATATATATATATATATATGTGATTTTATGAAGGCTTACCAAAGCATTCCTTTCAAGACACCAATGATCACCATTAAAGATATTTTTTCTTACAAATACTATTTATTCAAATTAAATTTAAAGATATTTTTTCTTACAAATACTATTTATTCAAATTAAATTTGAATAAATAGTATTTTTCTTACAAATACTATTTATTCAAATTAAATTTGAATAAATAGTATTTGTAAGAAAAAATATCTTTAATGATGATCATTGGTGTCTTGAAAGGAATGCTTTGGTAAGCCTTCATAAAATCACATATTAATGCTCTGTACTCTGTAATCGAGTATCATCGAGCTTGTTTTTTTATTGGAACAACCCCGGTCTTCACTGAATGATCTATTTTATAAGTGAAAAATCTAAATCTCTCTCTCTCTCTCTCTCTCTCTATATATATATATATATATATATATATGAGAGAGAGACAGAGAGAAATAGATATGGATAAAGATTATATAGACACGGAGATAGATATGAACATATATAGATAGATAGATAGATAGATAGATAGATAGATAGATAGATAGATAGAAACAATCATAGTGATGTTCATTCAACTAATTCAACTATATGTATATATGAGATCGGTCTGGACTTGAAGTGCTTTGTGAGGTATGGGCGAAAGATGCATGCATATATTTTGTTATCGTGTAACATTATATCGTCGGTGTATATAGCCGTAAGCTTAGCTTTCCACAACCATTGCATTTTTGTTCACATGTATTGGTTTACGAATTCTTATTCAAGGTCGTTCAGCTATGAACACTGAGGAAAGAACGTTTAACACCGAGCAACAAACATCAACATATTGAAGCAAACTACATATTCACCTGATCTGGCGCCATGTGACTTTTAATTTCCCTCAAAGAGAATCTCAATGAGAATTGTTTTGAAGGCGTGAATGACATCAAGAGTATCGTATCGACAGAACTGAGAGGCATCTCAGAACGGTCTTCTCAGCTATGCACAGAAACGTGGCAGAGCAGAATAGAAAAGTCTATTAGAATTGAGGGGGGGTGGTATTTAAAGGGAGAAACCAGTTCGTTTGTTGTTTTGGATTGAAATTAATTGCTTTAGAAATCAGTCCTAATCTCAAATAAATTATATTTAAATATTTGTGAAAATTGCACTACATATGTAAATTATGTAGTTGGACTTTTACCGAGATTTTCAGATGAATTAAAATAATATTATTAAAGTTATCCATCATTTTACATATTTCAAGTGCCCAAAATTAGGGAACAAAATATCATTTTTAACTAAATCACATTAAAAGGGCAAAATACTTTTAATATTTGGTACTTCCACCTTTGTTATACATAACTGCTGCGCATCTACGACTGCAGGATTTCACTAAATCTTGACATTGGGCCACAGTTATCTCGGCCCATTCATCTTTCAGTTTCAGCCACAAGTCTACGATGTTTTCCGGATTCTTTGCCATAACATTCTGTCCTAGAGTCTTCCATAAGTTTTCTATAGGGTTCATGTCCACTATGACTATGCAATTCCTAAAGCTACATAGAAAACGGAGCTGTTAAACTTGAAACAAAAGGGAGAAACTAGCAACGCTTGTTGAAGTCAGTGTCCCTAATGATGCTGGCTTAAACAGAGCTGAAAGGGAAAATATAACAAAATATCAAGGTCTTATGCACAACATGAAAAGAAACTGAAATCTATACATCATTCTAGTAACTATAGGGACAACCGGACTAATGAAAAATATTTTTTACTCCTGGACTAGGAATCTGCGCTAAGTTGATCTAGTACGACCACTCACTATCTTCTAATCTAAGGGAATGAGCTGAAGACGAAATTATATTTATCAATAGATTAAAAAAAACAACTATATGCTCGATTGTGTTTTTGGCTTCAGAGATTAATAATTATCTATATAATTAAACGCTAAGGTAATTTCATATCCGTGCGTACGTTATCATTCTCCGCCCCTTTTAAAAAGATGGAATCGTACGATCGCTCAAAATGCAATTCAATTTTTTTTCTTTTTTAATTCAATCTGATGACACTGTTGTGTTAATACAACTTCTTGGCCTTCGGCTAAGATCAAAGTATAGTATATATCCACATATAGTAGAATAATATCAAAGTATAATATATATCCACATACAGTAGAATAATATCAAAGTATAGTATATATCCACATACAGTAGAATAATATCAAAGTATAGTATATATCCACATACAGTAGAATAATATCAAAGTATAGTATATATCCACATATAGTAGAATAATATCAAAGTATAGTATATATCCACATACAGTAGAATAATATCAAAGTATAATATATATCCACATACAGTAGAATAATATCAAAGTATAGTATATATCCACATACAGTAGAATAATATCAAAGTATAGTATATATCCACATACAGTAGAATAATATCAAAGTATAGTATATATCCACATATAGTAGAATAATATCAAAGTATAGTATATATCCACATACAGTAGAATAATATCAAAGTATAGTATATATCCACATACAGTAGAATAATATCAAAGTATAGTATATATCCACATATAGTAGAATAATATCAAAGTATAGTATATATCCACATACAGTAGAATAATATCAAAGTATAGTATATATCCACATACAGTAGAATAATATCAAAGTATAGTATATATCCACATACAGTAGAATAATATCAATGTATAGTATATATCCACATATAGTAGAATAATATCAAAGTATAGTATATATCCACATACAGTAGAATAATATCAAAGTATAGTATATATCCACATACAGTAGAATAATATCAAAGTATAGTATATATCCACATATAGTAGAATAATATCAAAGTATAGTATATATCCACATACAGTAGAATAATATCAAAGTATAGTATATATCCACATATAGTAGAATAATATCAAAGTATAATATATGTCCACACACAGTAGAATAATATCACGAGGTCAACGTTTATGCCGGAGGTCGATAGAATGTCACAACATCTTACAATGATTTTGGAGATAAACTTTCATAATCAGATATATCCTGAAACTACATTAACCAGAAAACTAAGACAAGTATGTTTTAGTTTGAACAAAGGTGGCGCAATAAAATCGTAGGGGCTGCGCACGCGCCTGACATTAATACAATGGGACTGTTTTAAAGTACGACAGCAATATACAACAACTGAAGGTTACAAGTGTGGGATTTCAACGGGCCCCCTAGTTTATGTATGATACGCGTGTACTTTAGTTTGCTTGTACGTTTTCAACTTCCACACTCATTAAAAAAAACATATTTCACCTCAAACAAGGCAGGCCACCACTCTAGACGTAAGCAGTTACTGAGAATTAGGGTGTAGGTTTTGGGTGTCATTCTTAGTTGGGAGCAGTTTAGCGAAATGTATGTTTGAACAGTCTGGGAAACAGGGAGCAGGGAGGGAGTTCCAGAGGCCGGCAGCACGAGGAAAAAAGCTATTGGAGTAGAAGGTTCTCCGACATCTGGGGACCTATACAGTGAATGGATAGGGTTTAGCTGATTGTCGAGTTGGTCTAGTGTATTTACGTCGAGGGGGGTACTAGAGTAGCAAGTTCATTGGAGCACAATCCATTGAAGTATTTTTAAAACAAGCACAAGGATGCAACATTGTGGCGATGGGACAAGGGCTGAAGCTTGCTTGATGGATAGTGAGGGACCTATTAAGTTGGCGACTCTTTTTGGACCTTGTCTAAAAGGGAGAGACTAGTGGATGATGCACCGGTCTAGATGTGGTAACAATACTCCATGCATCGACAGATGGTGATTTTGTTGAAAAAATGATGAAAAGTATCTGGGCTCTCTTGATGGAAAAAAATTAAAATTTTACCTTTTTTAAATAATGAATTGAACCCACATAGAATAAATTCTGGTAAATATAATGATATCCTCGTCGACTTCAAATTGCATTCGTTTGATTTATTGAAAGGATATTCAACGGACACTTATTTTTTTACGGCAATAAAGAAACTATTTATTCTAAAAAGATCTATAAAACTTCATACTTAAATTGATAAATAAATTAAAAAAAACATTAGTTTATTATCTTACAAGGATCTTACGGTAAGAAGAATCATAAGACAGTAAGGAAGAACCTTGGAATTTCCACAGGCCACTGCTAATATATATATATATATATATATATATATATATATATATATATATATATATATATATATATATAGTCATCCACATACAGACTGTTTCGCTGTATCACAGCTCTTCAGTGCGGCTAGACCAGTCATTGCTTGAAGCCGGGATTGGGCGCCTCTTCCCCTGCGCTATCATACAACACTGACTGATTGTAAGTAATATCTCAATGTAAACATTGTCAACTGCCGGGAGCTCGAATTAGTTTTACCCAATGAGCTATGCCTTAAAGCTAATGGCAGTTGGCGATATCCTTACAAATAAGCTCTACCTAAGAATGGAGCTTTCATATAGTCATCCACATACAGACTGTTTCGCTGTATCACAGCTCTTCAGTGCGGATATATAAATATAAATATATATATGTACATATATATTTTTATATATATATATATATATATATATATATATCTTAGGTAAACAAATTTACGACATATACATTTACATACATTCCAAAAATTTTACATAAACATCAGTTTTACGTACGATCGTTTCTGAGACAATATAGGTTTTTATTGATATCAAGTCTTTTCATCAACACAGGATAACTAACTTTGAAGGTAGAACATAGTATAAAGAACATAGTATAAAGACTAGCGTACACTTCTCTAAGTTATACAGCAAATTCGATAGGATGCAGGAGAGGTTAGGTATGGTAATTACAAGCCACTTCTAACAGTGCACAAATCAATGAAATCGAACATACAAAGAGGCAAAATAGAGGAAAGAAAGACTGCCAGAGTATAAGTATGGGAAAAAAACCTACATCAATAGAAAAAAAGATGAGTACTTTAAGTAAGTTAACAACAAGTTATAATTTATAGCGTAATGCTATACTCTATGCCACGCCTATTAAGTTCTTTTGACGGCTTGCTGATATGACCGCTGGATTTGCCAATTAGACGTTACTCTACTATCCCATTTCTACGGCAATGCGTGTTGGACACATCGGTACACACTCCGACTACTGAGTCAAATATGACTTCCGCATTGGAGTTCGAACCGTGTGACTGGACGGGATTGTCTCCCCCCAGACTGATGATTGCACGTTTGGCATGAAACACATGTGTATATGGGTTAATTTTGAAATATTATATATATGTATATATATATATATATATATATATATATATATATATATTTCAGTCACGAAAAAAATGGATAATCTTTGTGAGGATGTCGGAGTGGGCAATATAGTGAAACAAGGGTTGCACACTTTTGAACGGGTATAGATTTATTCAAGTGGAATGAATAATAATAAAACTAATTTAGTTTTTTTAATAAATTATCTATTAACTTATTAAAAATAAGCTTTTTTGTTTTTTGTTTATTGCGTTCGATGCGGACTTAAAAAAAAGAAGTATTCCAAGGAAAGCTAAGTTCAAGTGCGTCAACTTAAACGGAAGTTATCATTTGAATTTCACAAACATAATTTTGAATGTCAAACTATATATATACATCGTGTAACCTCCCCCTCTCTAAAATTATAGATTATATATGTTTCCAATATCCCCCTCCTCAATTTACATCATAAATAACTTATTTCCTCCTCTCTAAATATGTATTAGATATGTTGTAGCTCTCTCTATATGTATATTTGAATTGGTGAGTGTAGATTTCTCTTTTCTCATTTTCAAAGATGTAATCACCTCAATTGGATGCTTGACAATACCAGAAGGTTGAAATAAATTATAGCACCGGTGATTATGTGATTCTGTGATACTTTATTTTATTATATATATATATAGTGTGTGTATATTAGAGAGAGAGAGAGAGGGGTGAAAATAAGCATCTAACATTTTTTTTCGATTGAGATGCACTGAAAAATAAGTAAGAATTAAGCTTGTATTTCTCATAGATTAAGACTTCCTAACGGGCTAAAATAGAGCTATTATATGCCTTAAGTATTATTAATCTTAATAAATATCAGCTGGGGTCTGTCCAATGACAACGACAAGAGGTTATGAGATGGGCACATCTGTTATTATGCTGACGAAGTCTTTCACTTAAATAAAACAAAAAAGGAGAGAAAATAGCACGCACAAAGGCCCGAAGCCGTCGAGGGTCCTATAAATCATCGGGCAAATACAGTTCTGTCAACAAGAATTAATGATTCATCTTGACCCTCCCTCCGACAAACATAGTTGTACTCAACCTCACAGCAGGACGATGTGCGCCACATTACACCTACTCGACAACCATCAGCAGGACATTGGACGTAGATCAATGTTACCTTCAACTGTAAAGAAAATCGTTGAACTTCAAATTAAAAGAAGTTACGGCTTATCTTCGGAATGATCTTTTCTATGTTTTATTGGTCTCTATATTTTCATATTGGTGTTGCTTTTAGTAACAGTAACCAGTCTCTCCATTTTGTGTTATGTATTTTTCTAGTCCTTTTAGAATGTCGCCTACGCAATCTCAAATACTACGAGTCGTCTTCAGTTCATAATAATTTACTAGTTCATTTATCGAGATGCCTGAGTTACCTTTTGTCCAGTTTATGAAGAGTTCTGAGCACTTAATCCAGATGTTTATTCCTTTAATATTGTTTCTATTATATAGGATAGTTCCAAATGTCTAGATGTTTATAGGTATCGCGTTCACCAAGTGATCTTATCATCTGTAGTGGAAGTTCTGTTATGTATATTCTAAAAACGTCACGAAAAAGAAGATTGTGGATATTTGTAAATTATTTGTAATCTGGAAAAGTACCCTGAAAATCCTTTTATATCAGACCCATATTTGCTGATAGGTCTAATGAATAATACGATCTGAGCATACACTGTGTAATACGAAAAGGTGATCCTAATTATATGTTCACTGTATTTATCTACAGTGGTGTGAGTTAAAGGATGAGGACTTATTACTATTGGGGTAGTCACTCCTACTCCGGCGCTGGCACACCGCACAAAGAGGAAACGGCTGAGAGGATAAAATATACAAATTGGCGAATTCGAGCGAAACTGGTTTTATTTTCATACCAATAAACGACTAAACCGCCTATAAAGCAGAATTCTATATTTTATTTACAGCCAAAAGATAGGGATATTTTTAAGAATATATATATATATATATATATATATATATATATATATATATATATATATATAGAGAGAGAGAGAGAGAGAGAGAGAGAGATAACATATATTTTATAAAAAGCTATAGGTAATATAAATTATATATATATATAATAACAAGCAGTACTAATAGCTTCATTGCGAGTTCCAACACAGTTTGTTGTTGTAGATCACTGTCGCTGCTCGTTGTAAAAATACACGCCGACTCGGTATTTACAAAGTTAAATTCCTACTTAGTAATTAGCTAATTTGCGGTGGCCAACGGGGGAACGCTCTTGACTACGAATCAGTGGCGATTTGAGATCGGAGTTCGAGCCCGCCGACCGTCGGAAATTAACTTCCTGCACTGAAGAATGTGTTAGCATGAAACATCGATGTCTGTAGGTAATAAATAATCAATATTTATTTATAAATAATATATGTATATATATATATGGGTATGTATATATATATATATATAGGTGTGTGAAAATATATGTTTTTGTATATAGTTTCTCTCCTTTATATGCACCAACCTTTTTCGATGATTGTTAACATATGACAACAGAGAAAATATAAGTAAACAACAATTTGCTGCATCTCAAAAACCAAGATTTTATTCATCTCACCACTTATTTGTTCAAAACAAGAAACCCTGTGTACAGTTACGGATTCGTTTCATTCAACAGAAAATCAACCGATATTTGTATGTCAATGGACTCATTAGAAAACTAGAAAGTTCTCAATCAGAAAAAAACAATCATTACGATGCAACAAACAGGAATCCAAACTCAAACATTTACATCGAATTCATCTCCATTGAGAGAGATTCAGAAATCGTTACCTAGACAGAGCAGCCATCTTGTCCAATCTCTCTCGATGGAGATGAATTCGATGTGAGTTGATTGTAAATAATTTATTCTAACTTTTAAATCTCATCTTAGTTGTCTTTTTTATCCCCAAGTCAGTGGAAAGTTACAAATGTGTTTAGTAACCACTTTTCAGATCATCGGATGAGGAACAGTTACCCTCGGTATTCGTTTGCTTAACGGGCTGGATTTTTAGTGTTTCCGGTTGAATCAAAGTACAGTTTTATTTGTAATAATAATAATAATAATAATAATAATAATAATAATAATAATAATAATAATAATAATAACACACACATATATATATATATATATATATATATATATATATATATATATATATAATAGTTTAAAATGAAGTAATGAAATAAGGTGTCAATCAAATTTTATTAGAATTCAAAGTTCAAGCAAAGTATCCTTAAGTCCTTAGCTCATGAGTTTTCAAAGATAATTCTTCTCTTCAGAGGACCATTACCGCAGTTATACTACTACAGGTAATAAAATTACGCTTTGAAAATATATAAAATTATATACACAAATACATAAAAATACATAACATCAAACATATCAACCCAAAAACATACTTTTTGTTGAATCCATACAGTTCATCCAGGTCATACACATTGAGAAGCATACTCGGGAAAGACATTACTCCAAGTTACAAGCAGCAGTCCATATACGTGAAATTGAAGGGGCCGGCAAAGTTGTCCAGTCGCGAAATGTGTCAATATTCAATGTTAATGATAAATAAATCAATATATATATCAATATATATAGTCTCGGAAGTTTCTCAACCATTAAAACTATATATAACACTTATACTAATTATATATATATATAAAAAATACATGTATATATATATATATATATATATATATATATATATATATATATATATATATATATATATATATATATATATAATTTTTAAATATTTTTAATATAAAACTAAAACTAAAAATACATTAAACCATAAATTCACCTAAAAAGTAGTGTAATGGATTCGTCCGAACACTTTAAAATACAGCAACATTTGTGTAATTAACGAATACATTCTATTAGACACAGACAAACAACACAGCAGGACATTTTTTAATAACTAATATAAGTTAGCTAAACATTTATCTAGAACAAAACTTAGATCTAATACACGGAACGTTTATGTTTTTGTCCTTTAAGGGAAGTATGGTGTGATCAACTCTGCTGGGAAGCCATGAAATAAAATACTGTTTTGTTTTTAAATTCCCGAAACAGTTTTTCATGGTAAACAACTGATGATCCCTTAAATAATGTTAAGACTAGTGTAAATTCTTGGAAGCAAACAAATATAGCAACAACAAAAAATAAATTGACTTACATGAGTGATTATCTATTGAACAACTTGGGACTAAAATGTTTTTTTTGTTGTTTTTTTTTGTTTTTCCTTATATAGTTTTAATGGTTGAGAAACTTCCGAGACTATATATATATATATATATATATATATATATATATATATATATATATAAGAGAGGGAAAGTTATTGCCACTTCTTTATAGAATAAAGTTATCTCTACAAAATTGTAATGTCCAGTTGTAGGCACGAAGATTATATGCTGGAGAGAATTTTCGTGCGACCTGTAAAATTAAATGATTTGTTATGCATGAATTTAAGCATAAACAACACATTTTTTAAAATAAAGATCATTATAATGATATATATATATATATATATATATATATATATATATATATATATATACTTTCCCAACGTTTTTGAGTCACTGCTTCTTTTACGGTGTAATTTGAAAGCGGTCTACTTCACGCTTTGATGTTATGCTTATTTATCTAGTTCTTGTAATTTTCTTCTCGCTTGATATGATTGCTACCTTTCATGACTGACAATAGATTATCCTTCACAAAAGGACATAGTTAAGAGGTAAGGACCTCCTCATCCTCTCCCTACATTCTTCTTTTCAATCAGAAGCAAATAGAGAGTGTGTTTCTTTCTTCCTTTAGACCCTACCAACGATTGTCATAGAGGTTATACTTTCTTTTGTTTGTTTTAAGTTAACTGGAGTACCCATCTCACGGCGGGTTCATAAGACTCAGACACGCTTTGACCCCTTTAATAAGTGTAAAGAGATGAGAACCTCGGAATACTTCAAAGGGTTCAAAAGGCTGTGGGGAACCTATGAGAAAATAGAGCTTACACCACTGAAGTTATGTACGTAGAAAGTTTTTAATCCTAGTTCATAACTGATAACCTTCATTAAAAGATATGATATATATATATATATATATAATAATACTCTAAGGGGATGTCATCTTCGTACGTATAGTATCACCCTTTACACTTTTTTTAAAAGATGGGATCGCCCGAGCGCTCAAGATTTATCTATTTAAAGAACATTTTTCAGCAATAATTTTACGGTAAAAAGCAACAGTGTATTTATTTTGAAACGATTTAAATTATAATAATACATGGATTAAATAAAACGAATGAAACTTTCCTTCTATTTATTTAAAAGAAAATATTTAGCAGGCAATTATATTTATGGTAAGAAGAAAGATGATATTTCTTGTTTTAAAAGGATATAAATTGTTACAATTTTTAATAAATAGGGAGTATACATATTCGTTTAATTTACTTAAAGAATATTTAACTGACAAAAGCAACACATTTTACAGGCGAAGAAAGAGACATTTTGTTGTCATATAATATTAACCCTCTTAACGCAGCTGGCCCAAAATTGTGACAAGTCTACCACCTCTAATAACAGACGATACTACATGCAAAACTGGTTTTATTTGCAATATAAGACACAATAGAAAAAATATACATAATAAATTCAGCAATTGCCTAATATTTTCATGAGAAAATGAAAATTATCAATTAGTGGATGGTGAGTCTCATTATAAGTTCAAGATGGCCGCCATCCCAATATGCAAATCAGTCAAATCTTACAATTTATTCTGCTAGTACTTCTTATATGCTACAAATGTCATGTACATTGTTTGCGCATACAATGAGATGTTATTTTTTTTACAAAATCAGTGGTCAGAGGCTTAAACATGACATAAATATATTAACAGTAAATTATACAGAAAGATGAAGACAGCAACCGTGGAATTTCCACTACGTTCAGTTAGCAATGAGTTAAATATCATGAAATTCTAGGACTCAGTACAATTTCAGCTGAGTTGCCCATAGTTTATATTTAACTATCATTGGAGGCTCTAAACCATTTTCACTTGAATCTTTAGTACCACGACCCACTTTATAAGAAAATAAAGATAAATAAGTATGCTCGTATAAATCGATCGAAATATCTTGGTTCTGCTTTAGTGATGCGTTGCTGTTCTTATTATTACTAGTCTTTACATGCTTATCTACTATTCCATATAGTAATATTTTTTGACAAAGGGAAAGTAATATTTCATTTTGTATTAAATTTTGTATTTTATGTATTAAACTTGCTTATATCTATATAAATAAAATAGAACGTATGTTTGGGTGTTTGTATGCACACCTATACATTTCTCAGGTGAGCAACTTTAGAGTTTAAATTTCGGCCATTTGAAAATAATTCCGATCCGGACAAACTATTTTATAGAAGGAATTAAATCAAATTACATTTTGTTTTTCTTAACAAGTTCAGAATCAAATACGGATTTGAGGTGCAGAACGCTATCGATGACATAGAAACAATAAATTGACTAGCTTTACATGCATCTATATGAATAAATAAAAGCAATGCTTAGGTGTTATAGAAATCGATATGTTAACAATGAGAACATTAAAATCAGTTTCAGTAAGTGTTAAATGTTATACATAATCTAAAGACACCATTGATTGTTTTCTTTAATTCATGCTGTGGTCACTAAAGGCAATTACCAATTAGGACTATGAAATAACTAACATTTTAGAACTTAAAGAAACGAAATTCATTCTTTTAAATATATTTTATTCATTTCATAAAAGAAAAAGAAAATTATTAAAAGAATATCTCAGTGAAGAATGTATTTAAAAATATTTAACCATGTATATAATTAATAGAGAATTGAAGTTTGCTTGAAGCATTGCTGGGAATAGTAGAAGTATGTTTTTTAAAAGGCTGTGGGCAATGCAAATTCCGGATAGGATGTAAGCTGGAAGGCACAAAAATAATAAATCGAATTCGAAATGGGACTTACTATTTATTTTTTCTTAAAATCTTACATAACAGCAAGTGTGGACTTAGCTGTTTGTGTGATGTCCGGATGATTATTAAAAAACATTTATTTAATATTTCGCGAAAAAGAAACTTTCCTTTGTCAAAAATAATACACACCAGAGGAAAAATCCATCTATATGTATATATTTATTTTTCTTGACATTTGTAAGGTTTCAAATGATCAAATAAAAACGAAATTATCCAGTATTCGTTAAAGCCATTTGCTGTTTTACAGCTGCATGTTTTTGCCGGGTAAAACTAATACTTAACTCGCGCAGGAATTTCTATCTTTATTTCATAAGACTTCCAAGACGTTTATATGTTGTTTTATTTTTTACGTCATACTTAACTCGCACTAATGATGACAATAACAAATCGACTTTTGAAATTAAATCCAAACAACTAGCTGGGGTTTTTTACACCTTATTAATTATTTATGGTAACTTCTTGGCCTTTTTGCCAAGATCAAACTGTAGTATCTGTTCCGATGGATGATGCACCCTTTAGATCGGTATCGTCTTGGCCTTCGGGCCTTGATTCCGCCGGTCTGTGGGTTTGTCCTGTGCAGTTCTAGGAGGTCCACCCTCCCAGGCTTAGCCTCCACTCTTTGGGGTGGAGTAAGTTTATTGCTTACTGCCTGAGGTGCCCCTACTGGGGAATGCCGACGGGGCTGCCCAGGCAATTTTTAAAGGCTAGAGTGCTCACCTTCTCGGATGTTGGCTTTTCAAGCCCCACTTTCCCGACCCGACCTTGGGTCACATCTTACCTTGTGGGAGCAAGATAAAACTGGCCTTGTGCCTAATCTCCTGGGGAGGTAAATAGAGTAACACGCTATCATTTTCTTCTAGCTGTATTTAAATCGTAATGTTTACAGTAAAAAAATCGGCTGTTACTGCTGGCGTGCTTTAGACAATAGCCGCGTGTGCTTTTGGCAATAGCCGCGATAGTATATATATATATATATATATATATATATATATATATATATATATATATATATATATATATATATATGGCCGAATTAAGAACAATCGGGGAAATACTCTACGGATTGCCACCTGAAACCAGAATGATAGCTCAACGGTTTTAGGACCTCACGAAGAACATTTACAAACGAGAACGTTCCGTGACGTTCAACAACGCTTGCTTGGATAACCACTTGCTGCCTAAGTATACATATATATATATATATATATATATATATATATATATATATATATATATATATATATATATATATATATATATATATATGTATATTTGCTGTGTCATATACTTTTTCATTACTATAATTATTATTGATCTTACAAATAGATCAATAAAAATTACATAAGAGGTTATCTTTCCTATATTAACTGTGTTTTATAAAATAATACTAAAATATGATTATTTTTGGCTTAACTTCTATATTTGATGTTATTATCTATCTAAATTTAACTTATATATATATATATATATATATATATATATAGCAATGAAAGAAGTAAATAAACACCCCACAGCATAAGTAAGACATCTTTAAAGCTCCTGCTTCCTTTGTCGACGGCCAGCACATGGAGGCGTACACGGCAGCAGGATAGGTTTGATATATAACGAGTTCATCATGAAACGGGCCCAACAAACAATGGAACTATACGACTTTCAGAGGAGCCATATCAGAAGTCAATCAGAACGTGATGTTAATCAGTGTAAAATCGCCGAAAACGGATTTTTAAATTTTTATTTTTATTTTTTTAATTCGTTTAATTTTGAGTTTGGATTTTTTCGGATGGAGTTTTGGCACTTGGATTCTAACATGTTTTGATCGATTTAAGGTCTATTTTCACTGTTTGGTTTTTCTGGATTATAATTCCTGGTAATACTGTATGAAACATACCCATACGTTTGACTTTGATCTATGTAAAATATTTAATTTTTAACTTTTACTTGAAACTCTTAACCAAACCCAATCTCGTTGAATGAACTTAATACATACATTCTTCTTTCATGTCCCCCTGTTTTGATTTGGTATTCGATGTCTACCATTTTCAGATTTTTCATCTGAGAATAAATTGCTTTTTCGTTTTTTCTTCTATTTGCTTTATTATTATGAAAAAAATTATTTGATGTCTTGTAGATTTTTTTTTTTTATACATCTATGTTTTTTATTAATAGAGATATATAATATAATTTGTAAAATCTTTAACTATTTCTTTTACATTATTTTTCTATTGTACTCATTTTTTTATTATGATATAATTTTCTAATAATTATAGTTATAATTTTAATATTTATTTCGTTGAATATTTTTATGTTTACTATTATGAATTTTTTATCTTCAAATTATTTTAATTTTTCCTTGTTTTAACGTCTACTTTATTAGATTTGTGATTTATTATTATCATTTATTTTCATTTATTTTCTTTTGATCATTATTTTTATTATTTTATATTTTTTATTTTGTTTATTCTGTATTTACATATTTGAAATTTACTGTATATATTTTCATCCCTATTATTATTATTGATCTTACAAATTCAGTACTATTAACTTGCATGATAATAAGTTCTGTTTTTCCATATTGACTGAATATATGTGTTTTAAGTAATACTTAAATTTCATGCTTTTCAAACTTTACCTTTATAGGTGATGTTTTAAAAAGCGCTGACGAAGAGACCTTTTTGGAATCATCTAAAGTATAATACGAAATAAAAAAAATACAAATTGTCTTAGAAACGATTTCACGCCAAATAATTCAATTCTTGAAACTGATATGAATAATGTTCGAATTTAGTTTATCTCAACTTATCTTGTAATATCTCAGACTTATCTTAATAATAAACCATTGAGCTAATACTAATATCTGCAGTATCTGGAGTCTTTCAGACATATAATTACTATAGGTGTCTTATTCTATTGTTTACTTGTACTCTAATTAGGTCAAAATATATTGACTTTAAATTATATATATATATATATATATATATATATATATATAAATATTTATATATTTATACATATATACATAGAGAAAGAAAGAAAGAAAGAGAGAGAGAGGGGAGAGAGAGTATGAATACATATATATATATATATATGAAAATATTTGTTGTTGTTTATTATCTACGGACGTATACGTTTCATCTTTTTTTCAATCAAGACTCTTCAGCGTAGAAGTTTGACTATTCACTACTGGTCACACGATTCGAAACCCTGGATTATAAGTATTTTTCAACTCCAACCCAACGTCTTAAACCTCGCGGCCAATATCTGAACGGCTGATAAACTGTGGTAGATCAAATACATTTATAAGCGGCGATGACGACACAGGCATTCTACTTATATTAAGGAATGATGCATTATAAAGCAAATGACGTCACGCTGTATTTGCACTACTACTAAAGTGCTCTAAAGTAAGCTACACATAAACGTTTATGTTACGTTCCCGCAGGAAATAATCAGGATATTTAGCCTGATGATTTTATGCTGGATTGAACCATGAATGTTTTTATGTAATTTTTTACTCTCATTCACCCTTAACAAAGAACGTTGCCACTGAGACGTAAGGGGCTATTGCGAATTAGGGGCCATACCTACAGTGACACTCTAAAAAGGGAGTTGAGCAGCGAGATGTCTGTTTGCATTACATTGAAACCTCTGCATGTTTCTACAGTCAGGGAAGAAGAAAACAGGGAGAGAATTCCAAAGCTTTGTAGTTTGATGGAAGAAACTATAAGAGGTTATTTGCTATATATATATTATGATACTATTACTTAGCTCTACAAACGTATTGAGCACTGTTAAAATAAATAATGCAAATGCATATACACAATATATTACATTACCTTATAATATTGAATATGTATATACATGAAATAGTAGTAGCATAACTATATATATATATATATATATATATATATATATATATATATACATATATATATATATAAAATTGCACGATTGTTGATTTTCAAAATATTTCACTTTAATACATTCTAATCCGTGCTTCAAAAATGTTGATTTCCTTACTTAAAAAAGCGCCAATCTGCGCATAACATCGCCAGGACTAAACATATAACGTCTTAAGAACTCGACGTATATTCGACCCCTCAGGGTTAATACCACCAATATGAGGAGGAAGAAAAGAAGAAAAAAAACTATAAGATAGTCTCGCCTGACAAGGTTGTATTACAACAAAAATTCGCGAAAAAAAAATTAAATAAATGAATTTTTCATTTAAAATTGCACGATTGTTGATTTTCAAAATATTTCACTTCAATTATATATATATATATATATATATATATATATATATATATATATATATATATATATATATAATTATTGAGAAATTATTCCAGATTTTCTAAAACAATTTATTATTAGACACTTGTGTCTGCCCATTTCAAAGGGGTAATTCTCACTTTACAACCTTTTTCACTTGTGGTTAAATGGCAACCTCTATTGAAACAATCATATCCAAAGTTATGGTGAAAAATGAAAAGTGAAAAAGACAAAAATTGTGTATATAGTCATTAACGTTTCGTTTTTGTTTCAATACGTTATCTTAATGATAGATTTGAAGATAGAACAGAGGTCAATATTTAAAAATACGTGCTGCGTCTATGATAAGCATTTTTTTCACATCAGAGACGCACCAGGTATTTTCAAATGTTGACTTCTGTTTTTCTTTAAAACAGTCATCTTGTAAAAGTCTCGAAATAAAGACGAAACGTTAATGCATATATACATTTCTTTGGCTTTTTTCTTTTTTCTTAATTAGGATATATCGCCCCATAAGTTTCCTATTTCTCTTCGCCAAAATCTTTGAGCCATTAATCAATCAAGCGTTAGTCCACCACCTCGTAAATGCTTAACTTCTTTCTGACCGACACTATATAGATTTAAGCAATCCGATTCTACTGCGGATATACTAAACATCGTCTCTGAACGCATATACAATGCACTGGGCTGGACAAGGCTGAGTAAGCTAGGGCTGTAGGCCTTGATTTATCCAAAGCTTGTGATCAGGTCTGGCATGAAGGTCTTCTCATGAAATTAAATCATACGGTATTAATGGAGGAATACTTACTATAATCACATCCTTATTAGACAAGAGAAAAAATAAGGTTGTCCTCGATGGTCATACATCCAAATAACATGATATTAATGCAGATGTGGATTATAGATAGATCCTTGGACATACATGTTTCCTGATATTCATAAACAACCTCCCAGATTAAATTGTGTCGGAGATGGGTATGTTTGCTGATGGCATAATGCTCTATGTGGGGAAAACAAATGTTCACATATCTCAGGCAAGGTCTGAAACTTTAGAAAATGACCTTAAGTCTTTAATGGAGTAGGGACGTAACATTTAATGCTTCTTTCCTTTAACAATTACAAGAAACCTTCTCAACCACCGATTGCCATGGTTAATAGCACGCTAGCTGAGAGTTCATGATTCAAACTGCTCGGCATAACATCCACAAGCAAGATGAAATGGAACAAATAGATGCATAGAGTATTGTTGCCACATGTTGCCTGGTGCATCTACCACTAGTCTCACCCAATAAGACAGTGCCCATAAAAGGAGTCACCCATTTAATAGTTCCCGCACTGTCAACCAAGTTCCAACCCCTGTCCCATCGCCACAATATTGCATCCCTGTGCTTGTTCACAAGTACTTTAATGGAATGTTTTCTGACGAACAAGTAGCACATTTGGCCCCTCGATGGAAATTTACACGACAAACCAGACAAGCAGCAAAATCTCACCCTTCACTGTAGAGATCCCTAGATGCCGAAAACAGGATCTCAAACACAACGATCCCACTAACGCACTAGTCATACGCAGAAACAATTTCACCCACAATTTTGACTTTACAAACTGCACCCTCCTCAAGACCGACGTCGCAAATGCATCGAAAGCGCTATACTACTTCTCATCACCATCTAACATAAATGTCAGACTCAGATCTTATTCCTTAAGCGAACATCTTGCAAAAAACGCACTAAAACAATGCTATATATTACGTCACGGCGATCTTGGTTTAAGTAACTTTTCTTTTTTACTACATTTCTTCCATATTTTCTATTACCTTTCCTTCTATTTCTCTTATTTGGTTTCTCTCCTCGCCCTTTTCACATTTTAAAGTCTCTCCGCACGAGTTTTATTATTCTTTCTTTGTTTCAAATAGTTACACAGGTGGCAATAACATATCGTTGCACGTTTTTCTTTTTCCGATGGTTTTACCGTTATCGAATAAATTTAAAATCTTCACTTTAAAATCTTCACTTTTATTCTGTATTTAAATTTGTTTTTATTTCTTTTTGTATTTTTACATACACACAAACACACACAAAAAAACACACATATATTTCTAAAATTCGGAAATTATAAGTACATACCTAGATAATACGAGTTTACAAATATATATTATATTATATGCATATATATATATATATATATAAATATATGTATATATATATATATATATATATATTAGTATTTCATGTATCCACATACAATTTTATAAGGTGATATAATTTTTTTATGAATACAGTTTCAGTATTTACTTCAACAGTGCTCGATACCTAAGTAGAGCTAGGTAGTAAGTTATGAAAATATATTTATGACAATTAAAATAAATATATAAAAAACTAAACTAAACTAAAACCTAAAAACTTAAAAACTAAGACCTAAAATAGAAATACCAAAAACCACGTGTTAAAATAAGGTCACCCATTATATTGGCACAACAAAGAAACAGGCATAGGCAAATCTATAGCAAACAGAACAAAAGAATAGGAAATAGGAAGTTAAACTAACCGGACCTTTGTTCGTGAGAAGCCCAACGATAAGCCAGGAGAACAACAAAGTATACGATCGGTTAACAAGCTAGTTGTATATATCACAACACCCGGCAAAACAGATTTCCCCCAGGGATGAAACGCGGAAGCTTCTGTGTAGCTTAAGTGCCATAAATATATTTCATAACTTACTATATATATATATATATATATATATATATATATATATATATATATATATATATATATATATATATATATATATATATATGTATACAGCCAATTTGATGATATTTCTGATATAACATATTGTATTTGTTTACATACGCTGAACCCGATCAATTGACATATATTTTCCAAAAATATAATACTTAAAAGATCTTTCTCTTTCAAATTATTTATAGTTTCCAACCTTCACTGGTGAGAAAACATATTTCTTAGCTCAGCAATAATGTATAAAACACCCCCCAGAAAATCCTAATCAATTTATATATATTTTCTTAAACACTGCTTTTTAAAAAAGTATTACATTCAAATTACGCGTCGTATAATTATTAGCCTCATATATTTTTTTATATGTGAGAGCACTTTTGTATTCAGGAATATTATTGTTAATCAAATTCCACCGAAAACTACAAGCTGCTATCCGTAGTTAATTGGTAACTGTTGGTTCGATAATACCAAATGAGTTACAATAATTGTGAAATTCAATAATATTTGTAAATATTTTCTGTCACTCAGACCCCATAGAAACCCTAACCGATTGTTATCAGCGAGAAATTACTGGCAATAACTGGTGTGAGAACGTCAAATGAGTAATAACAATACTTTACTACTAAAATATTCATTGTGCATCACATTCTTCAAATGTGTTGGTCCATAATA
The DNA here is from genome assembly GCA_963556195.1 of Sepiola atlantica. Lineage (NCBI taxonomy): Eukaryota > Metazoa > Mollusca > Cephalopoda > Sepiida > Sepiolidae > Sepiola > Sepiola atlantica. The sequence goes on along the minus strand of OY744524.1, from coordinate 129,575,965 downwards.
TTTAACATATTCTATGATGCCGTGTGAAATATAAAGAGATGGACATACCTCGCATATCAGTACTTTAGCTGCCTCTTCGTCCTCTTTCAGATCTTTCTCAGTTGGTTTTCCCTTGTGTTAGAAAACTTCTCACACCTGTCAGTATCCCATATATCTATAAAGCCACCTCTCCCTCATACATGGAGTATTGTTGCCACATCTGGGCTGATGCACAAACCACTAGTCGCTCCCTCTTGGACAGCGTGCACAAAAGAGACTTTAACCTAAGAAGTTCCGCACTGTCTACCAAGCTCCATCTTTTTCTAGTCGCCGCAATGTTGAATCCCTTTGCTTGTTTTACAAGTACTTCCACGAAAGGTGCTCCGACGAAAATATTCTACATGTACCCTTTCAACGTAAATACCCCTGAACAACCTGATTAGCAGCATACTCTTAGTTTTCAGTGTATAGGTCATCAGATGGCGAACATTTTCTACTGCAATAGCTTCTTTCCTTGGACCGCTTGCCCTTTTAATCCCCTCCCTGCTCCCTGTTTTCCCGACTGTAGCATCATACCGAAATTTCAATGTAATATGAACAAATAGCTTGTTGCAAATCTATCACTCATGATGCCGCCTGTAAATCACAGTAGCCCCACACGTTTCAGTAGCAATATGCATTGTTTAGGTGAATTCAAATTTGATAAAATAGTAGATGAAAAAATTAATTACATTTTGTATAATGTGGCTTACATGCAATTATATATGTGCCCATTTAATATCATTCATCGACCTATTATTCCTGAATATGATAAATGTATTCTCATCTATTTAAGTACTTTTTCTCATAAATATTTTAACGTGTCTTTTTTTTAAACACATAAATACAGTACTAATCATTTAAACTTAACTCCACCTTCTCTTACAATCAAAATAATTCGATATTACATTAACTCACCATAAGATTAAACATATATAAATTCTAACATAAACTCTTTAAACGCGCTGACATTTGTAATCTACACTTTAAACAGTTGCTACAAGTTACGGTGACAAGAGAGAAACAGATAAGTAGATAGAAAAAGAAAGAGAGATAGGGAGATATATAATGACGACGAGCGATACACAAGGCCTCCTCCCACGAAAGTTATGAGTACTGCTAATGCTACATCGCCTGATATGTGAACATTTAACAGATTTTCCAGTCAATGGTCACCCACTCCTTCATTCCTGCTTCATCCAACTACGACTTAACAAGTGAAAACAACATTTCCCATCACGAACTTACACCGCTACGATCTAAAAACAATGGCTTTTCCATCACGATTATTACTCCTACTGATACTACAGAAGCTGCTAATTCATCATGATCACCACTATCATTTCTTTTTTTACTTGTTCGAAATGTTTGTCATCATCACCATCATCATGACGATGATTCTGTTAATTATATTTTATTAAAATATTCACAATCATCATCAGTTTTCTTTATGTCTATATCATAACGATAATCATCAGAATAGTTTTCGTCTATCATCATCATCATCATCATCATCATCATCATCATCATCATCATCATCATCATCATCATCATCATCATCATCATCATCATCATCATCATCATCATCATCGTATCGCCAGCATCATTATCGTCACCATCTTCGTTAAAAATGATCTTAGTCTTATTCTCTTTAAAAAATAATCATCATCAGGATGATCATGATGATGATGATCATGATCACCATCGTCATCATAATTATCGTCGTGCTTCTTTTCCTTCTCCCACACATTCTTTCTTTCTCTCTCACACGTACCCGCATGCATGCATGTACTTCCCCCATCAGACACACACAACCCTCGACCCGTCCCCCCGGACACCTGTCTGCCTGTCCCCACACTTTCCAATCTTTTCAAATGTCTCGTGCTAACAGCTGAAATCAAAGAGCTCCTCAGCCGATTGATGAAGACCCACCGCACTGCGGTCAACACGCCGGCCACAGTTGACCACAAAAGGGGCGAAGTTAATAACAGGTTGCCCGAGCCCCACAAAAAATACAGTGCTGAAATATGCTTTACTGAATTCGAAAATGTCTCAACTGGCCATTTTGAAAAAAAAAGAGAGGAGGCAAAATTAATTCTCATTTTGTCATATCAATCGGTCGCCGCCAAAAGAAGATAAGTGGAAGACAACATTGGACTGAGTGGTTAGGGTCCCCGGGTTAGGGTTAGGGCCCCCCGGGTTACTCGATATTTAGGTAAGACGATCCATTATTAGGGGTAAAATAGAGAGATAGGTAAATTAAAGAAGGAAATAAAGAAGTAATGGTATATATCATTGTAGATGAAGTCAAAACGAGAGAATGAAAGGCGAAGAAAGACAGAAAAGAATATTAGAAAAAAGCGGGAAAGAAAGAAAAGATAAAATAAAGGAAAAGAAAAGAAGAGAGGGTAATTTAAAAATGAAAACCAAATATCAAAACGGGAAAAAGAAATATCAAAATAAAGAATTGAATGGAAAAAAAGAAAGAACAGATGACAGATAGGATAACGAAATACATATATATAGGGAGAGGGAAACGAAAGAAAAGGGGAAGTAAGAAATTAAGGACGATAGGAAAGAAGGTAAGAATGAAAGGAAGAGCGAAGGTATAGAAGAAAGAAAGGATGATAGAGAAAGAGGTAAAGAAAAGAAAGAGTGAAATAAGGGATCAGAAACATAAGAAATAGAATAGGAAAAATCAAGATTTAAAAAAAAAGAGTGTAGGCGGCAGAAAGTAAAAAAGAAAGATAGATAGGGAGAGAAGTATAGAAAGATAATGCATAAAAGAGAGAAAGAAAAAATTGATAGATGAAAAGAAAATAGAAATGAAACGAGTAAGGAAGAAGGAATAAAAGAAAAAAAAGATAGGAAACGTAGATAAGGGAATAGACAAATAATTAAGGAAAGGGAGAAAAAAGATAATGTAGATGAAATAAGGGAAGTAAAAAGATAGAGGGGAAAAAGAAATAGAGAAAGAGAAGAAAAGAAAGAAAAAATATAGAAAGAAAGAAACAAAAGGATAGGATAAGAAAGAAGAAATGGGAAAGGAGAGAAAGGGAAATATAGATAAAAGAATTGAAAAATAATGAAGGAAAGGAAGAGAGAGAGAGAGAGAGGGGGTAGGAACACGAAACATCGATGAAAGGGAGTGACATTTAGTGTCTACAACGCAAAATAAATCCTTGACCTTTTGGCTAAGACCGAAGTGTAATATCTGTTTTGATACTACACTTCATCTTTTATGTTGCCGGTTAGTGAAAGAGAACTCCTTCTAAACTGAGGTAAATTGAAGTTTTATTCCAATCCAAAATGCCTGTTGAGGGAGCTGGATTTTTGTCACGTTAGAAACCGACCTTGTGTATAACTCTGCCCTCATGGGGTGAGCAAGTAAAAATAGGAATAACGTGAAATGAATGAAAACAACAAACATTTGAATTGCTCATTCATAAAATTATACGAGTAATAAATCCAAATCTTTAATTAATTAAAAAAAACAAGCCAGTAATAATGAAATGTAAACACATTAGACGTTGCTAGTCTTTCTCTACTCTATCGTTATTTTAATGAAATCTGTTCGACTGCGCTTCAATTTCTGGTTTCTCTTTATAAAACTTCACAGTACCACAACTGCAAATCACTTTCCTTTCTTTATGCGTGTATTTAACATCAAACAGAATTTTCTATGAAGAGGGATTTTTTTCCAAGAACCTCTTATCCATGGAACATGTTGCCACAAGATTACTTCCTCGGGGCTGAAACACTTCAAAGATAATGTCAATAAAAACTTGACATAAATCGTGCTCATGTCATCAAATCTTATTCATTCTATTCATTATTTTCAATTTTCTCATAATATTCTTCATCATTCAACTGACAATCTACCGATCGCATTAACCCTGATCCGTGAGTGGCTTTTGGCCTTGATAAGTGGTGACGTATTAGCAAATAAAAAACGTACAGGACCACAGTCATAGTGCTAATGTGCATGTTGTCGATAATAATAAAGAAACAAACATAACAAGATTTATATGAATAAAAATATCTCTCTATTCGTTGCATTTTCTACCGAGATGAGTTCGTTTGGCATATCGTTAATGACTTTTCGAAAGATGTTTTCAGATTAATGTCGGTGTAAGATGGTGGGAAAGAGTTAACGTTACGGTCTGGTATGAGCTGGTTCGGAAATCCCACTGAATTCGACCTCTGAAACGTGTCTTCTGGTGTGTGTATTTTGCGTGCCTTCATCTTTTATATTAGGTACGAAGCGCATCTAGTTTAGTCTGGATGATATCTACTGGCGTGTTACTCATTCGAAAATGAGCTGTTCCTTCTCTCAGCTCACGGGAGTCAGATTTTTTACTTCCTTTAAACTTTAGAGGGAATAAAAATCTGACTCTATTTACAATTTAACGTCTAAAGCAACTGGTATTCGTATCGGCCTAGTGTGGCACAAGGGAATTTAATAGTTGACTGCATTTTATGAAAATTAGTCAGCAATGTAGTAAAGCTGTAATTCCAACCTTCGAATACTAACAAAATGGCCGATGTTTCATTCTCCTTAACCTCGTGATATCAAACAATAACTTACCAAAGAAGGAATAAATGTGTTCGTAAAGAACGGAGCTCAAAAAGGTGCCATAGGCCCTGATTGGTAGACCTGGTCAGATATTTTGAGAGCAGCCATCTTTAAGATAGTTTAAGTAAAGTAGCAGTGAGTGTCGACCAGTAGTAACGCATAGACACCATCTGGGTGTTATGACTAATCTAGAAACGAAATGCCAATGTTTTCTAGATTACTATTCTACGACAATCTCCCGCTTTAGCAAATTAAAGAGAGGTTTAAGACATATACATTGTGGATGTTCAGGGTGTTCGTGTTTTTTTATCCGCTTAAATTCATTTGTTCACCAACGAGGAATGAATTCAAAAATGGCTATGATGTCGCACGTGAGTCAAGAAAAGAATCGTTAAATGCCCACGATGAGTATTGCACAAATGTGCATAATCGAATCATTTCAGTTTCGATGGCAAAGAGTTTAAAATGAAGTTGAATTGTCAGCATCACGTGTCATAATTGTATTCATTCAATACTAATTGCTCGTCCAAGGATTGACAGTGTCATCCAGTTCTATTTTGAGTCGAAATCAAAATGAAAGGCCTTAAATCTATGTTGACCGCTCCCCCCCCCCCCCCCCGAAAAAAGCACAGGATTGCTATACGTTTTTGCGGTGTATACGATCGACCATCGCTGAAAAAATGTTTGGATCATTCTACTGCTCCAGAAAGTATCTCGCTCCGGGTGCAGTCTTTTATTTGTATTAGAGTCAAATACGCCCTAAGATGGAGTATTTTTGCTACATCTTCGGAGGTGTCTTTCAGAGCATGCTTTCCTGCCCTGGCAGGATACAAAACCGACTGTGTAATCTAGTGGGGGATGTCCTCTTCTCTTCCCCGCAACCTATTTTTCACGGTATAAAGGTTGCTAGTCTTTCTCTACTCTATCGTTATTTTAATGGTAGGTGCTTTACCGAGCTCCATCTATGAATCGTCCTGTAAAATATTCACACCAAAACTCGCTTAGCTACAACTACTGTAAATAATTTTCCTTTCTTCTTCTGTGTACCTAAAACTAAACAGAACTTCCATGAGCAAAGTTTATTTCCAAGAACTAGTCGTCTGTGGAACACAATACAACGGGGCTGCTTCCCAGCTGACTAAAATATGGCCGTTTTCAAGTTCAATGTTAACAACTTCTTGTTGAGCCGTCTTCTTAAATAATCAAATTCCGATCCTCACGGTGTTGTGTCTCACCGTCCACCTGACAAACGCACTGATCTTTATCCTCGAGTTGCATTAAGACCTTGATAAGCGGTGACTCGTTTGTACATAAAAACATATCGAGTTAAAAATTATGCGTTGGATATATCGTATTCGTAAACACTGTAAAGCTGTGAAGCCAAAATTACCTTTTACATGTGAACAACATAGTAACCTTTGGGTATTGTGTTTTCGTATTAAATAACCAATGTTAAATATACCGTAAAACAGACAAACCAACCCCACACTTGTCTCTACCTAAAATACAAATCGACCCTTGTTAGGAACCAAAGACCCTTCATTTCCTAAATTGCTAACCCCATGGACCCTAATACGTCCCGTTACGTCCACCGCTCAGAATAAAATGGGAGATGACAAATGATCGGTCCGTAAGTGACGGTAGGTGTGAACCGCGGTGTTGAACTCCCGTCTTCCCTACCCCGTCATTTCATTATAAATCTTTAAAGTTCTTAATTAAGTTATTGTGTTTCTTCTCCCCGATCCTCGGTATCAGATATTTTTTTTATTATTTGTTAAAGATGAGCGTGAAACTAAGTGCTTTGCGTGGCTATATCCACCCCGGGTGGTTGACAGTAGTTTTTAGGGGTGACGATTTAGCGTTTCACCCTCCTCCGCCTCGCTGGGTGCTCACAGTAAATTGGCAAGCATGTACGATCCAGGGGACAAGAGAAGACGACAACTGATTTCTGATAAATGGGGAGAAAAAAGACGGTAATAATAACAAATCAGTCGAGTCCTTTATCTCTTTGCCTGCTCGTTTGAAATCCGATAGGCCATCCGAGATGATGAGTTGTTATTGGCGATGAAAAATTACTATTTCGTTGAATAGGTCAATCAGAAAAGGGAAAAGTCTGGCGCTTTATTTCAAATGTTACTAATTTAACCCGGCCATGATTTTTGTTGCGCGAAAAAAGAAAAACGTTGGACCACACACAAATAACAAAAATGTGAATATTGTATATGGTTATTATAAATCGATTTACGTTAAAACAAAATGTTATTTGAGTTAAATTTTTGATACCACACATTAAATACATATTATTTAGATTATATTATTAACACCCAAATATAAACAAATACATTTCCATTTTAAATAATAAGTACAATTTGTTTTTGTTTTTTTTGTTTTTTTGAATTGCTCATTTTTGACAGAAACAGACATCTGAAATTTATACCTTTGAAAAGTAAATTCCTCAAAATATGCAGGATGGTCGCTAGAAAAGCGGGATATTTGTCAAACCGTAATTTTACTTTACAAAGAATAACGTTTGTAATGATTTTCATAGATGAACATTATAATACACTCACACTTCATAGCAGCGTCTTAACCTAGACATCCAAGCCCGCGTGGAGTATTGGAGAGTAACTTGTGGGATATCATTCTAAGCTCTTGACAAGCACGTTTTAAAATCCTCAATAGAGTCTATGTCACGTCGACGTTTCTGAGTTTATGCTAATAACAGGCCCCGAACACAGCAATTCATGACATGTTTGAGGTCCAATCCTCCGATGCAATGAAATCAGGGGGAGATTGCTGGAGAAATTGAAATAAATCTCTTAGTCAAATTTCCCGCTTTTCTAGCGACCACTATCTACATTCTGGATTATAAAATAAACTTTCTCTCTATTTACGGATGTTTTTATTTATTGTATTAGACACGAAGCAGAGTCATTTTTATTTATTTTTGTGCACATTTTTACACTCATACAGAATGGATAATACCATTTAGTTGCAATGCAGACAACTCTTATTGTGTAAGGTGATAATACAGGGTGGGCAAAAATAAGGGTCCTATTTTTAAAAATTCATAACTTTTTTATTTATTGATTTTTTTTTTTTTTTTTTTTTAAATAAGTAAAGGACCCCTTCCGAAGCAAGCATGAGCCGTATTAGCCCTAAGGAACGTACCCTCATTTAGAAAACATTATTTTTGCTTAAAAAACTCAAAACAGTGTAAAAAACAATACTTTAGTTTTTGTAAGTTTTAAGAAGTGTTTTTCGGCTAAAATTTGTTTTGTTTATTTCAAAAAATTTCGGAAGGGTCAGTCTACACACACATAAAGTTTGGTGAGTTTAACTTTTATTTTGTGGAAGTTATTCAAATTCAAGTTATTCAAATTTAAAGATAGGACCCTTATTTTGGCCCACCCTGTACATCGATTTAACTTAAAATAAAATATCATTTGGGTTAATTTATTGACTCCGAAATAAACATTTTTCCTAACGTTAAACAACATATATATAAAGCAAAGTTGCCTGTACATGTGTATGCGTGTATCAGCATCACAGTGAAACGGTTTATGTAAGAGCCAAACTAACCATAAGATTAGAATCAGCACCTACGAGCCGATGTCTTTATCGATGTCAAAAGATCTTTAACCTTTTTTAACCATTATTAAAAATCAAACTACGTAATTATAAAACTAGAAACAAATGTTCCGACATTTTTAGCATTCCTTTTTAGCCAGCCTAACAACTACTTTTCACTTCAAATCATTGTACGTATTTGACGTATTGCTTACTTTTAAGAGACAATATTTATCAATTTCTCTATTAAAAATGAATAAAAAGTATTTGATAAATGTTCATTCGTATATTTTACTTTAATATGAATTGTTGTTTTATATTTGTGTTTCGTTATTTATTTCAGACGATCGCGCTATTTTAGATCTATGCGGAGAGGTTAAAACTCCCTATGCCGAACCTATTTAAGTAGGTTAAAAAACAAGCTATTTCCGTTAGATTGTAGATAAGCGTCCGCCTTCAGTTCTAATATTGTATGCCATTTTGGGTTCGAATCTCATATCAGACGATTGTTATTTGTTATTTGTTTTTTCTTGCTTTCTTATAGTATCTAAGTTATATCCTAGCCTATCATAATAAAACTGAATATTGTGTTATTCTAATAAAAGTGACTGAAAAATATTTAGTAGATATTGTTAACTTCTAAACTAAATCCTAGCTATAAACGTCAGGAAAGGTTCAGAAACCCTGCATAGACGGATACTTAAACTAGTAATTAATAAGTTAACGGTTTTAGTTTGTTGAATTGACTATCATTTGACGACAACACAAATCTGATATTTACACCCTTTAACCTTTTCATGCATTATTATTTACAGGGAATCTACGTATCTGATCTAACTTGTTCTTGAACCACGTACTTTCTAATTGAGCTGACTTCCAAAAAGGCATATAACGACTAAGAGCGGAGATCAAACGTATTCCTTAATGTCCGATTCTCACAAAAACAAATATAATAAGTCAAATCAAAATGAATGATAATTTTTGACAACTTTTTTTATTTGTTATTGTGGAATAACACTATGAATGAAAGGGTTAAAAGTTAATTCCAGAAATTATACATACTGGATGAAAAATAATTAATATATCGCAATATGAATAATTCCTATTATATTTTCAATTTGAAATATAAGTTTTTCCCATTACATCATGTGATTTCTGCTTATGATTTACGACTGATGTATCACGTGACCTTTTCGACATCGAAATTAAAAACTTTTCAGGTGTAAATCTTTGTTAAAAAAATTATTTAAAAAAACTTAAATCTATCAGAAGTCTATCAAACTTTCTTTAAGCTGATTTTTATTATAATGTAATTATCTAAAAATGTTTCATATCACTATTCATCCGGTCGGACTAAATGTGTTTTAAGTAAATTATAGCGAAGTACATAATTATATTGCAAATAACATAGCAATACAATAACAAATAAAAATTGGCTTGTCAGAATTAAAGTTTGATATGTCAGCTTAAATGATATTTACTTTGTAAATCCGATAAGACAACTTTATATGTTAGATATTCGCAAGAAGTTTTTTTTTCCAAAAGTTTTGAATTTGTCAAATTTGTTATCTTTCCGATAGACAAAAAAATCCGAAATTCGCACCATAAAAAGGTAAACTTTCGAAACTATACCTTCTAAATAAATGATAAATATTTTCTCCCTTTAGGGAAGTCATTTTAGACTGTATTAAGTGTTCCATGAAAAATACCCTTAATGACAATAAAAGTGTAAAACACTTTTATTGTCATTAAGGGTATGCGAGCACAACAGGGCTATGTATTTTACTGGAAGGAATTTTTCTTCAGCGCACCTCACACACTTCATCCACTCATGCATGGAGATTTATACTATAGTAATGTGATAATGAAATGGTTTGGTTGATATGTAGTCATACCCTTAATGACAATAAAAGTGTAAACATTTGGAAATTTCCTTGCTTTTGTACATTTAGTGTATATGGATTTTCATCTTCACCCTATTAAGGGCATATGATTTCAGTATACTGGCATTTTTCATGGAATGTCACTACTTTTGTAAAAGCTATGCCTCAATACAATGGTCATTTTTAAGGTTTTTGGAATTTTCTGGAAAACTAAGGTATATAGTAAACTGAAATTAAAATGCCATCAACTAGACCCTAGAACCTCTATCTCTGCCAAAAATCAGCTGAATCCATCAAATAGATGATGAGATACAGGGTGGCACATACGTACGTACGTACGTACGTACACACATATAACATGATTTCCTGATTGAACTTTCTGGATCTCTGGGTTGCCTCGACTAATGATGCTCAAAGTCTATACACTTATAGAACCTATAAAATAACAATTTTGTGCAAAGTTTTAACTAATTTGGTTTATTAGTTTTTGAGTTATGATTGATCAAAGAAATGAGAATTCCAGCATAGGCCATTCGTGTCGTCTATTAAGGGATAGAGCGCCCTCGCGCCTCCCTTGATTATCTGAATTCAATCAGCAATTATCAGCATTCTCTCGTAATGTAGACAAAAGAAAAAGTACGAAAAGTTTCCACTTTTGCCGCATCAAAAAAATCTGATCTTTTCGTTTGTTTTTTGTTTGAATTGAGTAAAGTTCGTTTTTTATTTCTATGACTCACTGAGTCACCCATTGAACTCAGGTTAGATTTTTCAATCAGAAAAAGTGAGATTTCAATATGAAGTAACGAAAAGACAAAATAAAAAAATGCTCTTTTTCTCCAGATAAGAGTTAAATAGAATTACTTCTTGTGCTAATATTCCCTTTTGTTTATAATGGACTATTTCAAATATGTTATTTTCTTTTCTTTATTATTTTCGACTGTTATTAAATCGAGACAGAGAGAGACAGAGAGAGACAGAGAGAGAGAAAGAAAGAGAGAGTATTGGAAGCGATAGTGATATATACTGTATAAAATAAGAGCCAACTAAAATAGAGTGAGAGAGGGTAAAAGTGATAGACAGAAACGTGGTAAAAAATGTGTCACTTGGTGAATTAATTGAAACTTGCGGCGAATTAAGACAATAGAAATGAAACATAACTCTATCCCAAAACTGAAGAATAATTTAGAATGAATTATTGTGTTATCACAATATATAGAATAACATACTTAGGGAAACAAACGTTGATTAACACAGCCTCAGTATAATAATAAATAGATGACTTTGCTGTGATTTTATTTCTACCAAAGCAAGAACAAAATTTAAAAGAAAAGGTTTCTATACAGGCAGTCACGTGGACGACAGCATATTTCTTATGGATAGCAAAAGTCCGTGATAAAAACGAATGAATCAGCTCGCTGGTAAAACAGGAGATGTCTGTGTCAACCATGTCGTCATCAATTCAATGAAGCTAACCGCGATGTCATTTGTTGGCACACATTCCTGCCGTCTAATTTGTTGCAAATTAAGAAGTATTAAAACAATTAAAATGGTAGCGTTTTGTTTTCAAACATGACAGAATCACGATACTAAGGAATATTGTAACATGTATTGAATGCGAATTAAAATATATAGGAAACCTTAGGGAAACAACAGTTGATTTTGGTATACTGAGAAAAGATAGATATGAACAACGGCGAGTACCCTTACTAGTAAAATAAATAAACAAATAGTGTAGCTTTTTGTTTTTACTTGTGCCCCTAACGTGGGTAACCTCAGAGTATTGACATATGAAGTATACTTTTCAGTCTAATACTACCCTTCAGTCTTTTAAGGGACGCTCTTTCTCTACCCCTCCCTTTCTCTCCCCCTCTCTTTCTCTACCCCTCTCTCCCTCTCTCCCTCTCTTTCTCTCTCTCTCTTTCTATCTATCTATCTATCTATCTATCTATCTATCTATCTATCTATCTATCTATCTATCGTTCTTGGCACAAAGGTCATTAAAAGAAGAACTATGATTCCTAATATACGTCCATCCAATATACGCGTTTAAAGACCGGCGTACCAACCGACCGACTGACCGACCGACCGACTGACGGATCCAGAGAGCCTCTTCTTTTGTTTTCATTTTACTTCAGTCGAAGTTCTCAGAAATCAAGGAGACCCTTTCCGGGGCTCGCACTTGATTTCTATATGAGATACATCGATATCTAAGTGTTCAATCAAGATTCTCCTCTACCTCTCAAACGTTGAGTTAGTAAAGAAGTGAAGAACAGTCATTTTTCTCTCCTGAATTTCCCACTTAATTATGTTATATTTTATCTTTATTGTAGTCTTTTCTGATTGTTTCTTTATTTCAGGACTAGAATTCATCTGGTTGTGTGGAATATCCAGCTAAATGCTGTTAGTTGAGGTAGCATCGCTAGGAGAAGGTGCACCATTCCTCGTATAAACCAGTGTATAGCCGTGTAAAGGGGATCTTATTTGGGCTTCGAATACTATGTTAGGGTTTACTACTTGTATGGTGAAGTATCATCATGTCAGATATTCCTGAAAAACCTTTGTCCAGAGAGACTGAAGACACTCGAGGATCATGTCTAGTAGGTAATTCAAACTCTCCTGTAGGTAATTCAAACTCTCCTCGATATGCATATAAACATGTTATTCCAATGTTAAGCGTGACCGACCGATGAAAAAAAATTATCAGAAACTTCAACGTCACAGAATAGATTATAGGACACATAAAGTTTTACCTGCGCACATCCAATAAACACGTTTAGATGTGGGAATAATGTTTCAAACAAGTGTGACGGAATGGGTCTCTCAGAGAGATGCTTAGACGCAAGATGCGTCCATTTCCATCCGCATCTTTAGCAATGAAAATTTCATTCAAAATTTAAACGTGACAGACTATCGGACTGGTTATCCTATGGGCGAACATGGTCTCTTAGTAAGATGTTTAGGCCTATCTAAAAGAAAGAACCAAGAAGAAAATGACATGTAACCTCAGACTTTCCCCGTGGAAATTCTCTTAAAATGTAAAATAAAAGGGAAGGACGAATAAAAAATCGTCTCGAAATAAAAAAAAAATTAATAAAAAGAAGACCTAATACAAAATGTAAATAGAATCAAAATAAAATCAATGGAAAATTGTCCCCTTAAAATCACTGATTTCAAAGAAGGGGCCAGTTTCCCATCTTTTACGATTTTTGTTTTGGTTCTTTTGGGACGTTGTGCTCGAGAGAGTTACATTGAGGCCGGCCATGACACAGGTATAAAACAAGAAAAAGAGAAGAATGCCGACATGAAGATGTCGACATGAAGTTGTCGACATGAATGTGGCAATCATTGCAATCAAGTCTTAAGGTGTTTACATGACACTTCGGAGAATAGAAATTACGTAGACCGGGGAAGGCGAGCAAGAAATTGAACTGTGCACCGATTTCGTTGTCAACATTTCTCCACCCTAACTCTAACCCTACCAAACAAGCAATTCCTTTGGGATTGTCCTAATGGATACCGTCTCAGTCTATGGAATCAAATATTGCAGGTTCAAACTCTATCGAATCTATGTTGTCATTTCCATACCAATAAGCTTGCAAAGGATAAGAATTCAGCATTTTTATTAACTAGCAAATAGCGACTTCAGTCGCACATTTTTGTTAGCTTAGGTTTGTTTATAGAAGTCGCTAGAGACAAGACATGAATCCACTTGATGTAAGGAACTAAAACGAACGAAGGATGATTAACGACAGTAGATATCCATTAACCTTAGTCTTTAAAAGTCTAAAGCTATAGGTAGGAGGAAAACAGTCAGCAAGAAGCAGTTTTTGGAATAAAGTAACTGGAATAGGAATATGTATTACAACGAAGTACGTGAACAGCGACTTGATGAAGACCACTAGATCAACGAGTCACACGAGATAGAACAAAAAACATCAGGGAATTAATTAGACATTTATTAAGAATACGTTTCATAATAGTATTTATTGAATTGACTAAGGCTGGCAAAATCACGTATGTGAGAAAGTGGGTGCAGAGAAGAAAGTTACAGATATGTTTCTGAACCTTATCAAGAACCCTCAAATGGGGCAGAGGTTCACCAGCCCAAATATGTAAACAGTACAAGGTCTGATAGTAGATTTGTGGAGATAGAGAATAGCCTTACGTGTGAAAAAGTGTTTGGGACAATATAGCAAACCAACTTCACAAGAAGCAGAATTGTATGAATTCCAAGATAGATTTGATGAGAAAGAAACACGAAGAAGTTTCAGAGTCGTTTTTTTTCTCAAGAACAGAGCCATCCAAGAATATCTCAGGAAGAAAAGAATCACACCTACGATTGATGAGGAAATAACATATACTACACTACCTCTAAAAGAGGAGGTAACGCCCGGGGGTATGGTATCATATTCAATGAAATTACTATACCTCTAACAGGAGGTAATTCCTGGGGGTATGGTATCATGACGACAGAACAGATACTACATTACCCTCCACCCCAAAGGGGATGTAATACCGGGACGGATGGTCTTATGACAACAGAAAAGATGGAAGTAATATCTGGGATGACATCATGACCACCGAACAGATACTTCCAAATGAGTTGATAATACCTGGGAGCATATATTACATTACCTCGTTCAGAAGAGGAGGTAATGTCTGGGAGGGTGTTTTGTGACTACATAATATATACTATACTACTCTCCTGAATTAAGTATCAAACGATGAACAAATAGTACATTACTAGCAATAATTTCGGTTGTAGACAGACAGATACCGAATCTCTATCAGTAATAAATGTAACGGATTGTCGACAACATACATCGTATTTCGGCCTTAAATACCTCAGGATAGGTTGATGTGTTTTAAAACGAACACACCTAACCAAGAGATTCCAAGACAGCGACAGTAGGCACTAGAGCTAGTAGGCAAACTGATGTGTAGTATCTGTGTTTTCTTTCAGCCAGAACAGGAGGAATACTTCTCAATTGGATAAAGTATTACTTTGTTTCATTCAGAGTACAATTTTAGAGGAACTGGATATCCTCACATTGAAGACCGACCTTTTACTCCGAGAAAAAGAAGAGGAAGAAGAAGAAGAAGAAGAAGAAGAATTGTAAATTCCACGGTTGTTTTCGTTCAGTAAAATGACATTTTTTTTTATATCCTAATATTATGAAACGTAAGAATGATAGATAATGTTTTTAATTTGTAGTAAAAGTACAAATAAAATGTTTATTTTATGTTTATTTTTACATATTTTTGCTAATAATATTATTAACTAACACCTTTTCAATTTAATTAACTTGGAAAATACGTCGGTCGTCGCCACAAGCTGTGCTTCGATTAATTATTTCCCTTAGGTTTAGCGTATCAAACAACGTTACTGTCGTTCTAACTTACCAAGCAGAAGTATTATATAAATAATAAAATAAATTGATTACATTATTAAAATTAAAAGTACGTAAAATTAGAAACAAATATTCCGACATGTTTTGCGTTCACTTTAAGCCAACCTAACAACGGGGGTTCACGTCAAATCATCGTAGGTTGAAGAGACACCAAACATTTATCCTTTTTCCTATTGAAAATGGATAAAAAGCATGTGGTAAATGTTTACTAGTTTATTTTTACTTTAATAAGAATTTGTATTTTTATAATAACGTTATTGTATGTTTCTTTATCACATTACGAGTTTGTAGGGTGTTGATATCTAACATATAAAGTTATCTTGTCGGTTTATGAAAGTCAGATCCAGGTAGAATTTAAACTGACAAATAAAACTTTGTTTCTGACAAGGCAATATTAATTTCTTATCGTAGCAGCGCATTTTAGGTGAAAATAATAACGTTCTTCGGTACAATTTATTTCAAGAATTTATAAGTGCATAAAAGATTACAGCTAATATGAAACATGTTTAAATAATTACTTTCAAATAAAAATCAACAAATGGGATAGTTCATTTTAAATTGAAGAATATAATTAACTTCAAAAATGTACAAACAAATAAAAATGAAAAACTAAAATTATATCGCTGCATCTCGGGAAACGCCGAGTAAGTAGAGCTAGTTCAATATATACATTTTCTACGTCCTGGGTACAAGGTGCTCATCTTCATCTGTAATCTGATAGTTCGATTTCACCAATCATTCGTGAATAGTGTTAAAACAGAAAATGAAACAATAACTATATTTATTTCTTAGCTGACAATACTTTCGAACATACATACATAATTATTTATAGTTATCTACAGACTTCGAGCAGAAATAGATTCATTTTTATATCAAGTGTATGTGAAAGTACATTTTTAGCACAGGAAGAATTTGAACACGGCATGCCAAGCGCTCAGATTAACTGGCGCTTTTACGACATCTGAATAACGAATCTATTAACGTATACTATGTGAAATCTCTGTATCTTTTTCTAATTTTGCAATACTTTTGGATGATCATTTTAAAATCAAAACGTTTTCTCTGCAAACAACTAAGTAGGAACCAAATAATGGCATAGATTCCTACAGTTTTGTTTTCGGCGTTATATAATGGCCTCTTTATGTCACAGATTCGAAGCGTATCAAGAGGCAACATTTTTTCTTGTGTTTGAGTCACAAAGCCGCAGGTTTGTTTGCACACAGTTAATACATAACAATGTAAAATATATAAAAAGCGTTGCGCGGAAATAAAGTTGGGGACGATAAAACAAACACTATTCACTTGAACAATATATGTTATCTCGAAATATCGTTTACATATAATAATAGCACTTAAAATAGTGTAGGCGGTTTCATTCTAAATATACGCAATGCTGTTGTCTTCTAAAATATATGAATGACAATTTCTGCAATACCTCTAATAAACAATTATCTTATAAATATTTTTTATTACACACACACACACATATATATATATATATATATAGAGAGAGAGAGATAGATAGATAGAGAGAGAGAGAGAGAGAGAGAGAGAGAGAATTATTAAAAGGAAAAAAAACTATGCACACATTAAGGTTGTATACATTATAAATTATTTCGACCGTTTAATTAGGTCTCCTCAGATGTATAAACAACCACGTTTAAACGTGGTTGTTTATAATCTGAGGAGACCTAATTTAAAGGTCGAAATAATTCATGATGTATACAACCTTAATGTGTGTATAGTTTTTTCTTTTAATAATTCTGTTTTGCTCGGTTTAAAGGTACATTGAGCTCTTTTATTCGGATTCTCAACACAATATTGAAATGTACACACTATATATATATATATATATATATATATATATATATATATATATATATATATATATATGTGTATATATATACATATATATATATAGTTATGAGGTTGAAAAAGACTAGATATACATTCGGATTGAACACATTATAAGTTATTTCGAACTTAATTAGGTCTCCTCGGATGTGTTTCCAACCACAATTCAATGGAAGGACTCAGGTGAGACTATTGGTTGGTTTAAAGAAATGAATAATAAGAATCAAGCCTCTTTCATCCAATTTGACATAATAGATTTTTATCCCTCCATTTCTGAAGACTTATTAACCAATAGTATGAACTATGCGAGAAACTTTTCGTATATTTCAAAATAACAAGAAGACATAATATTGGCTTGTCGGAGATCAAATCTAGTCCACAATGGAGTGAATTGAATTAAAAAACGGCAATGAATTTGACGTTCCGATGGGTTCGTTTAACTCTGCACAAATTGCAGACATATTGGGAATTTTTATTATATATACAATAGCAGAATAGTATACCCTAATTTGATAGGATTGTATAGTGGTGATGGACTAATTATAGTTCCTAAAAGCAATGGCCCCTTAGTATCAAGTATACAAAAAAGTTGTGTAGAGCATTTAAATATCTAGGTTTAAAGATCGATATTACATCAAATTGTAAGGAAGTAAACATCCGTTGATATTACCTTAAATTTAAAAGAAGAAACTTTCAAACCATATACCAAGGACAATCAAACTCGTATATACATAAACGTAAAATCTAATCACCCGAAATGTATTATTAAACATATTCCAAAAACAATAAATACCAGAATTAACAAACTATCATCCAATATAAATATTTTTAACGCAAGTAAACATACATTCGATAATGCATCAGGAAACAGTGGTTTTCAGGAAACATTAAAATATGTTGAAGATACTAATAAAAGCAAACCTAGGTACAGAGGACGGAGAATTATCTGGTTCAACCCTCCATTCTGTCAACTACCCAATATTAATATTGGTAGAACATTCTTAAATTTATTGGACAAGCATTTCACCAAAAGTAACCCGTTATATAAAATATTCAACCGTAAAACGGGAAAAATTAGTTACTCGTGTACAAAAAATATGGACAACATAATCACTTCCCGCAATAAAAAGATTTTGGAAACAACAACTAACAAGCGTAAGGACAAGGAGAAAAAAATGCAATGTTATTATCTTTTTTCTGTATTAGTTTTACTCCAAACATATTAAGACTGAAACTGAATTTCCTAAGCCAGAAATGAATAATTAATAACATGTTAATGTTCTATGTTTGCTTTAAAAAAATATGTGTTGAAAAGTATCAAAATTTAAAAGTGTATTTAGCAAAAGTGAAATGTAGATAGGTAGGTCGTGCCTTTTAACGACCTACCTATCTTAATTTCACTTTCTCCGCTGGACTTTTTGACACCGGACTTTTTTGCAATCGGACATTTGCTTGCATTCGGGCAGAGTTTTGCCTTGTGTTTTTTCCCTACAATTTTTATTTTACTTTTTAATTTTAAATTTTAAACCTTGGCCTTTGCCAACTTATCTATCCCAACGACTTCCTCTGATTATAAGATTTTGATCTTTGAAAAGCCTGGCTTAAGGAAAAATTTAACTTGAATAAATTGCCTTTTTGCGGAATATACCTTGCTCTGAAAAACTGAATAGAAATACGATTTGACTTTTGCTTTTCTAATTCCTTTTCATCCTTCTACATATCTATCTGCTCTATCCTGGATATTGAACTGTATACTTTTCACAATAGTTTTTACCTTTCCTAAGAGTTCGCTTTTAGTTCACTACTTTATATATATATATATATGTATATATATATATATATATATATATATATATATATATATATGTATATCATAATGTACATAAATAAAACTAATATATATATATACATATATCCAGATATATATATATATATATGTATATATATATATATCATAATATACATACATAAAAATAATATATATATACATATATATATATATCATAATATACATACATAAAACTAATATATATATATATACATACATATATCCATATATATATATATATATTATAATATACACACATAAAACTAATATATATATACATACATATATCCATATATATATATATATATATATATATATATATATATATATATATATATATATATGTATAGGTGTAATTCATATGTACATTTATGGAATTAATAATATTGATATACAAATTAAGTATGATCTAGACATAATAACAAGAATTAAGTCGACAAAATTGAAACGGTTATGGAGATTTTAAAACCCTGCTGATTTATTACCGTGTAATGGGGTGTTACTATCTTAATAACTGGAAAAATATTATTGGGAAAAATTATTATTTCATAGTTGCGTGGTATAACTACTAGTTTTAAGTTTTGGTGTAGAGATGGGCCAATTTAAATATTAAGATATTTATTCCTATTTTTTTATATATTTGTGGGGGTGATAGTTGGGAGGATTTTCGTGGTTGAAATCGGTATTTTGTGGGACAATTATGCAGGGGGTATTATTATTTATAGACCTTTATATGTATCGGTAAGTTCAGTTTATAAGTAGCGCTAGCCTCCTGTGGATGCAACCCTAAAAAATTTCGTCTCTGACTTTCAAGAAGATTGTATTTGTGTCAATAATAACTCTAAATATATATTATTTTTCTACATCACACAGAGTACCTCTAAATAGATGGCTGGACAAAAAGATGGTCTTTTCTGTATTACTTTTTATTTGATGGTAAATGGTGTCTCTTTATCTTTAAGTTGCCATATCCGGGTCGCGAGTGCCGTGTTTTCCTTGTTTTTGTATTTAAAGGTATTCCTGTGTGCGTACAATCTTTTCTTGAAGCTTTCCTGTGTACTGCCTATGTACATTTCGGCACTGCCTATAGGCTGGCTTGTGACAGTGGCTTCATATACGAGGGAATCAATTTTGCAATTCCCCTCTAGGGGCAATTGTTTTTGTCCTGGCATGGGCAGCCTGTGTTTTCTATTGCTTTGGGTTCTGCAGCGATGATTGTTCTTATGGATAAGGTAGTGGTATGTAACCTTGATTGTACTTCTGTTAAAGGGTTTGTGCAGGTTGTGTGTAGGGGGAAATGCTTTGTCGAGTAAGTTGAGGAAAAGGTGTCCTACTCTCTCTCTCTCTCTCTCTTTCTCTCTCTCTCTCTCTCTCTCTCTCTCTCTCTCTATATATATATATATATATATATATATATATATATATATATATATATATATATATATACGTACAGCGTTGTTTCGAGCTTTCGGCTCTCCTCAGCGAAGGAAGATGACAATCTCAGACGGTCACAGGGCGCGACCTCGGTTCACAGAGACACCTTGAATCTGTAAGCGTTCGCTCAAGACCAGGGGAGGTTGTCACGTGATAACGGATAAATTAAGTAATATTTACGCTGGAAGCGGCGAGCGTAAACATCAACCATCCGATAGAACTTAACGACAAAGTCAGAGTATAGCACTGCGTCTTCAGGTGAATGTCTATTTTTAATCTCTCCGACAGTGTGAGACTTGTATTTTACTTAAAGAGGCTTCTAATAATATCAAATTATATTTTTAATATTTTACCAACGTACGACGTCGTTTCGAGCTTTTGGCTCTCATCAGCACAGGGAAATTACAATCTAAGACGGTCACAGGGCGCGAACCCGGTTCACTGAGTCACCTTGAATCTGTAAGCGTTCGTTAATCTCTAAGGTCATGGGAGGTTATCACGTGATAACGGAGAAATTAAATTATATTTACGCTGAAAGCGGCGAGCGTAAACATCTGAATATTTGATAGAACTCAACGACGGAGGTGGAGTATTGCATTGACGCTTTAGGTGAATTTTTTATGTTAAATCTCTCTATTTTTTATATCTATATTTATAGACGTAATAGTCATCTTCAGACGGACGTTTACGCCATATCAAAGCTTTCCAGTGTGACTCAACACACAAATCTTTACAAAGCCACTATTCGTCCATGCAATGTGTATTGCTGCCACATCTAGGTTGGTGCATCTACCACTAGTCTATCCCTATAAGACATGGTCCTAAAACGAGTCTTCAATCTAATAGTTCCCGCAGCACTGTCAACCAAGCTCTAATTTCTGTCCCATCGCTGTAATGTTGCATCACTGTGCTTGTTTTACAAGTACTTAAATGGAATGTACTCTAACGAACTCTTAACATTTGTGCCCCCTCGACGTAAATATTCTCGACTAACCCGATCAGCAGCAAAATTCCACCCTTTCATTGTAGAGGTCCCTAGATTCCGTAACGTTTTCTGTCCTAATAGTTTCTTCTCCTGTATGCTAAACTTTGGAATTCCCTCCTTGTTTTCTGCTTCCCTGACTGTACAAACATGTAGAACTTTGAATGTAATGCTCAACTGTCCACATAGTTTTGACTGTAGGTATGATCCCTGAAAGTAGGTCTTTACTTTCCAAAGGTAATGTGCCATGTTTGGGGTAAATAAGAGTAAATAAAAATACTCACAATTGAGATCGAACCCCACTTGCTTTGACGAAAGTAGGTGTCTTATTTGTTATGTTACATCATAATTCAGTGAGTGAAATCTAAATATTAAACATTTCCAGTAGACTACAGTGCACTATATTATCGCTAACGGCTATGCATTATCACTAATGACTAGCGACGATCTCCCTGACCAGATGTGTGTGTGATCATATATCTATATCTAGAGGTATTTATGAAATGAAAACTTCGTTTGTTGTTTATATAAAAGCAGACAATTATACCAAAGAATCTGAAAAAAATATGATTCAAATATTTTTTTTCTAAGGAATTCAATGCTATCATTTTTACATTTTTCATGCGCTATATTTCGATTAGTATATAAATATTGATTGTTCTAAACCAGCTGCGACTTTTACTGAAGTTTAAGAGAGGAAAAATATCTGCTTTTAGACAAAGTTGGATTTTTTTAATAAAGCGGCTGCTGGTTTTAACTTGAACATTTTAAAAACTCTTTCTTTAACAATTAAAAAGGAGAGTAGAAAGTTGACCTTCGGTTTACTTTCGGCAGCTTCGTACCTCTCGCTTCCCTTATTTTGTCATTTAGCCCTCACATTCCATGAGCGATGTTTCTGACAAAGGGGAAAGAAGTGCTGTTTTTTGGGTCGGAATCTATCCATCTAACACTTATCGTTGGCTATTTTATAACCTTGAAATAGTATTTTTTAGCTCCTTACATCAAGTTGAAGCAACTTGATGTAAGGAGCTAAAAAATACTATTTCAAGGTTATAAAATAGCCAACGATAAGTGTTAGATGGATAGATTCCGACCCAAAAAACAGCACTTCTTTCCCCTTTGTCAGAAACATCGCTCATGGAATCTAGTCTAGAGCGATTTCCATAAAAAAATTCACACGTCGACGATTTTCTCTTTCCCCTTGGCGAACATAAAACACAATCTACAAATAATACAGTTCCATTGGAGAACATTAAATAGCAGTATATAATTCGAAATTGCTAAACTTTTAGAGGGGGGCTAAAGAAGCAGAAATGGAAAAATGTAATCATCAACTGACTACAAAAACTCTCTTTCCCCCTCTATCTCTCTCAAGTAAATATGAGCATTTTATAAAAAATGATTCATAAAAAAAAATCTTAATTGATCTTGGATTTTTTCTCATTTTTTTCATCATAACTTGCTAACATTTTAGATGGATATTGAAGAGACAAAAAGGTAACTGAAATCCTGGACCAACTACGAAAAGGACTGTCTGAAAACACTCTCTCCTCCTTCCTTCTCTCTCCATTGTTTTCCCTCACTCCCTCTCTCTCCCTCTCTCTTACACCCTCCCCCACTATATTTCCATTTATTCTTCAAAATAGTTAACGAAACGCCTGAATAATTATAGCTAAATGTTCTGGCATTTTTGACACTCGGGTCACGTCGGCTACGTCTGCTAGTATATATATATATATATATATATATATATATATATATATATATATATATATATATATATATATATAACATTATTTTTCATGCTAATATCAGTTAATGAGTCATTTATTTATGATTGGTATCAGTCCAATCATTAAGAAAATATATTCAGGTGGCTAATTAAATACCTATATACCTATGTTTTCTTACTCCGGTATAATTGCATTCAGCCAGACAGTAACTTGTCGCTTATCGTATAGAACGAATGGTGTGTTAGATTTAGAGCAGAGGGGCGTTAATCTCCATTGAATCCCCATAAGAAGACAAAGGGAGCATTAAAAGAACTCAGACAACGCAGAAAGATAAATTTCTCAAGTGCGTTGAACGATTAACCCATGTATGCACGACCCTTTGAATGTGCCTTTACATTTGCTTCACACATGTTTGCTGGGTCACCATAAAAGGTTCCTCCAGTACTTTAAATCAAACAGAAAAAAAAAATGCGTACATTCTGTAATCGTGGCTCATCTACAATAGGAAAAATTTTTTAAAATGACAGAATGAATCGTAGTTAGTATGATAGTTTGATAGCAGAAAGGTCCCATTTCAGTCTTGCAAGATAATGGATAATTCCTCTAAGAGTGCATGCGCGAGGAGTCTATAGTGAAAACAGTGTTACACAATCTCCAAGCGCACCTGTCCTGAATCGACATTGTTTGATTCCAGTGTCTATACGAAGTCCAACACGGCTAGAAACAAAACTGGGTTCAGTTCGCAGGCCCCCTAGACTAGTTGCACAAGAGTCTTGTGTACCTAACTATTAAATCCATAGCTAAAGGAATGATATATATATACATACCTATCTCAATGGCATTAGTTAAAGTAATACAGTAGCCCCAACAAAACTCGAACCCAGCACCTCTAGTTTAATATATCAGCAAAAATAAAAATAAATATACTTTTTGGAAACAAAACTTTGCAAACTTTGCTTACTCAATTTTTTATTTTGTTGTTTTTGAAAGGGACAGCCGTCTGTCAGGAAATAATTAAACCGGATTACAGTCTGTTTGAAACGTTTGATCATGATACAAAAGATGGGCAAACGCAGAAGTGATGTGTTACATAAAGTAACGAGGCCAAGGTATTTCGATACTCACGTTGCCAGCCTTCCATGATAACGTGCCAGTGGCAACCAACAGTTTAATCATTATAATTGGAGATCATACCTGGCTCTCCCTCGATGCCTTGAAGTTCACACGTCTCGTAATGATTTTGCCTGACGGTAGACAATCTAGATCTGAAATCAAAACTCGACACGACAACCTCAAAAGATAATGGATCAATTACTCAATCAGTCAGCACATTCTTAATGGGAGAAGATGGATTTATTCAGTTGAGTTCATATTTGTTGTAAAATAACAAGGGTCAAAATGCCGATTCCAGTACCCCTCAAGCATCTCTTGTCGCGGCGCTTGTTCCATCCACACTGACTGATTTCCCTTCTTATATGCACAGTTTCACGTTATTTCTGCAAAGTTATCGTTCCCATGCCAGCTGATTGCCTCAAAAGGTTAACTGCTTGAAACGCGAAGAACCCTGCATCTTCTGTGTGTCATACTTATATGATAAATCTCTCCTAATGATTATTAGTTGACATACACGTCAATATTTAACATCCGGAACAAAAAAACAGTAAACTAATGACTATGTAGAACGCACTCCTTACGAAGGATCATACTGTAAAATGTAAAGAAAAAAGTAACAGACTGCTTAATATTGAACATTTTGTACACGATGTAGTACAAATTACTCGAGAACTAGAGAAAAAACCGAGAGGCTGATTACCGTTTCCAAAACCATCGTCAATAGGAAAATACAGAGAGCAGCGAAAGAGGAAACAAAAAGGCGACAAAATATGAAACCAGAAGCGACTACATGCAGAACGTAGTAGACAGACAATGAAATTGCGTACGAGAAAATACATGGGCATGGCTCGGAGAGGACACTTGAAAAGAGAAGCTGAATCGTTACTTACAACCGTACAAAAGACCGCGATCAGAACAAACTAGATAAAAGCCAAAATAGCAAAGACCGAGAAAGCAGCAAATGTAGACATGGTGGACAAACATACGAAATAATAAACTAAGTTATAATTAAATGCTACAAGCTAACACAAAATGAATATTAAAACAGACATGATTGGTTCGAGAAGATTGTCTACATGGAACTATGCAAACAACTACATTTTAAACATGCGAAGAAATAATACAAATAAAAACCGAAACCGATATTGGAAATCGAAAGAGATGCCGGATAACTTTCTACTCCAATAGCTTATTTGCTCGTGGTTCCGGCATTTGGAAATTCCTCCCTGCTCCCTATTTCCCACACTGTACCGGTATACAGAAATTTGAAACTAATGTGAACAAGCATCTCGCTACACAGCTCTCAATTAAGGATGAACACTTGCTTTGTGATATTGAAAACGGGTAAACCCATGCAAGCGAGCAGACAAGACATGAAAACAGTCAACAATTTTTTTAAATAACCGTGAAACAACAGATTTCGCCGTCTCAGCAGTTCACAGAGTGAAGCTAAAAGAAAAAAAAGTAAATACATAGAAGTTGCCAAATGGCTTAAAGGGAATATAAAACAGGAAGAAAATTACGGTAATACCAATAATATTAGGAGCACTAGTAACAGGTCCGACAAATGTGGATAGAAGACTAGAATAAATTGAAACATAAAGGATGATTGATACGATATAAATCACGCACTTTTGAAAACAATTGGAATATAGAGAAACATCCTCGAGTCCGGAAACCAACCCACATTAATAACAACGCCAACCAGCCGAGAGCTAAGTTAAAATAGAAATAGAACACAAATTATAGAAAAAATATTACACAAGCCCAAAGGTACTGAAACTGACAAACATCTAATAATCTGACCCACTCCACAAAAACAACAACGAAAAACTAAACACACACATACGGTAGGCACCAGTCACAGCTGGTATTACGAAAAGTGTCCATAAATGATCAAAGAGGATGGAAAGACCTAGGAAAAAGAGCACCAATCAGACCTCCACTGGAAGGTTGCGGCGGATACTAGAACAAGTGGGAGACTCATTGCCACTCTAATTCCAGAAATGACCAGAGAGACATCCATGGTAAACGGCTGTTTCGATAACGCAAAATGATTTGTAATCGTTATCGAAAAAGACGAAGATCTAGGGAGATTGTTGTCACTCTAACTCCAGGGAAAACACATCAAACAGACCTTATATGAACAGTGGGTAAAAATGTCACAAGAAAGATTTCCGTCTTGATGGTTAGTTTAATTCTATAGGGTTTTGAGTATCGTCACGTGGTAGTATCTGTGAATTCATGTTGAAGTGTGAGTGTGTAGTTCATCAATATGTATACGTGAGTTCATATCAATTATTTTAGAAATGAGTATTCTTTTCAATGGCTATTATTTCTACTTTTGTAAAATTGAAAAACTGCCTTTTTTGTTTTCATTCGTGAAGCCATTGTACTGTTAAGTGGTTTCATTCGCATAGAAGACGCTTGCAATAGTTGTTTGCAAGAATATAATGTTCTGGGGAGAGGAAAGAACTAGGGCTCCGTCCGTCGCTCCTTCCGCGAAATTGTCACGCCTCTTTTTACAACGCCAAATTGAAGGCGATGAGGAAGAGAGGGGGAGGGGATAAAATAACAAGAATGAATCTTCTGAAGTGTTTCGTCTGAGTGTTTAGCGTTGAAAATGCTATTTCTAGCTTTATCTTGACAAACCAACGAACAATGACATTTCAGCTTAAAGCGGGACAGACCAACGAAAACGTTATTTCAAATATAAGCATGGCAGCCCGATGAAATTGCTATTTTAAACATAAGCGTGACAAATCGACTAAAATGCTATTTCATTAAGCGTTACAGACCGATGAAATTGCTATTTTAAACATAAGCGTGACAAATCGACTAAAGTGCTATTTCATTAAGCGTTACAGACCGATGAATTTGTTATTTTAAACCTGAGCGTGACAGACTCACTGACACACAACGTCTTTATCATATCTTAAATTAGATACGCCCATTAAATATGCACGTTTACCACTGAAAGGGATATTTCAAGCTGAAGTGTGACGGACTGAGAGATATACACGGTCTCTTATAGATTCGATGACGCAGCTTAAAAACCTTGGTTGGGTCAATCGGCTTTTTCTCCTCCTCCCCTCCCCTCCTCCTTGATGATGTCATACGATGTGTCGTTTGCATCAGCATTTAATAAAATGCATCCTTTATTAAAGCTTATTATGTCTTCCATGTTGTTTTCATTTTACTGAGCAAAGACGAGAGTAATGTGTGTATGTTCATCTTGGATGAATTACCGATGCAGCATGTTTGGAGTTGTTTTATTTCCCCCTTCTCCAGTAGGTTAAACATAAAGTCAGGTATTGGTTTGATGAAAGTGTTTCTGTAGAACGAACTGGATTCGAACTTGGTTCACCCAGGTTTCCAGTCAGTGTAGTTAACCAGTCGGCGTTATGGATACCGCCGCTGACTACGGATTAGGCACTACATCCATTGTGTTCAATTATGCAATAGATCCTGTAAGGGTTGAAACCACATTTGTCCCTGATAGGTAAAATAGGAAATAGCATATACCGATACTATGAATGAAAGCACCATTTCGGCTATTTTACAGACACGGAATATCCATTTTGTTTTGCGTTTAAATAAAAGTTAGTACTTATCATTTCTTCTTCCAAACAATTTGAACTGAACTCACATTTGTGGTCGTTATTCATTTCGACACGCTCACAGCGAGGAATTGCCGTTCAGAATGTGGTATTGTGTTTTGACATTGAATAACCAAAAGAAAGTGTAATTAATAGCGTCGAGATATTCAAATGGGCCGTGTTCAAATCTATCAGATACATTATAACTTTTTGAAATTGTCTCTTGACTTTATTGTCTGGATTTCTCCTTGTAACTGGTCTCAAATAATACCGATTCAGTAAAGCTCTGGTTCAAAATTGTGCGCAAGTTTCTCTTCAAGGCATCATCCATTGCCTCTTCTTTCTCTCTCAATATATATATATATATATATATATATATACAATAATATTTTTTAAATAAATATTAAATATTTAAATACCTAGAGACATCGATGTTTCATGCTAACGCAATCTTCAGTCTAGGAACTAATTTTCAATGGTCGGTGGGCGCGAACCCCGAACACAAATCGCCACTGATTCGTAGTCGGTGATCTTAACCAAAGGGCCATCGTCAATTAATTAGTAAATGCAGAATAACTTTAACTGTAAATATCGACACGTGGCCGTTATTTACCAGGCAGCTCAGAGTGACCTTCGAACCGGTGTTCGGATCTCGCATATAGCTATTAGTACTGCTTGTTATTAAAGCTACTCGAAAAGTGCCCAGCTCTCTATATATATATATGGAAAATGATGAGGGAAAGCCAAAATCTTATTTATGTGTTCATCAACGTTTCGTCTTTATTGTAAGACTTCCTCACGATGAAGGAAAATGAAGAAAAAAATATACAATTCTGACTTGCCTAGGTGTGGTGAGGCTCGCCTGGTCTGTGAGCAAAAGAAAGAAGAGAAAAATAAAAAAAATAAAAAACATAAAAAGGGGTGCGGTATCAGCAGCAGTCTGTAAAGTCCCTAGGGCGGGGAGGGATATACTAGTTTGAAATACGTTCATCATGAAAATGAATTCAATCGAATAGTCGTTTAAAAAGTGCACAGCGTGAGTAGAAAAAAAACGTGTCAGTGTCAAAGGTCCCGAAAGAGAGTTAACGCTTTTACAATGTCCTTCTGTCCGCACAAGGAAGGTTTACGTGGAGCTATAGAGACAGGTTCTCAAATTTTTAAATGGTTTTGGAATTCGCTCCATGCAGCACAGCAAAACGCTCCAATTTATAGTTACTGGCACAGCATGGATTTTAATCGCCTATTAGTATTCCTTAGCACTTCAATTTCCCCCTTAGCTCTTTATTTTCGTTAATATTATTGATTGACTTATACTACCGGTTTCTCCTGACGAGATGATAGTCGAAAGAGCTTTAGGGAGTTTTCCGGGAATCATTTTGAAAAGCATATATAAGAGACTTAAGATCAGAACACCGGATCTACTCCTTCTGTCGGTGCACTCATCTGCCCTACTTGTGGCAAATAGTGTGGACCACGCATAGGACTGTACACTGTACAGCTATGTGAGGATTCGTTGATGGCGGGGGCAGTGACCTTTGGATAAACGAGAAGCAGGATTCTATATGCAAGTGTATGCGGCAGGGCGTGAGGTAATTAATTATATGAATACTCCTTCTAGTAATAGTCATAGTAGTAGTAGTAGTAGTAGTAGTAGTAGTAGTAGTTGTTGTTGTTGTTCGTCTACAGTTGACAATGACGGCACTCTGAACAGTTAGTCGAAGAGGACGGTGTCTAGAATCAATCCCCCCCCACTTATATATTATGATAGAGTCACCCCTCTTATCTCTTTGATGAAAACTCACGACAGAAAATGTTGAGGATAAA
Source organism: Sepiola atlantica (assembly GCA_963556195.1). Taxonomy (NCBI): domain Eukaryota; kingdom Metazoa; phylum Mollusca; class Cephalopoda; order Sepiida; family Sepiolidae; genus Sepiola; species Sepiola atlantica. The sequence goes on along the minus strand of OY744524.1, from coordinate 129,546,140 downwards.
CGTAAAGAGTGTCCCTTTCAAATAGTGGAGGGGCTTCGGACAGAAGTATTGTTAGAAAAAGTGGAATGAAATAAATAAAAGAAAAACGAAACTTGGTTGTGGTGATTGGTAGGGTGCAAATGAGTTTGACGTTTGGGTGTGGTTAGGTGGGAGTTGCGTGTTAGTGGATTGTGGTAGGAGGGGATGTCGAATGGTTGTCGGGAAACATGGGAACGGTGAATTACGTTGAGGAAAAACTAAAAGAAAGAGAAACGGCTAAAGACTGGGCGATCAAAGAGAAGGATCTGGGTATGGTTCTGGAAGAGAAACGAATTGTGGTTGCTTGAAAAAGCGGAATGGGGGCCTGCCGAGTGGAATTCAAGAGCAAAAGTGAAGTTGTTCTGGCGGAGGCGAAAGTTGGAAAACAAATAGGTGGGCTTACTATGATTGCAAAAGTAGTAGAAGTAATTAATATTAGTAGTCGTAGTAATAGTAGTAGTGCTCGTGTTTATGTACAATAACCCCGCTATGTAAATTATGTGGGTTATTTAAAGATAATCGGACGCTTTATTTACGACGGAGTGATTATAAACAAGCACAACTTGTCACTCAGATTCCAGGAGACACGATCTGTTGTTACCAGTGAGCGATCGTTGATACTGACTCGTGTGAGAACTGTTGAGTAAATAATAATAATAATAATAATAATAATAATAATATTAATAATAATAATAATAATAATAATAATAATAATAATAATATAGAAATGAAATTACACGATTCCAAAGGAACTGAAACTGTCAGGGTGGATATGAAAAACGAATCGTTGCAAAGACATCGGTTGGTACCACATAAAATGTTTGTAGATGGTATTGGAGGATAGGAAGAACGAGAAGGAAGAGTATCATTCAACTCTCCACCAAGAGGCCCCGCAAAGTATTACAGTCCTGATGACGCTCACTATCAGCAAAGTAATCTATCGGCCGTTATCAGCGAGAACGCAATGATAAACAGCTGCTGCGAGAACGCAAAGCGAGTTGCAAGAGTTATCAGAACAAGCAGATACTGCTGGAAATCTGGGGAGACGTCGTAACTCGGATTCCAGGGAACACACCTATTTTTGCCAGTTAGCGATCTCTGGTAATCGCTCGTGTGAAAACATCATGAGAAAATAATATGTAACTATCTAACCCTCTTCTTACTCGAGAAACAATGGATGACCCCTGAATGGGTCCAATGATCTGAAGAAATGCTGGTAGAAATGCGGTGAGATGTTTGCACAACCGTTGCTATACTATTAATTCAAAAAGAAACAATGATGTACTTCCCATAGTTACGTTCTGAGGGATTCGAAGGTGTGCTGGCTATTCTTGAAAGACTAGTATAAACAACACCTGCGCTACTTGCCTCCAAACTCCCCAACCAGAGTGAGCCCAAGCCTGCTTAGATGGGATACTCGCGGGAGGTTTGTCAGCAACGCTCTGAAGTTCCCCTTGGTTTTGTTGTTTGACTTCTAACTCAAAATATTGCAGGAAAAGAGTATTGGTTTACTCCTCTCCAGGAGTTAGGCACAAGGCCAGTTTTTATCTTACTTCCACAAGTAAGATGTGACCCAAGGTCGGGTCGGGAAAGTGGGGTTTAAAAATTGCCTTGGCAGCCCCGTCGGCATTCCCCGGTAGGGGCGCCTCAGGCAGTAAGCAATAAACTTACTCCTCCCCAAAGAGGGGAGGCGAAGCCAGGGAGGGTGGACCTCTTAGAACTGCACAGGACAGATCCATAGATCGGTGTAAATCAAGCCCCGAAGGCCAAGACAATACCAGTCTATGGGGTGCAGTATCCATCGGAACAGATACTACACTTTGATCTTAGCCAAAAGGCCAAGAAATTTTTATATATATATATATATATATATATATATATATATATATATATATATATATATATATATAGTGATTGTATCGTTGTTGTTTCCTAGATGTTAATCCAATGTTTAAAAGATAATGATGAATAACAGGTAGAGCTGTATCATAGTATGAATTCCTTTATTTATGCACACATTATTGGCTACATATGTGCATACATGTTTCAGCTGCGATCTCATTTGAAATTCAGCTTCCTCAGGCCATCGCACTAAATTAAGTTAGTTCACTAAGTTAAGTGTGTGCGGTTATCTGAGTAAACTGGATTTCAAACGAGGTCGCAGTTGAAACATGCATGCACATATGTAACTAATAATTTTTGTATAAATAAAGGAATTCATACTATATATACATTTAGATTATGTTTCGGAATTTTGTAGATGATGATTGATAACCTTTTGTATTATTTGTATTATTCAGGCTACTGTTCTCATCTTGGATGTTATTCTCACAACGTTTCAGCTGATGTAACCTCCGCCTTTCTTTAAGTGAGTCTTGTCGAAATCGGGAAGCTATATGTTTAACACGGAAATCTGTACGGAATTTCCGCAAGGATACGTGACACCAACGGATAAAAGTGCTAAATTATAATCAGTTCTAAGTGACAATCCTCTTGAGGGTTCAAGGTTCAATCCTCAGTGACGGCGATACTAAAAATACAATTACGAATTACTTCAGACTTGTACTCGCTCGTGGCTGCCGGAACGAATGCAAGCTATCGCCGTGGATTAAATAAAAGGTTTCCGGTCGAAATTCGGTACACATCCCAGAGTTCGACATACAGATTCCCGAGTTCGGCAAGACACAGCTGAAGAAAATGGGAGGTTACATCGGTCGAAACGTTGTGAGAATAACATCCAAGAATAATCCAAATAATACGAAAAAATTATATTAACTGTGTCTTTTATTTATTTTTATTTTATTTCTGATTTTTTTCACGAGAATCACGATAATTTTGAGAAAATACAAAAAGAAAACCATCTGAATGAAACAATAAAAACAATAAATAAAATTAGGACGACAATTTATTTTCATGATTTTATTTATTTCAAAATTTACATAAATATATTACATATAAATATAGAAATACATATACACTAATAAATTAAAGATATTTCAGGATGAACATATATAATAAATCCTGCAAAAGACGTATGAGATGTGTTTTTTCTCAACTGCTTTCACATGTCACATAGCTAGTCTGCCTCTGCCTCTCTCTGTCTCTCTATCTCCCTCTAACTCTCTCTACACTATCATTATTTTCACTGGAAATCCTTGACTAAGCTTCAATCGCAGGTTCCTCCTTGTAAGACATCCACAGCAAGAACTCGACTACTATAACGGAAAAGACATTCCTTTCTTCCTCTTCTGATGATATCTGGTCACTGTGCTTACTTTTTTATCGGAACATGAAGATTTTTTTATGGTGACAGGAAATGTGAATTACGCAAATAATGTGTGAATTACGTAAATAAAGTGTGAATCACGCAAATAAAATAGGATTTACGTAAATAAAGTGTGAATTACGTAAATTAAGTGTGAATTACATATATAAAGGGTGAATTACGCAAATAATGTGTGAATCACGCAAATAAAATGGGGTTACGTAAATAAAGTGTGAATTACGTATATAAAGGGTGAATTACGTAAATAAAGTGCGATTTATGTAAATAAAGTGAGAATTACGTATATAAAGTGTCAATTAAATATATAAAGTGTGAATTACGTATATAAAGTGTGAATTACGTATATAAAGTGTGAATTACGTATATAAAGTGTGAATTACGTATATAAAGGGCGGAAGAAAATTGATGAAACGGATAGAATTATGCAAATAATTAAAAGCTTCTGCTCTATCCCCCTGATAGAGAAAAGAAAGAGAGAGATGGAAGAAAGGGGAAGAAGAGGGTGTTTTTAGGCCATATTAAAAAAAAGTTTAATAAATATTCGAAAATTCTGTAATATTTAAAAAAAACTTCATTCTCAGTCTTGAAAATTGCCTGTTTGGTACCAGATTTCAAAGACTCTGGTGAACGAACTGACCGGCAGAAAATCTCCTCCCGCTCAAAATCTTCGGACTATTAATTAATCTTAGGATAGTCCGCCACCTCGAAAATGCTAACACTTCTTTCTGACTAACAGTATGAAATTAGGCAATATCGTTCAACTGCGGATATCCTAACGATTATTTCTGAACGAATATACCATACACTGGATAAGGTAGCAGGTAAAGCTAGGGTGTTAGCACTTGATATGTTCAGAAAGCTTGACAAGGTCCTACATGAAGGTATTCTCCAGAAAAGTCATTCATACAGTATTACAGGATAAGTATTTAATATAATCAGATCCATCTTTGCTAAAATAAAAATGTAGATGGTTTTAGATGACCGGATATCTAAATAAATATGACATTAATGCAGGTGTACCCCAGGGCTTGATCATTGGACCTTTATTATTACTGTTTTTACCTAAACGACCTCCGTTACGCAATTTTCGAATGGGTATATTAGCAAATGATACCACGCTCTTTTCTCGACATGAGGAAAAATCGCACGCAGTAAAGGAAATGGCCGGATCCTTAGAAAATTACCTCCAGGAAAATTCAAATATCTCCGATTAGCATTAAAGTTTATCCATAAGTTATAAGATAGCACTAAATAAGATAGTACTAAATGAGATAGTACTAAATGAGATAGTACTAAATAAGATAGAACTAAATGAGATAGCACTAAATAAGATAGAACTAAATGAGATAGCACTAAATGAGATATAATTAAATGAGACAGAATTAAATGAGCTGGTACTAAATGAGATAGTACTAAATAAGATAGTACTAAATAAGATAGTACTAAATGAGATAGTACTAAATGAGATAGTACTAAATGAGATAGCACTAAATAAGATAGAACTAAATGAGATAGCACTAAATGAGATAGAATTAAATGAGATAGAATTAAATGAGATGGTACTAAATAAGATAGTACTAAATAAGATAGTACTAAATAAGATATTACTAAATAAGATAGTACTAAATGAAATAGTACTAAATGAGATGGTATTAAATGAGATGGTACTAAATAAGATAGTACTAAATGAGATAGTATTAAATGAGATAGTACTAAATAAGATAGTACTAAATGAGATAGTACTAAATAAGATAGTACTAAAGCTGGATCCGCTGCATTTATATTTCGTCACCTTAAGCTTAGGCCACAACCTGTAGACATTTCTCTAGAATCAAAAGCATTGAGTGAATTTTGATAAAAATTGGAATAAAGATCGTAGACATGAGGTTTAGTAGCATATATATCGCAATTTTCGTAAGAGGGGATAAACATGTTGCAGACAGACAGAGACATAGACTGAGACAGGGGAGAGAGCCATTTGGGGACAGCATATGTAGATATTTAAATTTGAAGAGCTTTGGCATAGAATCAGAAGCGCATGCTGACTTTCTGTACCTCGCTTTGCGTTCACTAGGCCAACCATCTTGATTTGATGACCGCAAAGCAACACACAACTATTCACCAGGCGCTTCAGATTCTATGCCTACATTCTTCAAACTATGACATCTAGACGCGGTCTATCACTGATATCGAACCATATATCCCCATAAATAAAGAAAAAAATCTATCTATATATCTATTTTGTCTATATACTAAAGCTGAGTTATCCAACATTTGTGTCTGTTTTCCTGTATATTTGAATCCAACAAAACACATGGAAAAATAGTACTTAGTTCTGAGATTAAGGTATGTTTGAAAAAAAAAACTTCCATTTTAATTATTTTAATTAACTGTAATTAGCAATTAACTCACGAAGTGACCCATTTCTTACTACGTTTCTGCCTATCACTTTCATGCTGTTTCAATATATTTTGTTTCACTTCCGCTCTTATTTTATACGGTAGCTATCACTCTCGCTTCCGTCACTATCTCTCGCTTTCTCTGTTCATTAACAATCAAAGGTAATAAAATATTCCTTATCCTACTCCTTTGCATCCCCCTCTTCCTGACAGCGAGATAATACCTGCCAAACGTTGAGTTAGTAAAGAAGTGAAGAACATTAAGTTCCCTCTCCCCAATTAACCAGATAACTATGTTATAGTATATCTTTCTTGAGGTCTCTTGGTCTTACCGGATTCCAAGACAAGAATTCATCTAGCCATGTGGAGTATCCAGCTAAGTG
>OY744524.1:129485054-129530054 GCA_963556195.1 Sepiola atlantica | reverse complement strand
TGGTTAGACACAAAGTAAAAGAAAATTAGGCAAATATATGAAACTTGAAATCGTCTGCGAACGTCACGGAGAATGGCAGGTGTTTGTCTGTAAGGAGAAATTAAGTACATACGTTTGGGTCGACCGGCGGCGTATGCGTGTGTGTAAATGAATAGGCACGAATATGTGTGTGTATTAGCGTGCCTGTTTGTTAGCGATATACTGTATTTGTGTTAATTTATGTTGGCGCCATGTGCGTTTAAGTGTGCAAATAGCGTGCCTCTGTTTTGTTACTGAGGGAGTGTATTTACTGATCTGAGAGCGAGAGTGTTCGGTTCACAGTGTATATATACTGATGCTGGTTTTAGAAGTCGGTGAAAGTCTCTTGTTGCGTCTGTTGATACCCTTCGGTCAGAGATCAACATATTCTTTAAAAGAGGTACTCACGTACGTCGGATAAGGATGAAGAATACTTGAAAAAGAGGGAAAGGGCGCTGTATGTTTGGGTTTTTATACTACGTGCTGATTGGAGATTTTGCCTAACTCAAACTTGAAATTTAATAATAACGTTTACTTGTATTTGTTCACATCCGAAAAATTATCGATTCGATATGTTGTATATCCGATTTGTAAAAAAGCGAAAATATATGAATTTAGTATAGACAATTGGTTAGACACAACGAAAAATAAATTAGGCAAATATATGAAACTTGAAATCGTCTGCGAACGTCACGGAGAATGGCAGGTGTTCGTCTGTAAGGAGAAATTAAGTACATACGTATTCCAGAAATATCCCCCTTTTCTGGATCGATTTTCGCATGGAAATTGAAAAGGTTTTGTACGTCTCTTCTGGAATGATGTGTTGACGTCAGACGAATTTTTTACATTCGAATTTCTGCTTCGTTTTTTTTATAAAATGTGAATTTTATTGTGGGGTTTTGTTGACCGAATTAAACATTAAAATTTGCTTTTTGTAGCTTGTCGGGTAGACGATATTTTGAAATTTAAATTCTTTTCTTCGTGAATTGACGGACTTTTGCAGTTCGGATTATTTTCATTGTGTCTGGTAGAAAAGTTTAAAATCTGAAGTGTTTGCTGTAGATTCAACAAGTTTGCTATTGTTTGGCTGTCAATATGTTGGAAATTCGAATCGGATGTTTTCAGGTGTCTGTTCTTCAGTGCAGATTCGTTATTTTGCTAGGCTATGTGTTGGAGGATAACTCAGATTTGATTCAAGAGTTGAACTGTTGTTTGGTCAAGCATTGAGGGATTCTTTTCCGAGATGTTGTTTAAAGCAGGATGCGTGAATAATTGTGATTTATTGAAATATAATGTGGATTTGAGAGTATTCTCTTTCGTAGCGTTTGTTTCAATTTGTAACTGTTTCTCTCTTCTTCAGCGTCGTTCTTTTCTATTCACAAAAATACGTCATGTAACGGGTTTTTCTGTTGTTTAATTTTCGGTATGTGGGTTACAAAAAATTTCGCCGTATAAACCGAGATCTTTCGTCCACGTGCATTCTGAAAATGATGTAATATTGAACGTGTTTTCTTCCTGAAAGAGTGTTCAAATTTTGTGTTGTTTTAAAGGATGATTCTTCTTGTCTTTTTACTTGTATTTGTTTACATCCGAAAAGAGTGAAATTTTTTCGTCTAGCGTTGTACTGAAAAACGTTGCTTGTTGGAACGCCGTAATTAAAACACACACGTTTGAATTTAGGTTGAACATACACCGGAAGAAGGGAAATGTTCTTCCCGAAATATCATATTCTATGGAACTTCCATCAAACCACACTGACGCAAGTATGATTGTAATATAATATTTAAAAAATATATATTGTATTAATAAAAAATGGTTGAAACTGAAAAACTCATTCCACCATTACATTTGCTTAATGTGCTTCCGTTCGTGTTTATCCGTTACACCTCTGCATTGTATTACCTTCATATACACACTAAACAATGCTTTAGGCAAACTACATTAACCTCTTTATTTTTTGTGTATTTTAACCCATGTCATATTTTGTATCCCTCAAGAAAAACTAATTTCTTCCCCCTTCCACAACCGTCAGTTCCTTTTTCTCGTGGGAGCCGTACGAACTTAAGGAGACGGGTTACAGTCAGGAGAGGGGGCGACCACCGGCCGTTAATATTGACGCATCCAAATGAGTTCGCCCTGCACGCATATTACCTTAGATAATTTACATAACGTTACATTTTGCTACACAGCTCAGAATCTTCTTCTTCCATTAATTTCCAATGAACGAGTTTAATTCTGGCAGAAACGAAAATAGCAAAAAACTGGAATAGAATCGTCCGGCGCTTTTTCTTGGTTTAATTTTTTTTTTCGTTTATTTAACAGATTTTCTTTCGTTTCGTTTCTTGCAGGATTTTAATAGATCACATAAAAATGCGGAACATAACAGCGACCATGGCAGGAAGAAGAAAGGCGATACAAATAACTATATGAAACAAAGGGGTACAAACAGTCAAATTACCGAGTGTTACGGTTAATATGAACTTTAGGGGAATACTAAAGCTGCTAACAACTTATTGCATAAAACACATATATTGCTTCTTTTTTTTTTACAAATAATGCCTTCAATTTTATTTAATAACAAATTTACTGCGGCTGTTTCTCAACGCCAACTCGAGGCTAATTTCTAAATGGCTCTATTTGTTTACACTGGTTGAAGATATTTGTGGATTACTCTTCTACGATTAATAATGCGTTAATGTAGGTAATTCTTGGAGCATTTTCTTTCAGAACAAATAAATTTGCGGAAAAATAAAATTACCAGTTTGGAAATAGTGACATTTTGTTTTTTTAATTTCTTCATGGCAACAATACATCACTCACCGTAAAACCTGTCATCTTAAAATATGTTCAAACGAGCAGGTTAAACAGTGCAAACAAATATTTAAAAAAATATATTAGCCTCGAATTAGCATTAAAAACAGACGTGGAAATTTGTTATTAAATTAAAGTATTATTACCTCCCAAAACATTTAATAATAAGTTGTTTTGAAATAGTGTCAGACGGCATTTTTTTAGGATCTCACATAAGTTCATATTAATCATTATTTGTAGTAATATTATTAACGACATCAATCAGAACAGAGACTATTACCGTAATCCGCCATCGATAACACGAATAATATAATTAGAATTCTAACTAGCGGGAGTCGTAGACATTCTATAGTGGTTGTGACATATTTCCATTCTCTGAACGCTCAGCGCGAACGCATACACTACGATATTACTGTACCACCTTTTTTAAAACTGAAACATACTCATCTCAGTTTTCTGGTTAATGTAGTTTCAGGATGTATTGTATTGTGTGGGTCTATCCTCAAAACCCTTGTAAGAGTTTGTGATATATTTTCATTTAATCGACGTCCGGCGCGAATGCAAACAATATGATATTATTTACTATATTTGAACAGAACAGATACTACACTTTGATTCTTGATTGAAGACCGAGGAAGTGTATTTCAGTTCAAGTTTCACGTTCGTTATAATAGCAATATCAGATGAGAATTTAAAATGTGCTTATTTTTATTGCATTTTTGACGATAGGCAGTTCCATCTTTTAAAAAGAAGTGGAGCTTAATAATATGCGCACGAACACGAATTGATTTAACGTATTATTATATAAATACTAGCGCGATAGATTATAGGAAAATTAATTGCATTCTTCATAATCTACTTACATACCCACCAGTATAAGGTTGTAAATGGGTACTAACTAGTAAATATCCTTAATTAAGTAATCATGGTAGAGTTCGTTGTACTTACCCTCAATGCTCCATGAACAGAGGGGGATTGAGTTGCTGGAGAGCAATGAGAGAATGGTCTCGGTAACACTCTGACCGTCTGCTTAGTTTTAGGTTTCACCCTTACTAAAATGTTGTAGGAACGAATAATATATATATATATATATATATATATATATATATGCATACATATATATATATATATATGCATACATATATATATATATGCATACATATATATATATATATACATATATATACATACATATATATATATATACATACATATATATATATATATATATATATATATATATATATATGTGTGTGTCTTTGCGATAATCATGTTTCGTTCTTGTTAGCTCCTTGCATCAAGTGGCTTCACGCCTTGTCTGGAGCGATTTGCATAAAAAGAACATTGAAAGTTATCATGTTCATATTAAACTAATAGACCAAATACATTAAATGTGTATTAACATTTTACTCGGTCGTTTTTATAGTAAAGTAAATGTTATCGTGTTCGGAGCAAACAAGTATACAAAATACGTTAAATTAACATTTTACACTAAAGTTAAATGTGCCGTGTTCGTAGTAAACAAAGTAACTAAATATTTGAACATTATATTTTACTTGATCGTTGTTTTCAATGAATTAAAGTCCATCGTCTCCGTAGTTAAAAAATTCATTAATACATTAAACGCTTATTAACACTTGAAAGTAATAAAAAAAATACACCAAATACATTAAATGTGTATTACCATTATGATTTATAGTTGTTTTATGGGGAATTAAAAATTGTTATGTTTGTAGTAAATAAATACAATAAATTCGTTAAATGATTATTACAATTTTACTGAAGTGTAATTTTATAAGAAATATAAAGTTATCAGATTCGTATTAAAGAAAAACACCAAATACATTAAATATGTAGTAAAGTGTTACAGGATCGTTGGTTTAGGGTAAATTTAAGGTTACCCTGTTCCTAGTATACGAATACATTAACTATTTTAAATATGTATTAACATTTTTCTCGCGCGTTGTTTTATGATAGATATGAATACATATACACATCTAATATTTTAGTATACATTTTTATTCATACAAACATTTTGGCTATATATGTGCAAAAAATGTCGTTTCAGAATCTTTTGTCAGCGGCCTGTGATGCTAGACCTTGACTAAGCTCGTAGTTGAAACGTGTATGCACATATGTAGCCAAAATGTTTGTATAAATAAAGAAGTATATTAAAATATAGATCTCTTGTTATTGAGAACCATCTTATATAGTTTCATATCTACATTATATATTATTTTAGTAAAACTTCAGTAAAACTTGAAAACGAAAATGGTGGTGTGAATAAATTTTTGTAGGATGAGGGAAAGAAATAATGAGAAATATTGAAAATTGAATAACAAAGAAATAATGGAAAAAGATTTTAGAAAAAATTAATTAAAACCTTTATATATATATATATAGGGTGGGCCAAAATAAGGGTCCTATCTTTAAATTTGAATAACTTGAATTTGAATAACTTCCACAAAATAAAAGTTAAACTCACCAAACTTTATGTGTGTGTAGACTGACCCTTCCGAGATTTTTTGAAATAAACAAAACAAATTTTAGCCGAAAAACACTTCTTAAAACTTACAAAAACTAAAGTATTGTTTTTTACACTGTTTTGAGTTTTTTAAGCAAAAATAATGTTTTCTAAATGAGGGTACGTTCCTTAGGGCTAATACGGCTCATGCTTGCTTCGGAAGGGGTCCTTTACTTATTCTAAAAAAAATAATTTTTTAAATCAATAAATAAAAAAGTTATGAATTTTTAAAAATAGGACCCTTATTTTTGCCCACCCTGTATATATATATATATATATATATATATATATATATATATATATATATATATATATATATATATATATATATATATATATATATATTGTATGTGTGTGTATTCTAAAACTAATGCGGGGCATTATGGAAATCGAATTACCAGGCAGTTATTTTTCTTTTTTTTCTTATTTCAATTTGTTAAATCTATGTTCGCCTCCCCTCCTAAATTATTATGTTTTAAAATAGGAATTTGACAGTTAAATTTTATTATCATGTTATCATTTGGTCATTAACTTAGTGAGTTTTGAAAATCGTTATCAAACTAAAACTTAGTTTATTAAGTGTTTATTAATCTTTATTGATACAATTATTTGATGAAAATAGCTTCCAAAACGTTCAATTTTTGAAGACGTGCGAATGTGATAAGAATGTTAAAGCTACGAATGTTAAAACGATTTCAAATTATTTTCGAATTTCGAAGAGTCACGAAGTAATTCATGATCTTTTTCAACTATTAAAGAAATGAAATTACTGGCTTAATTACTGCAATGAATACTGATTAATTTGATTGCGTAATTAAGTTTTGTTGTAGGATTTTAAATTTTTATTTGAATTTTCACTATTGCATCTATGATCTTTCAATAAATCAGAAAAATAAGATTCACTTTCATTAGATTTCTTTAAGTAGGTAAAAATTGGTTTAGCATTGGAACAAACATAATTTGTTTTTATTTAATTCATAATGAGATCGAGTAATTGTTTGATTTTTTGAAAAAAATTCTATTTTTGGTTGATTTAATTTTTAAGTCCAAAACAATGTTTTCATTTTTGACTTACACATTTTAACTGTTGTAGATCGTTTAAAATAAATAATAATCATATTTTTGCGGTACTTCTTTCTGATGATGCATCAAAATTGAGTTGAATTTTATTTATTTACAAGATTTCATCTTATTTTGTTACGATGATTAAAACCGTGTTATAATCTTCTGTTGAAAACACTATTAAATTAATATTTAGTCACTGGTTCTCAAAATAGTGAGCAGTGATCGCTCACTGGCAACTAAAAGTAGTATATGCAGAACCTGAGTGAAATACAGGTCTCCCGAGGTTTACATTATTATTGTAGAGACGGCACCGGATGTCAACTACGAGGGTCAGCGTTTTAAATATCACTAGGTCGAGCCACAGTGAAGGATTGGTGATTCTAAAATCAAAATAGTGTAATGGAATTTGATCAAAAGTGGATTAAGGATTCTAGACATAAAATTTAGAAGCATTATATCTTAGTTGTAATCTTTGTAAAAGGACACAACACACACACACACATATATATATATATATATATATATATATATATATATATATATATATATATATATATATATATATATATATATATATATATATGGACATACATTTTAAATGTAATACTGAATTATATTTGACATTCATGCACTGAAAAATAAAACAACAAATCAGAAGTTTAATCTTACGTAATATTAAGTTTGCTTGGAAATAAATTTAATACGCATTGTTCATTATTTCGTCTGAACTTCACTATTTCTTCCCATTGCAAATTAATAACCGTTCTATATGTAACCAGTCCTAAATAAATTGGCCTTTTGGCTAAGATCAAAGTGTAGTATCTGTTCCGATGGATACTGCACCCCATCGACTGGTATTGTCTTGGCCTTCGGAGCTTGATTTACGCCGGTCTCTGGGTCTGTCCTGTTCAGTTTGAGGAGGTCCACCCTCCCAGGCTTCGCCTCCCCTCTTTGGGGAGGAGTAAGTTTATTGCTTACTGCCTGAGGCGCGTCTACCGGGCTGCCTAGCCAATTTTTAAACCCCACTTTCCCGACCCGACCTTAGGTCACATCTTACTTGTGGGAGTAAGATAAAAACTGGCCTTGTGCCTAACTCCTGTAGAGGAGTAAATCAATACTCATATGTAACCAGTCGATACGAACGTTTACACTGTATGGCGTTTGAAAAGTAATTAATGCAAATCGCATTTTATGAAAACGCAATCAAGAATTGAAATACACCGCTAATTAATTATCTTCTGAGTTATTACTTTTGACTTATACGTTTACCAAAAATAAACATGAAAATACTTGAATGAAATATATATATATATATATATATATATATATATATATATATATATACATATATATAATGCACGTTCTTTCAGCGGTCGAAGACACTTCACGGCAACTGTCTGTAATAGGATTAATCTCTCGCTGGTGTATCGGATTGTTTATAGCGGTCGTGTGGGCTGGAGCGTTGGAACTTGACTGGTGTTCCGGGGTTCGAGTCCTGCGACCGGTACGAGTGATCATCCTTACACTAACGATAAGGATGAAACGTATCCGTATGTAGATAAAAAGAAATATTTTATAATTAATGATATATATATATACATATATGTATATATGTATATATGTATATATATATCATTGATTATAAAATATTTATTTTCATCTATATATGTATATGTATATGTGTGTATATATATATTTGCATATATATGTGTATATATATATATATATATATATATATATATATATATATATATAAATTTCAAACTGATATATAGTGCCCATTAAGCAGTACATATGCTCTTGTACAAGTAACTAATCACTTTTATTATTTCTATTATAACATTCGGTTAATGTGTATATCTCTTTTTTTGTTTTACATTATATATATATATATATATATATATATATATATATATATATATATATATATATATATATATATATATATATTTATATATATATATATATATATATATATATATATGACTTTTTATTTGTACATATCCTTGTGGCTACACATTTGCAGGCAAGTTACAATTCTAGCTGGGAGTCAGGCCATTTTTTTTATGTAGGTGGAAATGAAAATGAACTTTCTATTATTATTATTATTATTATTATTCATATGTTTAGTAGTAGTAGTAGTAGTAGTAGTAGTAGTAGTAGTAGTAGTAGTAGTGTAAATGTGAGTTTGTCAACGTTTGTTTTCCTAAGGCGTTTTTATATATATTATTATTGTAATACCAAACACTGCTTTAATTGAACTAATGAGCCGTAATTGTAATTAACTTAACAAAACACTCAACCCTCTCACCCCATATATTTCTCTCTCTTACTTATCTATATATTTCTCTTGCAAAAATATTATAATATTAATTGTTATTAATTAATTGTTAATTCAATACTTCATATTGTCTATGTGTGCATTTGGAGAAACAGTGACCATCTTTTAGCTACGCCATCTAATTTATATTCTTATGTGAATTAGAAAACTTTTCACTTTTATATACAAATAATAAATAATAACAATACTTAATAATTATGATAATAATAAGTATAATGATAATAATAAAAATAATAATAATAATAATAAAAACCACAACTATATATATATATATATATATATATATATATACATATATATATATATATATATATATATATATATATATATATATATATATATATATATATATATATCGGGTGTGTGTGTGTGTGCGTTTGTGTGTAGTTGTAAGTTGAAAATAAATTAATAAAGTGCTCGATCGTTAGCTAAATACAAATTATTTATTTAATAAAGCTGAATCTATATACAAATTATTCATTTAAAACTATACATTACCTATTTATTTATTTATTTATTTATAATTACTTATTTAAAACTATACGTTAGATATTTCAGAAACGTACTATGTTTTATTAGATGGATAGACGATTCCTGTTTAGAAGAGGGTCTTATAATCTATCCCAAATCCTCTGCGACTCACGAAATCAATACAGTTCGAAGAATGGAAATCAACAATGGTCAGTCTCATCGTCGATGGAATCACTCAAGAGTCCCTTTTAGCGAAAGTACCGACTTAACGGAAAATATCTATATGGCTGTATGCGTCCTAATTGAAACTTAGTATTATTTAGAAATATTTTAATTGTTGATTACCGATGCTGTATGTTTGTCGGTTTCTGTGGCGTAATTATGTAAAGGAGTGATGGTGTGTGGTGTAATTTATTTATCGGCGCTTGGATGTTATTTTGTTGTAGCCGACTGTTAAAATTATATCGGGTGAGGGTGTATTACGGTTATTTAAGGGTTTATATGTTATATTTATATTTGTTTTTTTCGGGGTGGTTATATTTGAGTATAAAACTTATTTAAATTGTAGTGTATTAGCTAAGGGATGGCTTCTTGTCTAATGGAGGAATCGATGAGGGGTTATCCTTATCAGTGAAAATATGATATCGTAAGGTGTATCAGATCAAGTGGATGGGCGATTATACACTTGTTATCACCATAATGTATGCGGTGATATCTTTATGGTATCATGTGGGGTCCTTGTATTTCAATTCTGTAACGTGTTGTCTAATTACCTTCCGATCAGATGGCCTGCGTGTGTCGGTTAGGTTTAAATGTTAGTCATCTATATCTCTTTTTAATTTTGTTAAAGGGTTTTTGATAAATATATTTCTTGGTATTTAACTAGTGAGATTTTTTTTTAAATATAAAAAAACAAAAAGAGATAATACGGTAAGGTATATATTAAGAAGTTGTGTTTGAAGGCTATGAAAAAATACGTGGTTACACTTTTTTCTCTCTTTTTCTCAAGAGGAGGTCTGCCCCGAAAATTCAATGAATATGACACCACCGATACCATCCTGATTCGACACACCACGTTCGTAAATAAAAATTAATTATGAAAAAGTATGGAAATCTTTCAATATTATCAGTTATTCTGTTTACCTCGTTTCGTATCCAACAGTGTTTTATACCAAACTGCATTGTCATAGCCTTGAAACACAACTTCTTACATACATAATGCTTTAAGCAAGATACAACAGCTTTCCCAGGTATATATTAATGTATGTTATTTGTATAGATTATGGGGATGTGAGTGTATGTTATATTGATAGAGGAAATGTGGAGGTGATATGCATGATATATCTGGGAGGAAATGATGGGATTGTTATATTGTATATAAATAACAAAATAGATTATAAGGGAGGTATAATTGGAAACATTACGGAACGGGTTGATAGGTCTTGTATTTCTCATATAATAGGACGTTTTTTAGACTTTATATATATATATATATATATATATATATATATATATATATATATATATATATATATATATATATACGATCAAAAGCCTTTTACATTTCAACTTTCAAATATAAAATAACAAATATATTTATGATTATTAATATTATTTCTTATTTTTGTTCTCAGTATTTTAAGCAAAACTCGCATAATCTAAGAGGGTAATCATTATCGGAGACCTTTCTCGTTCGTTTTTCCCTCTACGGCTTTGTTGCTGTATAGTTTCGCCCCGGCCGAGATATGTTAATTCCATGTTGAAGAAAGGTGCAATTATAGAAGTGTATTATAGACAACCTTTAGAATGTAAATTTTCAATGAAATAAAATAATTCAAATGTTGGCTAGTAATATAAATATTTTCCCAATATTTCGCGCAAACTCTCTTTATCAAATAATGAACGAAAAAGTATAAGACGGGACACCCCTAACGACTGTTAATTAAGTTCATTTTAAATAAAGGTACTTATTATAGCAACAATATTTAATATAATAAATATTTAAGATAATTACGAAAAACTATTTACTGGTTTGCATATTGATCTTCACTTTTGCTCTGGAGTTTGATTCCCATGAGAATCGATTTGATCTATATAAAATAAGTGTTTTTTAAATTTTATTACACACATACAGACATTATATATATATATATATATATATATATATATATATATATATATATATATATATATATATATATATATACTAATGATAATAGAATTAACGATAAGTGAAGTATCGTAAACTGATCTATCGCGATACAGTAAAGCTCAATACGTTGAGAAGAGCAATCAATTTTAAAGAAAGAAAGATGAAGATACAAAATTGCATAAAATTACATACATTACGTAAAGTTACATAAAATTGATACAAATTTTATTACATCGAAAGTTCAGATGCAAGGAGTTATATTAATCCTTAAACCATGTTTTTTCAAAGATAAAACTCTTCTCGTCAGAAGATACAATTTGGTAATGTGGTATTTATAATAAATAAATAAATAAATAAATATTACCTAGTTCCATTTAACTTATAAACATTGAAGAATAAAACTAGAAGGGTTGGGGATAAGGAAATAAATGGCTATAATAATAATAATATATATATATATATATATATATATATATATATAATGAAATAGAAAATAAATATATTCTGCAGAATTGTCATGTTATTTTAGTTTTTCTCTGCAGGACTATTTCCTCAGACAATCCCATTTCTTGGCTTCTTGCAACGTCTGTAAGAATTAATTCCCTTTCGTCAAACCTCTAAACCCTCTTTATTTCCGTAGAGCAAAACACGCGTCAAAGTGTAAAGAGGAAATGATCCTGACGTGTGTGTGTGTGTGTGTGTGTGTGTGTGTGTGTGTGTGTGTGTGTGTGTGTGTGTGTGGGTGTGTGTGACCTTGTATGTATGCGTGTGTGCGAGTAGAGTCGGTGTTCATTTAAAAAGGTTGCGGTCCCTGAAGACCAGTCCACCGGTCGGCGTAATCTGATAAAAGCCGGCATTGTTAGCAAGATTTGTCATAACTCGATTTGCGTAAACGGATATCACTCGATGGTTCACACGCGCGTGGGGATTTCATGGAAGCTGGTGCTAACAATACTGCCCGTCTCCCACCCCTTCTCTCTTTTCCTTCCCTACTTTTCTTTCCTCAGTTCTTAAATCATCGCTCTAAATCCGCCTTTCTCGCTATATCAATTAGTCTCTATCAATTTCAATCCATCAAACTTTGTATTTTTGAACAATCTTATTTTGTATTAAAAATAAAAGGTGTTATTTTAGTCTCGAGAGACAGTGGACACCCCCTGTAAGCGTGGCTTGTCCGAAGAGTTTATAGTAAAGCAAGGTTGCTGCAATACCAACCGCGTCTCCCGTGGAACTGCTTGAGTCCAGTGGCAAGAAAAAGACGAGTTACAAAACCAAGGTTAAAGGAGTTCGTTTACACTATTATTCAATCTATCAATGGAATGTGAATATATCGAATCATATTTCTGCCAAGGATATCAAGGAAAGCGATGCAGTATCTCAGGCCGAACTCGAACTCGGTTTGTCGAGACCACAGTTTGCAAAGCCAGTTAAAATTAGTCTTTCTGTTCTCTTCCTCTTTTCTTTCTCTCTCTCTCTCTCTCTCTCTCTCTCTCTCTCTCTTCCTTTTCCTCCATCTATGGTAAAAGTATATAGTACCGTGGTTCGAATCTTTTTTATTCTGTCGTTTCTTTATTACTCCTAACTGTTAGTAAATAGAGAAAGAGAGTGACAGTAGCGTACGTGATAAATAGCGTCGAGAATCAATAGGAGGTCAAACACCATACATTGCGAGAGGGTGAAAATTATAGGTAGAAACTCAGCAAGAGAGTTAGGGTTACTGTATGAGCCCATTGTAAATCACAGCAAAGTAGAACAATAAAAATAGACTTTTTTTCAAACATTACCCAATAAAACAAAACTGAGGAATATTTTGCTATGTATTTTGTGTGATTAAAATACAAACATAGAATACCTTAGGGAAACATGTTTATTAACTTAGCTTTAGTATAATAATGTAAACTATATAAATGTATGTAACTTCGCACAAGGTTTATATAGTAGCTCAAAAGTGTATAATATGACTAGAGCCCTTAATTTAATATCATATAATCTTAGTTCATTGAAAACATTTTATTTACACACATTGTTTCGGCACATTTCGTAAATATACACATTTATGGTATAAAGGATTTATCAAACATTCACAAAGAGGCTTCATCAGTGCAAAACACACCATAGTCAGGCTGACAGAAAGCGTTCAATATTCATTTACTTAATAAATATTTCCACTTTATATTTCTTTTATCTTTTTTTTATCACACCAATCAAAAGGGAAATTTTCCCTAGATTATGTTCTATGAATTTAAAAGTTCATAATATATTTGCTCAATAGTGTATAATATTTATTTTGTCCTTCCGTTAAAATGTTCATATTTAGCTTACAAAAAACACACATAGCAAAATTCACACATGAAAGAATAATTAATTCACACTGTAACCATTTACCTTTTTAATTTTTTTCTTATTTTTTCTTCATTTCAACTTGTTTTTTCATCTTATTCTTAAGGAGTACACATCTATTATATATCGCCATCTATCAATCTCATATGAGTCACTTCCGGTGTAATCGTACATAACTACCGTGTACTTTTATTAAATCACTATTTTTAATAAAAATTTATTTTAACTATCATTATATCCTATCAGTCATCAAATAAAATCTGCATTTCGTAACAGTTATTTTCGAAAACTAATGGATCACTGATTAATTTCCTGCAATATGAAAGTATGTTTTCTTTGTTTCTTCTTTATTTATTGTTCAGGTATTTACATTTTCAGAAGAAATTAACGATCATTTATTAAAATATAATTTTTGGTAGAACTTTTTAAAAACTTGCATTATCCAACTTCTTTGAAAGTTGAATCCAGCTTTTAGTTCTAAATATATATTCATATATATATATATATATATATATATATATATATATATAGAGAGAGAGAGAGAGAGAGAGAGAGAGAGAGAAAGGGGGAGAGATATTTGACTATGTAATTCAATTATTTTAGCCTGCCATAAAAGAAAATTTATTTTAGGGTGTCATAAAAGGAAAATACAGAAATTAAAGTTTCTTTTTTGCTTATAAGGAATTGAGATATAGTTAATGTGCTGAAGAGAGATTATATGTACATATGTACACAAGGATAAATAGTATTTTTGCGTGTAGAATTTTTCCAGAAAAATGAGTACAAAGTAGTAATGTTATACATGTTGTATTCTACTCCGTTATAATATATATATATATATATATATATATATATATATATATATATATATATATATATATATATATATTAGTACTTCATGTATCCACATAAAATATTATAAGGAGATATAATTTTTTATGTATCAGTTTTCAGTATTAACTTCAACAGTGCTCGATACGTAAGTAGAGCTAGGTAGTAAGTAATGGAAATATATATGGCAATCAAGCTACACAGAGACTCCCGTGTTTCATCCCCGGGGGGAATCATCAGAGCCTGACGATTCCCCCCGGGGATTAAACACGGGAGCCTCTGTGTAGCTTGATTGCCATATATATTTTCATTGCTTACTATATATATATATATATATATATATATATATATATATATATATATATATATATATATATATATATATATCTCATTGTATGAACATATATCTATGGTAAGTAAAGTTACACGGACGCGTTCACGTTTCATTTCCGCATTATCAGTCTAAATGATTTTCAGCGAGAATAAAACTTGGATCCATCTTTGTAGCTTACTTTCCATATATATATATATATATATTTCATACAACTATTAAGTTCTATTCACGTATTGAGCACTGTAAAAGAAAATACTAAACATATATACACAATATATTATATCACATGATAATGTGACATGTTGTGTCCAAGTTGTTCTTATATTTCGAGGTTACTTAGCTCCTTTTCAAAACAATAAGTTTTATTTATTTTCTCCACGTCATTATACATGCATATATATATATATATATATATATATATATATATATATATATATATATATATATATATATACATGTGTAATGTATGCATGGAAATTAAACAAGACATTTTATGAAAAAATAAAATAAAATTATTGATTGAAATAAAATGTCGAAGGTAGCATAATAAAAACAATTACCTCCTTCTTTATCGTTTAGGGGTTCACTAATTTGTATTGTTTTCTCTGTTATATATAAAATTGCTTGTTTTTCCTAAATCATGGTCGATTCAATACGGAAAACATTCATCTTAACGTCGCAACTAAACTACGCTTTTGTAAGAGTCTGTATATCCTCTAAGCCCTTACTTCATCATAAACAAGTTAAAAGTCACTCTAGTACATGTAAAATAACGACTTTGACTTCTTTACTCTTCCTCCCCCATGAGGACAAAGATAGTTGGAAGATCATTTTTTCATGCTGAGAAAACAGCTTCCCAAAAAGGGGACACTGGTCGTGGTATAAAATAACCTTATAGTTCCGTCGCTCTTCCCTCTCGAATAAAGATGTCTCAAGCGACATAACTCCTCTCAAAGAAGTAAATAATGCTTGGGAGTATTGCATTTTGAAACTTATGTGAAGTAGCTGGCATTCGCAAAATGTCACGTTTCTAACTACTGACCAGGCTCGACACTGATTATTTCGGTGACCCAAAGAGATTCTGTGGTTCAGCGTAATATAGCCATATGCTTTTTTTCTGTATGAAAGATGCGCGTACGGTGTTATAATTGCGTAGATGTGATGTGTGTTATATTATAGATGTGTCGGATACGTTCAAATGTCGAATTACAGATAACAGCCCTGGCGTATGGCAACAAAAGAAGTCCTTTTTGTAATGTATTTGTTTTTCAAATGCGACTTGGAATCTTTCAAGCAGGCAAAGCTTGCAGAAGTCATTTCTAAGTTTGAACTCAATGTTAAAAACAATCTTCCCATTTTTAAGGGACCCATTCAGTTTGAAATATCGCTTATCTCCGTCGAAGAATAACAAACCATTAAAAAACAGATTTCCTAATCTCTTTCTTATAACAATTAAGGAGGTGTTTGGTCCAAGAGTATCGGAATCAGTGGCAATAAATATTGAAAACAGGACCCCGTGTTTTTGAGGATTGACAAGTTTCGGCTTCGTTATCGTTTCACAGATCATAACAAGAACGAATATTTTTAATATACGTGTTTCATTCCTGAAGAAATTCCCCAGGATAAATGCTTGACGCATTCCTACTAATACGTTCTACAGATGTATTGAGCACTATTGAAGAATATATTTTTCCACAAACACGTGTTTCGTCATCTCTACAATTTACCAGTGTCGTTATAGGTAGTCAGATTCGAAACCCCGATCCTAGTGATTAGCATCCGGTGCTCTACCGACTGAGCTAACTAAACTGCTTCCTACAAATGACAGAATTTTATCGCAGTAGAAAAAGACTCTTCATTTATTTACACATTTTACAATTCTGTAATTGACATTGAATGTATATGTATAGATAGGCATATTAATGTTGAATGGGATATTAATACATACATATATATATATATATATATATATATATATAAATATATATATATATATATATGTGTGTGTGTGTGTGTGTGTGTGTCTATGTCTGTACGTCTGTACATATTTATTATTTGTAGTCAAACTTTCAAGGTTAATGCTCGGTAGATATTATTTTTTAATTCCAGAAATAAACAATAGAATTTAAATTCCAATAGATTTTCTTTTTTTTTATCGTTACTAATTTTCCTGTTTTATTTTCTTTTGATTTTTTTTTTTGGGGGGGGGGGTGATAAATATATATTTTTTAGTGTTTTATAAAAGTATATATGGGAAGATGAACGTAATTTGTTGGGCTCTGCTTAGATTATTCGCAGAAATCAGAAACACATAGTATCAATACCGACGTGGTTGAAGGATTCATTTTGGGCCGAAGCCTTTTTCTTGATATTCATCAATGATCTTCCAAATAATATTCTGAGATCATTCGGTCACATTTATGCGGACGACACAATGGCAGCATTTCGACGTGATATAATCGCTTGTAACTTTGAATAACTCTAAAACAAAACTTTTTTTCCTTTGGTAAACTTCTAAGACTGACCTGCACCCCAGACCTGAAATGGAGGACTTACGCCCAATCTATTGCTATGGTCGCAGGAGAAATTGTTAGATTATTCTACCGCTTCAGAAAGAACCTTACTCCAAACGCAACCCTCTGCCTATATAAGAGCCAGATACGTCCTTAGATTCAGTACTGTTGAAAACACACAGCACTCTTTCTTGCATTACCAAAGTACAAACTCAACGGAATCTACTGGAGGATGCAATGAAGGTTCTTGGCCGTTTGGCTAATATCAAAGTGCAGTATCTGTTCCGATGGATACTGCACCCCATAGACCGGTATTGTCTTGGCCTTCGGGCTTGATTTACGCCGGTCTATGGGTCTGTCCTGTGCACTTCTAGGAGGTCCACCCTCCCAGGCTTCGCCTCCCTTCTTTGGGGAGGAGTAAGTTTATTGCTTACTGCCTGAGGCGCCCGTACCTGTGAATGCTGACGGGGCTGCCCAGACAGTTTTTAATGGCCAGAGTGCTCACCTCTCGGGCGCTGGCTTTTCAAACCCCACTTTCCCAACCCGACCTTGGGCCACATCTTACTTGTGGGAGTAAGATAAAACTGACCTTGTGCCTAACTCCTGGAGAGGAGTAAATAAATATTCTATAGCTCCTTTTTAAACAGAAGTGACGTGGCTAGTCTTTCTTTACCCTGTCGTAATTTTCATGATGAGAGCTTAATCCTCCAATTACTGGTCTTCCCACCCTCGTAAAACATTCGCAGCAAAACCTCTTCTAGTCACAAGCACTGTAAATAATTCTCCTTCTTATTCTCCGTGTAACTGAAACTAAATGGTTAGTTCATTATACCGCCCCAGGAGGTGTCTCACGCCTGACGCAATCCTTTACCTATATTAGAGTCACATACGTCCTAAAATAGAGTAGTATTGCTACATTATGCGGGGCGCTCAGAACCACTTTCCTGCATCAATAGTGTTCAAAACCGACTTCGAAATGTAGTTAGGGGATGTCTTCTTCTCTTCTCTACATCCACTTTCTCATAAACTAAATGTTGCTAGTCGTTCTCTGCTCTATCGTTATTTTCATGATAGGTGCTCGATCTATGGTCCTCCCAGTAAAAAAATCGCAACTAAAACTCGTCTAGCTACAACCACTGTAAATGATTTCCTTTTTTCCTTCTATGTACCTAAAACTAGTCAGAACTTCCCCTTCGCAAAAAAAGGTATACACAATTTATTGTTTGGTCGTATTTGCCATTAATTAGAGTCTTTTCTCCTCCTTTTCTCGTGTTTCGTCGCAGTTGTGAAGTGTAAATAAACAAATGAATGACGAACGAATTGACTATGAACTATTTTCTTTTTGTTCATCCGTTCTGATCATCCCTTTCACGAAGTCCGGCGCATAGAAAGCGTTGTCGTCCATTCATCGTTACCTCCCCATAGTTGGCGCTCTTCGAATAAAATGTCACCAAAGAAAAGAAAGAAAAAATGTTCAGGCGAAACGCTTAAATAAGATTTGCTTTTATTATCTTCCTTAAGCAAGGTTTTTATTCGTTCCCCTTCCTCCGCTCCTTATGATATGCACGGAGTGTCTCCGTTATGTGTTGTTTGTTTTGTTTAACGGCATATCAACCCTTTTACTGATAATTTAATGTCGGATCAGATCACTTTGTTCTTAATATTTTCAAATATTTATTCATGCTGTTCGCCTGAATTAGTTATTTATGGTGTCAAATTATATGCATAACACCGGATGCAGGTTTATGTGATATACGTAATAGTTTATATTTAACCCATAAACGGATCACTGACAGGTAGTTTAATTCCTGGTAAACCTAGGAGTACCTATTTACTTGCCTCCCATCGAGAATTGAGTTAGACACAAGATCGGTATTTAACGTGAGGAAAATCTAGCTTCCTCAAAACGGGCACTCTGAATTAAGCCCAAAATTAAAATTGCCCTAGTCTAAAATGTATGCCAGTTCCTTAGTGACCCAAAATAGTAATAGCTGTCAAAATAGTAATCTATAAAACATAAAAAATTGCAGTTCAGGGCTGTGGCCCAGAGTCGGCCTAGATAGTTCTGTATTGTCTCAGTCTCACCTTGTGGCATAGAGTCAAACATAAGGCGATGACGATGGGATTTGACTTCTGAGTGATCAATTCCTTTATCATTCCTAGTAGCTTTTCTGTGTCAGTGGTGAAGAATTTAGAGTGGGTGTTTACTATGGCATTCTGAAGTGACTCATCAGCAGAATTGTACAGCTGGATGTTGGCCTGAGATCTCGGCATACCTGTGAATTTGGTGAATACTTCCCAATCAATTCTGAATTTTCTGAATTGTTGAGGGGTTATTTTAAAATAGAGCTCGGCAGTTTGGCTGTTGGTGTTTTAGCATAAGTTGCCTTAGTAGAGAGTTCCTTAGCTTGTTTAAAGAAGGTTTCTCTCATTGATGTGACCCGTAGCCCTTTTATCATGGACCCATATATCATTTGTAGGTTCTCCTTTTTAGCTTCTCACTTGCAAATGTGATAGCATAGATTTTAGATGAGATAGCAGAGATCTCTGGCTTGACAAGGTAATGTTTACAATCTTCAAGATTCATATATACTGTTCGTAGCACCATATACTATAACCGGTGCTACAACTCCGGGTCAGAATGGACTTTGAAGTAATGGCGATTAAAAGACGATTCCCCATCCCTAAATTATAACTGGAAGTAGTTTAATGTTGTAATCAGGAAAGTCACTCTTCTTCAGATTGCGGAATTTTCCTCCTTATCTGTCCTCGCCATCATAGACAAAAAAGACAGAGGGAAATCGTCAGAGCTTAACATTTTAAAACATATATGACCGATCATAAAGAGAGTGATCTCAGTAACGGCAAGTGCACGTTCTGCCACACAGAAGTAGAGAGTGTGAGCCATCTGACATCTAGTTGTAAGGTATTGTAAGGTATTGCTGGTGGAAACTACGATACAATACGACACAATAGAATGTGTAACTATCTCCACTGAACCATGTGTAAACATTGAATATCCAGTGAAGCAGTAATTATTTGGAACATATATCAGAAAGAACTGTCGAAATAAATCATACGCCATCCACTATGACTATACACTTCCTACAGCTACATACTAAGAAAACAAAGCTGTTAAATCTGACATATTGATATGGGACAAAAGGGAGAGAGTAGCAATCCTAGTTGAATGATGCTGGCTTAAACAGAGCTTATGGGGAAAAGATAAAAAAAATTCCCAATGTCTTATGTACGACACGAGAATAAACTGGAATCTTAGAAAGATCTCTATCATTCCAGTAATTATAGAAGCAACTGGGCTCATGAAAAAGAATTTCAAAGACTACCTGGCGAATATACCCGGTGAACCAAGTGCAAGAAAAATAAAAAAATGGGCTTAAAGGGACGGTTAGAATCTTAAAAAGATCTCTCGGTTAGAGTCTCTGAAATAGCGGGTGAATGTCTGGCATGCTGTAGGGTGTTCCACCCCTAGCAAAAACAAAAAGGATATGCACATTGAAAAAATAAAAGAAGATAGGTTAATATGTTTGTGGATGAGATAGGCACATAGATAATTGACACTCTACGCGCTCTTTTAAGAAAGTTATCAACCCTTTTCAAACATTTTGCACGTGAAAGAGAAATTTATTTATGAGTTTTATTTAAAACAATGACTAAACTAATATCTCAATTGTTCAGTTGGGAAAGACTCAGACTGACAACATCGAGTATGCGGTTTCGATCCTGAACTCGGTTTGTTTCTTTTTTTCCTTTTTTTTTTAAATATAATAAAATTAAAGTGAAGAACATCTTAGAGTTTTGGTATATTCATAACCTAAAACCTCTCTGTCTTTGTGTCTGTCTCTACCTCGTATCTCCCCTCGCCCTCTCTCTATATATATCTTAATCTCTCCCCCTCTCTCTCTCTCTCTCTCTCTATATATATATATATATATATATATATATATATATTAAATAATAATGTATGTTTGTCTGTACGCCTCTCTCTATATGAAGACAGACTAGGAAGTGTAGCTTAAATACAAGTGTATTGCATGTAACATCTTCCTATACACATAAGAGAATAGTCCTGTGTCTATAGCTTTTTTACTCTTATTCACATAAACAAGACACGGGGCCACTGGGACGTACGGGTTACTATTAGGGACCATGCCTACAAGGGCACTCTAAGTATGTCTGTTCGCATTACATTAAAATGTCTGCACAATCAAGGAAACAGGAAACAGGAAACGGGGAATAAATTCTAAAAACTAGCAGTTCAAGAGAAGCTTTCCGGCATCTGTGGAGCTATGCAGTGAAGGGGTGGGATTGTGCTTCTCGTCGGGGTAGTCGGGGGTATTTACGACGAAGCTGCACAAGAGCTACGAGATCGTCAACACAGGGACGCAACATTGCGACGACGGGACAGTGACTGGATCTTGGTTGACAGTTCGGGAACTTTTAGTTTTATACTTTTTTTAGACCCTGTCTAATAGGGAGGCTAGTGGTAGATTAAACATCCCAGATGTGGCAACAATACACCATGCATGGGCCAATGGTGGCTATGTAGAGATATAGGTTACTGGCAGGTGCGAGCAGTTTTCTAGCGCGGTAGAGAGATCCCACCTTTTTTGCAGCAGCCTTGACAATGTCTATGTGTTTGTTCAAATTCATATCGCCGGTTAATGTAAGGCCGAGGAGTTGGAATGATAAACTCTCAGGTAGAGCGTTAGTTGCGATGGCAATCGGTTGTTGAGAAGGTGTCTTGTTATTGTTAAAGAAGCTTTGTCTTAGTAGCATTAAACGTCTCCATTCCACTTCAGAACGGAGGTAATTTTGTAAGGTTACAGACGATACCTGGCCTATGTGTACATTCCTTAGTTCCACATGTCTTGTATAGAGCGTGGTGTTATCAGCAAAGATGCCCTGTTTTTCAAAGGGAGCTAAAGCCCCTTTCCACATATGTTTCGCATTAGAGTTCATCTATTCATAAACATTTGTTTAAGAGTATATGAATAGCTTACTCATCTATTTATAATATTCCAATTTAGATCCAAATCCATTACGATTTTGATTCTAGAAGATTTCTAAAATTTTAGGCTTAAGCGTAAGAAGGCTTCATATATATATATATATATATATATATATATATATATATATATATATATATATATATATATATATGAATGATAAAAATGGAACTATTATTCCAACCTAATTCAAAATGAAAAAAGGGGAGAAATGGTATTTATGTATTGATCAACATTTCGTCTTCATTTCAAGTTTTCCTCAGGATGATTGGGCTTAAGAAAATAACACACAAAGTAAAAAATATTTGAAACAATGGTAGTAGGAGGAGAAAAGCTTAAAAAGACCGCTTATAGAAAAGATAAAATATAAACTACAAATAGATGGTAGAAGTGGGAGTAGTTTAGTTAACAATGGAAAGTGTGGGGGAAAATGGTAGCAGTTGGAGTTATTAAACCATTAGGGAGGGGGAGTGAGCTGCGTGGTGTAAGCCGAAAACGGTCGCTTATGAAAAGATGGGCTCATAAAGATGGTAGCAGTGGGACACATTAAAATAACTTTGGAAGATTTGGGGGGTTGTGAAAATTGGTAGCGGTATGAGTTATAATAACAGAGGAGGAGGAAACATGAATCATGTTAATTGGAGTTATAACGTTTGTATCGAAGCAGGAGAACGGGAGGGTTACACGTCAAGGTCGCATGATAGGATAGTGTAGCGGGAGGGGAGGGGAGGGGTGGAGAGGACGAGAACACGATGTAGCGAAGAGAAGGTGAGGTATATATATATATATATATATATATATATATATATATATATATATATATATATATATATATAAAGTGTGTATAGGATAGTGTTTTACTTGTTTCTTTGTTATGGAAAAACTGAGAATGTAAATACGTGATTGGATTTATGTATGAGTAAATATCCAACTGTTTTCGACGATTATATTTTATTTATTTAGTAATCATTGTTTTATTACTTACAAACAAGCAGATTATTATTATTATTATTATTATTATTATTATTATTATTATTATTATTATTATTATAATTATTATTATTATTATTATTTTTATTATTATTATTATTATTATTATTATTATTATTGGTAACTCGCAATAAAAGACAACTGTCTGAGAAAAGAGGTGGTATAAGATTGGCATACATCCATGCTTACCACAGATTATGGTCGTATAGAGAATACTTATTATCGTTGCTAGATAAACCCAATTGTTTGCCATTCATGTGATGTAAGGAACCAATAAATCCGTTGTATGTATTACAAAGCATATTATATTTAATGAGATCCCAATAAAATGTCTACAGTCCGTCTATGGATGCCTACATATGCCCTTCATCACATTTGTAGATGCTTTGTTAGAACGCGTACGTGTGTGTGTCTGTGTCTCTGTGTGTGCGTGTGTGTGTGCGGGAGTGTGTGTGGATAACTACATATTCTCCAATCTTCGTGGTTGAGCAATTTGGCAAGGAATACTACCATTCGCAATAAGCATTCATGCATATCGTTTCGTAAAAAGAAAAAGAAAGACTTTTGACTGATGAGAAAATTCTTACTACAAGCATATAAGTATCAGCAACAAAGATATGTTGAACTCATAGCGTAACGCGTAAGACGTTCGTTTTTGTCAAAACAGTCGGGTTTCGATCTTAGTTTAAGGGACTGGCTTGTCTGTCAATACGGAAGAGCTGTTATATGTCAAAATACACATACATACGTATACACACACACACACACATATATATATATATATATATATAAAATATTTTTTATAAATATTAATTATTTTTACCTACTAACATTAGTGTTACGTGCTATATGCAATCATCAGTGTAGAAAATACTAATTACTGCCGTGACAAAGTCATATTTGACTTCACAGTCTGATCCACCATTAATCAACACGGAAAGAATGGAATTTAAAGACTATAAATGTCAAAGAGCGGACATGTACAGCAAGCAGTCAGAGTGTGTTCAACGTGTCAGTGCAAGAAACGTCGCTTAACGCCTTAGTATGACTGCTTGTTTATACATTCACTTAGATGCCCATCGTTTTATTTAAGAGAGCGTTAACAATATTTTCATAAATATTAATTATTTTTACCTACAGACACTTGTGTTTCATACTATATACAATCATCAGTGTAGGAAATGTTAATTATTGCGTAAGGATTTAAACCCAGTTACAAAGTCTTAGGCCACCATTAATAAACAGGGAAACAAAGGCATTTAAAGGCTATAAATATCCAATGACGGACAAGTAATACCAGCAGTCAGTGAGTGTTAAACTTGCTGGGGCATATCAAGACGATCCTTAATATAGGCCTGTATAGCGCACACGTTTATTCTCTGACTGGGGGTGAGTGATTGTTTTGGCATGCTGTCAGTCGTAGTCAATGATAACATGGCTGGATATCAAATAACAATTGAATTGAATCTTGTTTTAAGTATTTATTTACTTTTTATAATTGGAATTCTACTATTTAATAATATTGAAGTAAGTATAAATGTTTATTCAAATTTGCAATATTTTATCTTTAGTGTAAAAAGTATAAACAACATTTTCGGATATTTAAGAAATTTATCATCATGAAATTGTTCGTAATAATGAATATCTTTATTTTAAAAATAATTTCTGTTTTCTTCATAACGTGGGTTTTAAAAGGTTACTTTGTAATAGCAAATATCAGTTCAATTATAAAATATGGACTGTTTGATTTCGCTTGATATTCGCACAAATGTCAGATAAATGGACCCTTGGTTTAAACAACATTTTTTGTCCGGACATTATTTTATAACGTATATATAAAAGTGAACGTGTATATGTAAACATCTCCGAAAAGAAATTGGCGGCATTTTTTCTTATTAAAGAAACATCAACGTATGTTTTAACGTATTTTTGTTGTGTTTTCCTAAGATTAATGTGTAAAGTTTGTGTCTTGTGTGTATTAAAATGTGTATACATTCAAAATATTTTGGGTCCAAGAATAAAATAACACTTTAAAAAGTGTCAGCGGTTAAAAAAATAATTTTATTTTGTTGAATGTCCTCCATAAAAAAAACAGAGACAAAAAAAAAACTAAGTATAATTTTAAACTGCTATAATAATGATGAAACATGTAATTTAGTAACAATGCTATTTATTATCAGAATTTACATCCAGTAAACTTTATTTAATAATTATACACTAAATACGCTGCGAAAATGTAGGAGGGCTCAATTGTACTATAAGAAGTATTGGATTTTCTCGCTCATTTAGCGTGATATTCCCCCAAAATTTGGATAAAATTGCCTGCCCCTTTTAAATATATTTATTGTCATGAAATAACATTCTAATTCACTTTTGAAGTGTTGAGTATCGAAGTTTAATTCAATGTTTCAATCACCGGTGGCTCTTTCTTTTTTGTGCTTTTTTGATATAAAAAATATTTTGGCAAATTTTGCACTAAAGTGGCACACATATATATATATATATATATTAAAATATAATTATTCAAAGCCACGTATTTCGTCGTTTTACGACTCATCAGCGTCTCTGTACCTAGGGACCCCACAGACTAAAGATTTACGGTTTACCACTGAGCCAATCACCGCAAGAGGCTAGAGTGTATCGCTTTTATACATTTAAAAAAAAAATTTTATTCGCATCACTTGAACAAACTCAACTGTTTATACGAAAAGCATAGAACCTAAACTCTTGGTGAAAATAATTATTTCCATTCACTACTGTAATCCCCCCCCCCTATCGCAAATAAAAATAAACAAATAAATTACATTTATAAAAGTGGTACATCCTGCTAGTGGAGATTAGCTTCATAGTAAAGTGTCGGTCGTTAGTCCCTGGGGGTCCTGGTTTCGAATCTTGGTAGGTTCGGTCACGCTGATTATTCGTAAGACGACGAAGCATGTGTCTTTGGAAATTATATTAAATAAAAATATGTATCGCTCCCCATATGGTGGCATCACATTAGTAAATGGAAAATTATTCCCACTGAGCATTTAGGTCAAAGGCTTTTCCGTGTAAATAGTTAAATTTGTTCACAGTATCGCAATATATATATATATATATATATATATAATTTTAATGTTTCGCATGGGTAGATTTAGCGATATTCGAAACCAGGACCCCATTGACTGAAGCCTGGAACCCTTACCACTGCGTCACGTAAACTGATTTACGGTGCAAGAGGTACACATTGTCATTCATTTATTCCAGTCCAGCTTCACATTATGGCATTGTCCTCTCTTTCTCTTAGCGGTCTGCTGCTTTTATGTTTAGCCTACTTATTGCAGTTTTGGCCTCAGTATAAATTAGGGCATTTATGTCTCTGATATTGTCTAGTGGGATGTGTAATGGGATTCTGTTAACCTTTTCTCTTTCTGATTTTACTTTCTTTCTAGTTTTCGTTTCTAATGGACAATATTTTCGTTTTGTCCTTTTTCATGATTTCTTTGATGCGTTTTTACTTATTTATCGGTAAGTTATGTGGTCTCGTTGTCAGCGGTTTCTATAGTGTCAATGCTTATATTGTATCCTGATATAAATTTGGGTCGAATTTTTGTTCTTTTGCTTTACTTACATTTAACCTTTTTCCATTAATTTTGGATTTGTGAAACATATTTTTAGGATGTGTATCGCCTGGTTCGAGATTATGTGCTACGTTGTTAATTGTCATCTACATGTTGGAGGATGATGCTGAGATTTTGATAAAACATAACACACAATGACTCAGAGACAAACGGAAGATGAGATGATATATGTGTATCGGAGACTCTAGTCGCCTCTTAGAATATAGAGGGAGATCTTACTCTGTCTTTCACACTAATTACATTGGTAGTACACGTAAAAGGTTGCATGATTGAATTGCTCATCATGTGCCTTCCAAGATACGTAATAGGCAACTAAATATTTTTAATAGCTTGACATCAGATACGTATTTGTATACAAATTAAACTATAAACTATATTAATTTAATTTATTTAATAACTTCACTTAGCGAACGTAAATGACAAAGATAGGTTGTATTTCAAATATTCAAAAGAAAAATATCCAGGGATCCGAAGATAGGAATCAACAATCAGGCACGGGACAAGCAGAAGCCTACATCTTCATATTGTCTTCTTATGTAAAAGTTTGGCTTTCATTTAAATATCGTAAAACGAATAAGCGTAGGCAAGATTGTGCACCGAAAATACGTATTAACATATCGACGTCTTTACTATTTAGAAGCTGATAACATTTTACTGGCTGTAAGTTCGGAAGAGTTGTCGTAGGCACTTGTGTAAATATTGATAATTGTTAAGGCTACATTGATGTGTAAGACTAGCGTGGGAGTGTTGCGTTCGTATGATTAGATATGTTGTATCAAACGAGTACGCACGGAACATATAGATAAATGAGTAAAGTGGGGAGTAGATGTATAAATATTAATGGGCCGACTGTATATATAATGATAAATGACAACAAATAAATACATGTTATCATAGATGTTATTTATTGTCTTTATATGGTACTTACGTTTCATGCTTCTTAGAATCTTCTGACCGGAATATTTTTTTCTCGCTTGCATTTGTTATTCAAATAATTCGTCATCGTTGACGCGATTCGGTTTATGTCCATATATGGAGATCTTATGTCCGATCAATGATTCTCAAAAATGTTGACATGTGTTTATTTTTCTGGCGTTATTTTGATACCAGTTCAACAGTGGTATGATCTCTCTTGTTCTATAAGATTCTTGTTCTTAGGGGAAGAAACAAACTGGCACCTTATACCTGGTGCGGCACTCATCATAGGCGGGTTGAGCCGGCTTCCTTCTTCAAGGAAGTCTCTAGTGAATATCAACTTGAGAAGTGATCCCCAGTCGACAATATATTTCGGCAGGGGAGATAAGGATGTTGGCTTCTGCGGTTTTTTGTCGAGAGGTGTCGCTGTCCTCCCTCATACAGCGCCTGGTGTTCTCAAATTGTGACCTATTTGCTATTGGCCAGGCTAAAAGTCGCTTAACTTCGGTGATCTAACGTGTACCGGCGTTTTAATGTTATTACGCGGTATAAAAGAGTTAAACTACTGAACAATATAAAGGAACTCGTGGCAAAATAACTGCATGAAAATAAGCAGGTATTAATATTTTTGAAAACCATTGATCAGACGTAACATAGACTGAATCACATCAACAGTTAACAATCATTTGAATAAAAAAAAAACTGTTGTACAAACAAGTAATTGATTCTTACCAGTAGACGGTAAATTTGGCACAAGCTGCCCTACCCCGCTTACTCCGGGAGTTAAGTTGATATAGTTTTAATAATGCAAGGGGAAAAATAAGTTAATCTAAAGCCAGAAAAAGTACAATTCCATGGAGTAATTAATTAAATGGTGACTTGTTTTTTTATTATTATGACTGTGAGAGGTTGTCTAGTCCAGTAGAGAGAGATCCCAACTTCATTCGGCAGTATTTCTATGTATTTATTACAATTTATGTTAGTCAGAGGAGTTTGAACGCTGAACTCTCGCGAAATGGTACTATTGGCCATGGCAATCGGTTGTTGGAAACGTTACCTATAATTGTTAAAGGAGTGGAGTTTTGTCTTGTCGTCATCCATTTTGGGACCTTATTCTTCTACAGACTGGAGGTCATTTTCTAAGGATTTAATAATGGCCTTGGATGTGTATGCATTTGACTTGCCAGCATATCGAGAATAGAGCATGACGTCATCAGCAAATATA
Source organism: Sepiola atlantica (assembly GCA_963556195.1). Taxonomy (NCBI): domain Eukaryota; kingdom Metazoa; phylum Mollusca; class Cephalopoda; order Sepiida; family Sepiolidae; genus Sepiola; species Sepiola atlantica. Next base: position 129,500,874 of record OY744524.1, on the reverse strand, counting down.
CCCATCTCAGACACAATTGCTTCAGGGAGGTCGTTTATATAGATCCATAATAATAGATTTTCTAATGATCCACCTCTGGGAGACACACGCACTAATGGGATGTTGTTTGGGTGTACGGCAAACGAAAACGACCTGGATCTTTATTTCACCTATTATCAAGCAAATCTGCGATTTTACGGATTGAGTTCGTGAAATAGAAAAACTACTCCCAACAAATAATTCATTTACAATGATAATTTATGATTTAATTATTTCTTCACGGATTCTTTTCCGTTTCTTAGAAAACAAGTCAGCCATTATATTTTGGATTTTTTTGGATAAGGATCGTTATTATTTGGATTATTTGGACTACTGTTCTCGTCTTGGGTAGTTTTCTGACAACGTTACAGCCGATGTAACTTCCAACCTTCTTTAGGTGCGTATTGTCAAATTAGGAAACCTTCAGTACAGGTGATACTAAGAATAGTTACGAATTACTTAAGATTTCTACCAGACCATAGATGACAGAAGGATGGCAAGCTACACCCGTAGATTAAATAAAAAGTTCCGTTCAAAATTCCGTACAGATTCCCAAGATCGACAGAAAGATTCCCGAGTTTGACAGGATGACTATGAACTAGATCGGAGGTTACCTCGGCCAAAATGTTGTCAGAATAACATCCAAGATGAGAACAGTAGTCCGAATAATTCAAATAATACCAACATTCTTAGATAAGCATATAAGGCAACTAGAAGCTACAACACATCCCTGCATGGAAATTGTCTATTATGGGCAGAGCATAGAATACTCGCCAGAATATTTTAAGAAATGTAATCTAGCTATCATGAAATTCTTTCACATCATATGACCTAAGGATAATCCTATAAATAGAAATTCGGAAGTAATCAATCCAAATTCACTTTCTATAAATACACTCCAGGGCCAAAAAATTCAGCTTGTCTGATTCTGAATATATATTTCGTAAAAAAAGGTTAATAAAACTGAGCTTGGCTAATTCTGAATATATATTTCGTGAAAAAAGGTCAATAAAACTAAGCTTGGCTAATTTTGAATATATATTTTGCCAAAAGAAAGGGTGATTAAAACTGAGCTTGGCTGCTTTTGAATAATTATTTTGTATGAAATTTGCAAAAACACACATTACCAAATTGGTATTTAATAGGAACCCTCCCCAATTACTCTTCCGTAACATGGCTATTCGTTTGGGGCATCCTGTCTGTCAGCTACTTACATTGTTGCGGAGTGATATTTCCCCAATTGTGTTTTACTGACTCCCAGAGCGACTTTCTGTTTGCAAATTTTCTACCAGACAATTTTCTTTTAACTGTGATCTACAAGTTTTTGATCGGGGTATGATCAAATTTTGTACAGACCAAAACATTGTCTGAAAGGAATGATCATTTTTGGTTAATTTTACAGTGTGATCATTATTGTGCAGACACAAAATATATTCCGGAAACAGGAAGATAACAACTTTTGAACTGTAAAGACTATTGATTTACTCCTCTCCAGGAGTTAGGCACAAGGCCAGTTTTTATCTTACTCCCACAAGTAAGATGTGACCCACGGTCGGGTCGGGAAAGTGGGGTTTAAAAATTGCCTGGGCAGCCCCGTCAGCATTCCACGGTAGGGGCGCCTTAGGCAGTAAGCAATAAACTTACTCCTCCCCAAAGAGGAGAGGCGAAGCCTGGGAGGGTGGACCTCCTAGAACTGCACAGGACAGACCCATAGACCGGCGTAAATCAAGCCCCGAAGGCCAAGACACTACCAGTCTATGGGGTGCAGTATCCATCGGAACACTAAAATAAAGACATATTTTTCGTTGTTTTTGTCACACCGAATTAACTTTTCAATACGAAGTGATAAAAATGCACCAAAAACCGTAAGTTCCCTATTTTCATATTTAACTGTAGTTTTAAGACAATCAACCCTGAATCTCTGACCTGATCGTCGGAGACACCGTTCGGGAGCATCATTCACAAAGGAAATCACTGACTCATCCTACCAAATAACCCTCTAAAACAATTGTAACAAGAGGGATCCATATCCAGTAACAAAGCTTATCCTATCGATAGTAGTCTCTTGAGATAACAAAGGCATTTTGCGGATTCTGATTATATATAGGTTTCATTCAATCGCCTGGCTATTGCTCGAGAAAGAGAATTAGCCTCTCCTGTTTTGAGCTCTTCGGCCAAATTCGTAATGGTGCCTTTCCGGTAACGGAAAGCTGTCATTTTTAGTCTTGAATCATTTCTCCTTGTTAATCGTTTGGGACGGCCTGAGCGCTGTCTTCCTTTCCACATCAACTATTTGTTCATATTGTTTACCAATTCTGTTCACGATGGAAAAGGAAGTAGCATCTGTTTCCTTGTTCAAGATGGGTAAAATTTGTTTATACTCTAAGCTTCTTTTTCGCATCTCTTTAATTCAGGTTTTCGTAATTTCATCCAAATGCTTATTTTTCTTCTTAGGTGACATTTTATGTTAAGTATTAAGATACATTTAGCAGCTCAGACCCTAATCCCGAAAAATAAAATCTGCTATCCATAAAATTTCTTGAAAACACAATATTAACAAAATTATTAAAAAATTAGCTTGGCTCGTTTTTTGTTCGCCCGGGAGTGTATACGCCAAAATAAATCCAGAACAATTATTTGAACGAAAAGCTCAACATAATTGAGAACAATAATATACATTATTATCCATTCTAAATTTCATTGGAGATAGAGTAGTATAATGGATAATTCAATTTTGGAAAACAAATCAACCCAAATAAATTAACACATTAAAATTAATAATAAAGAGTGCAGTGACGTAAAACAAACTTTTAAAGAGTTAAGAGGTGGCCAACTTCTAACTCACATACATTATTTGTTGTTAATGTAGTATTTATTTATAAGGTACCTTATTATTTCATAACCTTAATTGCATATAATATAATTTAGACATCTACATGGTTTCTTTGGACACATATTGAAACCAAGTAAGAAAGCATGTCACCTCTAATATAAAAACTAGCCCTCTTAAGTAGTAAACATATATAGGGGCCAGAGATGCCATTAGATATCATTAAGAAAAGCACTATTAATAATAATCAAATCGGAATATAAATTCAACTTAACCTATCTCAAACATTGAAATAACGATCTAAATATCACAAACTGTAACACTACTAGTTAGGACATATATGAATAGATATTAGGAATTAATGAAAGAAATAACCCTCTGTTCTTCCAATTTATCTTGGTTCATTTTATTTTAATTATATTTTATCATATTGACTTGTATTAAAGAACATATCTAAGGGAAATAATTCGAAAGTGAATTCTTATATATTTTTTATGGATTTTCTTCCTTGAACCCAAATTATGTTCCTTTCTAACATCCATATCGCTAATTTTTATGATATTTTGGAAGCAAGGATACACTGTATAAGAACAGTTTGGGCTAGGATCGCATACCAGAAGGAGGCTGATGCACTATAATCAATGATGGCAGCTTATAAAGTTATTTTTACCACGTGCACCGAAAGATACATGCTTTCATTAAATGTGCCAAAGTAAGTCGCTTTTTCTGCATTTCTGATGATGCATTATGTCTATAAATTGAAACTTTGAAATAAAAACCTCTACCAATGTTTTATTGTATACTGACGATGATGAAATAGCTGTTAGTTTGAATTATAGGCAAATTTGCATGATACGCCATTTTTGTTTTGTCGGAAGTATTTCAACTTATAATTGCTCTGGAAGTACATTTTTAGAATCGTCTAATAGCCATTGAATTTGACTACACAACCAATATATATATATATATATATATATATATATATATATATATATATATATATATTATTTACCTCCTTGTCGGTAGGTTAGGTACAAGGTCATGTGTGGTTTTGAGAATAATCCAGTGCACTAAGATAAGGACACGTTCGCCTACAAAAATGCTCGAACAGCACCGTCGGAATACTCTGGTATGCGCGCCTCAGGCGATTCGCAATAAATTAACCCTTTTTCAGAGAGATGATAAAGCCTGGGATAGTCGACCACATAAGACTAGACAGAACCATACCCCAGATCGACAGCAACAAAGCCACTATCGAACTGATTTTCGTAGCAGTAATACGTACATTTATATTAACCATATATAGGGCACATAGTTTGAAAACCAAACAGAACATAAACATAAGAAAATCTGTTAATCGTTTATTCTGGTAAGCATGAATGGATTAGCCAATAAAAAAGCAACTGAAAAAAATGTGTAGATAAAGCAAACGTCCCGTGTTTCGTTTGAAAATATATAGTATGTATCGGACAAATGACAAATCGAAACATTAAATAATAATTGTGCTACAATAAAAGCTTCTCGGTGTATGTGGGTAGCAGTGGTAGTAGTTCTGAGTATGAAACAGAAAACTCCTCGAAATTCTTGTATGTATGACTAATTACAAAAATATTTAGTAGGGCTAAATATCAATAGCGATAAACGCAATTGAAACTATAATATCTGTATACATTCACACACATATATAGTATACAAGATACTCATTGCAAATCAGCTATACAAAAATGTTTGAGTTTCATTCACGAGGGATTCAACAGGTTAATTGCCTGATGATTTCCCTCGTGCAACTGTTTTTGCATAGCTTACTTTAGACTAGTACATATTTTATAATACCATTTTACAATACCCATATATTAAGCATAATTTAAGTAAGTACTAAAAATATATACATGATATAATATTTTCTATTTGTATATATCTAACGTTTTCCGTTTATTATAATTAATAGTCATTTTTAATACAAGGTACATACTTAATTGTGTTAAGCCATCTATTTGTGGTAAATATTGGTCCGTGATCTTCAAAAATAGTGTATTTCCCATCGATATTCACATTTTATACTGAATTTTCTTTCGATTTGTGAGATTATAGAGATGGTATAAGGGACTAATGCTCCTACTGTCGAAGCCCTCTTACTATAAATCATTACAGACCTGGATTTGTTTACTAAGAGACATATTTTTGTGCACCGCTCCAAGATTGGGATTCTATGTCAGACGCGTTTTATTGGCTAATCGTCATACATTTGACCAATCGTTGCATTTCTTCAAAATGGCATAATGTGAACGTTATTTGACGTAATTCGCCAGTGGATTATAGTTTTTTTTACTATTAGTTAAATACCCTGATATATTTCACGAGCACCTTTTATTATTTTCGTTTATTTTGAATGATATTTAAATGTATATTTCTTCGTTTTTTAAAACAATAATAACAGTCACCTGTAAAGTTGTTTATTTTAACGTTTTCCGCGTCGCAAATGCACACTTATTACAAAAGTGTTGGTTAAATTGTTCATTTAAGAACCAAACAATACCGTAATCAGAAAATGTACGTTTCAAAATGTTGTTTCGGAATATTTTAGATGAGAATTGAGCAGTTAGCTTATTTCGATTATTGTGACTACTATTTCCATAAGGTTTCGGTCGATATAACCTCTGACCTTCTTCATGTGCATTTTTAATCTGGGTGTTGATGGTGAAAGGAGCGGAAATTTTAGAAGTATTAATAGGAAACCGACAGTTTTTCAATACTGCACCACGTGCTCCAAGTCGGAAAATAGAGAATCATCAAGATCTTCATAATCATTGCTCGTTGAAGTACTTTTATAGATACTTGTGTTGTTCATAGATACAGATAGTACTTTTATAGATACTTGTGTTGTTAATAGATATAGATAGTACTGTTATAGATACTTGTGTTGTTCATAGATACAGATAGTACTTTTATAGATACTTGTGTTGTTAATAGATATAGATAGTACTGTTATAGATACTTGTGTTGTTCATAGATATAGATAGTACTGCTATAGATACTTGTGTTGTTCATAGATATAGATAGTACTGTTATAGATACTTGTGTTGTTCATAGATACAGATAGTACTTTTATAGATACTTGTGTTGTTAATAGATATAGATAGTACTGTTATAGATACTTGTGTTGTTCATAGATACAGATAGTACTTTTATAGATACTTGTGTTGTTAATAGATATAGATAGTACTGTTATAGATACTTGTGTTGTTAATAGATACAGATAGTACTTTTATAGATACTTGTGTTGTTAATAGATATAGATAGTACTGTTATAGATACTTGTGTTGTTAATAGATATAGATAGTACTGTTATAGATACTTGTGTTGTTAATAGATATAGATAGTACTGTTATAGATACTTGTGTTGTTAATAGATATAGATAGTACTGTTATAGATACTTGTGTTGTTAATAGATATAGATAGTACTGTTATAGATACTTGTGTTGTTAATAGATATAGATAATACTGTTATAGATACTTGTGTTGTTCATAGATACAGATAGTACTTTTATAGATACTTGTGTTGTTAATAGATATAGATAGTACTGTTATAGATACTTGTGTTGTTAATAGATATAGATAGTACTGTTATAGATACTTGTGTTGTTAATAGATATAGATAGTACTGTTATAGATACTTGTGTTGTTAATAGATATAGATAGTACTGTTATAGATACTTGTGTTGTTAATAGATATAGATAGTACTGTTATAGATACTTGTGTTGTTCATAGATATAGATAGTACTGCTATAGATACTTGTGTTGTTCATAGATATAGATAGTACTGTTATAGATACTTGTGTTGTTCATAGATATAGATAGTACTGTTATAGATACTTGTGTTGTTCATAGATATAGATAGTACTGCTATAGATACTTGTGTTGTTCATAGATATAGATAGTACTGTTATAGATACTTGTGTTGTTCATAGATATAGATAGTACTGTTATAGATACTTGTGTTGTTCATAGATATAGATAGTACTGTTATAGATACTTGTGTTGTTCATAGATATAGATAGTACTGCTATAGATACTTGTGTTGTTCATAGATATAGATAGTACTGTTATAGATACTTGTGTTGTTCATAGATATAGATAGTACTGTTATAGATACTTGTGTTGTTAATAGATATAGATAGTACTGTTATAGATACTTGTGTTGTTCATAGATATAGATAGTACTGTTATAGATACTTGTGTTGCCTGCATAAATGTCAACAAATTGTCTCTTATATGGTTTGCAAGATTATTGATGAAGATTAGGAATAGGGTTAAGCCATGGCCATCCCTACCAGTAGTAGTAGGGATGGCCATGGGTTCAGCCCATACTTAGATCATTGACGTACGCCGACGTTGATACAATGCGCTTCATACTTCTGCTAATTAACAACTACTTTTATCCACTTATCAGACAAAATGTATTTGATGGTTGTCAAGACCTTTTCAGATATTCCATAGCTATCAGGCTTTTGACAAACCTTTGCACTAAACGTTATCAATAGCCTTAGGTATATCGAGAGTTATCGCTCTAGAAACGAAGCTTCCATCGATAGATTCACTGAATATTGAAGTAAACACGTGAACTGTCGATCTTTCAGGACGAAATCCATATTGCTTGTCACAATGTAGATTTCTTTTTAGAGGTGGTTTATAACTTCTTAATTTATCACCGATTCAAACAACTTACTTATAATATACAAGAGACTGAATGGTCTGTACTGAGCTGCAGAAAATCGACACACTGGACAGACCGACGAAATTTTCAAAGTAGATGGAAAGCATTTCTCCTCTAAGCAAGGATTACATAACTGTTTATACAACAGGGCATGTGAGATTTCTACAATTTACTTAATAGTTATATAGAGAGCGATGGAGAGATAGAAGAAGAGAGGCTGATAGATAGATAGATAGATAGATAGATAGATAGATAGATAGATAGATAGATAGATAGATAGATAGATAGATAGGACAGAACAAATACAGATCTTTCATTTAAAAATTAAAAAAAAAACACAATTAAAAAGAAACCAGTAAGGATTTCAATTAGTAAATGAAGGTACCAAAGAAAATAAGGGACATTTTCTCGAGATACACCGGTTGCCAATTACATTTCTGTAGTTTTCATTGGCTGGATTGCTGGATGACGCAACCCTAGAAAACCAATTTTTCACAGATACAAAGATGAGATCGACATATACGATTTTCTTTTATTTCTGTTGTTCTACATTCCCGCCAAATACTATTGTGGTGGAAAAGAGATATACTTATTCACAAGTTAATTACAAAGATTAAATCCATGCATTATATATCATACTTTATTGATTATCTTCGTTCAACAAGTAAAAACAGGTGTTAGTAATGAAGACATTACATGTTCATATGTCTTGACGGAGAAAGTTGATATTGAAAACCCTTGAGTCAAGACAAATAAAATGTTATATTGAGTCGATAAGTCTGAAGGAGAAAACGTTTATTATAAGATGACGAAGAAATTGGTATTACAAGTTCATAAGTATTTTTACCTCCTCTCCAGGAGGTTAGACACAAGGTTAGGTGTGGGTTTTGATGAAAGTGTTCCTGTGGAAAGACTGGTTTCGAACCCTGCACACCCAGGTTCTCAGTCAAGTATGGAATCTTATTCAAATGTCTGTACGTACGTAAAAAGGAATAATAATTAATTTGTAAAGCTGACAAAGTTAATATTATTATTATTTGGAAGTAAGTCTGTGTTGTAATCGTAGGAAAGTATGTGAACGTACCGCAGGCTAAGGGCGGGTTTCGTTTTCCCACCAATAAAAAGTTTGTTGGTTGTATTGAGTGACGTGGGTTAGTTTGGCAGCTTAGCCTACTTTCCGCGAACTGATTGAAAAGCGCGAACGCAATTCTTTATAAAATAACTGAGAACAGGTGATCGGCTTCAGGGGAGATTGCTTATGATTGGTTAAATTCCGATATAGGGAACCAATCAAAAATAAGTATTTGTTCCAATCAGTACCAACTATTCAAGTCAATCAAATATTTTTGATATCGTTATTGCCGTTGTATTTGTTGTTTCTGTTGTTGTAACTACTACTACTACTATACTACTACTACTACTACTACAATATGAAGAAAAAAGGGATGTTTCATTCCATTTATATTTTGTAGTTTCTAAATATTGTAGTATTATTAAACTTATCTTCATAAATACGCTTTCTGGAGTGGAAAAATCTGTAAGTACAGTTTCTACTCAGGTCGGATTACTATTTTCTCGCTACATTTGAAGAATTATGATTTTTTTTACATATTATAACAATGCAATAATAAGATATGTTTAATAATCTATTTACTTTCATTCAATTTTTTGTTTTTATGATTTATGTTGGTTCTGTTCGATGTTCCACAGAAACCTTTTGCAACGGGATTAAACTTCCGGTCGATATTGAAAGCAGATACAGTCATTCGTATGCAGATTATAATTACGTATTGTTATATGAATTTCCATTTGAAACTTGTGAGTGTGTAAGTAGAGATACAGACGGTGAGAAAGAGAGAGAGAGGGAGACAATAGATAGAGATAGAATGGGAGTAGGTAAAACAGAACATGGTCGCTGTTTGTAATCATTTGGCTTTGAACACGACAACGATGTTGAGATACGTTTCGACATTTCTAATTTTTAATACATTCTTAGAATGAAAGACGGATGTGAAGTAATACTTTCCGTTCTCATTGTTTTCATGAGACAAATAGGTTTCATGAGACAAATAGGTTTCATGAGACAAATAGGTTTCATGAGACAAATAGGGTTCGATTGTTAAATAGAAAGTGTTCGAATATACTACCTTCTTTGTTTCTCTTCCGAGAAACTTTTGCATAACTGAAAAAAAACCCTCAATTATTTTCACTTTTTAATGGAGATTAATTCGACGTTCACGCCCACTTTGCATTGGTGTTCTTCACTCGTATTTACCGTCTTCATTTTGTCTTTCGACCAACTTTTGCCTAACATCCATCAACCTTCTGCTATTCGTTTAGAAAATCTATTCACTTTTTAAAATGGTATATATTTGCACTTCACCTCAGTTTATGTAACGATATCGTTAGTAAAATTTCGACTCCTATGAGACACTCTTTATTAATTTAATTCTGTTTTCATTAAATCTTGCTTTGTATTAAGTAAAAAAAATTAAATTTACAAGTAAAAGCAAAACAAAAATATGCGTTAGAAAAATGAATTTAATTTCTCCCGAGTTACACTGGGTAAGTAAAATCAGTTATATATATATATATATATATATATATATATATATATATATATATATATAGTTTGAAAAGTCACACATTGGAAACGTTGCTGAAATGGCAATAATGAGGAGAATATTTTTTTTAAATATTTTGAAAACCTGGACAAAGCAGATTATTGTTTTTTTTAAATAAATTATTCATTTACTTTAAAAACTTTTTTCTTTTTTTTTAAACTTGAGTACTTTCGGTAATAAATACCCTTGTCAGAAGTATAAGCATATTTCTTTTGTTCTTTTTTCTCCCTGACTGAGACATATCTATCGCAGTCAAATTGAAATTCGTCTTGATGTTGCCGACGACCAATGTTGATATGGCGCTGTGTGTAGCACGCGGTTAGGAGAATAAGGTAGTTTGAAAAGTCACACATTGGAAACGTTGATGAAATGGCAATAATAAGGAGAATATTTTTTAAAAATATTTTGAAAACCTGGACAACGCAGATTATTGTTTTTTTTTTAAATAAATTATTTATTTACTTTAAAAACTTCTTTTTTAAAACTTGAGTGTATATATTTATATGTAAATAAAAGGTATGAACTTTTAAAATATATATAAATATATATATATATATATATATATATATATATATATATAAATATTTGTTATTGTTTAAATTGCGTGTATTTAGGCAGAATTTTTCCATCCATACAAACATTAAAAATAACAGAACTCTTCTATCTGATTATACCATCTTTATCTTTTCAATTCTTCTAATGATATATTTCGTGTTAAAATCAAACAAATTGATGAATGATCCGTATGTGTTACAAACGTTTTCGATTCTTTCTTTACGGTCATTCCATCCTTACACCAGCTTTTTAGTTCAATTTTGCCATCAACACCTGAAAATGATTCGAGAAGGAATCGAAAACGTTTGTAACACATACGTATCTTCTATCAATTTGTTTGGTTTTAACACGAAAAGTATCATTAGAAGAATTGAAAAGATAAAAAAGGTATAACACGACATAAGAGTTCTGTTATTTATAATGTTTATATGAATATACATATATATATATATATATATATATATATATATACATATATATATATATATAAGAAAAATACCTGTCACAGGTAAAATTAATTTCCGAAAAGAACAGTTTTGCATCGATGGTATGTCCCGTTTACGAAGATTAAAAACAACATATAATGATACTAAGTCTAATGTCTAGAATCCTTATTTTAATTTGGATAAAAATCCATTACATGATTTTGATTCTAGAAAATGTCTAAACTTAAACGCTTAAGTGTAAGGGGTCTTAAAAAGAAATATAATTTCAGGTAATCTCGCATAATTGGTATCTAATTACTATAGATCAAATTTAATGCAAACCTGATATATTTGAACTCTTTAAATGGGTGATTTTGGCCATATTATGCCCCCTAAAAACCCTTTAAAATATCCCAAAGAAACAGAACTTTGGGGAATATTTATAAATAGATGTCTCATACCTATTTTTAAAATTTTTTACAAAAATCGATGGTATCTGAATTTTTACAAAGAAATAAATAATTAAACAAAATGTGACGAGCATTGAACCCATTACACCTAGCAACTGTGTACCAAAATTCTTAATAATCTGTTAATTAGTTTATAAATACGAATAAATAGACATACACACATACCTAAGTTTATATAGATACTAGAACAATACCTGTCCCAGTACGATGAAAATTAATTTCCCGAACAGAGCAGAAATACACCACTTTTATGTAAACTTACGAAGATCAAATAAAGATATGATTATACTAAATCTTATATCTAGAATCCTTATTCTAATTTTTATCAACATCGATTACATGATTTTTATATTAGACAATGTATAAAATTACAAACCCATGTTAAGTTATCTCATGAAGAAATTGAAATTCGAGAAATCTTACTTCATTCGAGTCTAAAGATTATGGACCAAATTTAACGCAAATCTAACATATTTTAATTTTAACACAGAAGTTTGTGCCAATATCATGCCACCTAAAATCAATTTAAAATATTCCAAGGAAAATTAAATTCGGGAGATATTTATTAATTGATCTTTAATATCTATTGATTAAATTTCACAGAACTCGGAGGTATCTGAATTCCTACAAATGAGATCCACTTATATATCACAAGCTTTTCATAAGTCTAAATTAAACGAAATATAGCCCACATTTTGATCCTTTACGCCTAGCAGCTGTGTTGAAAACAGTCATAATGATCGTTTAATTAGCTTAGGAGTGAATCTTGTACATATCATTATATAAGTATATAAACATACGTATATCCATGAAAATATTTATATATATGTATATATATATATATATATATTTATATATATATATATATATATATATATATATATATATATATATATATAAATGTATATATGTGTATATATATAAATAAAGAAATATATATATATATAAATGTATATATGTGTATATATATGAATAAATAAATATATATTTACATAAATATATATATATAAATAAATATATATATATATATATAAATGTATATATGTGTATATATATATAAATAAATATGTATATATATAAATGTGTATATGTGTATATATATAAATAAATATATATATATAAATGTATATATGTGTATATATATATAAATAAATATGTATATATATAAATGTGTATATGTGTATATATATAAATAAATATATATATATAAATGTATATATGTGTCTATATATAAATAAATGAATATATATATTAATATATATAAATGTATATATGTTTATATATATAAATAAATAAATATATATATATAAATATATATATAAATGTATATATATGTATTTATATAAATAAATAGACATATATATATATATACATATAATTATATATATAAATAAATATATATATATATTGATATATATATATATATATAAATATAAACATATATAAATATAGTTTTCAATATATATTTGTATAAATATATATACACATATAAATATAAAAATATATATATATACTCATATATGTATATTTATATATGTATATATTCATATTTATATATGTAAATATATATGTATAAGTATATATATATAAATGTATATATATATATATATATATATATATATATATATATATATATATATATATATATTTATTTATATTTATATATGTATATATTTATACAAATATATAGGACACATTTTTCGTTTATATATTTATATTTTTGTTAATTTTATACGTACATAAAAGTTATCCATGATACGTGTTGCTGGCTCGCAACCGTAATCCGCATGGCTAACTTAGACATGGATCGAACCTTCAATACTGATTTATATAGTCTAGCGTTTTACCGTCGAACTATGACACCTTCCTGTTAATATGTACGACTTTAATGATTACTATTTGCATTATAAAATTCATATATATATATATATATATATATATATATATATATATATATATAAGAAAGATGTTTGAAGCCTAAGAATGCATTTTTTTTTAAATAAATAGTAATTTATTTAAAGTAGTCCCAAATTTTCGACGTAATACGTCTTCGTCAGGGGTACAAGATATGTTTTTTTCATAGCGACATGTTTATCGCTAGTAGAAGGTAGAATCCGTAAGATGTTTATTCGGTAATAGTTCAAATGTCGAAGTCTTTTAGGAAAAGATGCGCGGGCACGCATTAAAGATAAGAAGATATGTTGGTTTCCCATTAGAAAGCATTCAATATTGAAATGTAAGAAAGATGTTTGAAGCCTAAGAATGCATTTTTTTTAAAATAAATAGTAATTTATTTAAAGTAGTCCCAAATTTTCGACTTAATACGTCTTCGTCAGGGGTAAAAGACATTTTTGTTTCATAGCGACAAGTTTATCGCAATCAATATATACATATATAATGTATTTATATATATATATATTCATATATAAATATATATATATATATATATATATATATATATATAAATATATACATCAATATATACATATATATAGATTTATATATATATGTATAAATATATATATACATATATATTGATTTATATAATTATACATATATAAATATATATAAAGATATTTTAATTTTGTAAACTAATATCGTTTTAGTTACTGCTTATGAAATAACTAGATGCACTTAACTTTCAAAACTTTTAATATTTAATTTATGAAGATTTTCGCAAAATGTCAAAGCCCGTTTAAATTATTTTTAACTCGACAATTTTAATGCTCCCAAATTTTTAAGAAATGGGATAGTCACAGAATAATTAATTCTATTTTTCTTCAACTATTAACAAAAGATTACAATGGCTTACAAGTTTACGAAGAAACTGAAATGCGTTCTGATTGATTACATTTCGTAATTAGAGTAAATTTAAAACAGGGCTTTTCCGACTTCGTTCTATTTTATGCTATTCATTTTTTTTATTTTAACAACTAGTGGATTATAAGCAACTAAAAACAGTAAATACTTCCTAAGGTTTCGTTTTAGAGTCTTACTTTGACATATTGTAATATCATTGCTGACAATTACCGAAATATTTGCTGGTTTAAACGTAAATGCATTCGTCTAGCAAAATATTTTGATGAAAATAGAAATCATCTTAGACACCCATATCATGCTCTATTTGTTATTTATTACTATTATATAAATATTATTAATTTTATTATTATTATTATTATTATTATTATTATTATTATTATTATTATTATTATTATTATTATTATTATTATTATTATTATGTACTCACTAGGAGTTCTCACACAGGTCATCAGTGATTGCTCATTGACAACCGGTGGTATTCCCTGGTTTATTATTATTATTATTATTATTATTATTATTATTATTATTATTATTATTATTATTATTATTATTATTATTATTATTATTGTTATTATTATTATTGTTATTAATTATTATTGTTATTATTGTTATTAATTATTATTATTATTATTATTATTATTATTGTTATTATTGTTATTATTGTTATTAATTATTATTAATATTATCATTATTATTATTATTATTATTATTATTATTATTATTATTATTATTATTATTATTATTATTATTATTATTATTATTATTATTATTATTATTATTATTATTATTATTATTATTATTATTATTATTATTATTATTATTATTATTATTATTATTATTATTATTATTATTATTATTATTATTATTATTATTATTATTATTATTATTATTATTATTATTATTATTATTATTATTATTATTATTATTATTATTATTATTATTATTATTATTATTATTATTATTATTATTATTATTATTATTATTATTATTATTAAGAAGTATATTTATTAATCAAAGATATTTATCATTTTGCCATTTCATTATGTAAATTAGACGCTTACCGAGACATTAAGAAATATAAGAGAATGGTTGAATGACTATAGAGTGAAAGGGGGTGAGAGAAATACAAATATAGCTAAGTGAGAAATGGCTGACTTGAATTAATTACAAAAAACGGCTCATTGAAATAATGAAACCAGAATTATTTTCTCCGAGTTATTCTTAATTTCACTGTATTAATTAATTAGCTCCTAAAATGTATTACTGCATGAGAAAGCAAATTTGATTGATTATTAATTTTAAATATAAAAATATTGGTATTACTATTATTACTTCTTTTAATATTACCATTATTATTATTAC
>OY744524.1:129477554-129480054 GCA_963556195.1 Sepiola atlantica | reverse complement strand
CGGTACAAAAAAACAAACACTTCTAATCAGAAGCAAAGTTTGATTTTTTAAGCTTAAATGCTATTTTAGTCTTATTTTGAAAATCCGACAAGATAACTTTATATACTGGATAAAAAATACAAGTTTTACATCATGGCGATTTTCAAAAGTGTACAAGTTCGACGGAACCTAATTTGGTAAAAGATTAGTGCACATGCGCAATAACCTTTATAAAATATATATTGACACTAAATATAATATGTCCCCACATTATTTTCAAGTAAGTAGAAAAATTAATACTAATAAGACTTTCAGAGTCCAGTTGATCCCAGAAGACGGATCGCAATCCGCAGAGATGGGTAACGGCGGTTATGTTTATATGTGTGTTATTTTCTATATTAATTTCCAAACGGACCAACACCGAATTATCTTGTAAATAAATTTAATACTTAAAATGGTGGCATCCATAAATATAAGCTACACTACATGCTAATAGTTCAATGCAAATACGGTCTGCAGTGAAATGTGGACGACGTTTTAATCTTGTAAAAGATGTTGAAAATCACGGAACGTCGAAACTTCAAAAATTAAAGAGGAAATGATAATTTGCATGAAACAAACCAAGCCAAACACTCGGTTTCTTCAGGAAATTATTTTAAAATAAAAATCTTCAGTGGCATTTTTAAAAGTAAATTTAAATCTTTGAAAAAAGGTTTGTATTCGAAACAACCAATTCAGCTTTTCTAGTGTTCGATTCGATGAAATTAATATTAAAATGTATCTATTTTAATCGTATTGATTTATTTTATAGAGCGTTATTAAAAATATATTTAATGAAGGTAAAAACTTTATCGATTTTATAGTAGGACATTTTATGTACTTTATTCGTTGATACAATCGTTACATATATTTGCATTTACAAAACTATATTATTTTATTAATATAATATATATATATATATATATATATATATATATATATATATATATGTGTGTGTGTGGGGGGGGGTGTATTAATATTTAGTGTTTATTTTAAAATACTAAGTCATTAGCGTGTTTAATAAATGAGATTGTTAATGTGCGTGTCCAGCCGATTCCTTAAGGCTTATGTACTATGCTACAGTTGGGTAATGGGCCGAATAACAAGAAACACAAACTTTTAAAATCGAAACAGATCGTATAAGATAAACCTTGGATACCAAACTAAATCGCTAAACTATCGGATAGAGCTATATCAGTAATAAACTATAATAGAATGTACTTTGATTAACATATAACAAATTTTTATATATATAAAAAATTAATATATATAATATATATATATATATATATATATATATATATATATATAGTCATCCACGTATAGACTGTTTCGCTGTATAACAGCTCTTCAGTGCAGTTTCAAGCCGGGATTGAAACTCAACCGTCGAGCTGACAGTCGGCGCTCCTACTCTTACGCTATCATACGACACTGACTGAATGTAAGTAATATCTCAATGTAAACATTTCAAGTGCCAGGAGCTGGAATTAGTTTTAGATAGATAGATATGATATATTTCTATATATAATATATATATATATATATATATATATATATATATATATATATATATATATATATATAAGTATATTATATATATGAATATATTATATATACATTATATATTTATATTTATATTTATATATATGTATAATATATTTATATTTATATATCTATGTATAATATATATATATTTATATATATATATGTATAATATATTTTATATATGTATAATATATTTATATTTATATATGCCTAATATATTTATATATATATATATATATATAATATAAAACTATATATAATATATATATAATATACATATATTTCTGTATTAGTATATATTTATAATATATATATATATATAATATATTAATATATATATAATATATATATAATATATATATATTTATAGATATATATATATTTATGTAGATATATATATATATATATTTATATATATCTATATATAATATATATATATATATATATTTATATAATTTATATATAATATATATATATATATATATAATATATATCTATTTATAATATAAATATATATTTACATATATATATAATATATATATATTTATGATATATATATATATATTTACATATATATATAATATATATCTATTTATAACACATATATATATACTTACATATATAGTATGTACATATATATATATAAATAATATATACATATTTATATATAAAATATATATCTTTTTATAACATATATATATACTTACATATATAGTGTGTACATATATATATAAATAATATATACATATTTATATATATAATATATATATATTTATATATATATATATTTATATATATAATATATATATTTATATATATAATATATATATTTATATATATAATAGATATCTTTCATATATATAATATATATATTTCATATATATAATATATATGTGTATATAGTATATATATATATATATAATATATATATATTTAT
>OY744524.1:129470054-129472554 GCA_963556195.1 Sepiola atlantica | reverse complement strand
TCAGTCAATATATAAGGAAGTCAACAAGGTAGAAAATAAGAAGGGATCGAAGAGACAGAAGGAAATAAAGAAAGAAAGACAGAAACAAAGAAAGAGAAAAGAAAAGAAAGTCGGAAAGAATGAAAGGAAGAAAAAAGGAAAGAAATACAAACATAAAGTGGAAAGCATACGCGAGAAACAGTAAAAGAAAGAGGTCGATAAGAAGTTAAAGGAACGAGCTTGGTACGACATTTGACTCTTTGAAACGACAGGGGCGCGTTCGAAAGTGATGTTCACTTTCGGTTTAGAAACAGAGACTAACGACATGCCCATTGTTTCGATTTAATGTTAATTCAAAAGTCACTTTCTAATCGACAGTTTAAAGGGTCTCAAATAACTTTTGAATGTCGAAGAATCACATTGTAAACACAAGCCTTCATCGTATTCAAGTCGGACATTTTAACCCCCGTATCTAAATGATAACGTATGTGCGTGTGTGTCTGTGTTAATTTTTCTACGGGATTGTTTCAAAAAGTTTAAATTTAAACAATTATGTTCAAATACTTTAATGACCAAACGATAAAAATACATTAACTTTCACAATCGTTTACATTAAAAAAATATATGATTTTCTAAACATGACCAGCATGCACCGCACGCCTCTTTGCGTCGTATCTCTATATTAAAGAAAATTATGCGACCACTTCTCTCGTGAGTCTGTGTGTGTGTTTCTCGCTTCTACGTGACTTACACACATACACTTACTTTTTTTTATTTACTATGAATCGATTATTTATTGAAATCACAAATTCAATAGCATAACAAACTTCATTTTTAAAACTCCAATTAAAAACAATTAAATTACGAATTTAAATCCACCATGATGCATTTCGGCTTGTTCGTAAACAAGACAGTAATTTTAAACTTTTCTTAATAGTTGAAAATAAAATGAATTACTTCGTGACTATTCGGAATTGACAAGAATTTGGAAGCATTTAAACTGTCGAATAGTAAGTAATTTCTGGCTTTAAACTTTTTAGTAAATCCTTATTTTATTCAAAGATTGAAAGTTTTGGAAGCTTTATACATCCAATAATTTCATGCCGAGTGCTTAAAACAAATTTATCATTTTGTCCAATTTAATAATGTAATGGCCAAACCGTACTGTAAAAATAAATTGAAATTTTAACAACCTATTTTTAAAAAGGTGGTAAAAAAAGAAACTGCAGCTTTAAAAAGCGAAACACAAATGAGACGGCAAGATTCCCGAGCAACGCCGGGTAGACTAAGTGAATTTTTTAATCAATTTAAGAGTTAAAAACGGAAGGTTGAAAGTATTTGGGGGGGGGCTGGTACTTCAGCAGTTTTTATTTTAAAATGTATTTATGAGTTGAATGGGTGGGGCTTTGTAAACTATTCTGTACTTTCACTAAGCGTTTTAATAAACACCGTAAAAATCGAATTTAACTTGAAAATTCTATCGAAAAAATTACACGGTCCGTAAACTGCAGAAGTATTTTTCTTTTAAGTGAAAAAACTTTTTTCCAGAAATTTCGCATTTAATTTTATTTTCATTTTTGTAAATTATTTTTTTTATTTATTTAATTTTTGTTTTATTATACCAAGTTAATTTTTAGGGTGTTTTCCTTTTTTAATTGGGAAAATTATCAATCATTTAAACATTTAATTTTTTTGTACATTAAACATTATTAATCATTTTTAAATTTCTCCATGATTCAAGTTTTTCAAATAAGTTACAATTCTTGAGGAACTGTACGATGCTGAATCTATAATCGATGAAACTTCTATATTTTTTACTTCTCTTCTTCAAGTAACCGAGTGATTAAATTTACAATTAAGTTTAACAAAGTTCTAAAAAAATAAATAGAAATAAATTAAACATGTATTAGTAAAAAATAAGCAAATGATTAATCTTTCAAAATTCTAAAAATATTAAATTTCAATATTTCGAAAGACATCCAATCAATTTTATTGCAAACCCAATTTTATTTGAGAACATATTCCTTTATTTAATTATCGTTCGAAAAATGAAAATATTGTCTTACAACAAAAATTAATTAAGAGAAAAAGGCATCAATGAGCGAAACAAAACTGAAAGTAAAAACATCAACAACGCCGAATATATATATATATATATATATATATATAGTAAGCTATGAAAATAGATTTATGGCAATTAAGCTACACAGAGGCTCCCGCGTTTCATCCCCAGGGTGAATCTTCAAGCTAAAATGCATGTTAGCATGAAGATTCACCCCGGAGATTAAACGCGGGAGCCTCTGGGTAGCTTTATTGCCATAAATATATTTTCATAGCTTACTACCTATCTCTATACTGAAAATTGATACATAAAAATTATATCTCCTTATAAAATGTTATGTGGTTACATGCAATAGTAATATATATATATATATATATATATATATATATATATATATATATATATATATATATATATATAGTTGTTTATGTTGCGGAGGTTTTACGTGGTATTAAATTT
>OY744524.1:129460054-129467554 GCA_963556195.1 Sepiola atlantica | reverse complement strand
TTCAACACACAATAATAATTGTTAATCAATAAAATCTCCTTTTTCAAAACCAATATGCAAATATTAGGACGTATCATCGGATGTCACTTGGCTTGGCAGACCGGGGGCAGACTGAAGGCGTTTTCTTCGAGATAAATTGCATAAGTGTTCGAAATTCAAAAAAAATTTACGAGTCGATTAGAAAATGATTTCTGACTAAAAATAAAAGTCAAGTATATTGGTTCATATGTGCTTTTAATCAAAGCGGGTCATAATTTTCGAACGTGACCCTGTCATATAAAAGAACCTGTTTTATTTTTTTTGTTTAAGTTTTTTTTTTGTTTGTTTTTTTTTGCACGCAGATATTTTGCTGTTTCGTCGGTATTTTTATTAGTCCAACTGTCTATTCTGCGTCCAAACGAACCGTTTCTTCGGCCGACATTGAAATAACTGTTCACACAAAAAGCGAGGATAACAATAATAAAATTTTTAAAAATACGCAACGAGGAGAGCAACCTCGTTTATTTATTGTGATTTTATTATTTTATCTTTGATTTTGCGAACCAATCGTAATTGTGATTTTGTGTTTTGCCCCAGTCCGCCATTTTGGTGGTTGCATATTTATTTAGTAGTCGTGGTTGGCTACATCTCCATCTTTCCATTTCGCCCCCCCCCTCTCTCTCTCTCTCTCTCTCTCTCTCTCTCTGTATCTTATGTTTATGATTCTTTCCTTCTCTTTCTCCTTATTTATCTCTTTCATTTATTCCTTATTTATATTTTTCTTTCCCCCCCTCTCTCTTCCACTCTCTCTTCCCCTCTCTCTTTCCCCTTTTCCTTCTTTCACCCATTCATTATTTCCCCTCATTCTATTTCCTTCATCTATACATTATTTCCTTATTTCATTATTAGCCGTGACCTAGCCGACGTTGCCCGGGAGTCTTATTACTTTCATTTTAGTTGCGCTGTTGTTGTTTTTATAACATTAAAAAAAAAAAAAGAATGTTAAAAGTTAAATCGAATTATTACGCTATCGTTTAGTCATTAAATTATTAATTGAATTAAATTGTTATAAAAATATAACTAATTCTGTTATGATAATGTGGTGTTAATCTCTATTCATAAAATCATTCAATGTGATTAGCTTCGCAAACTTTCAATCTTTTAATGCATAAGAATTTGCGAAGATTTTTTAAACTCGAAATGACTATCTATTCAACATTATCTTTCAAATTTCGAAAGGTCACAAAATAATCCATTCTTATGTTTACAACTATTAACGTAAATATAAAAAATGACTTACGAAGAAACGGAAATGCAGTCTGGTGGATTTAATTCTGTAATTAAATTATTCTTTTAAATATGATTTTTGTACACAATTTGTACTAAGTACTTCACGCTATTTTATTTTTTGATTTGAATAGATAATCGTTTGATCGAAAATAAAACAATGAATAATTCAATGTGTGATTATCAAAGTTTCGTTGATACGAGAAATACACACAGGAGAAGTGGTCACACATAATCTATTTATAAAGTTGGGTCATTTATGCACTGACAGTGAGATTAAAACGCCAATTTTATATTCAAACGAGAAGAACAATAGCTTGCTAATAAACTGATGTCGTATGGTTAACTAATTTGCCTATTGCTTTGCAAAAGGACATCTCATTAATTCACTATTCGTTCTTATTGTTTTCTACTTCAATGATTCTTTTCATTTTATTATAACACATGGTTCTATTTTAATATCGTGTATAGACACTTAGCATTTTGAACTGAAAGTGTTTCCCGTCTTTTCCGACGAAACCGGGAGGGGTGGTGATGTTTTGTTTCTCTCAATTTTCCCGGGCAACGCCAAAACACGTGTTTCGCTAGGATTATATAAATCAAAATGTTCTTTATTAAATAACTAAATATTAATTTTTAGACACATTCAACAAAATGTTATCATTCAAGTCAAATTTGAATACTTATTTAAATATATTTTTGATTAATATACGGTACATTATCCCATTTATTTTACGATAAAAATCATTATTTTATTTTATGTTTCTTGTGCAATACTATCTCGACTTACTTTTATTTATTCTACAAGAATGTTAGTATTCCAAATTTAGTATTGAAAAATACTAAATTTGGAATACTAAAATTCGGCCATATGTAGTTCAAACAAAATAAATTGTTTTAACTATTAAGATAATTGTCAACGCTATTGATAATGTTTACTTATTCATTCATTCATTTTTTTATTATCGCTTATGTTTGAATTCATATTTTGAAACATGATGTAAATCATAAATCTATGCCGTCATGCCAAAGCTATAATTATTTGTTATGGTAATGTTTTAAGCTCTATTTATAAGAAAGTAAAAATAGCACACTTGATAGAACGTCAGACTGAAAATCTCAATATTTCGGTTTTATATTTCCGTTCATGACATTCGCTTTATTTTCCATTTCTAAGAGTTGTTAAAATCTATCATATTTCGAAATGAGATAAATTCCGTAATGCATTTATTACGTTTAAAAAATTGTGACTGTCTGACGGACGAAATCTGTTTATATAAACAAAAATTGGGGGCGAAAAAATATCCCCCCCCCCAAAAATTTTTTTTTCCTTTTTAAACAAAAATATTCAGAGACAAATTTAAAAATAAAAATGTTTTAACTAAAAATGTCTCACCACCCTAGAACGCGGCAGCCTAGCAAAAATAGACGATCGTTAGGGAGTCTATTTTCGCTAGTCTGTTTATATAAAATATTACTATTTCCTTATTTACAACTCCACGGAGCCACACTCCAATAGTATTAACTTTATTTGATTGCAAATAAAATAAATGGCAAATTACTTTAAATATTACATTAATTTCATCCCGAACATACGAACACGTTAAGTTATTCATTTTAACTGTTAAAAAAATCCCGGAAAATTTCTCTTTTTCTACTTAATTTTATGGGATGCGAATGCGTGGACACATTTACGCCCTCGTCAATAACATAATCGCAACCAACGCTGGACATGCAGCAGCGTCAGCAGAGGAGCACAAGCACTCCAAATATGTCGGGCTTCTCGGCAGATTTGTGTTCCAACCGATCGCCCTGCTCTGTTAATGACGCGTCACATTGAAACCTACCGTGAATTGACTTGGCTTTACGAGCGCCTCTTCGTCGCTACTATCCGTGGAAACACCTTAAGCCTGCTCTCGGCCTGCCCAAACCAGCAGGACATCCAACTAAACTTCCTGATATTGGTTTTTAAAATAGGGCATTTTATTAATTAACTATTATTTGTTTTTATCTATTGAATAAATATTTGCATATTGATTTTGAAATAAAAACAAAAAGAACATTACGTTTAGCATGGCAAGAAAACGTGACACTAACAGGTCCCCCACTGTCTACCAAGCTCCAGCCCCTGTCCCATCGCTGCAATGTATCATCTAGGTGCTTGTTTTACAAGTACTTCCACAGAATTTGCGCTGATGAACTTTATGCACTTGTATCCCCGTAACGTACGTACCCCCGATCAGCCTGACTAGCAGCAAAATCCCACCCCTTTAACTGTAGATGTCTCCAGATGCCGGAAAACTTTCTAATCTAATAGCTTCTTTCTCTTTGGACCGCTTGCCTTTGGAATTACCTTCCCTGCTTCCTGTTTCCCTAGCTGTACCAACATGCAGAAATTTAAATGTAATGTGAACAAATATATTGCTGCACAATTCCCCACTTAGGATGCCTCCTATAAATCTGGCCCATAATTACAGTGTATGTGGCAGTATGCCTGGTTTGCGCTGAATCAAAAGTAAACAAAGAAAGAAATTAAAGAAATAAAAGTTTTCTCTTTCTATGTCATACGTCATAGTGGAATGGATTCAACGTTACGCGAAAAAATCAGATTTTATTTAACAAACTCATAATGAGTATAATATTAGTAGATTACGAGTTTAATCTGTGGAAATTACACAGTAATTGAAATTAGTGAACTAAAATCCATTTAATTATCACTGCACAATTTACAGAAATTTCGTAATTTATACTTTGAAATATGTTTTTCATCATGAATTATTTATTCGTTATTTATTAGTTATAACTGATCTTTGTAATTGATTACTCTTAACCTTTATTTCATAAAATAATGTCAGCTAAAAATTTGAATAAAAAGATTTAAAAGTCTTTAATATAATTTAAAACATTGTTGATGATATGATGCTGCAGTTTTTTAAATTTCAACGAA
This sequence comes from Sepiola atlantica, assembly GCA_963556195.1. Taxonomy (NCBI): domain Eukaryota; kingdom Metazoa; phylum Mollusca; class Cephalopoda; order Sepiida; family Sepiolidae; genus Sepiola; species Sepiola atlantica. The sequence goes on along the minus strand of OY744524.1, from coordinate 129,463,341 downwards.
AGGGAAATATGTTGTTTTTATTTGTTTATAATCGCGTTTTTTAGCAATTCCTCCTCTCATCTTACTACTTTACTTCCTTCTCTCCTCTTCTTTCAACCTTTTCTTTTCTACCTCCTCCTCCTCCTCCCACTTCCTCTTATTCATACCAAAGCACAACAAAATACAACCGTTTTATTGCTATTATTTCTTATTTACTAGTTCTCACACGAACTATTACTAGTAATCGTTCACTCGACAAAATCAGGTGGTGCCCCCTGGAGTCTGCGTGACAATAAGTCTCCTAAAGTTCCCACCACTCTGCATTTCTTTCGATTATCGTTGCAAACCACTTTAGATTCTCGCAACAGCAGTTTGTCATTGGGATATCGTTGATAACGGTCTTGGCCTTCTTTGAATTTCATTGACAATTAGCCGCCTTATGACTCCAGTAGTCTCCGTGCCCTTCTAGTGGGGTGTGGATGATGCTCTCTCTTTCCCCGGTCTTTACATCCTCCGCTCCCAAACTCCTCACGACCATTTGGTACTACCATGTCCCCTCTTTTCTTTGCTTTCAGGAGCGAAAAGAGGGTACCAGATTATGTTTTTTTTTTCTTCTAACATACTATCCTGACAGATTCGTAGCATGGCTTTATATATTTCTACTTGTGTTTAGTTAGCGTTACTATATTTCAACTTACATTTTTTTAGTTGGTGTTACCTGCCTATATGGGCTGGCTTTCGCGCGCGAGGATTTTTCTTAATATTTCAGCTGTTTTCATCAGTGTCATATTTTGTATAGTCTCAATCCTCTTTTGTTATTATAATTATGATAATAATTATTATAATTATCATTATTATTATTATTATTATTATTATTATTATTATTATTATTATTTACTCACTAGGGGTTTTGACACAAGTCAGTATCAGCGATTGCTCTCTGATAATAACCAGTGGTGATCCTCTGGAGTGACAAGTCTCTCCAGATTTCCAGCACTCTCCAGCTCTTTTTGATAATCGTTTCAAATAATGTTGTGTTATCGCAACAACCGTTTACCATTGATTTCTCGCTGGAATCGACCATTGGTCTTCTCTAGAATGTTATTTGCAAAACACTCCCAAAGTTCCAGTACTCTCTGCATCATTCCAGTTGAGGTAAGGTTAGTTCTTTCCCTGCTCGGTCTGTCGATCATCCTTGACGCGTCATGATCAGTTTGTGTGGTACCTGTCGAGGCTGACGGCACCACTGTGTGTGTGCGTATGTCTGTGTGTGTGTGTGTGTGTGTATGTTGGTCTGGGAAGCCGTTTATGATGTTTCTGCAGATTATTATTATTATTATTAGTAGTAGTAGTAGTAGTAGTAGTAGTAGTAGTAGTAGTAGTAGTAGTAGTCACTCGGACTTCTCGCACAGGTCATCACCAGGGATTACTCACTGATAATAACCGGTGGTATTACCTGGAGTCTGGGTGACAACGTCTCCTCAAATTTCCAGTTCTCTTCACCTCTTTTGATAACCTTTGCAAATGCCTTTGCGTTATCGAAACAGCCGCTTACCATTGATATTTCGCTGGCAACGACAATTGGTCTTCACTGGTATATGGGTGGCAATAAGCCTCCCCAATGTCCCAATTGTCTTCGCACTTATCAGTAGAGGTCTGGTTAGGTTCTCTCCCTCCTCCGTCCTACCATCCCCCTTGACCTTTCACGACTATTCTGTGTGGTATCAGCCGAGGCTAAGACCTTTTTTTTTGGGGGGGGGGCATAGTTTATAAACTTCATTGCAGTTTCAGTTCCCTTGGGTTTATGTGGTGTTCCTTCCATCTTTTTCTTTGACTATTTCTTCTTCTTCTTCTTCTTCTTCTTCTTCTTTTTATTATTATTATTATGATTATTTACTTACTGGACGTTTTCACACACGTTCTCATACACGTCATTACCGGTGATCGGACATGTTTCCTGTAGTCGAAATGAAAATAAGTCTCCCGAGATTTTCAGTACTCTTCACTTCTTTCGAAACCGTTATAAATCAGCTGTTTACTATTGATATCTCACTGATAGCGAGTGTTAATTTTCTCTGGAATCAGAGTGACAATAAGCCTCCCCACTATTTCAGTACTCTCCACGCCCTGCCAATGGAGGTTTTGATGGGGCGCTCCCTCCTCAGTATTTCCATCGTCTCTGACCCTTTATGACCATTTTGTGTGATACCAACCGATGCTGATGCCAATACGTTTTTATCAAAAATACATGTACTTGTTTCCCTGTAATATTCTTTCTATGTTCCTATTTCTGTGATTAGTCGGTGTCATCTGGTTATGTGAGGTGGTTTCCACGTTCGAAGATTTTTCTTAATATTTCAGCTATTTTTATCAATGCCATACTTTGTATTGTATACACCTGATTCCAATTTTCCCAATACTTTTTTCCAGGTTTTAAGAATGTTCCCAGGGCTCCTACAATTATTTGTATAACAGCGGTTTTATTCATATTCCATATTCCTTTCAACTCTCTGGCAAACTCAACCTGTGAATTGCTGGGACGACGAGTTCTACTATTTGCCATTTGTGTCCTTCATAATGATTATTCCCACATCCGATTTTTTTTACTTAAATAGTTTGTCCGTTTGTATTTCCATGTCCTATAGAATTTTATATCTTTCATTGTCTAATACAGTTTGTGCCTGTATCATTTAGCTGTATCGTCATAGCGCATTCACCTGCAGAGTTTATCGTGGAATACCTTACAAACCCAGTCACATTTGTTTTGTATTCCTTTTAGGCTAATTTGATACATTCCCTTACAATGTGGTTCATTGTTTTGTCTCTTTGTTCACAGAGTCTGATCTGATTGTGTGTTTGTTTTGCAGCTATTAATAGTGGACCTGTTTCTCTGTTCGAGTGTCCTTTGCGTAACCATGCCAATGTTCTTTCGTGCATTGTTTCTTTTGGTCATTCTTATAAATTACACATGTAAATGCTACTCTTTCCATTTTGCTTATCTTTCCATTTTCTTCCTGCTTCCCTACTCTTCGTATTGATCATTTTGGTGGCAATAATCAGCCTTTCTGTATCTAGTGTTATATATTTTTCCAGTTCTTTCATCACATCATCCGCACAGTCTTCAGTACTTACTAGTCCTCCCTCTTTTCTTTTTTACATAGTCCATCGCGCCATCCTTCGCGTTCAATGCATTTTGTATGATCAGTAATTACATTAGTTCTTATCCTCTTCAATTTATGAAAGGTCCCGGCTTTCGTATTAGGGATACTGCCCGAGTATTTGTTCTTTTTACTAGATTTCTACTATAT
>OY744524.1:129447554-129455054 GCA_963556195.1 Sepiola atlantica | reverse complement strand
GTACACAATCCATATAAAAACTAAGTGCGGTCGTCTGGCAATCGTTAAAAGCGTCAAACCACTGCTCATGACTGACCCAACACATTTATATTATTCAATTAGTATATTGCCTAATCTGAGAAAGCATCGATCATTTTATATAAGAGTAATGTTGAGACCGTTTTAAAATTCGATACTTAGCAGCTATCAGCATATATACATATATATATATGTGTGTATATATATATATATATATATATATATATATATAACTATTTCATAAATATACACTTATATTATAAAATAATATATTACGTATATATATATTTTCAATATTTACTTCAACAATACGAGAATAGAGCTTAATAGTTGTGGTATGAAAATGTAACCATTCCAAGTAACATACATGGGAAGGTTTTAATTTCATTCCTGACGGAAATCATCAGATTAATTGCTTATATTTACATTTGATTTCCTTTGGCCAATGAGGATCACTTCTTTTGTTTTAAAGTGATCGTCGCGCTCCTCACTTTAAAGTTGGCCAATTGACAAAAGGTTACATTAGTATAATACGGGGAAAACAAGATATATTTTCTGTCACATTCTTCGTGTTAGCTATTGCTAGTTTATATTCATTTAAGAAAAATAATTTTAGAACTACATAGGCTTTGCTTATTTATTCCTTTTTATTTATTTTATTTCTTAATTGTTTCAAATTAAATTGTATTTTATGTCTACAGTTAGCTACTATTTCGCTTCTACAATTTAATATTTATTTTCTTTTTACATTTTAGACATTTTAAATTTCTAATTTTTCATTCAAACGTTATCTAAACAGATCTTTCAAATATCTCTATGTTGTCACCCATCGTATTATTTTCAACTCGACTACAGATAATTACTCACTTTCTTTTTTAAGTTCCCAATAATTGTTCGACAATGATTCACTATACTTTTTATTTTGCTATTTAATGTGCTTTTACAGTTATACCTTTTTAATTCAAGTGCAGTATATCCTATATAATATATATATTTAGGTTTTCATGTGTATATATTTGGGTTTGATAGAATATTCTTTTTGCTAATCAGTTATTTTGTAAAGGGCAATGTATTCTAATTTTGCAGTTACAGCTTTTCCCCATTATTGGTTTTCTATTTTCTATTTATGTAATTGCTATTTGTATTTTGTATGATTTTATTATCAGTATTATTATTGTTGTTATGGTTATTGTTGTTAGTGTTATTGTTGTTATGGTTGATGTTGTTCTTGTTATATTTATCACTTTCTCTTCGAATTTTAATCTTTACTTTTCTTTTTATTACAGTAATTTCATATTTTATTATTGTAGGCTTTGAATATCATGCGTCGTTTAACATTATTATGAACGGTGTATACTAGAATTGTTAGTTTACTAATACTACTGGAGATCCATAGCTTTCCGAATGCTATTAGTGCGTAATAAAACATAATAGTCCGGCTGGATTTTAACTAGCATCCGATTTCATCATCTACGTTGGCTCGGTATTTATGCTATACTAGCGGGACCCTGTGGAAATTCCACAGTGTTTTCTACATCAATCTGTATAATTTACTGTTAATAATATTATCCGGTGGCTAGAAATATGCACATATTTTACTCACAAAAATTTTGCGAGACGGAATGGAAGTATATATATTTATTTATATTACTCGGTTGCCGGGGCAAAAGCTGTCTCTTCACTAAATCTTCTTAAATAGGAGTGTCAGATCGTGACACACAAAATAAATAACACACACTCTATCGTATTAATATATACATAATAATAATAATAATAAGAAGAAGAAGAAGAAGAAGAAGAAGAAGAAATTTTAAATATTAAAAAATAAAATAAATAAATAAATAAATAAATACATACCGTAAGCCTGAAACCGGCCCATTTGGTAAGCGTTTCCGCTAATGAAACGGGATACCAGAGTTCTATCCTCGGTTGAGTCATAGCAAAGACTAAAACAAACATTGCTAAAACTCTCAGTATTATAAGGTCAGGATCAAGGACAATGAAGCAGTCCTGGGGAAAGAGTGGCGCCCTCCCCTACATCTCGGGTTAGCCGCTAATGTAAAAAGATCCTCTACTGTAATCGGACAATTTAGCCTTTTATAATGTCTGAAATTAGCGACCACCTCACCTAAAATAAGCGAACGCCATTTTTGTTTGACGAATTTGACAATATAACTAAATAAATATTTGAAATAAAAAAAATTAATTTATCAGATGTTAACTATACACTATCATTGCCCTTGTCTTATTTTTACGTATCTATTTGGTACTTTGTTACATTGGGACCCGGGCTAACTTTGACCCTGACCCTAACTTTAACCCTAACCCCCAATGACCCTGAACTTTATAGGTAACCCTACCCCCCTCCCTAGCCCTAACCCTAACCCTAACGACGGGGTCAAAGTTAGCGCGGGTCCCAATCTAACAAAGCACCATCTATTTGTTAGTAAGTTACGCTTGTTTTATTATGAGCACCCCTCGGATAAGAGTGAAATATTTTTAAAAAATTAATAATTTGCATTCAAATAACGCGTGTACGATGTACACTCTACTTAAAAGGGTTGATATACCGTAAAAACTGGCAGGCTTCCGAAATAAAACGAAATTATGCTTGTTACTTTTTTTTTCGATTAGATTTTCTTTTTTATTTTGCTTTGAATCACGACTTTCCTCACTTTCGTTTTTGTTAAAAAATTTTTTACTTTTTGCGATTTATTTATTTGTTTTTATTGCGTTTTCACTTTTCAATTACGTTTATTCTCTCTCTCTCTCTCTCTCTCTCTTTCTCTATCTTCTCCCTCTATCTCTCTCTTACGAACACAAACTTTCTCTTTCTTTCGTACGCGCTCTCTGTGTTTCACTGAAAAAAAAAGGAATTCCACAGTGTTTTCTACATCAATCTGTATAATTTACTGTTAATAATATTATCCGGTGGCTAGAAATATGCACATATCTTACTCACCAAAATTTTGCGTGACGGGATGGAAGTATATATATTTATTATATTACTCGGTTGTCGGGGTAAAAGCTGTCTCTTCAGCAATCACTATCGGTCGCGACTCCCCTCCCCCGTTGTCAGGGGCAAAAGTAAATACTAAACCTTATTAAATGGGAGTGTCAGATCGTGACACAAAATAAGAAACTTAACTTCTCAGATGTTAACTATACAATATCATTGTCATTGTCTTATTTTTTACGTCTCTATTTGGTAGTTTGTTACATTGGGACCTGGGCTAACTTTGGCCCTGACCCTAACTTTAACCCTAACCCCCAATGACCCTGAACTTTATAGCTAACCCTAACCCCTCACTGACCCTAACCCTAACGACGGGGTCAAAGTTAGCGCGGGTCCTAATGTAACAAAGCACCTTCTATTTGTTAGTAAGTTTACTTTTTGCGATTTATTTATTTGTTTTTATTGCGTTTTCACTCTTTCTCTTCCCCCCCCTCCCTCTCTTACGAACACACACTCTCTCTTTCTTTCGACCACACACTCGGTGTTTCACTGAGAAAAAAAAACAAAAAACAAAAAAACATTGCTTATTGTCCGTTCAAAACATTTAAGAAATAAATACTGATCCCTTACCATCCAAAAATAATATATAAATGTTTTAACACTTTAAGAAGTGGTGCAAATAAAAAATAAATACTTAGTTCAAACTATCATTGAAAAAAAAAACATTGCTTAACGTCCGTTCAAAAAACAAAAAACAAAAAAAAATAATAATAGACATACCCTAAAAACGCCAAAATAAAAACAAAAAATAGTTTTAAGTTTTAAGCAAGACAAAAAAGTACTTTTTGACCAGGTGATTAAAAAAAAATGTATTATTTCTTCCCCCTCCCTCGAAATGTAGAAAAAAAATCGTAGCGGTTGGTTGGGATCGAACTATAAACCAGTCAGGCCAAAGACAAAATTACTACGTCGCTTACCGTTGCGCTAAAGGGAAATAATTAAAATATGATGCAAAAATTAGACTAATTAAATGTTGTTAATAATCTAGGTGCGGCACGCATGCGCAGAGCGTTTGCCGGAAGCGTGACACACGTACGTACACCTTAGCGTATTAATATATAGATATAACACCGTTCAAGTATTTATTAACACACCTCTGGTAAATTGACAAATCATGAAATTAATTTATCTGTTATCACGTGACAATATCTCGTAGCCCCAAGGACTAAGTGAACGCTTACAGATTCAAGATACCTCTGTGGAACGTCTGAGATTGTTATTTTCCTGCGCTGACGATAGCCGTAACTAAAAACGACGACGTACGTAGGTAGAATATTTAAAAGATATAATTTAATATTATATATATATATAATTATATATATATAGAGAGAGAGAGAGGGAGAGAGACAGACAGACAAACAGACAAACAGACAGAGATATTTTTTAATTAATTTATAAACCAATTTATTGTATACAGATTTTATAATTAATTTTTTGCGTTCAAAAAAGATATATATATATATATATATATATATATATATATACATATATGTGTGTTAGGCTGTATATGAAAAGAAATCAAATAAATTGCTCGATCATATAAGAGAGCTAATATAATTTATTTAGATAATTATATTACATATTTCAGCAATGTACCGCGATTTCATCCAAAAGGGCAGATTTAGACATCTTTAGTAAATCTCTGTGCCCAGTGGAATCATCGGCAAGCTGAAACGATTGTAGTCTCGGTCCGCTATCGCTTATTGAATTGATTATACACGCACATATATTTATATAAATGCGATTTCGTGTAAATGATTGAATTCGTTTAAAAGTATCGCAAACAAAACACACATTAAATGACATCTATCGATAATTATAGAGAGATATCATTTATTTTTAGTTTTGTTTGCAATGCTTTTAAACGAATTCAATCATTTATACGAAATCGCATCTATATAAATATATGTGTGTGTATAATCAATTCAATAAGCGATAGCGGGCCGTGACTACAATCGTTTCAGCTTGCCGATGATTCCACTGGGCACAGAGATTTACTAAAGATGTCTAAATCTGCCCTTTTGGATGAAACCGCGGTACATTGCTGAAATATGTAATATACAGTATTTAAATAAATTATATTAGCTCTTTTATATGATCGAGCACTTTTGTGATTTCTTTTCATATACAACCGGACACACTATATATATATATATATATATATATATATATATATATATATATATATATATATATATATGTATGTATGTATATAATATTTATAAATAAATATTAAATTATTAACACCTATATATATATATATATATATATATATATATATATATATATATATATATATATATATATACAGTCTGCTGCGGTGTTTCAATAGTTTGATTCCGGTTTTTTCTCATTTTTTACACACCCTTTCGGTCTTTTATTGTTGTCTTTTGATAATGAAAGTTTTTCTTTCGAAAATTTAAGATTACCTTTTGCCGAACTTTTTATTTACCTGACAGTAATTACTATTCTAGTAGTTTTTATGTGAAATATTAATAAATCGTTTTGAGATTCGTTTTCTCTTCTCGTTTATGTCTGTTCACTCTTTCCACCTTCCGGCAACTACATCGCATTGCTACAGCCTCGGACTACTAACCTGCACTTATATTTACCAGCAATGTTTCAAGCAAACTACAATCTCCTTTTATATATATATAGATATGTATGTATATACTATTTATTAATAAATATTAAAGTATTAACACCTATATATATATATATATATATATATATATATATATATATACATATATATATATATATATATATATATATATATATATATATATATATATATATATAGTCTCGGAAGTTTCTCAACCATTAAAACTATATAAAAAATATATATATAAAAAAAACAAAAAAAAAACTTATAGTCTCAAGTCTTCCAGTGGAAAATCACTCATGTAAGTCAATTTATTTTTTACAGTTATTATATTAGTTAGTTTCTAACACTATTTTAAGGGATCATCAGTTGTTTACCATGAAAAACTGTTTCGGGAATTTAAAAACAAGACAGTATTTAATTTCATGGCTTCCCAGCAGAGTTGATCAGACCCCACTTCCCTTAAAAGACAAAAACATAAACGTTCCTTATACTAAATCTACGTTTTGTTCCATATAAATGTTTTGCTAACTTATATTAGTTATTTAAGACATCAAAAAAAAAAAAAAAAAAAAAAAAATTTTTTACCTGCGCTGTTCGTCTGTCTAATAAAATTTATCTGTTACTCACAAAAATGTTGCTGCATTTTAAAGTGTTTGGACGAATCAATGACACTATTATTTAAGTGATTAATGTATTATTTTTAGTTTTATATTATGAATATAAAAAACATCAACACATCAAAAAATAAAAGATAAATAAATAAATATGTATATACATATATATATATATATATATATATATATATATATATATATATATACATACACACATACATATATATACCTTTAGTTCCTCCTTTTCTCCCTCGTCCTACTTTGTTGTCCATCTCCCCGTTGTTGTCAAATAATATTAATCTTCCTTGTTCACTATAGTTTTTCTAATCTGCGTTCACAACTGTCGACTTTTTTCTTTTCTCATTGTTTCAAATCTGCGTCTGTAAGTTAACCGTTAATTTGTTCTCTTTTTCTTCTTCTTCTTTGCCAACTCCCGGTGTTTAAAATCAGCGTTCATAACTGTCGGTTTTCTTCTTATTATTCTTCTTCTTCTTCTTCTTCTTCTTTTTTAACATTTCTTTCTTTCTTTCTACTGTATTTTTATTGTTTTTCTTATTATAATTAGCAGATGTGTTATATATACGTTTATTCATATTATATAATTTCTATTTATATATACTATGATTTGTTCTATCAGTTTATTTTGATTAATTTGATAAGATTTAAAAGCATCAGGATGGCGAGTAATTGCCTTATTTAATTGTCCAAATATTTTATTTTGATCGCCACCTTGGTTAATCATTCTTATTATTAGATCAGAAATTGGGGGCATGAAATCTACTAATTTTAAGGTAACACGAGCAATTCTCAGAAATTCAGACATAATACTCCCGTAAAATATATAAACAGGGCTAGTACTATTTTTATATGGCATTCGCACGATACGAAAAGGGAATGAATTTCTTTTATCAAACAGTTTATAGATAAATATTTTATCTTCAATTTTTATATCCAAATCAAGAAAAGTAGCTTGAGTTCCCTTATGTTCACAGTTTAATTTTAACTCTTTAGGATATATTAAATGTTTAGTATTTGCAAACTCTTAGCTATCATTAATGCAAACAAGGTCGTCAATATATCGCCTACATCCATGATAACTATACGCTCTAGATATATCATTTTTTATTAGTGATGACATATATATATATTCCAGTCTATGTAAATATAGATCTGCCCAAAATGGAGACGGATCCAAACCCATTGGAATACCTATTGTTTGGAGCAATAATTTATTCCCTATTTGA
>OY744524.1:129417554-129425054 GCA_963556195.1 Sepiola atlantica | reverse complement strand
CCCCACGATTAGATCTGATAATACATGGCAGAATAGTCACCCGCAGCTGTGATGAATTCTCAACGCAAATGTGCTGTGTTTTGCGTTTAGAATTCATCACAGTTGCGATAGGTAGTAACCTCCTCCAACCAATGAGGTAATATCTGAAAGAATGGCTTCACTTACTATAGAAGCTGTGGGGAAAGAATGTGGGCTCCCTCTACAGCGCTAGCAACTTCTCACACCTGACATTATCCTATATCTCTACAAAGCCACCATCCGCCCATGCATGGAGTATTGTTGCCACATATGGGCTCATGCATCATCCACTAGTATCTCTCTCTCTCTTAAGCAAGGTCCAAAAAAGAGTCGCCAACTTGATAGGACCCTCACTATCCACCAAGCTCTAGTCCCTATCCCACCGCCGCATTGTTGCTTCCTTGTGTCTGTTTTACAAGTACTTCAATGGATTGTGCTCTGATGAACTTGCTGCTCTAGTGCCCCCATGACGCACATTCACTAGACCAACCAGATAATCTACCAAATTCCATCCATTTACTGTGGAGATCCCCAGATGCTGAAGAGCTTTCTAATCCAAAAACTTCTTTTCTCGTGCTGCTGGACTCTGGAACTCCCTCCCTGCTTCCTGCTTTCCTGACGGTACTGACATACAGAAATTTAAAACTAATGTAAACAGACATCTCGCTACACAGCTCTCAATTTAGGTTGCCCCCCCCCACCCCAATAAAAAAAAAGCTCTCATCCTTTTTCTCAGTAGCTCCTTACGTCTACAGTGGCGGTCTGCCTTGTTTGGGGTGAACTTTGTTAAAAAAATAAAAATGTAAAAATAACACAAAAGCACAGTGTTACTTTATATTCTCTTTCTCTTTCATAACTCACAAAGAAGCCAGTTTGCATTTTATTTGGTATAAAACTCAGAATAGCTTACAAGTGGACAATACATTTTTTAAAAAGTCTGGAATTTTATTTTAAGAAATAATTTAGACAGAAACCGTTCACGAACAGTTCCGTTACGGAACTGTTAAAAGTCAAGTTATATTATAACCGACTGTTAAAGTCAATTTCAACCCAACTTTTTTTCTGTTTGGAACCTCGGTATCTTTCGCGGATGAGAGTACCTCTAGTGACAAACATTATCCCACCCCCTCCGAAAGTAGGTGGTAATACCTGGGAGGATTTTAACCCGTTACTTTTACAACTATGATTAATTCTAAATGATATAAAAACGAAGTGTACTCCAGTGTTGTTTGTTGTTGAAGAAGGAGAAAAAGTAATATCATTTGGATATATGTTAAAGTATCGAAAAATAAACGAATTTAATGTGTTTTAAACGATAGTAGCCGCTCATTTCGACGAGAATACATTATATAATAGTAAGAGGGAATAATATGGAGAGTAGTATTGTCTAGGGTGTTTTACATTTTTTTAAAAATAAGTATGGATTACAAGGAACAAATACTAAATAAAAATCTATTATACCTATATTCCAGAATGCCCAAAATATAAAAAGCTAATCGTTTGTATTGAAATAGAAATATTTAGGTAGAACGTTGTAAGCCGTAGGAAATCCATACTTAAGTTTATTTATTATACGGGAAATATTGTACAGAATGCAGTAAACGAAAGAAACTAAAGTAGGATGGTTCATTTAAGAATAATTTTGCTGAACACCATTCTGCTAATCTTGTCTTACCGTCAATCGAGAATGTAAAAGAAAGTGGTTAGAATAGCCATAAAAAATACCCCAAAGTGTAGATTAAGGGATCTTTAGTATTTAGATAGAACATGTATAGTAGCTAACAGAAAATAGCAATATCAAAAATATAAAATTATAACGGTGCTACAAACATATGTAAAATGATCGCCAGCGAACGTGGATGTCAGTGGTAATAAATCTGAGTGTGAGAATGAAATTTTTCTGACATCTTGTGTGGATTACTTTCGTAGGAACGAGATGAAATGCAAAATATAATTGAAAAAAAAAGCGAACGAACCAAACACATATTTTACAAAGTCACGGATCAAAAATTGACCTAAATCGATGCCGAAGTAGATTTGCATATTACATTTTTGGGATGGAAAAATATACTTGCTTCTCTGTTGGCTAAGAACAAAGTTTAGTATCTGTTCTGATGTTACACTTAGTATTTTCTGTCGTCGGTCGGTGAAAGAGAAGCCCTTCTTGACTAAGGCAATTTTTATTTTGTTCCAATCCAGAGTGCTCCGTTTTTGGTAAGCTAGATTGTCCCCACATTAAAAACTGAGCTTGTGCGTAAATTTTCTCTCGCGGGAAGGCAATCAAATAAGAATTATATTTTTCAATGAAATAGGACAAAATTAATTTTACTTTATATATATATGATACTTTGCAATTAATAAACAACATAATTTTAAAAGTGTATAAAAACGACTCCCGGACAACGCCATGAATGTACAACTAGAATAATATAATATGTAGATTGATGCTATTACATGCGATTCTATATATAGCGAGTTAGCTAGAGAGGCAGAGGTCGGGAAAGAGGGGGACGAGAGGGAGAAAGATTGATAACAATATAAATAACACGATTTGTATGAGTAGAAAAAGTAGTAGGGTAATTTATAACAAGATACTTAAATAGTGCAAGGCTTATTGAATTGATGTATTCTCAATGAAAGCTCATTGGTCGGATCAATGGCCATTCTTGAAAGGCACAAGCCTTATTGCGTTAAATAATATCCCATAAAAAGTTCAATTATGTGTTACTTCCAGCCAGCCTATGGAGACAGTTAAATAAGTATATATATATATATATATATATATATATATATATATATATATATATATATACATTACTGTCCAAAATTAAGGAACACGAATAAAATCTTCCTAATCTCCAATAAATTATATTTTAATATTTGTGAAAATTTCATTACATATGTAAATTATGTAGTTGGACTTTTACCGAGATTTCCAGATGAATTAATTTAATATTATTAAAGTTATCCACCATTTTGCATATTTCAAGTGTCCAAAATTAAGGAACATTAAGGAAAAATAATTGTCAAAGTTTAAAACAGTAGGGTTTTTTTGTATGAAAGGATGAAAATAAGTATTCTAAACTTTAATTATCATCACTGCTGCAAGTCACGCAATATGAATCATGTCAAATAGAAATAAAACTGATTTAAGCGACAAAGCAAAAATCGTCAAATTAAGAAAGGAAAAGTTGACAATAGAAGAAATCGGAAAACGTGTGAAACGTTCAAAAAGTGGTGTAAGCCGAGTTCTCAAACTCTATAAACAAACTGGAAGGTTAAGTAACACAAAGAAACCTGGTAGATCAAGAAAGACAACGGCAAAAGAGGACAGAGTTATACAACGCCTAGTGTTAAAAGACCGTTTCCTTACAGCTGGCAATATTTCTAAACAAATGGAAGGTGTCACGAATGTTTCACGGCAAATTGTGTCCAGAAGGTTACACGAAATAGGTCTTTTTGCAAGATCTCCTCGAGATAAGCCACTAATAAGTAAAAAAAACAAACAAAGCAGCTAGATTAACGTTCGCAACAAAGTATGTTATATGGTCAGAAGAAAATTGGAAAAAAGTTTATTTCAGTGACGAATCGAAATTTACTGTATTTGTCAGTGATAGAAAACAATTTGTAAGAAGAAGAAAAGGCGAAAGTTTAGATCCTAGCTGCATCAAAAAAATGTTAAATTTGATGGAGGTAGCGTGATTGTTTTCGGCGTGATATCATGGCAGGGTATATCACCACTTGTACGCTTAAATACTAGAGTAAATGCCACTGTAAACAAGAATGTTTTAAAACAGTATGTTTTGCCAGTGTTGCACAATTCTGGTATAGAAAAGCCTGTTTTTATGCAGGACTAGCGGGGCTACCCGGCGTTGCTCGGGGTCATAAAAACATATAATTGAAGAAAAATCGTGTGTGTAACATCTTTATATACAAACTTCTATTTCTCCCCCCCCCCCCTTTCTCTATAGCCGTCTCTTTATCTTTCTACCTTTCTCTTCCCTGGTCACCCCATTTCAGCGCTACTTTCTAATTTTGCCTTTTGCGAAAGCTGTTTCTTCCCCACCATTTCTCCTACGTTGGCCAGGGCAATAGTATATCATATTTCTATAAAAAGTAACACCTCTATCTGCGCCTTCTATATAAGAACTTATCTCCGCCCCGGTGTTCATACTATATACGTATCTATCATCACCCCGGTGCGCATACTATATACGTACCTATCTCCGCCCCAGTGCACATACTATATATGTACCTATCGCCGCCCCAGTGCAGATACTATTTAAGTACCTATCGCCGCCTCGGTGCGAATGCTAAATAGTACCTATCGCCGTCCCGGTGTGCATGCTACATAAGTACCTATCGCTGCCCTAGTGCGAATAATTAATATGTACATATTGCCGCTTTGGTGCGAATGCTAAATACGTACCTATCGCCGCTTTGGTGCGAATGCTAAATACGTACCTATCGCCGGCCAGGTGCGAATGCTAAATACGTACCTATTTCCGCCCCGGTGCGAATGCGAAATACATACCTTTCGCCGTTCCGGTGCATGTGCTATATAGTACCTATCGCCGCCCCGGTGCACGTGCTATATACGTCTATATCGCCGCCCCGGTGCGCGTGCTATATATGTACTGACTGTCGCCGCAGAGCGCATGCTATGTACGTACTTATTGCTGCCCATGTGTACATGTTATATACGTAGCTATCGCCACCCCTAAATTCTGAATACGTACCTATAGCCGCCCCGGTGTGGAAGCTAAATAGCTACTAATTGCTGCCCCGGTGCGAATGCTAAATACATACCTATCGCCGCCCCGGTGTGAATTCTAAATACGTACCTATCACCGCCCCGGTGTGAATTCTAAATACGTACCTATCGCTGCCCCGGGTCGGAAGCTAAATACGTACATATCGCCACCCTGGTGCGAATGCTAAATACATACCTATCGCCGCCCCGGTGTTAATGCTAAATACATACCTATCGCCACCCTGGTGTGAATGCTAAATACGTACCTATCGCCGCCCCGGTGTGAATGCTAAATACATACCTATCGCCGCCCCGGTGTGAATGCTAAATACATACCTATCGCCGCCCCGGTGTGAATGCTAAATACGTACCTATCGCCGCTCCGGTGTGAATTTTAAGTACGTACCGTTCGCCGCCCCGGTGTGCGTGCTATATACGTACCTATCGCCGCCCCGGTGTGAATCTTAAATACGTACCTTTCGCCGCCCCGGTGCGCGTGCTATATACGTACCTATCAGCGCCCTGGTGCACGTGCTATATATGAACCGATCGCTGCCCCAGTGCACATGCTAAATACATGCCTATCACCGCCCCGGTGCACATACTATATACATACTTATTGCCGCCGATGTGCACATGCTATATACGTACTTATCGCCACCGCTGAATGCTAAATAAGTACCTATCTCCGCCCAGGGGTGAATGCTAAATACGTACATATTGCCGCCCCGGTGTGCATACACCATATGTACCTATCACTGCCCCAGTGTGAATACTAAATATGTACATATCGCCGCCCCTGTGCGAATGCTGAATACGTACCTATCGCAACCCCAGGGCGAATGCTAAATACGTAACTATCGCCACCCCTATACACTACTATATACGTACCTATGCCACCCCAGGGCACATACTATATATAAACCTATCGCCGGCCTGGTGCGCATAATATATTCGTACCTATCGCGGCTCTGGTGTGCATACTACATACTTACCTATCTCTGCAAGGGTGCACATACTATATATGTACCTATCTCCAGCCCAGTTAGCACACGTAAGAACTCATATTAGTGCACCCCTGTCGTGTTTGAAAAACAAAATAGTGTTCATTCATGTATTGTCACTATCATAAATATAAATAATTTTAGTTAAAAACAGAAAAAAAGAAATGTTTTTGTCTCCCCCCACGAACATTTTTTTCCATCCTCCCACATACTTAGAAATATTTTTAATTTAAAAGAAATAAAAAAAAAAGAAAATTTTTTGACCCGCCCCAAAAATTTTATGTTCCCCCCATACATAGAAATATTTTTAGTTTAAAAAAAGAAAAAAAAATTTTTTTTAGCTCCCCCGCCCCGAAAATTTTTTTTTTCATCCTGCCCCATACATATAAATATTGTCAATGAAAAAGATAAAAGAAAAGGAAAAAAATGTTGCCCCCCACCCCAATTTTTTTTTACACTCCCGGTGCGCATGCTATATTCGTACTTATGGCATCCCATGTGCACATGCTATATACGTTCCTATCGCCACCGCTGAATGCTAAATACGTACCTATAGTCTCCTCGGTGCGAATGCTAAATAGGTACCTATCGCCGCCCCGGTGCGAATGATAAATACGTTTATATCGCCGCTAAAAATTTCCACGACCACCAATCTCTCCAGGCCCCCAACTTTTTTTTACTCTCGCCCAACCCTGAGTAATGTTTTTAGTTCCAAAAATGAAAAAATAAAAAAATTTGGCCCGACCCCTAAAAAGTTTGTCCTGACCTCTAAACATTTCCCCGAGCCCCCAATCTCTTCAGAACGCCGCCAACTTTTTTATTATTCTCTCCCAATCCTAAGAAATATTGTTAGTTAAAAAAATAAAAAAACAAAAAAAATTTGGCTCGACCTATAAAAAGTTTGTCCTGACCCCTAAAAATTTCCCCGACCCCCCCAATCTCTCCAGCCCCCCCCACAGTTTTTTTACTCTCGCCCACCCTGAGGACAGCAGAATGTTATGGTAAGGAATCCGAAAAACATCGAAGACGTGTGGCTGAAACTGAAAGAGGAATGGGCCAAGATAACTGTGGCCCAATGTCAAGATTTGGGGAAATCCTGCAGTCGTAGATGCGCAGCAGTTATTAAAAACAAAGGTGGAAGTACCAAATATTAAATCTCTTTTGCCTTTTTAATGTGATTCAGTTAAAAATGATATTTTGTTCATTAATTTTGGACACTTGAAATCTGTAAAATATTGGATAACTTTAACAATATTATTTTAATTCATCTGAAAATCTCGGTAGAAGTCCAACTACATAATATGTATATTCAGTGAAATTTTCACGAAAAATAATATATCATTTTGTTTAGATTCAAAAGATTTAATTTTTGTTCCTTAATTTTGGACGGTACTGTATATATATATATATATATATATATATATATATATATATATATATATATATATATATATATATATATATATATATATATATATTATATATATATATATATATATATATATATTATATATATATATATATATATTATATATATATATTTTATATATATATATATATATATAAAATATATATATATAATATATATATATATATATAATATATATATATATATATATATATATATATATATAATATATATATAATATATATATAATATATATATATATATATAAAGACTTACTAAATAAATCCCTTAAATATTTCTATTACAGTCCAGCATCA
>OY744524.1:129405054-129412554 GCA_963556195.1 Sepiola atlantica | reverse complement strand
ATATATATATATATATATAAATAAATGATGAGAATAACAATTCAGATAGAATACAATATCTATTAAGTCATCAATTGTTCAAAACAAGAAATACCTATAGAAAATTATATAATTATGTTTTTCCTTTCCGAAACTATGGCTTCGCAAACATATATATATGTGTGTGTGTGTGTGTCTTACGCCAGATCATTCAATGTTTGACACTGTGAATACAACCAAATACTTCTGCGTACATATGAGTGAATGCTTATTGTACGTTGTTTCCTATGTTGGCTACACCAACGCATTAGTATATCTTCAGGTATTCATTCCCATCGATCGTCTTTACTTTTTAACACACACACACACACACACATCTCTCTACACGGAAGACGGTCGAAGGTAGTGACCGAAAAATCTATTTGACAAGACATTATATATTCATATGCACAAACTAATAAAAATAAAACACAAAAATATATAAACGCATATATATTATTTATTTATATTAATATTTTACACATACAAAAAATTAACTTTACTTTATATGCAGTGTAGGACCGTTATATATATATATATATATATATATATATATATATATATATATTATTATTATTATTATTATTCCATGTATACACGTGTAATATTATCAGGTGATATAATTTATTGTGTATAGTATTTCATTATTTACTTTAACAGTGCTCAATACGTTAGTAGAGCTTAGTAGTAAAGTATGAAAATATATTAATGATAATTAAGCTATACAGAGTCGTTCACGTTTCATCCTGAACATCGCCCCAGATTTTGTCGAGAATTATATCGATATATCAAAAAATAAAAGATACATTTTTAAAATGTAGAAGATAAGCTTTAATCAATAATAATATCTAATGGAACAACTTATATTATAAACTTCTTTTGATGTGTTTCTGCAGAGGCATCGAATTCTGAAAGGAATCAGATATACAATAGGCCGAATAAAAAGTAAGTACGGGCTTAAGTATATCAACTAACCATTTTCCAAGTTCATGTTGTGCAGAACCCAACATTTATAGAATAGGCCGTAAAGGAATGTTGTGTTTATGAACCTTGGGTAAGCCGTACATTCTAGACCTTTCAGAGCCGATAGGTCGTATTCTCTCATAAATCTCTTTAGAAATAAACTTGCTTTTATAAAGTTGAATAAGCCATTTCTTGATTTTTATTTCCATACATAAAGTGTCATTATGGCTTAAACCAACCATCTTGAAAAATTGATTTTAATCATCCAAAATGTTACACATTTGTGAGATATAATCAACTTGGTTCAGGATAACAACACCTGATCCTTTGTTTGGACGAGGGATATACATATCAGAGTTCGACATAAGTAATTTCGCAGTTTCAAAATTATTTTTCTGCCAAATACAATCGCTTGATTTTGTTCGTATGGCAGAAAACATCCAGCCTAATTCACCTAACCGGATTTTAACGCTAATTAATTCATCAGTGGAAATTGTGCCTTATATACACAAATTATCTCTCTCAAAAGATACCGAGTTCTTGCTTCCTTTGACATTAATAGTCTGTTTACCAATGTACCATTGGATGAAACCATTGGTATATGTGCACATTATCTCTACCGTGGCCCCTTAAATTTCCTGAACGAATTTCTCTTGAACTGATGGAACTTGTTACTAAATCAGTTTCCTTCAGTTTTAACAATATAATGTATTGGCAAATTGATGGTATATCCATGGGTAGCCCTCTTGATCGATCGCTAGCTAAAATTGTCGTTCGACTTTTTGAAACCCAATTATTTTCCAAAATGATCAAGCCGGCTTTTTACACACAAATGGAGACGAAAACAAGTGGCCATGAGAAACAAAATAAGATACTGAAAATGGTGAGAGAAAGTGTCTAAAACGGACTAGACAAGGAAGAGAGATTTGTATTATTTTTGTTCTTTGGACTACTGTTTTCATTTTAGATGTTATTTTCACAACGCTTCGGCCGATATAACCTCCAACCTTCTTCAGGTGTATCTTATCGAACTCGGCAATCTTTTTGTCGAACTCGGGAATCTGTACGGAATTTCGAACGGAACCCGTTATTTAATCCACGGGGGTAAATTACTTTCGTTCCGTTAACCATGACAGATTAGAAGTCTTAAGTAATTCGTAATTTTAACAGGCTCGTTTAGTCGTCACATTCCATGAGCGAGGTGTCTGACAAAGGGGGAAGAATTGCTGTTTTCTGAGTAGGATTCTATCCATTTAACACTTATCGTTGGCTAGGTTTTGAATTTAAAGTAGTATATTTTTAGCTGCTTACATAAAGTGGCTTCATGCCTTGTCTGGAGCAATTTAATATTTTTAAAAAATGTAGTCTTAGTATCGCCCGCGCCGAGGATTGAACCATCAACTTCCAGAAAACTGTCAGTTATTATTACTTAGGACTTCATCCGGACATGCAATATGAGAACAGTAGTCCGAAAATTTAAAATATCAAAATGATCAATCCTAATATAAAAAGTTCCGAAACAAGGAAAAGATTATCAGATTATCTCTTAAAAGTGACCACACGGATTGTCGCAGATCAAACTGTCGAAATGGCGGAACAGATATTACACCATGATCGCAGCATGTATAACAGGGAATATTTTAGATTGGGACATAAGTCAGTATCGCGAGCAATGTTTACAAGAATTATTTTTTGTTTTTTTTCGACACACACACACACACACACACATATATATATATATATATATATATATATATATATATATATATATATATATACATACATACACTCATATATATACACACATATGTATATACACACATACATATATATACACACATATATATATACATATGTATACATACACATATATATATATACATACATATATATACATATATATAAATACACACATATATATATATACATACACACATATATATATACATACACACATATATATATATATATATAGAGAGAGAGAGATAGATAGATAGATAGATAGATAGATAGATAGATAGATAAAACATGAAACGTATATTATATGCGTATATATACGCACATAATATACGTTTTATATATATATATATATATATATATATATATATATATATATATATATATACATACATATATATATATATATATATATATATATACATACATATATATATAGTATTGGAAGTTTCTCAACCATTAAAACTATATTAAAAAAACAACAAAAAAAACTTAAGTCCCAAGTTGTTCAGTGGAAAATCACTCATGTAAGTAAATTTAACTGTTTCAGTTATTATATTAGTTTTATTCTAACATTATTTAAGGGATCAGCAGTTGTCTACCATGAAAAACTGTTTCGTGAATTTAAAAACAAGACAGTATTTAATTTCATGGCTTCCCAGCAGAGTTGATCAGACCCCACTTCCCTTAAAAGACAAAATCATAAACGTTCTGTATACTAAACCTAAGTTTTGTTCCGTATAAATGTTTTTCTAACTTATATTAGTTATTTAAAAAAAGAAGAAAAAAGTCCTCCTTTCCTGTGTTGTTCGTCTGTCTAATAAAATTTATCCGTTACTTACAAAAATGTTGCTGCATTTTAAAGTGTGTAGACGAATCCATTAATTTTTTTAAAATTATATATATACATATATATACTTTTAGTCTTTTTTTCTCCCCCTCCTCCTCCTCCTCCTCCTCCTTTGTTGTTCAATTCCTTGACATCAATTTCAAATAAATATTAAATCCACCTTGTCAACTCAGAGCGTTCATAAGCTTAACTGCCGATTTTTCTTTCTTTTTCTTTTTTAACTCACAGCGCCCTCAACCGGCGTTCATAAGCCTACTGTCCATCTTTTCACTCTTTCTTCTTTTTTTAAAACTCACAGCGTCTCCAATCGGAGTTATAAGCTAACTGTCGATTTTTTCTCTTTCTTCTTCTTCTTCTTTTAAACTTTTTACACATTTCTTTCCTTCTTCATCCCTTTCTATTGTCTATAAAACGTAACTATTTTTTTATATAATTAGTATATGTGTTATATATACGATTATACATATTCTACATTATTTTTATTTATATTTAGATAGCTTTGGATTTGTTCTATCAATTTACTTTGATCAATTTTATGAGACTTAAAAGCATCAGGATAGCGGGTAATTGCCTTATTTAATTGTCTAAATATTTTATTCTAATCGCCTCCTTGTTTAATCATTCTTATTATTAGGTCAGTAACTGGCGGCATAAAATCTACCAATTTTAAGGTAACACGAGCAATCCTCAGAAATTCAGATATAATACTCCCGTATAATATATACAGGGGAGGTACTATTTTTATGTGGCATCCGTACGATACGAAAAGGAAAATAATTCCTTTTATCAAACAGTTTATAGATAAATATTTTATTTTCAATTTTTGTATCCAAATCAAGAAAAGTAGCTTGTGTTCCCTTATGTTCACAGTTTAATTTTAACTCTTTAGGATATATTAAATTTTTAGTATTTGCAAACTCATCGCTATAATTAATGAAAAAAACGTCGTCAATATATCGCCTACATCCATGATAACTATACGCTCTAGATATATCATTTTATATATATATATATATATATATATATATATACATAATACGTATCATGTTAATCTACACTCGCCATTTTAAGGACGTATGATATGGGATCAGCATCAATTTAAGAATTGAAATATTTCCCATTTGAATAGGATGTTATATATTTTCATTTGACACCAACTAAGCGAGATTCACTAAATTATTGTTTCTTCCAAAGACCCCTCAGACTTATGCCTTAACTTCGAGACATTTTCTATGATCTAAATCATATATATATATATATATATATATATATATATATGTATATATATATATATATGAGAAGAATGTTGTAGTTCGCTTGGAGCATTGTGTATAGAGTAGGAATATTATTTTTTTGAAGGCGATAACAATGCGTTGTTAGAGTGAAACATACGACACGTGGAATCGTAAAAACAAAACAAAGTGACAATATTGAAAAGTCAATAATTTTCAGAATTTTTTTATATTTTTATTTACCAGTGTATCGTGACCGTGGTGTTGGGTTGGAGTGTGTCCTTTTCATTTAATTTTCGAGGGTATCCCTCATCCTCAGAATAAAATAAATACTATCACTCGTTGGAGTGTGTGTTTTTTGTTTTTTTGCCAAAAGCCGGGGCCGGAAATGTTGGTTTGTTTTTAGTAGTAGGTCCGGGGAAGTTTCTTATTTATTTTTTATAAATTATTATTTGCTATTTTAACCGTTGCTGTTTATTTTGTTAGTAATTATACTGAGTAATTTATTTTTATTTATTATTTTTTTTTTATATAACGTTGTTTGTTTTGTTAATAGTATACTGAATAATCGTATTTCGGTGGCAGGGGCTGATAACTCGTGGTAGTCAAGCTTTGTTTGTGGGAGTTATGTCCCTTTAGTAATTTCGTTCTATAAATATTTTTTTTGTTTACCGTGTGTGTGTAGTAGCGGATGTGATTGGGTGGGTGAGGAATCCTGGGTATGGAGGTGGGGCGTCGTTAATAGAGCCTTTGGTATATATATGTGTGTGTGTGTGTGCGTGTGTGTGTTGGTGTATGTATATATGTGTATATATATACGTATATGTAAAATACATACATGCATACATATTATTTTATTTATTTATTAATTTCTTTATTTTATTTCTTTATTTCTTTATTTTATTTCTTTATTTCTTTATTTTTATTTTTATTTTTTATTTATTTATTTATTTTATTTATTTATTTTTGTTTTGTTCGATTCTATATTATTATTTATCTATATTATTAGATTTTTTTTATGTGCAGTCGTGGTATATAATGGTCGGGATTTCAAGTTAATAAGTAAGGCGGGCAACAAGTGCAACCACGTGTCCGAGTTAGCAGCAGGTGCAAGTGGTTGTGTGTGTACCAGTGTCAGTAATTGGGCTAATAATATGGGCCTAACTAACTTCATTTAGTGTTGTTATTGTTAATAGTATGTCTGCATAGTATCATAGATGTTTGTTAGTAAAATGTGATGATGGTGCTTGTCGTGTGTGGTTATATTAAGAAGTTGGAGTTTAGCTCGGCTCTGTTGTTCAATTTAGGGGATAGCTTTCTAATTAATATAGATTCTTTGAGTCTGAGATTGCCCTGGTCTCTTTCGCTAGCTAGTATCTTGACTCGTATGTCTTTGGTGGGGTTGTGGCCATGTGTTATATGTTTTTGGAAGGATGATGCCTTGGTGGTTACGTGTTCTTTAATCCGTATATGCAAAGGTCTCACTGTACTGCCGATGTAGAATTCATTGCAGACCGCACATTGTATCTGGTATATAGCATATGTGCGGTTGCATAAACCCGTGTTGTTGATGGGGCAGTTTGCTAGGGTGCAAGGGTTCGTGTTGAAAGGTGTTCTAGGTTTAGATAGGTGTTGTCTTAGTGTAGGTCCGGAGTGTGTGAGTTGAATGTCTAAGTGTTCTTTGTGGATGGCTTTGCGGATGGCCGAGGTTATTCTATCGCTAAAGTGTGGTATTTTTAGGAAGCATGTGTTAGAGGGAGTTTGTTTTGGGTGTTTTCTAGATGTCTTATTGTAGTGTCTGATGTTTTTAGGGTATCCATTCCGCTCGAGTATCTGTTGGAAGTGTCCAACAGAGGATGTCTTGTCGGTTTCCGTAGTACATTTGTTACGGATGCGGTTTACTTCGTTCACAGCATATCCTATTTTGGCTTTGGTAGGGAGGGCCGATTTATAGTTTACGAAGATATCTCTGCAGGCAGCTTTCTTGTAGAATTTGGTGTGAATGAGCCCTTCGTCGGTGATGCAGAGCGTGAAGTCTAGTAGTGAGAGGGATCCAGATGTCTTAGGGTGTTCGATTGTGAATTGTATTTTGTGGTCTGTGTTCTTAAAGCTAATGAAGATTTTGTTGGCTTCTTCGCGGGATGATGTGAGGATGAGAATATCGTCCACATATCTCGTGAAAAAGATGCTAGAGTGGCAGGTGTCTAATGCGCGTTGTTCTAACCTATTCATGTATGTGATGGCCAGTAGTCCTGATACGCTGGATCCCATAGGTAGGCCTGTTATTTGTTTGTAGGTCTGTCCTTTGTATGTGAAGTAAGTGTTGTCGACTATTATGTAAAGTAGCTTGTGTATGTCAGTGGCAGTGAGACCGAAGCAGTAGAGGTCGTTGGATGAGATGTAGTCGGTGATTAGGTCCACAGCTGGGTGAGCTGGTACGGATGTATAGAGGGATACAACGTCGAGGCTGAACGCATATCTGTTGTGTTGTAGTTCACACACTCCGGACCTACACTAAGACAACACCTATCTAAACCTAGAACACCTTTCAACACGAACCCTTGCACCCTAGCAAACTGCCCCATCAACAACACGGGTTTATGCAACCGCACATATGCTATATACCAGATACAATGTGCGGTCTGCAATGAATTCTACATCGGCAGTACAGTGAGACCTTTGCATATACGGATTAAAGAA
>OY744524.1:129385054-129395054 GCA_963556195.1 Sepiola atlantica | reverse complement strand
ACACTATATATATATATATATATATATATATATATATATATATATATATATATATATATATATATATATATCTATATATATATATATATATCTATATATATGCCTTATATTTACATTTTATAAACCATAATAATAATAAACCCATAATTTTCATTGGTTTTAACAACTTCTTTATTTATGTACTTCGATCAGTTTTTTAAAACTTTTTTTTAAACTGAAGTATATAAAGGCAAAACACGCACTTGGGAAAAAGGTGATTACTTCAAAAAAAGGAAAAACGAAAAAAAATCACCCCTACATTGGAGGAAATACACAAATCAGATTTCTGAAACGAGTTCCCCAAAGTTAATATTTACGAAACGAACCTAAATAATTCCTGCTAGTAGATCGAAATTTTTCTATTAGACAAAAACACCCCCGAAGCCCCCGAGACAATCAGTAAATTAGTAAATTATGTTCGCTGTTATTTATTATTAAATTACTAGAAAATCATGAACTCTCTAAAAAGGCTATTTCAACACCAGAAATGAAGAGAGAGACCTCCATTGTTTTGATGCTAATCTAGTGCCAATATATTAGTATCGGGGTATCAAATGAGATAGATATTACTTAATTACGTAGAAGAAATTTGATATCATATAATGATCAATTATGGACAAGAATAAATAGGGTCAGAAGTTTTGACATCACCATGGCGTGCCTGATTCAGCAGAAGTGAATGATTTGACGGGCCTTTATATTTTGGGGAAATAGTATAAGAACATGCCTGAGATGTCGGGCGGGCTATATATCGGAGTACAGAAATAAAGAAGTTGTTAAAACCAATTAAAATTGTTGTTTTGGATTAATTCACCATGGTCTATGGAATGCAAATATAAGATATATATGCTCTAAATCATGCAATGCAACTTCATTGGATACATTTCAGATATGAAAGGACTATGATTCTTTTAAATATATATTCTTTATAAAACCCACACACATAAGGAGACTGGTATCAGCAATAAATATACAATTAGTTTTAAATTTTAATGCTTTTTTTCTTTCTTTGTGGGGTATGGTACGGTTTCAGTGATACCCTATGAATGGCATTGTTCAAAAAATAATATACCCACGTTACATACGCTGCGCCTAAAATACATATTCGATAATTCATAATGATAAGTTCAATAATTTAGGATTTTACCGAACACATAATATTATTGACGCACAAGCGCGTGCGCCAATCGTTTTAAAGAGTATTACTTAATATTATTCAAAATTTGTTGTAGAGTTATTCTTTTTTTATATTAATTTTTGTGTATCTAACTTAAGTTTTGTTAAGTTTTTGGGGTGTGAGTGTGAGTGGACGTACCTTCTAAACGTTAACGTTTACCAGGAATAATTGTGTTACTGTTATGTTGCTATGTTCGTAGCCCCTTACGTCTACAGTGGCGTCCTGCCTTGTTTGGGGTGAACTATGTTAAAAAAAACCCAAATAACTCAGTGATTTGCTGATATTATATATTCGAAAATTCAAAATGATCCGTTCATTAATTTGTTAATCAACTTCTTTAACATTCTACCAAACTCGCAAACATTCAACTATTGGGTAAATAAGCATTTTCGAAAAGACGTGTGACGGTAAAAAACTGTCTTCATTCCTCGATCTTTTGACTAAATTTGAAGTCACCTTCCGGTGAAATTGTAGAATCTATCTCGATCAAATACGGAAGACCTAAATGACAATATTTATATATTTTTGGTCGATCTCAGTCAACGAATCGATGGGAGTTGCATATAGGTGTGTGCGGAAGGACGTACGTGCGTTCACGTACAAGTGTACTTGATGTGTTAGTGTGAATTTTATACAAGGTGCATTGAAGTCACACACCTATTTTTATGATCTTGGCCAACTGCATAGTTACTCTCAATGGCTGATTTCTCCTATCTCACCGCTCTCTTTCTTCTTCGCTCTCTTCTCTCCATCTCTCTCTCTCTCTCTCTCTCTCTCTCTCTAACTGTCTATTCCTTTATAAGGTTTTAATTTTAGTGTTTTCTGTCTTTCGCATCGCTACCATTTTTGGAGATATATAATATTAGTTATAGAAAATAAATCTTTACTTCATAATTTCTCTATTTCTTTAAAATTCATTATAAATGTTTACTCATCCCTATCCCTCTCTGTCTCGCACTCTTTCTCTCTGTCGTTCCTCTGTTATGCAGTTTCTCCGACTCTCTTCTCTATCTCAGTCTCAGATATATATATGTATACATATATATACATATATAAATACATACATATATAAACATATATAAATACATACATATATATAAACATATATAAATACATACATGTATATAAACATATATAAATACATACATATATGCATATATAAATACATACATATATGCATATATAAATACATTCTTATATATACATATATTAATACATACACATATATTCATACATACATATCTATTCATACATACACATATATATACATATATATATATAACTATATTTATACATACATATATATATACATATATTCATACACATATATATATATATATTCATATATATATACATATAGTACTACACATATATATACATATATAAATACATACATATATATACATGTATTCATACATACATATATATACATATATTAATACATACATATATATACATATATTCATACATACATATATATACATATATTAATACATACATATATATACATATATTCATACATACATATATATACATATATTAATACATACATATATATACATATATTAATACATATGAATATATATATACATATATTCATACATACATATATATATACATATATTCATACATACATATATATATACATATATTCATACATACATATATATATACATATATTAATACATACATATATATATACATATATTAATACATACATATATATATATACATATATTAATACATACATATATAAATACATACATATATAAATACATATATTAATACATATGTATATATATATATTAATACATATGAATATATATACATATATAATTACATATATATATACATATACTAATACATACATATACATATGTATACATAAATTGATACATGCATAAATATATATATACATATATTCATACATACATAAATATATGTATACATATATTCATACATACATGCATATACATATACACATTCATACATACATACATATATATATATATATATATATATACATATATTCATGCATACATACATATAAACATTCATACATACATACAGATATATATATATATATACATATATACATGCATACATACATATTGATATATATACATAGATATGTATATATATAGAGAGAGAGAGATGTATACACGTATATAGAGAGAGTTATATACATATATATATATATATATATACATACACATACATATATACATGTACCTATATATACACTTACATATGTATACATATATATACACGTACATATATGTATATACATACACATATACTTATATATACATATATATATATATATATATATACACCTACATATATTCATACACATACATATATATACATTAATGTATATGCATACATATATACATATACGTATATAATACATGTACATATATACACATTTATATGTACATATACATATATAAACATATACTAATTCACATATATATACATATGTATATATATACATATGTATACTCATTCAAATATATATACATATGTATATATCTGCACATATATCTATATATATATACATATATATATGCATACACATATATACATGTATATATACATATGTATATACACACATATATATGCATATACATATTATTATCTACATATATATCTATATGCATGTATATATACACATATATATACATGTGTATATACACACATATATGCATACATATATATATATTCATGTACATATATAGGTATATATATATGCATATATACATATATATAAATATATATATATGCATATATATATATATATTCATGTACATATATAAGCATATATATATATGCATATATATATTCATGTACATATATAGACATATATATGAATATATATACATACATATATGCATATATATATATTCATGTACATATATAGGAATATATATGCATTTATATACATATATATGCATATATATATATCCATGTACATATATAGACATATATGCATATATATACATATATATATGTATATATATATATATATCCATGTACATATATAGACATATATGCATATATATACATATATATATGCATATATATATATATTTATGTACATATATAGGCATATATATATGCATATATATACATATATATATGCATATATATAATGTATATATATATAATGTATATATATATAAAATGTATATATATAAAATGTATATATATATATAAAATGTATATACATATATAAAATGTATATATATATATATATATATAAAATTTATATATATATATAAAATTTATATATATATAAAATGTATATATATATATAAAATGTATATATATTTATAAAATTTATATATATATAAAATGTATATATATATATATATAAAATGTATATATATATATAAAATGTATATATATATATAAAATGTATATATATATATAAAATGTATATATATATATATAAAATGTATATATATATATATAAAATGTATATATATATATAAATGTATATATATATATATATATATATATATGGTACGTCAATGAAAATTAGTAAGACCTGCAAATGGAAGCAAATCGGTATTTTCAGTTGTTCAAAACAAGGAGTAGTTTAGTTAATAAAAACATTTATTTTTCATCTCTTTCTTTCCTTAAACCAGGCTTTTCAAAGATTAAAATCTTATCATCAGAGGAAAAATTATGATTGATAAGTTGACAGGGTGGGACTGTCAAAGTTCCAAATTTGAAAAAGTTTTCTTTTAAAATTAAAAATCAAAGAAATTCAAAAAACTTCTTTAAAAAATGTTTCCAAAAGGTTCAGACGGGCATGGGAATCACCAATAACGAAATCCAAAAAACGTAGGGCTCAGAAATGTTGGTAAATCCGGGGGAATCTGCATAAAAATCCAACGACGGCGATTTCACTCAGGTCTGTTGTCCACGGAGAGGAATCAAATAAAAACGGCCATTTCAAGGAAAACAATATTCTTCCTGTTTTCAATTAAGCGTGTTCCAAGGCAAAAAGCTCTAACTGGTTCAAAGACGAATTGTCGTACTGTGTCAAAATTATTTGGGAATTGTATAAATAAAGAAAGACAAGAGAAGAGAACGAGAAAAGAAAAAAGAAAAGGAGAGAGAAAAAGCGAAAAGCGATCGGAAGTAGAATGTAATCTAACAAGTGGGGGGGGGTTAAGGGATTCAGATCAAAATGATATTTAGGCAGAAAGAGATATGAAGGGTAGATTTCAAATTGGCCACACAAAGTGCCGAGTGCTGGTCAGCTCAGTTAAGTTATATTCCCAGGGGATATTTAGGTAGATTGAATACAGATAAGAGACAGAAAGCTGTCTCCTAAGAAAGGTTAGTTTAATTTTGCAAGGGGAAGGGTATATGAGGGATGGGCATTAAACTGGTGTCGCTAATAGAGTTAAGTCCCATTTTATATTTTAACAAGAAATTGGATTATCTGTCTTATTATAATTCTTAAGGTCTGAGTGAATTTCTTTAAGATGTTTAAGGAGTTTTGAATCAATTTATGAATAAATCGACAATGTAGGTAGTTAAGAACAGGAAGATGGGGGTATTAAGAAGATGTAAAACACCTTATGCTAATGAATAATAGTAAAAGTAATAATAAAAAAATAAAAATAAAAATAGTAAAAGTAGTAATAAATAGTGAAACCTAAAGAATAGATAATGGGATTTAAATATGGGGGTGTATATCTATATATTTGCAATGCTGCCTTCACTTACTCGCGGCTATGGATTATTGTCCACTACATCACTGGACATCCACCGTAATCTGGTATGAATTGTTAATAAAGCACATGCAAAAGCCACGCGAGCAAAGCCGTATATACACATACATGTGTACATACAAAAAACCAGCACATACAGACAAACACATATGTATATATACATACATACACACACACAGATTTATATATACACATATGCACACACACATACATACATACATATATATATACACACACACACACATTTATACATATATATGCACACACACACACATGCATATACATTCATACTTATATGTATACATACATATATACACACACACATGCACACACATATACACACACACACACACATATACATATATATATATACACATAAAAGTATAATAGCCACAATCACCCAAGTGTACCCAGCATATCCGTACAGCAAAAAACCGCTTATATACACAAGTGTGGTATCCATACATGTACCTGTTATTCCAGAGAAACTACATATATATATACACACTCATACATAGAAGGCAACCACTCACACACTCGTTCGTATCAATACATGCATCTGAATTTTCAGAGTACCCACTAAAGGTACGCATATACATAAGCATAAAAGGGGATTATTAGATGTTAAAACTGAAAGGAAGTCTAAACAAATGGGTAAGGAGAGGGTAAATAGGAATGATGTATATACAGGGAATTGCAATTGGATAAAACGTAATTGGAGAAAAACATGCAATTGGAGAAAAAAGCGACGGTGGATAGGTTGTAATAACGAAAAAAGTTTTAGGGGATGGCCAATCAGTATCAACATCAGCGACATTGCTAGTTATAAGTCTGGCAGCAAAGCAATTCAGTATTATATAAGTATGTTCTAAAGGATATGTTTAATGTACACAACAGAAGGGATTGGTATAGGGGCAATCATGGAAAGGTACATAGTAAGTGTAAAGAGTTATAAGATATGGGGAGGGGGAAATCTATTGATTATTGTTAGGTGGGGGTATATCTGGAGGGGCCAAGAAGTTAGCATATTTGTATTTACGCTTGTGTCTGCAATGGGAGATCAATTCGTTTTTAGAATTAATAGTATTTAATGATTTATTAGCTGTGGCTATTGCGTAAGTTTCCAAAGTGCAAAGGTTGCAGTGTGGAGCTCCTGGGGTGTATGATCTAGATTGTTTCAATATGGACCAATGTAAGGAATAGGGTGTATTATTGCTTTTAAGGTTTCTAATTAATTTAGAGAGCGAGGTACTAGGGTTATTGTTATTTAATTTAAATGATTGTATGTGGTTTGAGATCCTTATCTTAATTGGGGAGGCGCTAAGACCTATATATGTGTGAATTTTGCAAGGTGCAGAAATTGCATTTGAATAATTAGGGTCATTGGTAACTGTTTGAGAGGATGGATCTGATACTATATTAGCCTGGGGTCTTGGGGTAGGGTCTAGAATAACCGGTGTATTACTGCTAATTGTATAGGGTTCAAAATTACTTGGTGAAGATGAGGAGTAAGATCTAAGGAGGTCGTTAGTTGTATTTTGAGATATCGGGGCAGAGGAATGGGAGGAGGTACGTAAAGGTGGTAGGGTTGCCGAATCGGGGTTCGAATTATAGTTAGAGTTCTGTCGGAATTCCTTAATATATATATATATATATATGTATATAAACTGTATATATATATAATGTATATAAAATGTATATATATATATAATGTATATATATATAAAATGTATATATATATAATGTATATATATATAAAATGTATATATATATATAAAATGTATATATATAAATATAAAATGTATATATATATATATATATATATATATATATAAAATGTATATATATATACAAATAGTATAAATATATATATAAAATGCATATATATACATAATATATATATATATATATAAAATGTATTTATATATATATATATATATATATATAAATGTATATATATATATAAATATATATATATAAATGTATATATATATATATAAATATATATATATACATATATATAAATGTATATATATATATAAATGTATATATACATATATATTAATGTATATATATATATAAATGTATATATACATATATATAAATGTATATATATATATATAAATGTATATATACATATATATAAATGTATATATATATATATATATAAATGTATATATACATATATATAAATGTATATATATATATATATATATATATGTATATATATATATATATATAAATGTATATATACATATATATAAATGTATATATATATATATATATATAAATGTATATATACATATATATAAATGTATATATATATATATATATATAAACGTATATATACATATATATAAATGTATATATATATATATATAAATGTATATATATATATATATATACATATATATAAATGTATATATATATATATATATATATATATAAATGTATATATATATATATATACATATATATAAATGTATATATATATATATATATATATATATATATATACATATATATAAATGTATATATATATATATATACATATATATAAATGTATATATATATATATACATATATATAAATGTATATATATATATATATATATATACATATATATAAATGTATATATATATATATATACATATATATAAATGTATATATATATATATATATATATACATATATATAAATGTATATATATATATATATATATACATATATATAAATGTATATATATATATTTATACATATATATAAATGTATATATATATATATATACATATATATAAATGTATATATATATATATATATATATATATATATACACTAGTATACACCATCCGTAAAAAATGACGGGGAAAAATCATGTTTCTTTGGTGTTTGCAATATAAATCTATAAAATCATAGAATTACGTCAGTTAGTTAATTTTTCGGATATATATTATTATCATTTCTGATTACTCAAGAAAAATAATCTACTATACATATTATTTTAGAGTGGAGCATTTCTTTTCGAATGTATTTTGGACGGCGAGGATTTTCTGAGTTGCTATTTGCTTTCCAATGGAATCTTTCCAATGTTGTTTAGTTTTTTTTAATTTCATCAGGATATGATATGAATAGTGAGTTTGTAAAGCCAGATGAATATTGTAAACAATTAAAAGACACAATGCAAAATTAGTGTTTTCTGCTTACTAACCGTCTCCAGCTATGGGTAATTTCATATTACTACTGTGCTGATGTTCTCTTTTGTTAATACAGAGAGAGAGAGAGAGAGAGAGAGAGAGAGAGAGAGAGAGAGAGAGAGGGTGGGGGGTGGAGGGGAGGTGTGGAGAGAGAGACGAGGACGAGGACGATGTATTGAATAAGAATTAGGAATACAATTACAACAGTAAGAGAGGGTGAAAGTGGTAGATAGAAAGTTAATAAAAGGTTCGTCACTTATCGAGCTATTTTCAAATTACGGCTCATTAGAGCCATTAAAATGGATGTGTTTTCAAACATAACTCAATCCCAAAACGAGGAATATTTAAGCACGTATTTTGTGTGATTAAAAAACCCTAAGAAAACACAACCTCGATTAACTCAGCTTCAGTATGATAGTAATAATAATTGGATAGATAAAGCATCACACGTTCGTACGTACGTAATCACCTTTCACCCACAATTGACACACACATGAGATGGTCCGATCCGCTAGTGTTTGGTTATTAATCTGATGTCGCTTATGTAAACAATTCTGATTTCATACATTTTTAAATGAATTGTTCTAAAATCAGATTGTGTCGGCCTGTCAACTAAAACAGTACAATTTTAAATAATTACATTTTAAAAAGGTGGCATTCTTTTTTATTGATTTGAAAAATGTTTAACTGAAAATTATTTTTACGGTAAGAAGACTGAGAATATTTATTGTTTTAAATCGAATTAAATTGCTACAATATAAATAAATAAGTAAATAAATAAATAAGTAAATAAATAAATAATTAAATAAATAGGAGACATATTCGTTTTATTTATTTAA
>OY744524.1:129377554-129380054 GCA_963556195.1 Sepiola atlantica | reverse complement strand
TTAATTACATACTCGCAAGAAGCGTAGAAACTGATACAGCATTTTGTAAAAAAAATTAAAAAAATAAAAATAAATGTCCTTATTTGTAAATGGATAAGAACTCAATATACATCTGCATATATATTTAAAAAATAAACTCTATTTAATGAATATTATTCGTTTATTAATTAAGAATTAAAAATATAATAGTTAATTTAGCGAGATAGAAGTTCAATAAATAAATACGTATACAAAAGAAATTAAAATAATATATATTTAATTAATTATGAAAAATACGTTTTATCGTTTTCCGTTTGTGTAACTATTTTGGAGGTTAATTAAGATATTTCTTAATTCCCAAACTTTCAAACCTATCTGAAAAAACAAAAAAACTTTGGGACAAAAAGCAAAAAAAAAAAAAACACAACAAAAATAAAAACAAATAAGCAAAGAAAGAAAAGTAAAAAAAAAAGGAAACGCACACATCTGGATTTTAAATCAGAGGAAAGTCTTCAACACTTTGGAGGCATTGTACGATTTTCGGGCGGACTTTAAATTAGACCAAGGAAACTCCAATTATTTAACACGGCTGCATCTAAATACAACATTTCGTGTTTTGTTGTTGTTTAAAGAAAAGTTCACGTATGTTTCTATCCATATAAGTAAGACACCTGAGACAATTGAACGTTTTAAAAAGTTACCAAAACTCGAAACAAAAAAGGGTAAAACTAAAGTCAAGTGGCCCTTTAAAAATAGACAGAACTTAGGGGGTTACAAAAGTAACACAAATAAAATTAAGATCTACATACATCGCGTATTTGCATATACATACCAACATTTATAAATACATAGCCGTGTGTATGTATTTGTGAGCTTTTAACGTATGTATATATAACTATATATATATGTATATAATAAAGACGTACACGTAATAGATGGTAAGAAATACATGTTTATATAGGTTTATCAGAGACATAGAAGCTATACTTTTGATTCTGCAATAGTAAACATACTTCTTTTTGATGTTAGTGTAAATATATATTATTTATAAAACTACAAATTCATATCAGACTACCTAGATTCTCCTGAAAGTACTTCTGACTTTTCGTGACTATTCCGCCTCTATTCGTAGAACATAAACCGTATGTGAGAACTGGTGACCAACTTTGTTCTTAGCAATACATATTACAATTACGAATACCAATTCCAGACGCCTACTACAGTACTACTACTATTACTACTACTACCACGACTACTACTACTACTACGTTATTTGTGACGTAAGATAGACTGCTTGATGAAATAACATTTCTCACGGAGGACGTCCTTTCGTGTGATGCTGATAGACAAATTATACCCAAAAGATATCCCCTCCAATAAACGGGACCCTGGTGGCCACTGACCCCCGCACATCGGAGAGAGCTTGATTTAAATGCGCGTGCGCAAGGGGTTTATATATGTATTTATATACATAAACCTACGCTTATAATACAATGAGGGTGCTCAGTAGACGAGAAAGCAGTTTAACAATGATTAATTAAAAAAAAAAAAAGAAAAAAAAGAGATTTTATTTGAATCGTAGTTTTATAACTACAAAAAAATAATTCCTTAAAAAAAAAAAAAATCACATACGTATACGCGGACACGCCGTAGATCAACGACTTCACATAGGCGTGTATAATTGACCCAAGCATCAGCGAGCACCACCGTGAGAGGGGGAGAGAAAGAAAAAGGAAAAAAAAAAAAAAAGGAAAGAAGTCACATGAAAGTTGGGAGAGAGCCTTAATCGACATCAGATCTATTCAACACACGCTACAACGTTTGAGAATTGCTTTTTAACACGTGGAGAAAGCTATGCAGATTATTACAATATGTGATTGTGTGGTAATAATGTAGGCAAAACTGGATTATTACAAAAAAGGTTAGTACACACAGTTTTTAATTTGGCCACTTGACCTTTTTCCATCTCTTCTTTTGAGATGTCAGACACGCACACTCATATATATATATATATATATATATATATATATATATATACGAACACATACATATTTACACGCGTATGTATACTCACATGTGCCACATATGATGATCAGCATACAATAATACACACATAACTTATATATATATATATATATATATATATTGTATAATATATATAATTTGCATTACATATATTATACAATACATATATATATACACACATTTTAAAATATATATATATATATTCAGATATATATATATATATATATATATATATATATATATATATTGACTTTTCATGATAGAATTATTTTAAAGATAGTATTTTATATTCATCATTTTTCCATTTGAATATATATATATATATATATATATATATATATATATATATATATATATATATATATATATATATATATTATGTATTAACCTGCTTTTTTGTTAATGCTACTGTTTTCGCCGGTAACATTACTAAACAACCGATTTTTTAAGTCCGCGGGACATGGAATAAACAAAAAATACCACAAAGTCAAGAATG
>OY744524.1:129370054-129372554 GCA_963556195.1 Sepiola atlantica | reverse complement strand
GTATTTTAATATTATAACCACATCCACGATTATAATAAAGTAGTTAAATATAAGCATTCCAAACTTTCATTAAAACAGAGATCTTTTAATCTTCTCATTAGTTTAACTGTATACGAACCCATTCCCATGTCTAGCGACTAGTACCCCGGATTGAGTACGATATTCTTTTCTTTTTTTTTTTTGATTTTTGGCCAAGATCAAAGTGTAGTATCTGTTCCGATGTATACTGCATAGAGTGGTATCGTCTTGGCCTTCGGGGCTTGATTTACGCCGGTCCATGTGACGGTCCTGTGCAGTTCTAGGAGGTCCACCCTCCCAGGCTTTGCCTCCCCTCTTTGGGGAGGAGTAATGCCGACGGGGCTGCCCAGGCAATTTTTAATAGTTAGAGTGCTCACCTTCTCGGGCGCTGGTTTTTCAAGTCCCACTTTCCAGACCCGACCTTAGGTCACATCTTACCTTGTGGGAGTAAGATAAAACTGGCCTTGTGCCTAACCTCCTGGCGAGAGGTAAATAAATAACATTTGCTCCGCGTGAAAAAACATTCTTAATCAATCAACACATCTTTTTATTTACGATAATAGACGAAATATAATTATGAGATGAAAATTCAACATCGAAATTTTACTCGTAGCCACATTCTCCAATTCTTGTTTTATTCGCTTGTTTATAACTAGGTTTTAATATTTCATATTTTTTCTTTCAATATTGGTAACTTGACACAATTCTTAAAATGATTTTAACTTTCCTGTTTTTTTTCTAATCCTTAAATTATGAAGATCTGTTTGTACGTATATCTGGTAAACAAGCAATTTAACATAATCAGCAAATAATTCCACGACTGCTTTTACACTATTATTTAAATATCAATGTTAGATTTTCGTGGTAAACAAATGATTATCTCGACAAGAAAATTAATATTATGTTTCCGTGTTCACACGCCGTTAATTCTTGAGAGTAAAATACAAATTGCAAATTGCAAAGTAATGACTGCCTTACAAAACAGGGACATTTTCTAAAGAATTGTTGGTATGAAATATATTTAAAAATAACATCTTGAATAGTTTTACAGTTAAAAAACTTTTAATGATTATATATATATATATATATATATATATATAATATATATATATATATAAGTGTTTTAAGGTTCATATTTTTTTTTAAGAGCATCTATTGTTAAATTTAAGAAGGAAGAGGAAAAATAAATACCTTTTGAAGCATAAAGATGCGATATCAATTTTTTTTATAAAAAAGAAAAATAATGAATCGAAACCGATTTTTTAGATTTTTTTTTATTATAAACTAGCATTTTTTTTTTGTTAGTTTAAAGTGATACAGATATTTCGCCAAAATCTTGGCATCATCGGTGTGTAATATATCCTGATGTCATCGGATTTGTATTTTTTTTTCCTACCGGCTTTTGTTTATAAAAAAAATTGATATCGCATCTTTATGCTTCAAAAGGTATTTATTTTACCTCTTCCTTCTTATATATATATATATATATATATATATATATATATATATATATGCACATATATATATATATGTATATATAGGTACATGTATATATACATACATATATACATGTATATATGCGTATATATATACGTACATGTATATATACATACATATATACATATAAATATGCATATATACATATAAATATGCATATATGTATATATACATACATATATACATATAAACATGCATATATATATTGATATGTACATGTACATGTATATATGCATATATATACATATAAATATGCATATGTATATATATATCTATATATACATATACATATGCATTTATTACATATATGCATATATATACATATGTATATACATATGTATATATATGCATACATATATATATATACATATATATACGTATGCATACATATATATATATACATATATATACGTATGCATATACATATATATATATGCCCACACATATATATACATATATATATGCCCACACATATATATACATATATATATGCCCACACATATATATATACATATATATATATACATTTGTATATACATATATATATGCACACATATATATATACATAAATACATATATATTCATATAAACATTCATATATACATACATATATATACATATATATTCATATATACATACATATATATATATAAATAAATACACACATATATATCTATAGATATAAATATACATATATATATACATATATACACACACATATATATATATATATAAATATACACATATATATACATATATCCACATATATATATATATATATATATATATATATATATATATATATATATATATTGATAAGTGTTGGAACGATTAATCGGAATAGGGAATCGAAAAAATTTGAACAATTTTTCCAATTCCGATGAGTCGGAAAAAACTTTAGCCTAATTTTCGATTCCCAAAACGTTTCTATTCATTTCATTTTGCTTGTTTAAAAGTTAATAAAATAGTTTGTATCTAATCAATG
>OY744524.1:129355054-129365054 GCA_963556195.1 Sepiola atlantica | reverse complement strand
AGAATTGATGGTAAAATTACTTCAAGCAAATAAGACAGTTCTTTGGAATTGTGTCTATTGTGTAACCACTTATCAAGGCGAATAGCCACTCGAGAATGACGGTTAATGGGATGGCATGATTGTCAGCCGAAACATGAAGAACACTATGGAAGTACCAAAGGAAATGAACTGGCGCCACTTAATTTGAAGACAACGCGCTGTCATCTACAGGGAAGCACCTCCGAAGTAACGTGTTCCACAAACGGGAAGACCCTGACTAGGAGCTCTGTCCATGGAAACTCCGACCTACTCTAGGCACATGGAGGAAGAAAGGAAAGCTTTTTTTCCGTAAGCTGAGTTCTTGCTGTGAATGTTTCAATTTATTTTGTATCATTATGCAATTAATTAGTTTCGTTTATTTAAACGTAAACATATTGAGAATCAGGCAAAGCAAACCGATGCGAACGGATGATCTTAAATTGGAAATTCGAAATCGATTCGTCATCGCCGGTCAATGTCTGATCGGCGCAGATCATAACAAATTACTCATAACTGTTCGTTGTAGTTACAGATTAGTAAATGTTTGAAAATAAAATAAATTTGAAATCGATCCGGTATCGTCGGGTAGTGTCTGGTCGGTCAGTGTCTGGTCGACACCGATCATAACAAACGCTGTACTTCCAGATTGGTAAATGGTTAAAAATGGAATAAGTTAATGTTCCTGCAGTAATTATACATAGCTCCACCCACTGGCATTTTTAGACTAGCGGGGCTCGTGGAAATTGTGCGATCGCATTAAATAAATCAGCTTAGACGTTAATCATTCTTATGTACTCATTTTGTAGTTGATTAAGTTTTTTTTATTTTTATTTTACTTAAAAGTAATTTTTGCTCTTTAGTCTTCAACGAGCGACGTTTCTGACAAAGTTTTCTGGGTCGGAATCTATCCATCTAACACGTATCTTTGGCTAATTTTTTAACCTTGAAGTAGTATTTATTTTTTAGCTCTTTACATCAGTGGCTTTGTGCCTTGTCTGGAGCGATTTCCATTTAATAAATATATATATATATATGTGTATATATATATATATATATATATATATATATAGTAAGCTATGAAAATATATTTATGGCAATTAAGCTACACAGAGGTTCCCGCGTTTCATCCCCGGGGAGAATTTTCATGCTAAAATGCATTTTAGCCTTAAGATCCCCCCCCCCCGGGATGAAACGCGGGAGCCTCTGTGTAGCTTAATTGCCATAAATATATTTTTATATCTTACTACCTAGCTCTACTTACGTATCGAGCACTGTTGAAGTAAATACTGAAAATTGATAAATAAAAAATTATATCTCCTTATAAAATTTTATGTGGATACATCAAATACTAATATATATATATATATATATATATATATATATATATATATATATATATATATATATATATATATATATATATACATATATATATATATATATATATATATATATATATTGACCAAAAAGACAAAACTAACCTATCAGATATAAAGCTCGTGTTTGAAAATGAACACCGATCAATGATTCCCAACCAATTATATAGCCTAGATCATTTTCCATTTTATGCTTTGAGGAGCCGTGTGAATTGAGACGTTTTTCTATGATATAATTGGTTATAATATTAAACAATTAAATAAGAACAAAAAATTAACTGTCACATTAAATCCCAGAGAACGCCTGGCCTTGCTGTTAATAAAATATAAAACTAAAGAAATAATAAGAATAAAAGCTATTATGATATACTTCCTATTCGACAGTTTAAATGCTTTCAAGTTTGGAAGTGTCATGATGTCATTTACTTTTTTATTCAACTGAATTGTTTGCAAGAAAACCGAAATGCATTCTGGTTGATTTATTATCGTAATTAAATTATCGTTAAAGAAAATAGGTTTTAATTTTATTAGTTCTATCTAGTCATTATATATTAGCGGTACCTACCTGGCGTTACCCGGGAGTCGTTTTACTTTCATTTTTGACCGAAATTGTTATAAAACTATAATGAATTTTCTTATGGTAATGTTGTTTTAATCTATTCAAAATTATTGGATCAGACAGATCCCAAAACTTTGAATCACCGAATACGTTTGTTAGATTTGATGAGAATTTTAAAGCCACTTAAAATGACTTTCTATTCGACGTTTTTTTTCTAAGAAACACGTGGAACACGTTACCGCGGGAATGTTTCCCTACAGACTACAAAATTGTTGTTTTCAAGTCCAATGTCAACAAATATCTGTCATGTCGTCCTGTGAATAAATCATAGGTCTCAATCTTTTTAAAGTACTGTTCCGTCATCCAATTGAAAATCTCACTAACCCTTATCCTCGAGTGACTTTTGGCCTTGGTAAGTGTTGAATCATTATTCCGGAAAAATGTTTAAATGCTTTAAAATTCCTTTAAAATTTAGAAACGTCACGATGTCATTTATTCTTCAACTATTAACAAAAGATTATAATTATTGAATTGTTTACAAAGAAACCGAAATCCATTCTGGTGGAATAGTAAATAATTAGTTAATAATAAATAATTAGTTAATAATAAATAATTAGTTGATTATAAATAATTAGTTAATAGTATAAATAATTAGTTAATAATAAATAATTTGTTAATAATAAATAATTTGTTTCTAATAAATAATGTGTTAGTAGTAAATAACTAGTTAATTGTAAATAATTAGTTAATAGTAAATAATTAGTTAATAATAAATAATTGGTTAATAGTAAATAATTAGTTAATAGTAAATAATTAGTTAATAATAAATAATTGGTTAATAGTAAATAATTAGTAAATAATAAATAATTAGTTGGTAGTGAATAATTAGTTAATAATAAATAATTAGTTGATAGTAAATAATTAGTTAATAGTAAATAATTAGTTAATAATAAATAATGAGTTAATAGTAAATAATTTGTTAATAATAAATAATTAGTTTATAGTAAATAATTAGTTGATAATAAATGATTAGTTAGTAGTAAATAATTAGTTGGTAATAAATAATTATTTAGTAGTAAATAATTAGTTAATAGTAAATAATTATTTGATTATAAATAATTAGTTAATAGTATAAATAATTAGTTAATAGTATAAATAATTAGTTAATAATAAATAATTTGTTGATAATAAATAATGTGTTAGTAGTAAATAACTAGTTAATTGT
The DNA here is from genome assembly GCA_963556195.1 of Sepiola atlantica. NCBI lineage: Eukaryota > Metazoa > Mollusca > Cephalopoda > Sepiida > Sepiolidae > Sepiola > Sepiola atlantica. Next base: position 129,361,876 of record OY744524.1, on the reverse strand, counting down.
AAATAATTAGTTAATAGTAAATAATTAGTTAATAGTAAATAATTAGTTAATAATAAATAATTAGTTGATTATAAATCATTGGTTAATACTAAATAATTAGTAAATAATAAATAATTAGTTGATAGTAAATAATTAGTTAATAGTAAATAATTAGTTAATAATAATAATGAGTTCATAATAAATAATTAGTTAATAATAAATAAGTAGTTAATAGTAAATAATTAGTTGATAATAAATAATTAGTATATAGTAAATAATTACTTGATAATAAATAATTAGTAGTAAATAATTAGTTGGTAATAAATAATTAGTTAGTAGTAAATAATTAGTTAATAGTAAATAATTAGTTGATTATAAATAATTAGTTAATTGTAAAATAATAGTTTATAATAAATAATTAGTTAATAGTAAAATAATAGTTAATAATAAATAATTAGTTAATAATAAAAAATTAGTTAAAGTAAATAATTAGTTAGTATTAAATAAACAGATAATAACGTAGAGATGAGAAACACATATACACAGACACACGAGAAATGGTAGCATAATTTTATTAACAGTGTGATTATTAAATGTCAATTCAGCGATACATTTGGCTCGTTTTTTTAGTATCTAGTGGAGATATATTTATTGATCATTGAAGATGGAAAGACACATGTTACTGTTTGACAGTGAAACATTAAAAGTGAGAAAATTGCTTAATATCGATAGAATCGATAAAAACACAAAGCCGCGAAGGTTGAAAGCAATGTCTGAAAATCACAGAAGGTAATTTTTCTCGGCCAATCATATCATTTGTAAACGAGCGGAGCCTAGAAAAAAGTCTAGTTTCTATTTACCTCCCCACGAGTACAGAGTTGGATACAAAGTCGATTTTAAATGTAGAAAAAAATAATCTACCTCTCTCAAAAGGGCACTATGAATTATGACAAAAAAATTGCTTCAGTCTAAACAAATTTCTACTTCACTGACCGAGAACAGAAAAAAATAAAGTGTAATATCAGAACAAATACTACACTTTGATCCTAGCCAAAAAGGCCAATGAACAAGCTATAGTTTTTTTTTAAAATAAATATCTTTCATTTTTATTTGTAATTCTTTACTGTCGCATTTTATTAACAGAATAACCAGAGTTATCCCGGATTGAATGAACCAGTTACTTATTTTATGATCTTATTTAATTTTTCATATCATATTTTGGGGTGTGGCTAGGGATGCACTTAGTATTAATCGGGGGAGGGGTGTAACTTAAGTGACATTTATGGAAATACATTTCGGCAAATTTATAGTCTTTACACCCCTCCCCTCGATTCATACTCGACGTTCCCGCGAATGAATTAGGATTCCTGCGTACACCTGCTCCACGCCCTGAACCCATTTATTGACATTTCTATTCGTATTTTTTGTAATTTCTTTAATTTAAAAATAATACAAAAAATAAAAATAAAAAGCGCTTTTTTTCCTTTTTATGGATGCCCGGCGCAAACGAAAACTCTACGATATAATTTTATCCCCTTGATCAAATTGAAATATACTTACCCAAGTATTCTGCGTTAATGTAGATTCGAAATATAAATTGTCATTGGGCGGGTCTATCTCAAAACTTTAGGAGGAGTTTGCGAACAAATAAACAGACAGGAACTACAGCTTCATACGTAGAAATATATTAGTTTTATTTCTTTCTTTACATGTAAATAGATTGATAAATTTGTTTCGTTTCTAAATATCAGATGACTACATACACAATGCGTATTAGATGGAGGCGAGGTTGCCAATAAAAATAATGTTTACATTTGAACACTTTTAAATAAGAAAACAGAACATTGGCAAAACAGATAACTCAAACCAGTCACATTTGAAGTTAATGAAATTAACAACATGAATTATTCACGACAAATTACATAACCCAGTTCAGTATTATTATTAGTTTAGACTTGGGGTGGGATAGGATCAAAATGCAGTATCTGTTCTATCCTGGGTCTAAGGGGGAGAGGTCTTCCCGACTGGATCAATTTTTATTATTGTCCCTTCCAGAGGGTCCCTTTTTAAGGGGGGAGGGGGCTGGATATCCCACACATAAAAACGACCCTGTGTCTAACAGTAAATAGGGACTTTGGGGTCGGTGTCAACAGATTTTACATGTTTTCGTGTTTATTATTATGTCATCTACTTATTACATGTTATCTGTTAAATGTAAATGCGTCTCCTTTGTAAATATGAAGTCTATACATAAATAATTTCAACGGTAAAAGAAGAGTAGATTTAAATAACTTTTTACAATGAAACGATTTGAAATAATCAAACTGAATCTGATCGACCGATTGAGAAACAATCAAACGAATGAAAATTGAAATTAATGTTTAGAAATGAAAGCGAATAATGATTTTAGACCAATTTGGTGTGTAACCATTGCTCGTGTGTAGGCGTATGCGTGATTCTCGCCACTACCTGGATTAGCATTTTTATTTTGTATGTATTATTTATCGATTGTTTTGTATGTATTATTTATCGATTATTTTGTATGTACTATCTATCGATTATTTTGTATGTACTATTTATCGATTGTTTTGTATGTAGTATTTATCGATTGTTTTGTACTATTTATCGATTATTTCTTGAAATAGAAAAACTGCAATAGCGTAAAGTAGCCAAACGAACTTCATGAAATCCTATTTAAAAATAATTTAATCATGAAATAAAATTCACTCCATTTCTTTAAACAAGTTAGCCATTTTATATAAAAAATATATAACATTTATATATTTTTCACATTAATTTTTTATACACACACACACACACATCTTCTTGGCCTTTTGGCTAAGAGCAAAGTGTAGTCTCTGTTCCGATGGATACTACAGCCTATAGATCGGTATCGTCTTGGCCTTTGGGTCTTGATTCCGCCGGTCTGTGGGTCTGACCTGTGCAGTTCTAGGAGGTCCGCCCTCCAAGGCTTTGCCTCCCCCCTTTGGGGTGGAGTAAGTTTATCGCTTACTGCCTGGGGCGTCCCTACCAGCATTTTTTGTAGGCCAGAGTGCTCACCTTCTCGGGCGCTGGCTTTTGAAATTCCACTTTCTCGACCTTGTGTCACATCTTACCTTGTGGGAGGAAGATACTATATATATATATATATATATATATATATATATATATATATATATATCATGTAAACACCAGTGTTAATATAATAAATATTTATAAACTTCTACATTGTATTGAGCACTTTTGGAAAACACATTGGTTTTGAGTTCATTTTATAAATACATACGAACTTGATTAATAAATATATATATATATATATATATATATATATATATATATATATATATATATGTATATATATATATATATATATAAACAAGGGGTAAGGTAAATCAAAATACCTTTTAAAGCATGTTAAGATGCGATGATGTTTTATTAAAGAAAGAAAAATCGAAACCGATTTTTTTTTTATATAAACTTTCATTTTTTTTAGTTTATATTACAGATATATTTCGCCGAGTACAATCGGCCTCTTCGGTGTAGTTAGTAGATCCGATATTAATGGTCTGCCGGTCTCAGATGGTGTAGCCGGCTCATGAGGTGCAAAATCACGCCAGCACGTGGATATGTATTTATATTAGGAGTTCATACCTTTTTTAAAGCATCCAAATAAATTTTAAAAACAAGGGGTAAGGTATTTTGATTTACCTTGCCCCTTGTTTTAAAAATTTATTTGGATGCTTTAAAAAAGGTATTAACTCCTAATATAAATATATATATATATATATATATATATATATATATATATATATATGAATGAATGCTAAATATTTTTATTTATTACATCTATATTACTATCAAAATGGGTTACTCCAATTCAAATCTATAATACACTATATTATTTTGAAATGCTCTATTTATAGTAACAAGCAAGTCCCAAATAAAATCCTTTATTTATCTAATTTGCATAATTATATTTTTAACAGTTTATAATAAATAAAAGTTTACTGTTTTTCGATTGTAATTTGATTGTCCTATTTGCCTATACACACACGCAAGGTCTTATGTACGACATGAAAAGAAACTGGAATCTTAGGAAAATCTCCATCATACCAGTAATTATAGGAGCAACAGGACTAATGAAAAATAATTTCAAAAGCTATCTGGCGAGTATACCCGGTGAACCGAGTGCAAGAGAAATACAAACAACTGCACTTAAAGGGACGGTTAGAATCTTAAAAAGAGCTCTAGGCTGGAATGTCTGAAATAGCCGGTGAAGGTCTGGCATCCGGTAGGATGTCCCATCTCCAGCAAAAACAGAAAGAAGAAATATATATATATATATATATATATATATTATACATGAAATAGCTTTGTCGATATTAACAGTAATTAATGTGATAATAACAAAAAACGAAACCATGTTCATTTCGTACGCAAAAATAAATTTCTCATAACTTAATTTGCTTTTAACACGTTCGATTTTATTCTTTATGTCTAACTATATAAGACATATTTTTATCGCTAATTTAATCGTAATTAATTCAAATAATTTTAAAACAATTCAATATTTTACCCCCTTTCTACAAGGTGAATAATTTCTTGTGACAAATTATGTTTCGCCTCCGCCGTCCCAACATAAAATGGACAAGCGAAACAAGTATTTATTTTAAAACTTAGCTAATAATTTTTTTATATACCTCATTTTGAAAGCGTATTTTTTTCACCTCCGCCGTCCCCACATAAAATGGACAAGCGAAACAAGTATTTTTTTTTAAACTTAGCTAATAATGTTTTTATATACCTCATTTTGAAAGCGTATTTTTTTCGCCTCCGCCGTCCTCACATGAAATGGATAAGCGACACAAGTATTTTTTAAAAACTTAGCTAATTATTTTTCTATATACCTCATTTTGAAAGCGTATTTTTTTCCTAAAAAAGCAGCATTCATTATTCCTGATATAGGATTTCTATAAGTGAAAGCATATTTTTACAATTAAACACTTAAACACATGTTGAAATATAAATAGCTTTTTTAAATTAGTTAAGTAATCCTTATTTGTACAGTTTAACAACAAACTTATTGTTTAATGTTTACACACTGTCTTTTCACTCTTCTGTCCAAATTACGAAAAACAGATTCATATTATAATATAATTGTAGATGAACATCCTCCCGCTACCCTAATTACTCACTCCACCCCCACTCCCCCAACATAGATTCTATTTTCTTAGGCGATTACCTGTGAACATCCGTAAAAACTTGGCGAAAGAAGAAAAAAAAAACGCTTGTTTTAGAATTTAGAGTGGGGGATAAGTTTGTATATAAATTTAATGCAAAATGATCCCCTCATTTCTGGACGAATCTAGCGTTTTAAAGCAGTTAACTAAATTATTTTTCTGTTTTGCTATAGGAGCTAAATCCGCTGCGTTTTTTTTTGGGGGGGGGGTCTACTTTTTTAGGCCATTACGTGTGGTTTCATAACCTTGTCAACAGACTTAAGGTTAGTGATAAAAATGTGATTATCTGCCTTAAAAAGTTAGAATATCCCGGAAATGGAGGATCATTTTACGTTGAATATTTATGAAACTGATCTCCCAACTCTAAATTCTGAAATATTTTTTTTTTACTTTTTTTGTTTGCCGCGGTGTTTACTGTCCACACGTAATCGCTTAAAAAAGCAGAATCTCATTTTTAGTAGGAGGAGGAGATTTAACGAAGGCTGTTAATCTGCAAATTAAATCATATTTATTTTTTTAATCTGATATTTTAAAAAAACTATATGCCCTTTTTTTAAATTTTAATTTTAAGCAATTTATATGTTTAGTTGTGTTTATATTTCCCGCGAAAATTAAATAAATAACTTCTTTAAAATAAGCTTATACATTACAGTATTTTTAACGCGTAAAGAATTTTTTTTAAATGTTTGGCTATTATTGTAGATTAACATACTTAGCTACACCCAAAAAAATAAGATTGTACTTTTTTAGGCGATTACGTGTGATTACACTGAAAAACCTGGCGGAAATAAAAACAATAGCAATACCAACAAAAATGTTTTAGAATTTTGAGTGGAGGATCAGTATCGCATATAAATTTCACATAAAATTATCCTCCATTTCCGGGCAACTCTAGCGTTTTATGGCAGTTAAATAGTTTATTTCTATTGGAGGTAAATTATGTACATTATCTTTTTTGGGTGGGAGGGTCTATATTTTTAGGAAATTTCGTGTGGTGTTAAGCCATTGCTAGTCGGGTTAGTGGTAAAACAATATATTAGTTAACTGAATGTTAGAATTGTCCGGAAATGGAGGATCATTTTACGTTAAATTTATATATTAAACTGATCCCTCACTCTAAATATAAAAAAATAATTGTTTTTTTTTTCTTCTTTCCGCCAAGTTCTTCAGAGTGTTCACATGTAATAAACTAAAAAAGTATAATCTCATTTTTTTTAGGGGGGGGGGGGTTGTATTTATCAAATTTTGTTGTTAAAATTATTGAATTCTCTGAGTAAAAACACATTTTTTAACTATACCCCCCTCACTTTTCTATTAATTGACTGGTATGTTTTGCTCGTAATAATAATATATAACTAAGTGTGATGGTATTTCAAGTTTATATTTTCCGTGAGTAAAGAAGTAGGTTTTATTTTGTTATTCCTATTTACTTGTCATATATAGTTGATTAAGTTATTCTCGTATATTTCAATGGATTTATATTGAAAAAAAAATCAAACCAATCATTATTGATGATTATGTTGAAAAATGAAACAGATCAGATAATTCCCGGCCAATTAAATCGCTCGTTTCTTTTTAGATTTCGCGGATTCGTGGAGAATTG
>OY744524.1:129299378-129311878 GCA_963556195.1 Sepiola atlantica | reverse complement strand
AGCCAGCTAGAATATAAGTAAACTACTAAAGATTAAATATTTCTAATAATAATAATTGAATTGGTGATCTTCAATACACTGAGAAAGACACTGACATTAAAATGCCAGCTAAAAATTGATAATGCTCGACAATGATTGACTGAAAATTATGAACAAATTTCTATTATTATACTAAAGATGAGTTAATCAACGATTAATTCCTAAAGCTTTTTTCTATGCATTTTCACAACACAAAATACATGCTAAAATATTCCTCAGTTTTGGAATTGAGTTATGTTCGAAATAAACTTCATTTTAATTCTTCTAATTCGTTGCAATTTGCAATTAACTCACCAAGTGACCAATCTGTTACAACGTTTCTGCCTATCACTCTCACCCTCTCTCTCAACGTATGTTGTTTGACTACCCTCGCTTATTTTATACGATGAATGTTACTGTTTACTAAAAGTCGAAGATAATAAAGAAAAAAAGAATGACAAGATCGGAATAGTCCAGTATAAACAAAAAGGGAATATCACCGGTAGTAGTACTATTATTTAACCTGTAGCTGGAAAGAGAGGATGAGATATAGCCAGCAGAAAGATAGCTTGTGTCTCACTTTGCCCTGCTGGGGAGGCAGTAAATATGGAATACCAAGGCAACTGCTGTATGGCTGTTTGGTGCACAGAGCAATTAGGAAGACCTAAACGAAGAGTAATGGTACCGTAAACAATAATCTGGAATTTGAGGAACATCAGCACCAGCTATTCACAAGATACCATGTTTGGCTAAGATCAAAGTGTAGTATCTGTTCCGATGGATACGACACCTCACAAACTGGTATTGTCTTTGCCTTCGGGGCTTGATTTATGCCGGTCTATGGGTCGGTCCTGTGCAGTTCTAGGCGGTCCACCCTCCCAGGCTTCGCCTTCCCTCTTTGGGGAGGAGTAAGTTTATTGCTTACTGCCTGAGGCGCCGAAATTCCGACGGGGCTGCCCAGGCAATTTTTAATGGCCAGAGTGCTCACTTTCTCGGGCGCTGGTTTTTTTAACCCCACTTTCCCGACCCGACCTTGGGTCACATCTTACTTGTGGGAGTAAGATAAATCTGGCCTTGTGCCTAACCTCTTGGAGAGGAGGTAAATAAATACTCGTATACGATTATTACGATTAGTATAGATGTGGTTAAACAATCACGAAGACATGATCTGCCCCAAGGAACTTACTGCACTAGTACCTCCTTAACAAAAATACCGACGTGTTGCTAAATCCAACCCCTTCACTGTTAAAATTTAAGTAGCTTTGCTTAATCACTTTTTCCTGATTCAAACGATCTAACCAGTGCTCAATAGTTACTAGTTATGGGCTGAGAGTATAAGTTACTAGTTATGGGTTGAGAGTATAAGTAGTTTTTATGAAATAGAAATTAAAATGAAACTTAATTAAATGCCAAAATTGATAATGTTGTAAAGTGTCCTATTCAACCAAACATACATAATATTTTAATAGCTGTGATCTGTCTACCTCTGTAATTTCAATGACAAAAGATTAAAGATCTAAAAAAGATATTCATGTCAGACAACAATTTATTTAATGGAAAAATAATTCGAATCGTTATGGACTGACAACTGCAATTTGAGATAAAACCAAATTCAAATCGAAGGGTGAAATTCGGTTCTTATAGCCTGGCATGCAAAGGTACTGCTACCAATCAGCGAAGACAGCAAACACGTCTATACCGTACGTTGTGATCTGCGCTCACCAAATACTCGCCGACGATGACTGATCGATTTCACATTTCAGAAAAAAATATATGCTGGTTAAAATTCTAAATATTAGACAAAACTTTAATCAATGGAAAAAATGAAAGTAAAACAAACAAAAAAACAACATCAACCAAAATAACCCACATTTTTTCTCTGTTTATATAAATATATAAATATATTTAATAGTCTTAATAGTTGAAACATGTTTGGAGTTACGAGATTTGTTGTCACAAGTGATTATGACAAGTTCTACTCGAGCGTCGAACACTTTCGACAACAATGACGTTTGTCCCCGCCTCTCGGGTAAGTGTACGTTCATTTTAATTACTGTCTGTAGCGATTCTAGGCTGAATTTACGAACTGCGTTCGATCCCATGCAACCGCCCCTCCTGTTGAGGTTAGAAAACCTGAAACGATATCGTCTGTAAGTATGAAAATACTTTAATATATATATATATATATATATATATATATATATATATATATATATATATATATATATATATATATATATAATATTAATAAATAAATATTAAATTATTTATACCTACAGACGCTAGCGTTTCAAGCTTATTGCTCTCATCAGTGCAGGGAAGTAACAATTTCAGACGGTCGGGAGGCGCGAACCCGGTACACAGAGTCAGCCATATCCACTCGGCCCACGGAAACTGTCACGTAATTTAGGGAAATTAAGATCTATATGTACGTAGAAGCGGGCACAGATAGAAGACTAGTCGAGAGTGTTCGACGCACGTAATACTAACTTTGCATTAGAGCTTTTTGACAGTCTATTTTTAACTTCCCCGAGAGTGCTCAACTTTAATTTCTTAAAGGGGCTTAGTATAATATTAATAAATAAATATTAAATTATTTATACCTACAGACGCTAGCGTTTCAAGCTTATTGCTCTCATCAGTGCAGGGAAGTAACAATTTCAGACGGTCGGGAGGCGCGAACCCGGTACACAGAGTCAGCCATATCCACTCGGCCCATATATATATATATATATATATATATATATATATATATATATATATATTGAATTACCCACTATTTAATAGTTATTGATATATACATATATATATATATATATATATATATATATATATATATATATATATATATATAGAGAGAGAGAGAGAGAGAGAGAAAGAGAGAGAGAGGGGGAGAATTTCACGTATTATATACTAGGAAGATATAAATCAATTTCACTTAACTAGTAAATCAGATAGACCACCAAAATTGGACAGATTGCAAAAAAGAGTCTCTAATAGATCCCGCACTGTCTACTACGCCCAAACTTCTGTCCCATCATCACAATGTGACATCACTGTGCTTGTTTTTCAATGAACTTACTACACTTATGCCCCTTCAACGTAAATACCTTCGGTCAACCAGATTAGCATCAAAATCCCACCCCTTCACCGGAAAACTTTCTACTCAAATAGCTTCTTTTCTCGGACCGCTACCTTTGCAATTCCTTTCTTGCTCCCTATTTATTCGACTATACCAACAGTCCGAAATTTAAATGTAATGCGATGTGTCTTGTTATGGAACACCCTACTGAGGATGTCGCTATAAATCTGTCCCCTAATCGCAGTAGGCCCCTACGTCTCAGTGGCAATATGCCTTGTTTGGGGTGAACAAAAGTAAATAATGAAATGTCCATCTCAAGGCGATCCATAACAAGGCCTGACAAATATGCAACTAGAGGCAATCACCAGTGTTTATGTAAATTAATTATATCTGAATATAACTAGTTTATTCATAAAGCTTTCTGCACTAATGCTATTTTAAAACTGATTACGTAATTTGTTCAAATAATATATTACTCTATTTTAATTATATACTACATTCAGTTTGTTTTTTTAGATATTTCTTGCCAAGAAATTCCAAATGAAAGAGGAAATATTAAAAACATACATATTTTAACATCGCATTAATTACATGCCCGTTTTTTTTTCTCTCGTTAGATCTCTATCGTAATAAAATTACATGACAACTTCTCGTGTGTTGTCCTGCGTGTGTTGTAGACTCTACCTGACTTAAACATTAGCATTATTTTGTATTCACTATTCATCTTTTTTTTTAAAGCGATAGCATGAAGTACTAAACATAACTACTATATACAAGTAATATAATTATGAATTTATAAAGTAAATTACAAAATTACATACCAGAATGCATTTCGGTTTCTTTCGTAAAAATGTCAGCAATTTTAATATTTTGTTCAAAAAAAAAAAGAAATCACTTGGGGACCCTTGGAAATTTGAAAGGAATTTGAAAGTCTTTAAAATGTCGAGTGGAATGTTTTGGATTTAAAAGTCTTACCAAATCTATCCGTATTTAAAGTTTTGGACGCTATTTAATCCAATAACTTTATAAATAGAGATTAAGACTACATAACCTTGACATAGTTAGTTATAGTTTTATAACAATTTGTTTCGATTAATAATTAACTGACCAAACGATAATGTAATTAAATTTAACTTTAACAATCCTATTAAAAAACAGTTTGGTAAAAAAAATGACTCCTATGCAACGCCGAGTAAGAACAGATAGTTTTGAATAAAATTATTTGCATAAATATTGTCCATAATATTTCATTTACTAGTTCAATATAATACACTATTAAATAAAACACGAAGTAGAAATAATTCACATGCTATTAACAAGTCTGCAGCACAATTTTGACAGAGTCGTTCATACTCCTGTATAGCACAAACGAAAAACATATTTTCACTTTGCATCATTTGTGTGTTCTATTGTTGTGTCTGCACATTTTTCATCTACAAAATTTGGTCAATAGCTTTCATAGCTGAAACTTTTATAATTAAATTAACATGGGAAAATCAGTTGACGATTGTATCCACTTTGCATGAAAAAGAAATATGTATTACTACCACTGCTACTATTACTATCACTGCGTTGAGTTTGAATGAATTACCTCCACTTTTGATGTTGCGCATATGTATTGACAACGTTACGGTCGCTATACTGGATAGAGAAGCAGATTTATTATACATATATATATATATATATATATATATATATATATATATATATATATATATATATATATATATATATTGTTTATAACACCGCATGGATTAACACATTAAATGAACATTCTTTATAATGATACACGTCTAATATATATATATATATATATATATATATATATATATATAATGGTTTTAATGGTTGAGAAACTTCCGAGACTATATATATATATATATATATATATATATATATATATATTCCATGAAAAATGCCAGTATACTAAAATCATATGACCATAATAGGGTTAAGATGAAAATTTATATACACTAAACACTAAATGTACAAAAGCAAAGAAATTCCCAAATTTTTACACTTTTATTGTCATTAAGGGTATGCGAGCACAACAGGGATATGTATTCTACAAACTTATAGAATCTATCAAAAAAAATGTTGTGCAAAGTTTTAATTAATTTGGTTTATTGCTTTTTGAGTTATGATTGATCAATACAATTAGATTTCCAGCGTAGACCGTTTTTGAAGTCTATTAAGAGATAGAGCGCTCTCGCACCTCCCTTGATATATATATATATATATATATATATATATATATATATATATATATATATATATATAGTGAGAGAGAGAGAGAGATAGAGAAAGAAGGAGAGAGAGAGAGAGAATTATAAGTATTATAGATACGAGGTAAATAAATTCATGACATATTCATTTACGTACGCTCCAAGAATTCAATATAAACCACAATTTTGTGTACGATCGTTTCTGAGACGATATGGATTTTTATTGATATCAAGTCTCTTCATCAGCACAAAGAATAGACACCAAGTTCAAAGTTAAAATATAGCGTCATGACTATAGTGCAGACATTAATCAGTTTTACAACAATTCGAGAGGTTTAGGAAGGGGTAAGATGTAATTTTTAAAAATATAAGAATCGTATATATATATTTATGTTTATTAAACGTCTTTTTTATGATGGAGATTTAGTGTATGTTTGTAATGGAAATTGCGCCATCCCCTCAAAAAGTGTACAACTTTTAAATCAGAATTATTCTCTTATCTACAATTAATACTACTTACGCAATCTTTTTTTTTCATTAAACACACTTTTACTAATACGATTTATTACAATCCATCATTTCTGAAATTATTCTTTTTTATTTTCATTCGGTCTTTGAATAAAATTACGTTTGCGTCAAAGAGAAGACAATATCTGATTTGTTTAACCACATAGATTAATTAAGCAAACTTATTAAAATTTAAATAATAAAAAAAAAAAAAAAATCTAAAACAAAATAACACTTGATTTGTTATTTCGGATTAAGCGATGTTGAAGTAAATACTGAACATCGATAAATAAAATATGATATCTTTTTATAGCATTTCATGTGGACACATGAAATAACAAGCCGCGCGTGCGTGGTCCCCCTCTGTATGTGACTCGATGTGGCGAGTGTAAAATGCAATACATTTGGGCAATTTGGGGCATTTTTTATCCCCCTTTGACCCCCTGGGGGCGCGAACCAGAATGTTTGTAAGGTCAAGGATGCTCATTTTATATCCAGAACAATGTTGGCCAAGTTTCAGAAAAATTGAATAGATGGATCAAACGTTATGAGAGAAAAGGGTCATTTATTGCCATTTCGGGGCCTTTTTACACTCTGGGGGCGCGAACCAGATTTTTTCCAAGGTCAGCGATACTTATTTTCTATTAGGAATAATTACCCCCACATTTTGGCCAAGTTTCAGAGAAATTCAATGGATGGTTGCGGAGAAAAATCCGGACGGACGGACATGCCTCAAAACATAAGTCCCCCGATTTTATAAATCGGGGGACCAATTATAACAATTATAATACTACTACTACTACTACTACTACTACTACTACTACTACTACTACATATATATATATATATATATATATATATATATATATATATATATATACGGAGATAGATCATCAAAAGATATAATTCATGCTATAAATGTAAAAAGTACGGATTTACACGCAATAACATTTGATGCATTTCCGTTGTGCGTCTTTTTGTAAATAGTAATAAATCATCTGCCAACGGCTGTCATGATTTGCAATTCTCAAGTTACGAATTGCAAAAGCATTAAACATTATATATATATAAATATATATATATATATATATGTATATACATATATATATATATATATATATATATAAAGTATGTTTATATGTTTAAATATGTATATGTACAGGATTCACTACTAAACTAATCACCAACTGCTGTTATTAATTAATTGCAGCTGTTATATTTGATTCACCAGGATGATTTCATCCGAAAAAAACTACTCGGTGAAATATAATTTACACACTCGATAACTTGTATTCAAATCATTAGTAGTGTTACACACGACACATAAAGATATACAAGAGATACGCGATTCGGAAAATGCTAAACTTATTTGTGTTTGTCAAACCCGTGAATCGAACGCCGGTTTTCTTAAATTGTATGAAAGTAACGCAAACACCCTGTCGAGAGCCTTTTTACTCGAAATAATTTGAGTGACTAAATTAAGGTATATTTAAGTAATTTAAAATTCTTTTTATTAAAAAAATATTTCCTGGTTAAACAAATAATTTGGAATTCATAAGAAAAAAACATACTTTGAACTGGTGTATTTTTAAAAAACTAATGAGTGACCATTTGCGAAGGCTGAACTTCACTCATGGATAAGGGTTAATGAAATGGATAGAATGTCAGTTGAATGATAATGAATATTATGAGAGGATGGAAACTAATGAATGTAATGAATAGAAACATTTAATTCATGCAGACGATTTATGACATTTTTTTTTGTATGAGATTGCAAGATGATCATGTTGTAGTCCTCAGGAAAGTTATTGTGAGGTTACGTTCACTGAGTTGACATTAAGATGAAGGAGATTTGATGGAAATGGGTAGATGTTTACTCCAGCTTGTGTATTGTAAATTTCGAACTTCCTATAATGATACAATTGATCTGGAAGTGGCAGTCCTCGTACTTCCGGTTTAAAAACGATTCTTTTATTTATTGCTTATTCATTCGAGATTATCTCGGCAAAAAAACTTCGTAAAAAAAACAATGTAAAAGAAGCAGAATAAAATTTCAAAATTAAGACGAGGGAAAATACATGCCAGCAAGCAATATCTACCAACATCTTGTTCAAAATATCGTTTGAAAGCAAAATACATTAAACATTTCCCAGAATCGTTTAAAACGCAATAGTTTACACAATAGTTACCAGTAAAAATGCCGTCATATACAGAGATATGAGATAAATAAATAGACAGCTATATTATTTGTAATAGGAAAGACTCCTGTCAGATACTCCTGGTCCACCTGGAAGAGATGATACGAATTTGTGATTATTCGTGCTGACTAAATTCACATTCAGATTGACTACGGCCCTTCTAAAACTGTCACAATTTCGTTTAATTACGTTTATCGTGTCTGAGTATTTGGTAACCTCTAAGGAAGCTTTAATAAAGATTATTTACCTGCATCCCTAGGCTGGTTGGATGTGACGCAAGATCGAGCTTAATACGAAATTTAGTTAATTCCAAACACCCCAAGGGCCAGGACCGGCGGGACAGTTATAAAAGTGTGTGTGTGTGGGTGGAGGGGCTCTCCTAAAAAGTGTGTGGGGGGTCCGGTTAAACACATGTATATATAACTTCATTATTGATGACCGTAAAGTGGGGGGCCAGGTCAAATAGTGGGAGGAGCTTGAGCCCCCCCACCCCCACCGCCCCGGTGCCGCCGTCCATGAAGGCCAGTAACAATTACATATACAAATTTCCCAATCGGACTCGTCGGCATTCCCCTATCTCTGCACACAAAACAGGTGATAAAACCTTCTCCTCTCCCCTCAGAGGATGTACTGCCGGTTAGGATTCCTTCTGAGAACCGAACAGTGCAGATAGTACATTTTGATTTTAGTCCGACAGCGAAATAAAATGCTTTCATAAAATATTGAGAGATATTTATTTTTATTTGTTGAGTCTAATAATTTGAATAACTATCACTTTTAATGATAAGAACATTATTTAGATCTATAATTGTCAACACAAGCATAAAGGGAAAATGTTGAATTTAATAATAAAATCTTTTCAAAATCATGAACTACTGATTATAATATAAAACGCATGTTCAAGATTTAATAATTAAGTCAGAAAATAATGAGTCAGGCAGTGGTTTTCTCTTTCTTTTTCTATTCTATACATCATAATGTAACATTTTCAATGTTATTGAATATTTGGATACACACCCAATAGGTTTTATATTAGGAGATATTAATACGACTAGAAGTTACATATGTATTTAAATGTTACATTTTAATCAGAACTTGCAAGAACCGGTACGTAGTGATGGTTTAAAATACCGTGAGATAATTAAAATACTTCCTTTTACTTATATTTCTTACAT
Organism: Sepiola atlantica; assembly: GCA_963556195.1. Classification (NCBI taxonomy): domain Eukaryota; kingdom Metazoa; phylum Mollusca; class Cephalopoda; order Sepiida; family Sepiolidae; genus Sepiola; species Sepiola atlantica. Next base: position 129,302,673 of record OY744524.1, on the reverse strand, counting down.
GTTGATTCAAATCCCCGAAGATGTAACAGATTTGAATGAAAAACAATACTTAATTTGTATTCAAATGTGTGAATATTGCAAAACACGACTGAAGAATAAATAAGTCACTGAACGAACGTAAAGGTGTTAAAAAAAGTCAATCATATTGACTTGAGAAAGATGGAGAAATTGAGAGAAAATATAGATAAGGTATTCTAGCTGCCCCTATCCGGCGTTGCCCGAAAGTTGTTTTTTTATTTAGCTAAGACTTATTTTCAATACCGTTCAAGTGTAGTTAAAATCCCCGAAGATGTAATATATTTGAATGAAAAAAATACTTAATGTGTATTCAAATGTGTGAATATTGCAAAACACGACTGAAGAATAAATAAGTCACTGAACGAACGTAAAGTGTTCAGAAAAGTCAATATATATTGACGTGAGAGAGACATGGAGAAATTGAGAGAATAGATAGATAAGGTATACTAGCTTTCCCTATCCGGTGTTGCCCGAAATATTTTTTTATTTAGCTTAGACTTATTTTCAATACCGTTCAAGTGTAGTTAAAATCCCCGAAGATGTAATATATTTGAATGAAAAAAATACTTAATGTGTATTCAAATGTGTGAATATTGCAAAACACGACTGAAGAATAAATAAGTCACTGAACGAACGTAAAGTGTTCAGAAAAGTCAATATATATTGACGTGAGAGAGACATGGAGAAATTGAGAGAATAGATAGATAAGGTATACTAGCTTTCCCTATCCGGTGTTGCCCGAAATATTTTTTTTTTTAGCTTAGACTTATTTTCAATACCGTTCAAGTGTAGTTAAAATCCCCGAAGATGTAATATATTTGAATGAAAAAAATACTTAATGTGTATTCAAATGTGTGAATATTGCAAAACACGACTGAAGAATAAATAAGTCACTGAACGAACGTAAAGTGTTCAGAAAAGTCAATATATATTGACGTGAGAGAGACATGGAGAAATTGAGAGAATAGATAGATAAGGTATACTAGCTTTCCCTATCCGGTGTTGCCCGAAATATTTTTTTATTTAGCTTAGACTTATGTTCAATACCGTTCAAGTGTAGTTAAAATCCCCGAAGATGTAATATATTTGAATGAAAAAAATACTTAATGTGTATTCAAATGTGTGAATATTGCAAAACACGACTGAAGAATAAATAAGTCACTGAACGAACGTAAAGTGTTCAGAAAAGTCAATATATATTGACGTGAGAGAGACATGGAGAAATTGAGAGAATAGATAGATAAGGTATACTAGCTTTCCCTATCCGGTGTTGCCCGAAATATTTTTTTATTTAGCTTAGACTTATTTTCAATACCGTTCAAGTGTAGTTAAAATCCCCGAAGATGTAATATATTTGAATGAAAAAAATACTTAATGTGTATTCAAATGTGTGAATATTGCAAAACACGACTGAAGAATAAATAAGTCACTGAACGAACGTAAAGTGTTCAGAAAAGTCAATATATATTGACGTGAGAGAGACATGGAGAAATTGAGAGAATAGATAGATAAGGTATACTAGCTTTCCCTATCCGGTGTTGCCCGAAATATTTTTTTATTTAGCTTAGACTTATTTTCAATACCGTTCAAGTGTAGTTAAAATCCCCGAAGATGTAATATATTTGAATGAAAAAAATACTTAATGTGTATTCAAATGTGTGAATATTGCAAAACACGACTGAAGAATAAATAAGTCACTGAACGAACGTAAAGTGTTCAGAAAAGTCAATATATATTGACGTGAGAGAGACATGGAGAAATTGAGAGAATAGATAGATAAGGTATACTAGCTTTCCCTATCCGGTGTTGCCCGAAATATTTTTTTATTTAGCTTAGACTTATTTTCAATACCGTTCAAGTGTAGTTAAAATCCCCGAAGATGTAATATATTTGAATGAAAAAAATACTTAATGTGTATTCAAATGTGTGAATATTGCAAAACACGACTGAAGAATAAATAAGTCACTGAACGAACGTAAAGTGTTCAGAAAAGTCAATATATATTGACGTGAGAGAGACATGGAGAAATTGAGAGAATAGATAGATAAGGTATACTAGCTTTCCCTATCCGGTGTTGCCCGAAATATTTTTTTATTTAGCTTAGACTTATTTTCAATACCGTTCAAGTGTAGTTAAAATCCCCGAAGATGTAATATATTTGAATGAAAAAAATACTTAATGTGTATTCAAATGTGTGAATATTGCAAAACACGACTGAAGAATAAATAAGTCACTGAACGAACGTAAAGTGTTCAGAAAAGTCAATATATATTGACGTGAGAGAGACATGGAGAAATTGAGAGAATAGATAGATAAGGTATACTAGCTTTCCCTATCCGGTGTTGCCCGAAATATTTTTTTATTTAGCTTAGACTTATTTTCAATACCGTTCAAGTGTAGTTAAAATCCCCGAAGATGTAATATATTTGAATGAAAAAAATACTTAATGTGTATTCAAATGTGTGAATATTGCAAAACACGACTGAAGAATAAATAAGTCACTGAACGAACGTAAAGTGTTCAGAAAAGTCAATATATATTGACGTGAGAGAGACATGGAGAAATTGAGAGAATAGATAGATAAGGTATACTAGCTTTCCCTATCCGGTGTTGCCCGAAATATTTTTTTATTTAGCTTAGACTTATTTTCAATACCGTTCAAGTGTAGTTAAAATCCCCGAAGATGTAATATATTTGAATGAAAAAAATACTTAATGTGTATTCAAATGTGTGAATATTGCAAAACACGACTGAAGAATAAATAAGTCACTGAACGAACGTAAAGTGTTCAGAAAAGTCAATATATATTGACGTGAGAGAGACATGGAGAAATTGAGAGAATAGATAGATAAGGTATACTAGCTTTCCCTATCCGGTGTTGCCCGAAATATTTTTTTATTTAGCTTAGACTTATTTTCAATACCGTTCAAGTGTAGTGTAGGACCGTCAGAAAATCTCACCTATTTCACACTAATTGAGTGAACACATAATGGCCACAAGCGATAAAAAAATTGCTTTCAAGTTACTATTTTCTTATGATTAAGCTTTTAATTAATTATTCATTTTATAAAAAAATAATATACATTCTAACGTGTGATTCTTGAGTTACATTCAGACGGGAAGTATTTTTAAGGAGGAAGGTGTAACTGTTTTAATGTCCCCGAACGGAAATTGGTATGTAAGATTATTTTAGGGAGTGGAGAGCGCTTAAAAGAAAATTTGGTTAAATGTTATCAAAGGTTTTGGGGATGGGGAGAAGAGAAAAATAGCTTTCAAA
>OY744524.1:129281878-129291878 GCA_963556195.1 Sepiola atlantica | reverse complement strand
CATTTTACTGTTCATTGTTTTTAAATCAAAGACTTCGGTACGTTTTTACGAACCATTCTATTCACAGAAAAACATTCGCCATTAGTATGTTAATTGGTTTTGTTAATTCGTTTTGTTTTCCGAGGAGTCTATAGATAACACACTAATGTTGGATGTTCTTCTGTAAACAAAATGGTCTGTAAAAATGTACCGAAGTTTTTGATTTAGAAAAGTGAAAAGTGGAATTGATAAAATCTTGGTCACCGGAATGTTGCCTAATATTCTGTCTGTCTGTCTCTGTCTTTCTCTTGATATATATATATATATATATATATATATATATATATATATATATATATATTGAGCGATTTCAGTGGGAATTCGAGTAAGAGAGCTCTATGTACTTATTTAAGACGGTGTGTAACACTTTCTTTCGTCATTCAGTTCCCACATGTAGCTGTGTACGCATCTGACGAGACCTATCTAGGTCGGAATAATTTATAATGTTGACAGCCCGAATGTGTGTTTGTCTTTTTCTTTTAAAATTTACACACACACATTATATATATATATATATATATATATATATATATATATATATATATATGCATATATATATATTACAACAAAAAAATTAGCACATGTTACATTTTTCAAATCATTGGTTAGCGATAGAGTTCAAATGTGACCAGCATAAGAATAGTTTCTGGCGATCGCATGTACCGTAAAACTACAGAAATTATTTTTCATAATTATGAAGCTCTGAAAGGATATCGCGTTCTTTATGTGTGAAAAATGTTCTCCCAATATTTCATTAAATCTTTAATTTAATTTAAATCTCAATTTTATTTCATTTCGCCATTAAATATTATCCTTCATAAACTGCCTATACATGACACCTCATTTAAACCATATCTTTTTCTCCGTGCTCCAATGCTAAGATCTTTGTCATCAACTCCCATAAGCAGTTCCTGTGGGCACTCAGTATATTCCAATTAGTCACTTTATATTCATAAAGATTTGTACATCCGCATAATTTGCCATTAGTTTTGCTGACTGAGGACGGAGGTGTAGAGTACTTCCTAACCGAAATGGGATGGATTTACAATACTTTTTGAAACCGTCGGTGTTAATGACTAATCGATATTCTATTTTATAATATTACCCATGATATATATATATATATATATATATATATATCTTTTTTGCTTCATTTTACTTCAGTTGAAGTTCTCAGAATCAAGGGGCTTCTACCTGGAGCTAACACTTGATCCCTATATGAGATATTCGAATATTCTATTAAATTTCTCTTTTATCTCTCAAACGTTGAGTTTGTAAAGAAGTTAAGAACATTAATTTTAATTTTCCTCTCCCCAATTGACCAGTTGATTATGTTATAGTATCTTTCTTTTGGTCTCTTGGTCTTACCGGATTCCAGGACCAGAATTCATCTGGTCTGGTGGAGTATCCAGCTAAGTGTTGTGACTTGAAGTAACAGTACTTAGAGAAGGTGCCCTATTCCTCGTATGAGCTAATGCCAAGGGGATCTTATTTGGGCTTCGAATACTATGGTGTTTTGAATATTTGGTCAGGGTGTACTTGTAGGAGTAAGTATCCTAATGTCAGGTCGTCCTGACAAACCCTTGTACAGAGAGACCGAAGACACTTGAGGATGGTGTCTAGTAGGTAATTAAAACTCCCCTATATATATATATATATATATATATATATATATATATATATATATATATATATATATATATATATATATATATGTGTGTGTGTGTGTGTGTATTACTAGGTCTTTCAATAGAAGACGGACATATACTTTTTCCGCCTGCGGAGGTCGTTGCTTATTATAGCTACAACTAACCATGTCCCGGATGTGTAGTCATGCTATATTCGTATAAAACACACACACACATACATATACAGTGTAACCCGGATATAAGAGCACCGAATATAAGAGAAACTCGAATATAAGAGACATTGTCTCTGGTCCCAAATTACAGCCTGTGTTAATGTCTATAAATTAGACCCGGATATAAGAGAAACCCGGCTATAAGATACTTCTACTCCGGGTTCCGTCCTCCCCAATATAAGAGAGTTCGTTTTGAGTGACAGTGTGATGTAAATCAGTCAAAAGACGTGGCTAAATTTTCTCACCTCATTGGTGAGTCTTTCTATGACCATTCTATAGCCATATCCATTAAATATTCGTAAAAAAAGGTTTCTTTTGTTGTTGTTAGAAGGCGAACCCGGATATAAGAGACTTATTCTCCGGTCCCGACAGCTCTATTATATCCGGGGTTAAGAGATTTGTGTACAATAAAAAATGACTGCCTTTTTTAAGAAAAAGTAATTTTTGACTGAATTATTTGTGAAAACTGATTGAAAAGTATGTTTTATGTCTATAACTGTTAAATAAACTAGTGTTCTGTGCGTAAAAAAGCGTTATATGTGGTGTTTCCATACTTACATAAACAAAATAGACCATACCCGGATATAAGAGGAACCCGGATATAAGAGACTTATTCTCCGGTGCCGACAGCTCTCTTATATCCGGGTTACACTATATATATATATATATATATATATATATATATATATATATATTGTGAGTGTATTTAAGCAGCATGTTTTCATTTAGGCAAACACCATCAAACAACACGGAGAGTCTCTGCCCGACAAGACTTCCCTCCATTTTTACAACCCTCCGAATGATCTATCCAGTGCTCCGGTCAAATTGATGTATGTAAGTTCCATGTGTCTCCCACTCCATTTTCTTTCCTTTTTTGCGAGTACTTTCGATTTGATTCTTCATAACGGCCAGTAATTTACAACTTAAAATGAGCGTCTATAATATTGAGATGTTACATGAGAGCGTGATTACGTTCTTAGAGCGTGCAATATATATATATATATATATATATTATATATATATATATATATATATATATATATATATATGTGTTAATGTTTTATTTATACGAAAATAGCATGACTACGCATCCGGGGCATGGTTATGTAGTAGTGATAATATATATATATATATATATATATATATATATATATATATATATATATATCAATTACCCAATCTAATAACAAACATGACACTTTTAGTGCGTAATGAAATTTATACTGGGTCAACGTACTAATTATGTGTTTAAGTAGGGTAATTTAAGCATCAATTTGGCAGTAAAATGCGATAAATTTTATCAAATGGCCTTCCGTTACACACCACACAGAAGGAAACAAATTCTCAACATCGGAAGAGAACCGAATTAAGAAAGCAGATCTTGCACGAGCAAATGACTCGATGCCCAATCGCTTAGACTATTATCAATAATATTAATAATAATAAAATGTAGCTTAACAGTTTATTGCCATGTCACTGCATCACCGACTCATTCTGCTCCTACTGCGGCGCGCACCCGGGTCCGAAATAGGAAGTTTCTAGGGAATATAAAGTTATAAAATTCACGGTCGTATGTATATATATATATATATATATATATTCTCAGGTGAGAAAATTTTAACGACTTTTTTTTTTTTCATAATTATTATTTTTTTCCCCTCCGTCCTCTCACATGAGCGCCTGAATTTCCCAAATAACCAGACTCAACGTTGCTTAACTTCGGTGATCTAACGCGAACCAGTGTGTCATCATTCTTATGCCATTTAATTACTCTGACTGATGCCCGTCGGCGGGGATGCTTCAGAAGACAGAAGACCAGTACCACGTGAAGCATAGATAAAATTCATTTTTTGAATTTTTCTTTTCTTTTCTTTAAGGTTTTATATCTACGTTTAATTTTTGCGATTTTTCAGAATTAAAACCTTTAGAATTGGACGAAGATTTGAAAGACTTTGAATATATATATATATAGTATAAGTTTTTATTTATACAAACATTATTGGTTACATATGGGCATACATGTTTCGGTTGTACTCTTCACAGAGAGTCAACCTCTTCAGAGCAAATATATATGTATATATACAGAGAGAGAGAGAGGGAGAGAGAGAGAGAGAGGGAGAGAGAGAGAGAGATTTTGATTATATCTATGTAAATTAGAATCGTCTGCTTTATTCCCCGCTTCCTTTGTTCCAGCTCGTTTGACTCGTTTCTCTAGTGGTCTTCATAAATTCGCTGTTCAGGTACCTCGTTATAATACATCTTTCTACTCCAGTAACCTCTTTCCAAGAACTGCTGACGGTCTTCCTCTTATGGTCTTGGTCTTTTTTTTGCGTTTCTCATTTTTCGTTCTTTTAAACCCCTTACATCAAGTGGCGTTATGCCTTGTCTGAGGCGACTTTCATAACAAGAAAATGGGCTATTTGTCTATTAGTTCCTTTCAGCATGTTCTTTAGAATAGCAAAAGTGTTGGAGAAAAGTACTAATTACGGTTTAGTTTGTTTGAAAAAGGAATTACTCCGGTTTGCAAGATTGTTACGATGGCAATACGTTAAAATACTGACTTAAAAATGTAAGAGATATAAATCTTTGCAACGTAAAGTATGTCTTAGCTCCCTTATATTATTTGAATTATTATTTAGCATTTTATTACATCGCTATTTCTCGTTTCTATCTCTTATTTATATTTATAACACCCTGTATCCACTTCGCGTGTTTAATCTGTATGTGTGTGTTTCCTATACGTGACATACACATTGTGTAAATGTTATTTTCAATCTATATTTTATTGTGATAATTATTGAAATAATAAAACAATAATAGCTGAAAGTTTCTTTCTTTTCATGTATAACTTTTAAAATGTGTGATCTCAAAATGTCATACTAAATTGACATTGATGTATCCAGGGCAACGACGAGTTAGTACAGCTAATATATATATATATATATATATATATATATATATATATATATATATATATATATATACTTAGGCAACAAGTCATTATCTAAGCAAACATTGTTGAACGTCACGGAACTTTCTCGTTTGTATATCTTCTTCGTGAGGTTTTCAAACCTTTGAGCTATCCTTCTCGTTTCAGGTGGCAATCCGTATAGTATTTATCCGATAGTTCTTAATTCGGCCATTTTTTTCGAGCGCTTTCGACTTTCATTGTCGTTTTCAGGATTAGGTTGTTGTTGTTTTTTTTTTAAATAAGAAGACTTGAGTTAATGTTTTATAGGTATCGTTAAGGGCGAATGATAGAAAAAAAGGGGGGGGGTGAGTTCATTTTATTCTATCGGTTGTGTGTTTGGTTTTGTTGTTTATTTATTTATTTTATCAATTCTTATTTTTGCTATTATTTATTTATTTATTACTATTTATTCCTATTATTACTATAATTACCATTATTTATTTATTTATTTTTATTTCATATATATATATATATATATATATATATATATGGTGTGTATTTATTTTTATTTTTATAGTGAAACCTTCAGAGTTTTAGCTCAATATGTACTAATTCGTAATTCCAGAGAATTTATGAATAAAAAGTTGAAAGACAGATTCCAGCGACGATATCTTTATTTTTCAGTAATAACAGGTTTAAAAATATCTTGGATTTTCTATAACAATGTACCAGTTTTGGAATAAATGCAGGAATTGTGTGGAAAATATCGATCTAAAGGAATGTGTTTAGACGTATTTTTTTTCCGGAACGTTTTTAGATGCTTTCTTGGTCTTTTTTTCTGACGAATCTAGAAAATTTTTCTGACGAATCTAGAAAATTTTTCTGACGAATCTAGAAAATTCTAGATATGCTCGAACATCTTGCTTGTTAAGAGAACAACCCTAACAAAATAATGTCTTTATTGAAATATAAAGATATAGTCGCTGAAATCTGCTTTTCTATTGTCTATATTTTTATTTATATTTAGTATAGCGGTGGTTGAGAGAGAGAGAGAGAGAGGGAGAGAGAGAGAGGCAGGGAGAAATAGAGATAGGGTAAGATAATGAACGAGATTAAAAGAGAAAGAGATATAGAGTCGGAAAGAGCGGGGGTGGAGAAAGGGGAGGGAGAGTCTGTAGAGTTTCGTTTTTTTTTAAGTAGCTCATAAAAAAGGCGGCCTAACATTTAGCAAGTAATTGTAAGTGCAGTATAGATCTAATTTAAATTTGAAACGTAACGACGATATGATACAGTACAGAATGAAACAATTAATTGAAATTGTTAACATTAAATTACTTTTTTTAAGTTAAAAGAAATAAAGTCTAACGATAACCATATGTGCCAACATTTAAGTTAAAATCAAAATCTTAATGAAAAAGACGATATGTGTACATTAGCCTGTCTGATATATATATATATATATATATATATATATATATATATATATATATACACCAACCAGAAAAATTGTTTTAGAAAATTGATATATTAATTTTCGTTTATATATATATATATATATATATATATATATATATATATATATATATATATATACCACCCAGAAACATTTTTTTAGAACATTTATATATTTATTTTTGTTATATATATATATATATATATATATATATATATATATCAGACAGATTGTTTTAGAATATTAATATATATATATATATATATATATATATATATATATATATATATATATATATATATATATATATAACCAGACTCATTAGTATAAACTCAGCTTTCTTCAACCATGTGGCTCGCTAGTCCAGCATTTAAAGACGACACTTGAAACAGATGGTCCCTCTTTCGGAGGAACAGGTTCGAATTCTGTGCGATTTTCATTTTTTTTTCTATTTTTATTTCCTACTCTGTTACTCCAATTTACACTTTATTTAATGATATTGCATACCCGATACATACTGTCGGAAATAAATTTCAATGTCCAACGTATTCGCTGCTCGATAGAATTTCGATACCATATGCAATATATATATATATATATATATATATATATATATATATATATATATATTCGATCGCTCCTACAGCAGCTAGATACCCACCAATGTGCCATCGAGTTATATATTTGTGTATATTTCTGATTGTCGAAAGAGTTGCATTCAAATTAAGAAAGGCAAACGCAAAACTCAAGCTAAATACGTCACCTAATGTGTCACATTATATCTAGTAAATATATTTATTAAAACTTTTTTTATTAAACCTCCAATTATTAAGATTACAGGTACAATTAATTTAATATATATATATATATATATATTCATTACAATTAATTTAATATATATATATATATATATTACAATTAATTTAATATATATATATATATATTACAATTAATTTAATATATATATATATATATATATATATATATATTCATTACAATTTATTTAATACGTCTACTCATTACAATTAAGTTAATACGTCTACTCATTACAATTAATTTAATACATCTATTCATTACAATTAATTTAATACATCTATTCATTACAATTAATTTAATACATCTATTCATTACAATTAATTTAATACATTTATTAATTACAATTAATTTAATATATCTATTCATTACAATTAATTTAATATATATATATTCATTACAATTAATTTAATACATCTACTCTTTACAATTAATTTAATTCATCTATTCATTACAATTAATTTAATACATCTACACTTTACAATTAATTTAATACATCTATTCATTACAATTAATTTAATACATCTATTCATTACAATTAATTTAATATATATATATTCATTACAATTAATTTAATACATCTACTCTTTAAAATTAATTTAATTCATCTATTCTTTACAATTAATTTAATACATCTATTCATTACAATTAATTTAATACATCTATTCATTACAATTAATTTAATATATATATATTCATTACAATTAATTTAATATATATATATTCATTACAATTAATTTAATATATATATATTCATTACAATTAATTTAATACATCTACTCTTTACAATTAATTTAATTCATCTATTCTTTACAATTAATTTAATACATCTACTCTTTACAATTAATTTTATACATCTATTCATTACAATTAATTTAATACATCTATTCATTACAATTAATTTAATATATATATATTCATTACAATTAATTTAATATATATATATTCATTACAATTAATTTAATATGTATATATTCATTACAATTAATTTAATACATCTACTCTTTACAATTAATTTAATACATCTACTCTTTACAATTAATTTAATTCATCTATTCTTTACAATTAATTTAATACATCTACTCTTTACAATTAATTTAATACATCTATTCATTACAATTAATTTAATACATCTATTCATTACAATTAATTTAATATATATATATTCATTACAATTAATTTAATATATATATATTCATTACAATTAATTTAATATATATATATTCATTACAATTAATTTAATACATCTACTCTTTACAATTAATTTAATTCATCTATTCATTACAATTAATTTAATATATATATATATATTCGTTACAATTAATTTAATACATCTATTCATTACAATTCATTTAATACACCGGATCGTGACAATTTTAACTAAATAAATTATAATCTTGTTGTTCTGATCCGAATGTTTGAATGCTTTTTTGTTTACTAAATTCTTCTGGGGTTTTGGAGACAGATCGCCATACTCACTTATATTCGGAAAGTCTACTTTGATAAGTATATTTCATTTTAGTCAAAGGGGTTGCAACACTATCGTGGGCTCATTGATCACACTTCATACCCATAAAAAGAAAATTCATCGTTTTAATTATTTTATTTTGTTACATTAAAAATTATATAAATAAAAAATAAGCATAAACCTGTTAATAAGATGTTCGGGGCATGGAGTTCAGGTCACCCGCTGGTTCTTATCTATTATTAGGAAACATCTGGTGTGCCCCGCGACAGTTAAGGACTATATGTTTACCAGTATTTATTTCAATTAATATTACTTTACTTACTTCGCCCCAACTGAATCAATACTGGCTATATCATTGGGCCTCGCCCCCAAAATAGTATAGCGAATGTAAACTATACAATAAAAAGGGTAATATGATGCTAGGGACTATGGGCAAAGGGCATAGGGTTCTATATTCAATCCCGGGAACGCCAGCTTCTTTGCTAAAAAATTATGAATTATTTTTAGAATGAAATGCTTTCTCGTAATGAAGTAATTAAAGTCATCGTCTATGGTTGATGGCGATCCAGAGGCTCTTTTTTCACTAGCTGCTACACCGAGGTGTAAGGGAAGGCGACACTACTTTCTCTACACTTACCATTTATCATCACCTTATAATGATGAGTGTTTAGCAAGTATATTTTTTTAAGTTCTGTATGACTCGATCGAGGATTGAACCCCGGTCCTCCGAACATTCTTACAATTATGTCAAATGCACCGGTTTTCATTTGAGGTAACGAAGTCTAATCCCCATTGTACTTCTTATTGTGCTTTACTTTTTATGTAAGTATTTTCTAATGTTCTTTTTATTTATGGATGAAACCTGGAGAACTACTGATTGAATAATGGCGGCGGTGATTGTCTTCTGCGCGTTTTTGAATTCTATGTCCAAGCGCGAATATTTCGAGTCGTTTTTTATGTTTTAATTACTACAATCTTGTTAGATGAATTAGATACATGAACAACGTTATCACTAGACCGGCGCTATCCATCCAGAACCCATAGACACTAAACCACACTGGATGTCTTTTTAATACCGATTAATCACCATCTATCAAGGCTAAAAGCCACTCGAAGATAAAAATTAATGAAATTATCAGTTGGGTGATGAAAAATACTATGGCAACATTTAATTACTTAAGAGGACGGCTCAACGAGTACTTGTTAACATTGGACTTGAAAACAATCATTTGGGAAGCAGTTTCGCGGAACTTTATTTTATTTATTGTTCCCTTACGTATAATGTTGTTGGGAAAAAACATATAGTAATTTTTCACACGTTATTAAAAGATGATTAAGCAACGCAAAACATTTCGCATGTGACTTAACCCAGCACACTCGTTGACGTCATCAAAATGTCGCTCCTTTGCAAATCGCTATATACTGCTAAATATGCAAGGGTTCTTTATTAAATCA
>OY744524.1:129264378-129279378 GCA_963556195.1 Sepiola atlantica | reverse complement strand
GTCAAGTAATTTTTATTATTTGCTTTCACACTCATAGACTTATACATAAACGTAAATTCGATTTCAGTTGTAAGGTAGATAACTCCTATCATATTATTCAATTTAAATCTCATTTATCTCTCATGCTATTTTATTAATTTTTAGGAGATTATTACAAAAAAACATTCATATGACCAGTCGTCTCGGCCGGACTAAGTATCTTTGAAAAATAATTTGTAGCGAAATACGTTATTATATTTACAATAACACCGTACCACAATAGCAAATTAAAATTGGCTAGTCAGAAGCAAACTTTAATTTGTTAGTTGCAATGCCATTTGGGTCTGACTTTGAAAATCCGACAAGATAACTTTATGTTAGATAACGTCAGATATATCTTAACATTGATTCATTAATTGCAAATACAAATTTTTATCTCTATCATACATAATTGCGTTCGGAAACGCATCAAGCTTATGTCCTCAGTCCTAGGAGGCGATCTAATTAGGAGAATTACGGCCACGTAGCATTCAGTAATATTTGCTTGTTTCATGACTTTCCCAGCTTTTCTAAACGCACGAAGAACAAACGAAATGATGATAGGATACTTCAGTCGAATCAAATCGAATTCGTACGATATTTTGGTTTTATAAAAATTACCTTTAGCTTTTTAAATTAATTTATATTTCAGTATATTAATTTATACGAAGTGATGTTTTGTATTGACGTGCAGAGAACCGGATGTTTACTCTACTACGTTAAAACAGAAAAGTGTTTGCAATGATCCGTGTGTGTATTGCTTCACACAGAGTTTCCGGTAAAAATAAAGAAATATAAAAATCTTGTTTTTATCTATTAGTTTTACCAAAGTTTATGTGTAGATTGAAATGCGCACGTACCATTTTAAAGACCCTTTTTTTAACGTCATAGGATGAACATTCCATTCCGTGTACAACACTATATTTCGCTAAATATTGATTGAAAATGGTAACACTACAAATGTTTTTATTTTTATAAATTAAGCATGAACAAAAAAGTCTTAGTCTTTTAAATTAATCACACTAGACTGAATCATACACGTGTTAAAATCCGTCTTTAAAACAGAAACAAGATATAATTCTACAAAAGTCTGAAAATCAAATCAAAATAAGAGGAAACTTGATTCATTTAAGGCACGAATAATACAGACCCAACATGAACTGTTGTTAAACTATTACTAAAATATAAAATAAATAGACGGATTACATTTCTTTAAATTATTATTTTCTATTTCCCACCAATTTATATCTTTTACTACCTCTCCCCTCTCTTTCTCATATATATATATATATATATATATATATATATATATATATATATATATATATATATATATATGTTTGTGAGAAGCCCAACGATTGGCTAAGAGAATAACAAAGAATCTGATTGGTTTACTAGCTAGACGTGTATATAAAAACACCCGACAAAACTAACTCCATGCATTTTAGCCTAAAGATTTCCCCCGGAGATGAAACGCAGGAGCTTCTGAGCAGTTTGCCATAAATATATGTTCATAGCTTACTACCTAGCTCTACTTACGTATCGAGCACTGTTGAAGTAAATACTGAAAATTTATACATAAAAAAATTATATCTCTTTATAACGTTTTATGTGGATACATGAACTAGTAATTATATATATATAAGAGGTTTATGTAGTTTGCTTGAAGCATTGTTTATTGGTATATAGAAATGTGATATTTAGAAGGCAATACAATGCAGAGGTGTGACGGATAGACACAAGTTGGAGCAAATAAGACATATAATGGTGGAACAAATGAATTAGTTTCAACCTTAATACAATGTGTACATACACACACACATATATATATATATATATATATATATATATATTTATTATTATTTTTGTTGTTGTTTTTTTCCATTTCACAACACATATATATCTGTCTATCTACACAATGTTACAATGTTATGTAATACCTGTATCAAGATGGTCTGGTGGAAATTCCGTATGATATAATATATTTTTTTTAATTTTCGGGAACTCTTTCTTCTTCAGAACCGTGTTCAACTCAAGTTCAAGCGTGCATATGAAGGAAGCCGTAAGATTTAGTCTCGCAGAAAATACCGGTTAAATTTTAAATACCAAACCAGATTAAAAAATAAAATAAACTTTTTTTTAAAAAATTATTATTTATTTATTTTATTATTTTTTTATTATATATATATATATATATATATATATATATATATATATATATATATATATATTCTCGTAATATCAACACTTACGCCTTAAAACTAAAACTAATCTAGAAAAATGTTAGGTTGTTTCAATCACAGAAAATGAGTTTGCAAAGTCAGTTACATTTACAAAGTAAAATAACAAACTCTCAAACTTGTTATACAGTTTAAGCTCACTAAATATACAGGGCTCAATTACGTGTTATAAAACTACTATTTATTATCTCTAGATCATAATACACATCAATAAATTGATTAGTCATATAAATCAAAGGTTCGATTAAGATAGGTAATGATTAGGCAGATGACTTAGGAGAGGACGGTACAGTATATTCCCGCCTCGGGCTGAATTACCTATATGACTTGAAAAGTATATTAGTACTAGTGTTAAAATTAATCTTGTTAATTTTAACACTAGTACTAATATACTTAAATGCTTATAATACCTGATAAATATAGTTTCATATTTAAATTTTCCCGCCATAATTAATTATAAATCTCACTCCAGGTCTTTACCTGATTGACATTATTCCACTGAAGATGGACCCAGATGGGTCAGAAAGTACTCTAGACCAAAATGTAAATTACGGCAGTTTCATCAGCCAGTTCTCATCCAAGATTAAGACTTTAATCCGGAAAATTGAAGGGATCAATAAAAAAAATATCCAGACAAGAGTTGTCGGTTATTTTTAATAATGCGTGTCTTTAAAGAAAAAATGCTGCCTCGATACACACACACACACACATATATATATATATATATATATATATATATATATATATATATATATATATATATATATATAGACAGTTAAATTCCGCATCAATATTTTTTTCAAATCCAAACTGACCGAGAAATTCCTCTTAGTCTAAATATGTTCCTCGTCGGTTTCAACGTTTGAAACTGGCACTTATTTCTGAAATACGTTTTCTTCCTTTTCAAATTCTTGATTTCTTCGCCGATGTTCTCGTAGTATCAATTACACCCCCCCTCTCTTACCACTTCGTCTCAACACTAGAACTCAGAATAATCTATATATAAAGTCGTAGATACCATCTGATTGTTTATACACGAAAGATTTGTGGAGACAGGACAGAAAGTATCTTACTTAGAATATGTGAATAAGTATATACCATTTGGATGAAAGTGTATACAACCTAGCGTTGGGTTTGCGTTCGTAACTGACATTCATACGCGAAATACTGTCTTTTACTTAACTATATTTTATTTATAACTTGAAAATGATAGAAATAAAAATCGAAATGTCAATAAGGTATTCTGTACTTGGTTGTTCAAAGGGAGTCATATGTATCTTCTATTATTTTTAGTGGATCGCAAAAGGAACATGAAATCCGACAATCTATGAAATAAAATCACATATATCGTCTGTAGTAATTCACGTTTAAGCGTAACTTTCTAAATTAACTCTTTTTAAGTATGTTATAGAGTGTATGTATATTTGCTTAGAGTGATATGTATATTTGTTTAAAATTAGTGTTAGTAGGGGTGGGACCTGATGAGTTAAAATTTCGGATTCATGCGAGTAGTATTTTTTATACATAAATAATACTAAACAATTAAATATTTTGAAAATTTTGTAAAATTCAGAAGGTGCAGGCCAAAAATAGTCGTTAGGGCTCCACGGGACTCAAAATCCATCATTTTTCGGTGAAAAAGTGGTTTCATGCGACATTGCACGTCCTAAAACATCCTCAAAAGCTATGAATGGATATAGATGGTTAAATCTGATATAGTACTTTAATTTATGACCATTTTCAGGCTGTGAAAGGGTTTTAATGAATGTAAAATAGCCAAAAACTAGTGGCCTGCACCTTCTGAATTTGGCCAAATTTTCAAAATATTTGATTGTTTAGTGTTATTTATGTATAAATAGACACAAAAAATACTACTCGCATGAATCTGAAATGTTCACCCATTACGTCCCACCCCTAGTTATAGTTTAACTTTTGTTATTATTATATTAATGTAATGAACAAAGGATACTGGTAAAAATTTAACTAAACAGCACAAAAATCAGTATTTATGCAATTTAAAGTTTCAGTTATCTTATCGGATTTTCAAAGTCAGACCTAAATAGTATTCAAGTGGACGAAACAAATTTTACTTATGGCCAACCATTTTTCATTTCATTCGTTTGTCATTTGCAATATAACAACGAAAATCGCTACAATTGATGATTTTTTTTTAGTTCGGCTACGACATGTTAAAATAATCACCTACAAATAACAATCAGCAAGGGGGATAACACATATTTTACATAAACAACTATAATAGGAATTATCTACCTTACAACTAAAATATTATTTCATTGTATAAGTAGAAAATGTTCAAACAGATAGACAATTATGAACTAATATGACTTAACAGCACCCCGACAAACGCTGTGTAGGTAAAGCAAGTATATATATATATATATATATATATATATATATATATATATATATATATATATATATACGTATTAAGTCAATTATAGTGGCCCATGCGTTTTGGAGAACGAGACCCACTACTAGGCGAGGAATGTCCTTACATGTGCAATGTGTGTCACATTTCAGAGATCGATTTGACCGCTCGTGTTCTTTTAGAGTGTTGCATCCTTAGACTTGTTGCCGTATCAAGGCTTTACAGTCTAGCTTTCTCTACTATTTCACTCATATCTTGATGGAGCAGAAATTGATTTATGTATTTCACAAGGGTATCAACAAAATCGACTATCACCTTACACACACACACACACACACACACATATATATACATATATATGTGTGTGTATAACAAAATATGCGTATCCTGAAATATAACACGTGCATCAAAGTAAACAGAATAGTCAAAATGAGGAAAGACAATAAAATAAGGTTGTTAATGATCGATAGCAATGCTATAAACCTGCACAATAATGATAATACGTTATATATATATATATATATATATATATATATATATATATATATATTGGGTAAACTTAATTACTACATACTCATCATTTGTGTACGATCGTCTCTGAGGAGATATCGGTGTTTATTGATATCGAGTCCCTTCATCAGAACATGGTATAGACAACAACTTAGAAGCCAAAATTTAGCATCAAGACCAGGGAATTGTTCACTCCCACTTATACAGCAAATTAGATAGGAAGTAGGTATATGGAAAATACAAACCACTTATGACAGTATACACAGCAGTTGAAACGGATATGCAAAAGGAACATAAGAGGGGAAAGGACGGTTGCTATAAAACAGGTATGGAAAAACACACACATCAATAGATAAATAAAAAAAAAGTTGTATATAATCAAAACGAAAATTCTCTTCCTAAAAAGAATTATGCAAATATATGAGCATTTAATATGAAAGGGGTAGTTAATAGTTCAATTCACTATCAATCAAAAAGTGAAGAATATCTATTGATGTAACGCTTGCAAGAAACAATTACTTTACACAAGAAAAACCCACAGACATATCGTTATTTGTTTCGTAATTTGGAACATTGAGATATACGGCTACAGTCGTGAAATCTTGTGTGCAGCCCAACTCAGTCATGTATTTTTTTATACTCCTCTCACAGAAACTTCAACTCTGCTAATAACTACATTTGCAACATCATTCTGTTGACTTCTTCTTTCCTATAAACAAGTCCGGTATTCTTGATTGTATTGCGAGATTCATTTGAATCTCAAACTACCAGGTGATCGTATGAGATGCATTCTTCACTAAGAGATATACTATGTAAGCATAACCTTGATCTGTGTATCTTAAATACCTCACTTTTTTTTTCTTATAGACACTCCGTACAAACTAGCAACACCCACTTAACAAGATGTTGATTTTTTCGTCTCCTGGACCACACAGTTACTGGATGTTATCTATTTAATCGTTGGAGTGGTGGATTTAGATAGTATGCATATAAACGTAAAAACACGACTGCACACATACTTATATAAAAACACACATTTATATAGAGAGGTTTTTCGAACATTAATAAGATTTTACGCATATATATATATATATATATATATATATATATATATACAGGCTGATTCATAAGTCACTTAGCTTTTTATTTTTGAAATTTTAAAGTTAAAAAAATACGGTAATAGAAAACAGAAAGTTCATTCAACAAATTCATTTATGGGAGTTTAAAATTACAGCAAATGTTTAAAATTTCCACCTTCGTTCTGCATGCATAGCACCATTCTTTTTTGCAAGGAATTTACGACTCTTCGTAGCATATTTGATTGATTATGGTGTTGTGCGAAGGAGGCTTTCTGTTCACATCACGTTTCCATTGCATAACAAATAGCAGTAATTAGAGAGTAAGATAACAATCATCAAAAGTTCTTGTTATGTTTGTGTTTCATATGGTAATCATTTTAAATAGCTTAGTGAAGTGACTTATGAATCACCCTGTATATATATATATATATATATATATATATATATAACAGACAAGTGTTTCGCCTACTCTACCACTCATCAATGTGGTTAGATGTAGTGACATTAAATACCTCGACCATGTGTTTAGTGTTCTGTGCTCCACCGGCGTAGCCAACAAAACTACTACTTAGAAGTGAAGGAAAATATATATTATCTAAATGAATATATTCATTTATTTACATTTTCTCGATGCTGATAACCGAAGGTACTCAATTGTTTTAAATTAAAAATATTGCTCTACTCGTGACCTATTGACCCAGAACAACTACCATTATTTATTTAATTTTATTTTATTTTATTCGAAAATTAAAAAAACAGTGACATATTTGTAAATACATTCTTCTCCCATGACTATAACGAATAAGTGTGTCATTAAATAATTGTCGTTTTATCAGCTTGACAGCGTTCGTATGACAAAATCCAATATGTAGATTGTGCATATCAACGGTGTTATATATATATATATATATATATATATAATATGGAAAACGGAAAAATGGAAACCAAAAATATCATTTACCTATTCATCAAATCTTCGTCTTTATTTCGAGGCTTCCTCAGCATAATTGGTCTGAAGAAATAACACACAACTACAAATATTTGAAACACTAGCACTAGGAGGAAAATAAGATCAAAAAGCCGCTCATGAAAAGATTCATTATGATCTACAAATATATGGTAGCAGTAGGAGAAATTGAGTTAACTGTAGAAAAGTGTTTGGAGAAATAGTAGTGGTCAGAGTTATTAAAACCATTAGGGAGGGGGAGAGAGTGTGAGTGATGTGAGCCCCAAAAGCTCACTTATGAAAATATAAAGTGTGGGCTCAAAAAAATGGTAGCAGTAGGAGGAAATAAGTTAACTATAGAAGGAGGGAGGTAAGAATTGGTAGCGGTATGAGTTATTTAAACCATGAAGGAAGAGGGGGAAGCGTTCGTCATGTTTATTGAGGTCAGATAATTAGTTACCGAATCACGAGAAGGAGAGGGCTAAATATCAAGGTCGCATAAGTGGATAGTGTAGGCCGGGGTAATAAGATTAAGGGAGGAGAAAGTAATGTATTAATATTATATATATATATACATATGTATATATATATATACATACACGCATACATATATATGGAATATGAAAAAAGGGGAAATATTATTTATTTAACGACGTCATCTGGATGAGTGACTTGACAAAATCGTCGTTAGAATATTAAAAAATGTGGTTTTGTTCATTTTTGAAATAAAACATAGCTGTTGAAAATTCCAATGCGTAAAATGTTTATGAAATGAAACAGACGTTTTTATTTATTCATATTAATTTTTACTTTTTTGTTATTTATTCATTTTATTGTAGATATTATGTGTAAAGTACGTTGGGAGTGTGGTATGAAATAGCTAGCCTGGATCTAAATTCAAGTTGTTCTGTTCGGATAAAATAAGTTTGCCGATTGAAGGAGATAAATTGCAGAAGCTATTACGTTGTTTAATTGTGTTTGAGTTTATAATGAGGTCTGATTCAAGAAGTCTGCGCCGAGATTTATTTAAAATGAATTTAACGATTTTAGCCTGCCCAAAATTAAAAGAATGATCGTGTGGTAATGCATGAGTGAAAAGTGCGTTCAGAGAATGGCTATATTTTTTATATCTCTTTTATGTTCACTAAGCCTTTTCTTTACTTCCCGTTGAGTTTCCCTCAGGTATATCTGATTACAATTACTTCCTGCGATAGTGTATATATCTGCATTAGATGTTTACAAAAAGGTTTTTTTCGTTTTTAATGTTTGTTTTATAGTTTGTGATGTAGTTAGTATTGTCAGAATTCCTATTTTATATAGAGTGTTGCAAATTATTGTATTATTGGAATGGGTAGGTAAGAGAAGATATCTATTTATGAGAGAATTGTCCGGTGTATGAGATTTTTGATTATTGTTTTCGAAAGTATTTGTAGGACTTTTTCCTTTGCGTTTAATATGAAACATGTGGGGTATTGCAATATTTTCAATGAATTTGTGATGTATTTTAATTCTATGTCGATATATTGATGACGACAGATTCTGAAAGAGTTTAGGAAAAAAACAATTATTATGACTGTGTTTATTTTGTTATTTTGTTGTTGTTGGGAATACAAACATATATAGTAGTTTTTGTGAGTTGTTCTGCGATTCCCTTTAAATGATAAGTTATTGTTGGATTTTATGATAAGTGTGTCTAAATATTGTATTATTTTTCTCTGTTTCAGAAGTAAAATTTATGGGGGGTCGACTTTTTTTTAATAGGTGTGTCTTGAAGTAAAAATAATAGAATGTGATCAACATAAGTGTTTATTTTTTGGAGGTAATGAAAAATTGAAAGGGCCAGACTTTAGTAATTCGAAGAATAGACAGACTAGTGCTCCATTCAGAGGGTTTCCCATAGGGAGTCTGGATTTATTCTTGTAGAGCTGATTGCTAAATTTAAAATACGTCATGTCATTAATTAGTCTTATTATCTTTATTAAAGTATATTACTTATTATTAGTATATATATATATATATATATATATATATATATATATATATATATAATCCGAGTTTGGTATAAATATACAGGGTATAACTCCAGGGGAATAGGAAATATTAAGAGTTACAAGTAAGCAGCTCTTAATAATTCTTTTTCTTTTCTTCTCCTTTTTTCTTTTTCTTCTTACTTGTATTTTGTTTTTGTTTTGTTTTTTTTGTTTTGTTTTGTTTTATTTCTATTTCTATTCATATTCAATTTCTATTTAAATTTTCTGTCATCTTCATATAACTTTGTGGAATTGCAAACTTATTCAACCAGGCATAATCTATTTCAAGACCTGAAGATCGGAAGCTCCTAAAAACTGCTCTCGTGAAACAAAATCAATTTTGTAGTCGAAATGAAATAAATTATCATTTATATTTATATTCATATATATATATATATATATATATATATATATATATATATATATATATATATATATATGAGAAAAAGAGATATATATTCCGCAAAGTAACAACAATTATATTGACATTATTACTTACAGTTTTATTTCATTTTATATATCATTTTCATTTATTATATCGTTACAAATATTATGTATGTTTGTGTTGGTGTGTATAGTCATACTATATATATATATAAATAAATATATATATATATATGAGAGAAAGGAAGTGTGAAGGTAATGCGACGTAATGGGAAATGAAAAAGGAAAAAACAAAAAAGATATATTTTATGTATTCATTAACGTTTCGTCTTTATTTATACGCGACTGACTTCACCAAGCCCGGACCTCGGTCCTACTGCTTCCAGTAGTGGCTACTACTTCTTCCCATTAACCCATCATGTCAACCCAATATGTTCACGTACTTGCATGACATTTTTCTTAATATTATCATACTGAAGAAGTCTTACAAATAAAGATGAAACGTTAATGAATACATAAAAAAACCTCATTTTTGTTTTTTTCCTTTTTCATTTCCCATATATATATATATATATATATATATATATATATATATATATTGCAATCAGCAATAAAAACAATTACATAAAAATTCATTAAATATTTAGGTGATAAAAATCGAACATATTTCTAGGCATGGCGTCGTAGTCCAATAGTAAGACGCTGAGCTATAGAAATCAATATCGATAGCTTGATCCTTGCCTAAGTTAGCCATGCTGATGACGGCTGTGAGCAAGAAACACCTGTCCAATAATTACTTTTATGTACGTATAAAATAATATATATATATATATATATATATATATATATATATATATGAAAAATACGTTCTATAAAGTTAAGGGACACTAATTGATCAATTTTCTTCCTTAATCAGTTAGGAATTGAAACAATTGAATTAGTGGAAGTAAGCAAAACCAACGAACGCTGCAATCACCAATAAAAACAATTACATAAAATACATTAAATATTAAGGTGATAAATATCGTACATATTTCTAGGCAGGGCGTCGTTGTCCAATGGTAAAACGCTGCACAATAGACATCAATATCGACCGTTCGATCATTGTCTAAGTTAGCCATGCTGATGACGGCTGTGAGCCAGAAACACATGTTCATTGATTACATTTATGCACGTACAAAGTTTATATATATATATATATATATATATATATATATATATAATCATTATAATGGTAATAATCCAGGTAAAAACATCCACAGGGTGGTAATCTAAAGAATTTCAACCGGGTTTATAAAGAGTGCTCAATATCAAAATAGAGCTTTATATATGATATCATATATATGTATATATATATATATATATATACATTTTATAAATATAAAATATCCTTTTCCATAAATATACATACATATGTCATATGTATTTGATAATATATATATATATATATATATAAATATTATAAATATTTTGATATACATATATATATATATGTGTGTTATATATGTATATAAAATAGATGTTATACACTCATTTATATGTACTTAAGTATATATATTGTATATATGTTATACATACTCAGGTTAAATTAACATATATATATACGTGATGTATATGTTATATACACACATATGCATATAAGTTGTGTTTATCTTATAACGCACACACACACACACACACACACACACACACACACACATATATATATATATATATATATATATATATATATATATATATGCGTGAGTGTGATAATAGTAATGTAAAGTGTCGTGACTGTATATAAATATTGTTATTTCGGATCTCACACTCATCAAATACATAGTTGTATCATTAATAGTGGCATATATATGCACATATTACGTATTTATTAATATAACATATATTCACACATATACTATTCTATATATATATGTGTGTTTTTTTTCATACATATATAATGTCTACAAAATTTAGCCAAATGGTAATAGTAGTTAATTGTAGGATTTCTTTTGTCAATTTTAATTTAAGCAATATATGTTTAACTTCATTATACACAAATAACCCTAACACGCATTCGCACACTCGGAAGCATCATACGTTATCCAGCTGAACGTGAAATCCGAGGGAAAAATATGAAAATAAGGTATTTACACGTACTAATAATCTATATGGATTAGTTGATTTACAATTCGGATTCAATTTTAGGATCTCCTCCATTTTTTATAGTACCTCCTTTCCGATGCGTTTTCTGTCTATGATGATCAAAATAACACATTTGAATACGGTTATACATTCTTTACAGTGGTGAGCGTAATGGCTTTATTTTCACTCCACGTGTTGACTGGGTCTTGATCACAATATAGTCTTCTACTTTTTACTAGTTAGATCATGTACTAAAGATGAAATAATGAATATTAACAACGTTGAATATACGTAATATTAATTTATGAAATTGTGCAAACAATCATTTGAGGCCGGGTTCGTTGGTTATATCAGAGACGGTTAGGAACTTTGAATTATTATTTCCAGGTCGACAATGCAGAAATTCTCTCACAGCAAAGCTGATGTTAGCGCTGCGTTTTCCCAATGAACAAAATTCAGATGGATACTGCACCCCATAGACTGGTATTGTCTTGGCCTTCGGGGCTTGATTTACGCCGGTCTATGGGTCTGTCCTGTGCAGTTTTAGGAGGTCCAGCCTCCCAGGCTTTGCCTCCCCTCTTTGGGGAGGAGTAAGTTTATTGCTTACTGCCTGAGGCGCTCCTACCGGGGAATTCCGACGGTGTTGCCCAGGCAATTTTTAATGGTAAGAGTGCTCACCTCTCGGGCGCTGGCTTTTCAAACCCCACTTTCCCAACCCGACCTTGGGTCACATCTTACTTGTGGGAGTAACATAAAACTGGCCTTGTGCCTAACTCCTGGAGAGGAGTAAATAAATACTCCAACATGCCCCCTTTCATAACACTTGATCTTACTCAACCAACCAGCCCCTTTGATATCTCTCAGACCTCCTTTAACATCGAACAGCTGAAGGCTTTGCACTATTGAGATTTTGTAGGTTGAGTCATTGTAAAACCTGAAACTTACGAAGCTTTTTTCATGGTTATTATTTTACAAATGCAGGTTATTCAATAATTGATAATCATCCTTTGCATATAAATGGAATCTCGATATCTAAGCTTTTGTTTGTAATTTACTAGAGGAAAATAATTGACATAACAATGACACCGATATAGATTTTTAAAAATCGGTTCATAAGGTAATAGAAATGAGAGAAAATAATATGCGTATATATTTCATCAAAGGATAATTAGATAAGATTCAGGATATAGCACAGTTACACATATACTTTGAAAAAAAAAGCCAGAGCGCACAGATAAGATGATTCAATGCAGATTTGCCAGTGACCCCCTGAAGAGTGAAAAGATAAGATGATTCTATGCAGATTGCACGCTATTTTTCTCCTAGGCAGAGTGCATATTTATTCTGATCAAAAACAGAACGAATAACTACTCTCATCCTAGGCAAACTGTAAATATAATTTAATCTTAGATACAACACATACTCTGATTACATTGTGCTGATACTATATAGAGACCCAATGGGAAATACTCTGATACAAGCCAATGTACACAGATACTTTGGACCAAGACGTAGAGTACATATAATCTGATCTTAATCATTGTACATATAGTATGGTCATAAGCAATGTGTACTCAAATAATTTGATACTAGGCAGAATGTATAGATATTCTGATACAAAACAGCGTGTACTCATATCATGATCATAGGATGTTCAACTTAGATACTTTGATCATATTCATTGTGCGCTCAAGCATAAACAACTTAGGCAGAGTGTATTCAGGTAACATACTCCTCAGAAACGTGTACATATACATTGATGTTAAGTAGTACATAGCTACTCTGATCCTAGGCAGAATTTACAGATAGTATTATTCAAGGGAGAGTATGCGTTGATCCCAGGCGTGGTGCACACATATTATAATCAGAGGAAAAGCGTACTCATATATTTTGATCTCATGCATTGTATTTGCTCTGGTAATAGACAATCATAGGCAAACTGTACTCAAATTATTTGATCCAGCCAAACAGTTATCAAGATACTATAAGTGGACTCAGATATGATGATCTTAGGTAGCTTTTACTCGGATACTTTAACTTATTTAGAGTGTATTTAAATATGCAGATCCTAGGCAGAGTGTATTGAGATACCATCATCCTAGGAAACGTGTACATATACCCTGGTCCTAAGTAGTGCACAGCTATGTAGTCATATATTCTGATCTTATGCAGTGTATTGGTCTGATCCTAGACAGAGCTTATCCAGGTACCATAATTCTAGGCAAACTATAATATAATTTGATCCTTGATCAAAGTACTGATCTTGACAGTGATCAAGAACGTGAATTCCTCGGATGCGTTCATTTAATCTACTCGTTTAACGAAGTAAAATGGCATTTCAAACTTAAACGTGGCAGATAGAGAGACCTACCGACCAACAACCAGAGCTTCTCGTAAGGATGCTTGGACGCATTAAAACGAAATTCCTGACTTTGATCTGTCAGCGTTGTGTTAGTTTGGTGCAGAGTAGAATTAAGAGTGGAATATCGTATTGACTCAGTCTATGAAATGGAGAAGGGTCTAATTGGTTTGAAATATCTGGCCTTCTAGTACATCTAGAGAGCAAACCAATGGCGCCAATGGTAATTAAGCAACCCTCTTACTGACCTCAAGAAATATACGAAAAGGATGAGCATTTCGGAGTAAAAGCAATTTATAATTACATAATAATTTACAATCAGGTTATATATATATATATATATATATATATATATATATATATATATATATACATATACATATATATATATATATATATAATTTATATATATATATAATTTATTTAGATACTGTATATTACATATTTCAGCAATGTACCGCGGTTTCATCCAAAAGAGCAGATTTAGACATCTTGTCAAAATCTGCCCCTTTGGATGAAACCGCGGTACATTGCTGAAATATGTGATATACAGTATCTAAATAAATTATATTAGTTCTCTTATATGATCGAGCACTTTATTTGATTTGTTTTCATATACAACCTGACACTATATATATATATATATACCTATACCTACATACGCATATATACATATACCTACATATGCATATATACATATACTTACGTATGCATATACATAATTGCGTATGCATATATATATAATTGCGTATACTTATATATATATATATATATATTAATAATTACGTATGCATGTATATATATATATATATATATATATATATATATATATTAATACTTACGTATGCATATATATATATATATATATATATATATATATATATATATATATATATATATATATAAGTTAAGCAACATTTT
>OY744524.1:129231878-129254378 GCA_963556195.1 Sepiola atlantica | reverse complement strand
TTTATATAATATCTATATTATATATATTATATCAGATATATTATATATATGATATCAGATATTATATACATATTATAAAGTATATATATTATATCATATATATTATGTATTACACATATATATTTATATACAATATATCATATATATATAATGAATAAAGAAAACCAAAAATATTATTTATATATGTATAAACGTTTTGTCTTAATGTCAAGAGTTCCCTATGATGATAAATCTTTAGAAATAACACACAAGTACAAATATTTGAAACAATAGCAGTAGGACAATGAATATTTAAAACATTTGTATTTGTGTGTTAATAAGTAATAATTTTCGCTTTTTTGACATCTTTCATTAAGTTTGTGCTTTGGTTCCATTTGTTATCATAATATATATATATATATATATATATATATATATATATAATATTTTGATTTAATGCTATACCATATCCAATGTTATGAAGGAAAGATTTACATTATTTCACAAAACGTGTTTGTTATTCAGCATACAATTTTTTTCGGCTGACACCAAGTGATATGTAAAATGCTCCTGTGCATTTTTCTTGGTGTTGTTATCCCCAGAACTAATTATATAAACAATAAAAAAACAAGGCAAGCAAAGCTTAAATTTCAATAACTACTCATTATCAGCATCGTATTCTTCTTCTTTTTTCAAAATGAAAATGTTATCTCGATGTGTCTTAGTCGCAACATATACGCATCTTATGCTTTTCGCTGTTTGTATTTTAATCATTCATCATCAGCTTAAATATTGACCTAAATACTCCTATATTTTGATATATATTTTTACTAACCGTATTTGCTGTTTCGTCAGATTATTTCCTTTGTCTTTGGACGAAACCACACACGACGGTCAGTGAAAATACATATCTTAATTAAGGAGTATTAAGGTCTATATTTAAGCTGACGATTAAAAGCATAAGACGCGTATATGTTGCGACTAGGATACATTGAGATCATAGTTCCACTTGGAATTTAGCAAGATGGATGCCACACAGTCGGACTTTTCTTTTGTGTCCATTTTTGACAAGGAGAGGCGTCTCCCGAAATATTAAATTAGTTCTAATCATCCGAACATTACAGACAGCTAACAACATACTTGCTGTTTGTTATGTAAGATTGAATAGGAAATTAAATAAATAGTTGTAATACCTCTCCTTCGATTGCTTATTTTTGTTCTTTCCAGCTTCTCATCAGCTCTCTGCATTGCCGTTAGCCTTCTTAACACCTTAATCATATATATATATATATATATATATATATATATATATATATATATATATATATATATATTGTATTTATTAAATGATTCTATTACGGATGTCACCATGTTTCCGACTTTGCAGTAAAGAACGGCAGTAGACAATACTCACTGTTTTGACGCATGCGCAGACGAGACATCGAACATAAGGCTAACGAGGCACCAGAACGTCAAAATTCTGAGTGTCTTGTGCTGCCATAATTTCAAGGTTGTGACACCCAAAATAAGTAAACCAAAATAAATAAAATTAAAAAAAAACAATACAAAAACGTTTTTTCATCAAAATGTATCACGATTTAAATAGTTTATGACTGTTGCAGTATTCACCCGAGAAATTGACCTTTTAAAAAAAGTCATAGTACTTTTTTTCATGACGGTGTGATTGTAGAGAAACACCCAATATTCTAGATGAGGTTTTATTACAGTTTTTTTTTTATCTCTGCATGATAAAATTGTTACACAACACATCGTCTGCCTGTGGCAATTAATGTTTAAACACAACCTTTAAAAAAGATTTTCTTTCAAAAGTATTTTATAATTTTAAACAATTATTCAAAATATTATGTAATGAGCAAAGATACCAAAATAATTCAATTAAACTTCACAAAATTCAGATTTAACGAAAATGGGAAATGACCAGCATGCAACAGCTGTTTAAAAAAATATATTATTTTCTACTATGTCTATTTTGTCGTTAAAAGAAAAAAAATAGGAGGTATTTAAGGGATTTAAATTTTAACATGTTGTAAGACGTCCTATTGATTCGATTGCAAAACCGATTTTATAATGACATATTCTTTTATTGAATAATTTTTCAAAAAATGTAAATATTGTCTCACATATGATTAAGAGAAAAGGTATAAAGAGAGCATGGTTGAATGAGTGAAACGATCATGAAAGTAAAAAGAATTCCGGGCAACACCGGATGGATATAATTAGTATTCTGAAAATAACATTTGCATTTCTTGAAATGCAATTTCGAATCAGCCATAACTACTTTAGATTCAGTGCTGTACACATCTAGAGAAAAGATTATAAAGTAAAAAGCGTTAGTTTTTATATCAGATGAGGCGTTGTAAGATTTTGGTTTTTACTATCCGACTGCAATCGTTATATGGGTATCTTTTACGAGGCTCAGCAGAGTAAAAACGCTAAAAAAACAAATATACAACAAATAAAAGTAACTGTCGTCGATAAAAGTTAATTTAAAACTGTCCTGTGATATTTGTTTGTATTTTTAAACCGTTCAAACTGTTATTTATTAGAAATCAATAGTTTTGTCACACGAACTTGCAAATACAAAATGGCGCTTGCTCGTAAGAGAGTAAGCACAAGACGCCATTTTGTCTAGAAAAAAGTACGAGTTAAAAATGAACAAGAATTTTTTTTTTACATCTAATAAAAACCCATTTATAGTACGTAAAAATACAAACAAATATCATAGGTAAGTAGACAAATATCTCTTCTCGACGTAGGTTAAACTCACTTGTTGCATATTTATTTTTATAACCCCGTTCTCGTTAGTTTTTTGGACCCCGTTCGCGCCTCTGCTGAGCGTCGTAACATATACCCCGTTATATTTTATTTTGCTATTTTTAAAAACTTTTCTTTCTAAAAAAAAAAGTTTCGTAATAATATAGCAACAATTTGTTTTCTGTTTCCATTGTTAGTTTTAAGATGCCAGCCAGTGCCGTGGTCGTTACAGTAAAGGGTTTTAATTTTTAAGTAGATTGATAACATTAGATATGAGTTCAATTCCTCGTCGCGTCATTCTTATTTTTATTTCTTTTGTTTACTTAAACGTTAAGCATGAATAATTGTCAGATTATCAAAAATAATTTTGGAAAACCGTAAATTATTTTATATTTACGAGTGACTTCATTACGGTATGTTACTTTATCGTAGATTATTGACCCCCTTCCTTTCCAGGTTGTTTTGTGATTACAATCGGCACTAACCAACGACCACTAAGTGTAGTATCTGTTCCGATGGATACTGCACGCCTGTCCTGTGCAGTTCTAGGAGGTCCACCCTCCCAGGCTTTGCCTCCCCTCTTTGGGGAGGAGTAAGTTTATTGCTTACTGTCTGAGGCGCCCCTACCGGGGAATGCCGACGGGGCTGCCCAGGCAATTTTTAAATGGCCAGAGTGCTCACCTCTCGAGCGCTGGCTTTTCAAACCCCACTTTCTCGACCCGATCTTGGGTCACATCTTACTTGTGGGAGTAAGATAAAACTGGCCTTGTGCCTAACTCCTGGGGAGGAGTAAATAAAACTATCCAGCATACAGGGTACAGTGATGTATATTCGCATGAATCAGCATAGTATGACTTTGTCACCGCTTTAATTTCGTGGTTGGCATTGGTTACCCCGATTCTTTCTAGAATCAGGAACTTACAGGATGGACCACATGAAGGTTGCCAACATCCCCAAGTGAAAGTGGTGCTATGTAACTGAATCGATCCGAACCTTTCACACCCAGGTTGTCAGTCTGCGTTATTATCCACCTCACCGGTGCCACCTCTTAATACACATGATTACCTCGTCTATAGTCGGTTAACATTCATAAGACGTCCCTAATGAAATTTGTCAAAATAAAAAATAACAACCTTGTAGCACATATAGACTTACAACACGGGTCAACAAAAAACTATACAGATATAAAGACACGTTTTCTTGCTAATTGTCTACGGTGATAATGGCCGTCACTCGTGCAAAGTATTCAGATTTGAAATTTAAACTATTCAAGAAAATAAACCACTCATTTTTATTTAGATCAGGTGAGTTTTTACCTTTTTATTGCTAGATAAGTACATTGAGACACATTACCTCTGGGATATGGATGGGTTAGTGGCGCCCCTAAAGAGGAGTTTCGTTGACGTTTTAAATTTTTCTAAACGATACGGCCATTATTCACTCTCGATTCAATCTAAATGACTAATGGGCAACTCGTTGATAAAGGCGATCTCACGCACGAATAAGTTTAAACATGAATACCAGAGATTTAACTTCCTTAAATTTTTAGACGAAGGTCTGATAATTCTATCTCTCTATTATTATTATGTGAATAAATGTGAATAAAT
Organism: Sepiola atlantica; assembly: GCA_963556195.1. Taxonomy (NCBI): domain Eukaryota; kingdom Metazoa; phylum Mollusca; class Cephalopoda; order Sepiida; family Sepiolidae; genus Sepiola; species Sepiola atlantica. Next base: position 129,250,017 of record OY744524.1, on the reverse strand, counting down.
CAACGTTTGTTTTCTGAAGTCATTTTTTTATATACGTTAATAACATAAAATACATACTAAAATATACCTCTGGTATTAAGTTATGTTCAAGAGAAACTGTGTTTTAATTGTTCTTATTAGCCGTAATTTATAATTAACTGTAAAAGTCACACTCTCTCTCTCTCAGTTATCTATGTATTTATTTTGCCACTATCACTTTATTTTTATTCAAACACTCATTTTCTTTAATGTCTCTTATCATTTAGAGAAAGAGTGCTACTTTTTTCAGCGTCGCTATCAAATTTACATTCGTGTATCTGTATATACCAGAAACACGTATGTAAATTAGATGGCAAAATACTTCTTTTTTATATATAAGAATAATAAAGGATAATGATACGTCTATATAATAATAATAATAATAATAATAATATAAAAGTAAAGAGACTTATTATTTTTAACTCTGCAGGAGAAAATCTTTACAAATAAATTAAAGTTTCTAAATTTTCGAATAAAACCACAGTAAAATAAAAAGTGGTAGCGGTTGTGATCCAACAGGTCAGGGGTACGTATCGTAGAATACATAGTGTCGCTAATGGTAGATTTCGATAGTAATGAAGTCGATTATTTTTCTGATTTCATCTAAAGGTGCTTCTACAGAATTTAAACCGAGCTAATCCGAAAACTTAGTTCAGGGTTAGTTTAGGGTTAGAGTAAAAAAAAAAAACTAGTTCTGTTCAAGGCATTATGGGTGTGTTAGAGGGAAGAAATCGCAAAAACGGCCACAACTGGGTGAGAAAATGTACTCTTTCACCAAGACAATGCACCGTGTCAAAATTCGATTGTCACGACGATATCACCATCAGGGTTTCTTTTTATCACTCCTGGAGGAGAAACCCCTCCCTCGTTTCCAACACCTTATTGGTGACTGTAATTAAGAGGGGCTTTAACATAGTCGCCACGCTAGGCACTCCGGGTTGGCGACGCTACTTTCCCAATAGCTAGACTGGCGAGTAGAATTATATATATATATATATATATATATATATATATATGGTTTCTGCAGTAAGATCGCGGATTATGGACTATGCAGGACTTCTGTAGAAGTATCCATTTAAAGTTGATAAGTCAGATGCTGATAATACTACATATATAACGAGAGTAAACAATATCCCAACTGGTTGTGAGTAGATAAAGTGCCATGAATTTTAAACATTATTTGTACATTCATTTGACAAAACGAACGCTGAAATAACGAATAATCTGAAAGAGTAAACAAAAAAAAAAACGTCATTTTTATAGTTTTTTTTACGTAATTAAAGCGGACGTAAGCATAATAAACTACCAATTAAAATAAATCGTATTCATTTGCTGCGCAATCCTGGATACGCTAATAGAGTTAACCCAACGTCGGCCATATTACTTTGCTTAACGTTTTTTTCTTCCTTTTGTAGTGAGTTATTTTCTCAGATTAAATATTGCTGAACACTGTCGAAACTGTTGACTATCCGAATGTACTTGTTAACATTTTACTTCAATATATTTTGTTGCAAAAAGTGTTTTCTTTTTATCTTTAAAATATTTTTTTTTATATATAATAATATAACATTATTAATTCTTTTTATTATTTTTTTTTTTAGATAAACCTGAGATATCTGAAGTAAGACCCTCCCACTTCAAATTCGCCTCTTATGGACTGAACTGCCTGGAAAATAATATCAGTTTTGATTTTCATAACTATTTCCTCATCTTGACTGTCTCAAACAGATTTGTAGGAAATTCTTTACGCTATTTCGAAATTTGACTGTGGAAGTTTTAAAAGCGGGCAAATAAAAAAATATATACATTTATTCTTCGTTTTTATTTGGAGGCGGCCATTTTTCTTTCTACTAATCTTTTGAATCTGTTATCGGAGTTCAAAATAAAACGGATAATAAAAAAAAACACAACTGTTTAATATATAAGTATTTGAACTTAAACATATCAAATTATAAGTGATTAATTAAACATCATCCTTAATTTCTTGTTTTTTATTGATTGAGTACAAAAAAAGAACATGAATTCCGATGGGCATTTTTATTCGTTTCGTAATGTTTTCAATTTAAATGGCTTAAAGATAATGTTTGTCAAATAAGGGTTGTAAAGTTATTTTCGGAAAAGGATTAAAAAAGTAGAACATTTATTGAAAAGTAAAAAGTAAAAAACACGTTTACTTGAATAGTAATAAAACTAGGCGAAAAGTGTCGCTAGTTTTATTTAGTTCAACTTCAAGTTTAAAAAAGGGACATAACTCAAGGAAGAGAGAATAAAAATGAATAAATAAATAAAAAGAAACTGTCTTCACTTACAAGAATCAGCCGTAATAAAAAATATGAAATGGACCAAAAAATTACTACAACGACAGGAAGGCACTTTAAAGGTACCTGCAACCAGACTTAAAAAACCCTGCTTACCCTACTGAGGGCAAGAAAGAAAGAAACACACAAGAATATATCCATACATACACATACACACATATATATATATATGTATATATTATGGTTTGTGTCTAAAAAGCAATTAACAAACAAAAGAGAAAAAAACAACTACAAACAAAAAAAACATTAAACGGGTGTTAAAAACAAAACAAATCAAAAAAAAATTTTACAAACAATGAAAAAATATACAACAACATAAACACCCTTCGGCGGGAGGCCATCCTAAAATAGTTTTTACTTTTATTTTATTCTATTTAATTTTGAAAAACAGAAACACACAGAAAATCATAGGCACAAGAAAATAAAAAAGAGGAAGACGATATCTAATCGTCAGTTATGATGAAATAAATGCTGTTTTTGACGATTCCAAGATGGATATATTTTGTACACTCTACGGCAAAGCGGAGTCTTTTATGACGTTGATAAAGAACCCCTTTCATTGAAAAAAAAGTCTTCAATTGAAAATAAGACGAATCATTTCAAGGACGATAAAAAAAAAACAAATAAAGAAATCTACGAAACTTTCTTCGGCTCGTTTAAAAATGTAAGTATGTTTTATTTTGTTGGGAATCTTTTAGAATAGCCCTACAGCTCGCGAGTCGGGTTGAAAAAAAGTTGTAGAACGTAGTCAAAAAAATGAATATGCAACAAATAAATGCAACGTGCGTCGAGACCGGAGATTTTCCTAGTTTTCTATTCCATTTGTTTGTATGTTTACGTATGGTAAATGGGTTTTTATTAGACATGAAAAAAAAAAAAAAAAATTTTCTGTCATTTATTTAAAAAGTGTGTGTGTTTTTTTTTTACCGGGACTCATAAGCAAATCGGCGTTTTTTTTTGTTTTGTTTTTTTTTGGGGGGGGGTGCATTTTTGAAATTTAATTTTATGAAACGAACATTTTAACGATCATTTTGATCACCGAATGAGCGCGCATGTCGTTACGTCATTGGAAGACCAGGGATGACTGTTGTTTTGCTTTGTTCTTTTGCTTGCCTGAAATATGAAAACTTGGGGTTTTGATTAGGCTTAGGGCTGGGTTTTGATTAGGGTTAGGGCTGGGTTTAGGTTAGGGTTAGGGCTGGGTTAGGGTTAGGGTTGGGTTTAGGTTAGGGTTTAGGTTAGGGTTAGGGTTAGGGTTGGGTTTAGGTTAGGGCTGGGGTTAGGTTAGGGTTAGGACTGGGTTTAGGTTAGGGTTAGGCATTTTTTTAAGAAACAGGAAAAATAAACATTACGGTGTGACGAATGAAAATAATATGTAAATAAAAGCACACTGACATGTAAATAAAAAGAAAATTATTTTATTCCTTTTGCTTAAAATGTAGTTTTGTTTTGTTCTTCTGCTTGGCTGAAAAATGCAAACATTGCGCTTTGACTATGAGTCCCAGTAAAAAAACAATTGAAACGAGACGAGAACGAGAGCGGCCATTAATTTTTTTTTTTTTTCATTTCACGTAAGCTAAAACTATTAACTTATAGAAAATAGCACTTTTAACGGATTATAATCATTAATAACTGTCACAGTTAACTTGGAAATTCAGTTTTATCGGCTACGGTAACTTTTATTTGTTGTATATTTGTTTTTTCAGCGTTTTCGTTGTTGGGCTATTATTAAAAATACCCATTTTGTTTTGTTTTATTGTATCTATAAAGTTTAATTTATTTTAATTGGTCACCGGTGTCAATCGGAATGGCTTATGTTTTTGTCACTATCCGTTATTATCCACGTCAGTAAAAGTCTATTTTCACGAACCGCGCGCAACTGGCGCGCATGCGCTAATTAAAAATGAAGATTTTTATATTTTAATAGATTTATTTGCGTTACCACCCGGAACTTAGGGTTAGTGTTTGGGTTAATGAAGGGCATGTTGTATTTTTTTATTTTGTTTTTTTTTTCTGAAAAAAACAACAACAACAAAAACTGAAAAAATAATTCGAAATTCTACAAGATGCACAAAGACACTAATTTTTCCGATTGTTTCTAAATACGATTTACGAAACCTAATAGCCGAGCTTTCGTCGAACAGTCAATTAGTACCGAATTTAAATGTAACAACTTTTTCATTTTTCTCTGACTTAAGGTTAGGGTTAATTATCTCCCCCTCCGTGTTAATAATGGGTTTAATAACTTTCTTCAGATCATTAAGTAAAACAGCTTTATTTATTATTTTTTTAGAACGATTTTTCAACTTTACTTTTTTAGGCGCTAAATTTATTTTAACCCTAACCTAACCCTTTTGGTTTTGCACTTGCATGCTTAGTATCGTCTGCAGTTTTACATTTTTTTTAAAAATCGTAAACGGCTTTGGATATTTCCGGTCTGTTCCGTATTGAATGACAATCGGAAAGAACTGAACTGAAAACGGTGCTTTTCCAGTAAGAAAAAAAACCCAAACAAACACAAAACAAACACAATATTAACACAAATACTAAACCTAAATCCAGTGGAACAATATGAAAACAAAAAAGTAAAATGTACTAGTTCTGGAAACAAGTAATAATGATGATAAAATACTTTTTTAACTCTTTAATCTTCATTAAAAAAAAAATATTTAAAGTTTTATAAATTCAATTAAAACTGCGTGTACGCATCCGTTAGCGAATCCATTCATCGTCATTTGTTCGTGAAAATAGATTTTTACCAACCCCAAATGACAAATACATCATACAATTCATTAAAAATCAAACCAAAACTATTATCAAATCTTTTACTTCATATAGACTGCGTTCCTTTCAATGAGAAATTACCGAGAACGCAGTATGTTCGGTTGTGTGAGCGAAATTTATGAATCACTGAAAATAAATACTATTTTTGAAAACCGAAAAATTTGTATGGCACGTTTTTTAGTTATAAAACAGTGCTTGGCAAAAGCGTAGTATAGTTAGCAACGAACAAAGGTGGGGCGAGAGAAACAAATATAAAACAGATAACTGTTACCAAACGATAGAAAATGTAATATTTTATCGATCTGCGTAGTCATAAACTTTTGGAAAAGTTTTGTTATTTCGAAATGTGTTTCATTACTTCACTTAACAGATTTCGTCAATCAAAATGGCGGTCGAATTTTTTCTTTTTGAGATGGGAACTTTTTTAGGCTTAAAAAAGCTTCTCTTAATTCTACTGGAAACCACCCTGACTTAGGGTTAGTTGTATTGTAAGCTTATTTATTTAAAAATATATATTATACGCCTGAAATAAGCGACCACTTATAATAGAAATTCAACCGCCATTTTGATTGACAAAATTGGTTAAGTGAAAGTAAGGAAAGATTTTGAAATAACAAACTTTACTTTTATTATATATATATATATATATATATATATATATATATATATATATATATATATATATATAAATATATGTATATATATATATATATATTCTTATTTTATATATATTTATTATTTTATAAATATATGTATATATATATATATATATTCTTATTTTATATATATTTATTATTTTATAAATATATGTATATATATATATATATATTCTTATTTTATATATATTTATTATTTTATAAATATATGTATATATATATATATATATTCTTATTTTATATATATTTATTATTTTATAAATATATGTATATATATATATATATATTCTTATTTTATATATATTTATTATTTTATAAATATATGTATATATATATATATATATTCTTATTTTATATATATTTATTATTTTATATATATATATATATATATATATATATATTCTTATTTTATATATATTTATTATTTTATATATATATATATATATATATATATATTCTTATTTTATATATATTTATTATTTTATATATGTATATATATATATATATATATATATATTCTTATTTTATATATATTTATTATTTTATATATGTATATATATATATATATTCTTATTTTATATATATTTATTATTTTATATATGTATATATATATATATATTCTTATTTTATATATATTTATTATTTTATATATGTATATATATATATATATTCTTATTTTATATATATTTATTATTTTATATATGTATATATATATATATATATTCTTATTTTATATATATTTATTATTTTATATATGTATATATATATATATATATTCTTATTTTATATATATTTATTATTTTATATATATATATATATATATATATTCTTATTTTATATATATTTATTATTTTATATATGTATATATATATATATATATTCTTATTTTATATATATTTATTATTTTTTTTATATATATATATATTTATATTTATTATATATACATATATATATATATATATATATATATATTCATATTCTTTTTTATATTTCTTTTTATATATATTTTGTATTATTTATGAACCATTATAAAGAGTTTCCAACAGTTTAAAACTATGTATGTCGATAGATTATTAAATTTTCTATCGTTAGGTAACAGTTATTTTATGTATTTTTTTTTCTTTGCCCCCGTTTTATTTATCTACCTCCCGCAAGGTAAGATGTGACACAAGGTCGGGAAAGTGGGATTAGATAAGCCAGCGCTCGAGAGGTGAGCACTCTGGCCATTTAAAAATTGCCTGGGCAGCTCCGTCGGCATTCCCCGGTAGAGGCGCCTCAGACAGTAAGCAATAAACTTACTCCTCCCCAAAGAGGGGAGGCAAAGCCTGGGAGGGTGCACCTCCTAGAACTGCACAGCACCGGCAACCCCCAATAGACCGGCGTAAATCCAAACCCAAAGGCCCGGACAATAGCGGTTTATTAGGCGGCGTAAAAACACCCGGTTGAATCGTTGTTAACTATATTACATTTTCGCCCAATACTTTTTTTTCTTATAATAACATCATATGTCTCCGTATGTCTACAATTGTTTTTTAACACTTTGAAATGTAATTATCTACAAGTAATCTAATTAAAATAGTCTCATAATTTTTTGGTTCTTTAAAGCATCTTTTAAAAACTAGTATTTATTATTTCTTGTCACACAGTACTCAACATACTCTGCCATAGAGAAGAACTATTGACCGTAACGTATGCTGTATCATTAAATAAGATTGTCGAAATTTAATTTTAACGGTCACGTTACACTCACGTCGCGCGCTTCTTACCCGTTTTTTTTTTTCATTTATTCTTCGTATTCTCATTTTGACTTAGAGTTAGTGGTCTGATTAAGTGGGGCGTGTGTTTCTTTATGACTTTTAAAATAAAATGAAAATTATATTGTATTCTCGGTTACGTCGATATAAAAATACGATTTAAGCTCGCCATGTTGATGATCAATCTGTTTCATAATTAATGATCCTGATCAAAATTTGGTATGAAAAACAAAGACCCCTCCCCCAAATGAATACACACATGATGACATCTTGAGTGTTTCCTTTATTCGTTACGTAAAGAATTGCGATAAAATTGTTCAATTATTGGAAAATAAATGTAGGTAAAGCATCCATTTCTATTAACAACATTGGCTTATATTTTTATATTTATGAAGTCATTTCACGTTTTATTTGTGTTGAGGGTTTCATTGTTAAACTTCGTTCATATATATATATATATTTAAAAATTTAAAAAGAACAAACAATGTTTTGTTATAAGTCCTTCATTGGAAAATTCCTTATCTTGTATGTCTATCAATCTTTTGTAATCACTGTATTAGTTAGCTTCCAAGAATGTCTGCTAGTTGTAATAGTTTTGCCATAGAAAACTATTTCTTGGATTTAAAAACAAAACAGTGGAACGTTAGGAATGTGCTAAAGTGTCGGTGTTTATTTTCCTCACTGAAATATTTGTTTAATTAATTTTCGGATATTACAACAATCATATTTCTAATATATGTATATATGTATATGTATATATATATTGAATATATATATATATATATTACATTGAAACACACTCGTTTGAACTTTTAAAACCTTTTAAAAAGAACTTAAAAAAACAAACCTTTTTCCAAATTTTGAATATTGACTGTTCTTATCTGTCAACTTATCAATCATTACTTCCTCTGATGATAAGATTTTAATCTTTGAAAAGCCGTGCTTAAGGAATACAATTGAAAGAGAAGAAGAAGAAGAAATATTTTTATTTACTAAATGCTCCTTGTTCTGAACAACTGAAGATATTGATCTGTTTCCATTTACAGGTCTAACTATTTTTCATTGACTCACCTTATATATATATATATATATATATATATATATATATATATATCTTCCTTTGAACACATTTTCTTTGTGTGTGTGCTAGAAATAAAATACACTTTGACAATCTATACAGTGTATATATATATATATATACATATATATATACATATATATATATATATATATATATATATATATATATATATATATATATATATATATATATATTAGTAAGGTATGGAAATATATTTATGGCAATTAAGCTACACAGAGGCTCCCGGAGATGAAACGCGGTAGCCTCTGTGTAGCTTAATTGCCATACATATATTTTCATAGCTTTCTACCTAGCTCTACTTGCGTATCGAGCACTGTTGAAACAAATACTGAAAATTTATACATACAAAATCATATCTACTTATAAAATTTTATGTGGATACATGAAATAGCAATATATATATATATATATATATTAGCAGTCCTTGTTTGTTTATCTCCGTCTGTTTTTTTATTACTAAGCCCTTATTCTGGGGATTTAAAGATAGCCAGCCCCCCCCCCCCCCACCCAATAATCACATATATTACCCACAGCGGTTTGATAAGTTTATTTGCTTTGATCAAAGGGATTGAAACATTATCGTGGAGCCGACTTTTGCGTTTCACACACAGAATAACAGAAATACAGCGTTTTACGTAATACTATTTTATGAAGATTATCTAAGAAAAAAAAGAATAGAAATTTTAATAAAGGGTCCAGTGACTGGAGTAAGAATTGAACTAGTTTAATCCGAAGGATAGAAAAAGATACTTTTTTTACTCGCTAACATTTGTGTGCGGAACATATATTATAGTTATATAAATTTATACAAATAAATACACAGTGATATTTATTATAGTGGAGGATTGTCATATATTCCCGTCCATATAATATGCTATTAAATTATGAAATGGGACATTCTTTTTTTTTCAAATAACATGTGTATCTTTTGCGTTAAGCAAAAAGAAGTTCAGGAAAATAATTTCTAATCTCGTTTCATGTCAAACTTAAAAAACAAATATATTCACTAGCAAAATATTCGGACAGGTAAAATGAATTTCACGAGCAGAATAACTTGAACCACTTTTATTTCCCCCCTGATGAATCTTAAAATCAAAATAATAATAATGGATGAAACCCAATGCAAATCTAATATACTTAAATTTTCAAATGGGAGGTTATGCCCATATAATGCACTCTAAAACCCTGTTAAAATACCCTAGAGGAACTGAAATTTACGGAGGATTTATTAATTCATGTCTAATATATATTGCTAAAATTTCACAATAATTAAAAGGACCTGAATATTCACGAATGGTTTCCGCCACGAATGGTTTACTCGTTTCATACAACTAAATAAAACTAAATATAGCCCACACTTGGACCCCTACGCCTAGAGCTGTTTTCCAATATACAGAATAATCGGTGAATTAGTTTAGCAATGAATCTTAAGCATACAAATATATAAACATGTAAATATACCTAAATTTATAAAGATACAGATAATATATATTTCTATTTAAAAAAAATTATATTCAAATATAATATAAAGCTTTATAACAATAATAAATATATATATATATATATATATATATATATATATATATATATATATATACATAGATAGATATATTATATGGCTTTTCTTTATTATTGTTATAAAGCTTTATATTAAAGTCTTTAGAGCATTTAGCAAGGTCTACTGTCTCGGTTCCGCTCGTTCGGTTTGTGATAAATTTATTTTTATATTTATTTAAATTAAGTAAGTTACCACATGCAAATGCGTTAAGTTGTCATTGGTTGAGCGTTTTTTGCAAATATAAATGTAAAATGAACAAAAAAGGCAGCCCTTACAACAATAAGACAACAATATACATATATAAATCGAAAATCAGACTTGTTTTCCATATTTTTAATCATAGTTTTTTCGAAAAAAAAATGTTTAATTTTTTGTAAAAGACGTTCAGTTTGCTGCGTAAGTTAATCGTAAATCGGCATTTCATAGATATAAAATGTATCTTTACACGTACACGCACACACACACATATATACATATATATATATATATATATATATATATATATATATAAATAAAATATATGTAAGGAAAACTAAAGCATAAATTTATAAACATGAATTGATAATAACTCGTCTCTTCCGGTCTCACCTTGTTCAATACGAAATGACGAATGATACACTTCTGATGATCGTTGAAAACCGTAAAACTGCAGTAATGCTAAGTGTATTATTATTATCAATTTTCGTATTCATTTAAATTAAGTAAGTTACCACATGCAAATATATATATGTATGTCTAGATAACTCTCAACACACACGCACACACACACACACACATATATATATATATAATATTTAAATGTTAAATTAAATTAACAATAATTGAATCATCGTTTTATAATAATCTATCGTGATAATATAAAGCTCAATATATTTAATAGAGCAATCCATTTCAGAGATGAAAGATGAGAATAAAAAATTGTAAAGATACAATATTCATTAGAACATCAGAATTTCTAATAAATATTGTATCTTTACAATTTTTTATTCTCATCTTTCCTCTCTAATATATATATATATATATATATATATATATATATATATATACAAGACTACATGTGCCCCTTCGGTATACCGTGCATTAAGAAAATAGATTAATATGTAGACGAAAAAAGGTAAATGCTTAGAACCAATAGACACACTCTCTATCAGATGAAGTTACAATGACACATCCAATGAAAATCCTTTTACAAATATCACTTCTTTATTTACATCATTTAATTATTTACGCCATTCCCTCCTACAATTTCTAGTCTCATTCGCCCTTCTCACATGTGCTTACTGCCTTCAATTTGAATCATGCAAGCAAACCTATTAGTTTTAGTCTCATTTTAACGAACTTATTTTTTTAATGTTTACAAAGACCTTTTCACTATTTTCATTGACAAATAAATAAATAGTAGCAGTGATCTGCCCAGATTACGAAAAATAAAATAGAGATTCGTATTTTGATATGATTGTAGATTTACATCCTCCGCTTAACTAACCCACAATAAAATTATTCTACCCTTTTTAAGCGTTAACATGTAAACATTATGAAAAGCTTAAGAGAAATAAGAAAGAAAAAAAAAACAATTATTTTAGAATTTAAAGTGCGGGAAAATTCTCGTATATAAATTCAATGCAAAATTATCCTCATGTTAGGGGTCAGTTTTCGGGCAGTTAACTAAATTCTTTTTTATTATAGGAGTAAAATCCGCTGCATTTCTTTGGGAAGAGGGGGAGTGCTATCTTTTTAGGAAATTACGTGTGGTTTTATTTGGTTATTTGCTTATTACCTTAGTCGTATCAATACGTACATATTCCATCGGATGTTTATCTCATTAGTCGTTTTAAGAATATTTCAGGGATCTCCTCTTTATATAAAATTTGTTCGTCTTTTTTTCTTTTTCGAAAATTCTAACAAGATCGATATGTAAAGTTATCATTTACGTTTGTTGTGCCTATTGACATTTATAATGAACCATACACTTTCAGACTCTGTGATCACTGTTCGTGTGATAACGTCTATCTGCGATATCCAACTAGATTAGCCAATGCGATCTCGTTCAAATTCTCATTTTTCTATTAAAAATATTTCCAAGTACTCTTCTTCTTCTTCTTCTTCTTCTTCTTCTTCTTCTTCTTCTTCTTCTTCTTCTTCTTCTTCTTCTTCTTCTTCTTCTAATAATAATAATAATAATAATAATAATAATAACAATACTAATAACTAGGGGCCTGTAAAAATTCCACGTTTAATCAAAATATGGATTTTAACGTGTAATATATCTGTACATATTATATACCTTATTACGTTGATTTTGACAAATTGTTCTGATGTTAAATGCATTACATATTGTTAATAAACCTATTGAAATTTTAACCACTAATAGTTTTAATTTTAATAACCTCCATTTAAAATTAATGAAAATAATATTTAATCAATTACTGTTAATATCAATAAAACTATTGTGTGTATATATATATATATATATATATATATATATATATATATATATATATATATATATATGGGAACATAGAACAATAAATTACACACGAAAATAACACGAAATATGTTTAAAAAATAGTTATGCAAATTAGGAATACAAATAACTATCTTTGGGTATTTGCTCTCTACTATATACACAATATTTCAAAAGACTATGCTATATTATTGATTCAAATAAGTGACTCGTTGTATAGGAGTCATACTTAAAAAAAAAAATTATTATTTATACATACATATATATATATATATATATATATATATATATATATATATATATATATTAATCTATATAATTATCTTGTCGGATTTTCAAAGTCAGCCCTTAATAGCATTTCAGCTGAAATATCAAACTTGCTTTGAACTAACCAATTTTTAATTGTTATTGTTGGATCCTGTCATTAACAATAGAATAACGTACTTTCCTACAATTTATTTAAAAAAATTGCTCAGTCAAGCTAAGGTGATTGCTAATATGAAACATTTTTACACCATTTTTAAATAATCACCTAAAAATAAAGATCAGCAAGAGATTATAGATTACAGATTATAATGCAAATTGTTTGCAAAGAAATATAAATTAGAAATAAATAGGACTTGACTGCAATCCGTGCAATGCCGCGTATGTACAGCTAGTGTATATATATATATATTTATTTTGGTACAGAAAAATTAGTACAACATTCGTACCGTCGGTTTGAAGCACGGAAGGACTTAGCCATCCGGCTCTCTTCAGCTTCTGTTGAAGTTATGTCCTTCCGTGCTTCAAACCGACGGTACGAATGTTGTACTAATTTTTCTGTACCAAAATAAACAAATATTACGCTCTTAATTTTTAATTAACTTTAATTCTTTATTAATAGAGCACTCTGCTGGGATTTTTCCTGCTATATTACGAAGAAGTTATATATATATATATATATATATATATATATATATATATATATATATATATATATATACTTATTTTAATAATAGATATTTAAATATTATCTACATACGTATACGTTTTATCATTGCGGTATCATTTGAAATAACCATTCACGCCAATTGCACGATTCTAACCCCGGAACAAGAATTTTTTAAAACTCAAATTCTGAGGGCGGTAACCGATGAGGCTAACGTAAATGGCTACAGACCAGATGAGAAATAAACTCCATATATGTCAAGAGAAACGTATAGCTATAGTCGTCAGTTATATATATATATATATATATATATATATATATATATATATATATATATATATGAAAACAAAACAAAAACTACGATTATATCTAATTTGCGTCATAACATGGAGTCCAAATTCAAAACATCTTTATATGAAATATGTATTTCTTTTTTTTACATTCGCATTTCCTCCATTGGGAGTTTCTTACACACAAAGTATATTTACAATTTACTCCTAGCATTCTCTTCATACTTCCTTAACATCAATCTTAGTCAACCTCCCAAGGCGTCACTTTTTGTTTCTTGTAAAATTTAAGCAGATCACATATTAATTAATAAACTATATGTCCTCTGCAAGCGTTTATATGTTGGCACTTAGACAAAGGCACTGACCTGGAATTTACGTCAATAAATCACAAGATGAAGCCAGGGATTTGAAAGAAGAAAAAAAACAAAAAGCAATATTTCGTACCCAGTAGCATTCACATAATTGTACTACGGTTAGAATCGACATCGTGCTTAATAGGGCAGTATTTTATTTACATTGGTTTATTTAAACGAAGAAAATATTTAACAATGTTTAACCTTGTACGAAGGTCAGGTTATGAGTCTATATAGACTGCAAATATCCACACACACATACACAACCACCCACATACCCACATACAAATATATGTTTTTAATTTTTTTCTTCAATATGTATGGTGATGTATGTCTTTGAGTACATATAAACGCATCCTTTCAGTCTCAACAGACAATGAATACCCTCTGTAAGGTTGGCCTGCACGGGTTGGTTATATTAAGCAAGTGTTGCGCAATCTCAACCGTATATCTCTTGCACCGGTATTGCTCAAATCCAGCGACAAAGAGAAATCTAGAATGACTGAAGCGAATGTCAAGATAAGCAAAGAAAACCTGGCGATATTTCGGAGTTTCCCTGATCTCAGATAAGTTGTACAACCAAGACCTGAGAGTTTAATCTGCCTTCCTGTTATTTGTGAAAGTGATGAACTAGTCCCGGCAGATCTTCAACCGGGCACCCTTTGCGCTTAGTCTGCGATTGTACCAATCGCACACATGATTACTAATTATATATATATATATATATATATATATAAGTAAATAAAAATTAGATTAACTTCATCAAATATTCAAACACAGAATATAAAATAGAAACTACTTTATTTTCCTTAATCTGTGGATTTTAAGAAATGAGCTCTTTTTCATGAGAGGAAAATCAGAAGAAAAATCAGAAAAAATTGTATTACTTTTTAACAAATATTGTCAAATATAAAATTATTAAATATTGTATTTTATCCAATTTTTATTTTGATCATTCATTTTCTTATATTATGGCTCTATCATTTTTTTATATTATGGATCTAATATAAAGTATACTTTTTATCTTTATTATTTCACTTGTATATATATATATATATATATATATATGACTGTTACGTGGATACTGGTGTATATATATATATATATGTGTATATATATATATATATATATATATATATATATATTAATGATCTTAGGTAAACAAATTTACGACATGTTGCTTTACATACGTTTCAAGCATTCAACATGAACACAAGTTTTGTCTACAATAGTTTCTGAGACGATATGGTTTTTTATTGATATCAAGAATCTTCATGATGTAAATACGCATAAATCACTGGTCACGTGTGTACTATTATGAATGTGTAGATACTCCCAAGTACACAACCTATCTTCTCCGTTTTTTATTCGTTTTTTATGTTTATTTTTATAATTTTCAATTTTCAAGTTATAAATAAAATAAAATAAAGGGTTGGCTGTTCTGTTAATGGGGGTCTGACACGAACGCGTATCGAACAGACAAAGATTAAAGTGTAGTGTCTGTTGTTTGATGAGGTAATTCTCACAGGTATTACTTCTCCTTTCGGAGAGCACGAAGTGTTATTATTAATTTCGTTTCCTTTTTTCTGTTGATGGGGTTTTGCCTATCAGTGAAGAAAATTAGAACGCGACAGACGAGACTATTTCTTGCAACCGCACCAGAGTGCTTTTTGGGGTAACTCGATTCTACTATAAACTGACCATGATGTGTATATATATATATATATATATATATATATATATATATATATATATATATATATATATATATTTGAGAGGGAGATATATTACGACCACTACAGCACATTTAAAAACACAAACCGCCGAATAAAAACGGCACTGGCGAACCATTACAGGGAGTTCAAAGAAAGCGGGCGCTCACCAATAATCGAATGGAAAATAGTACGACAGACCAGTACATGAAGAAATTTAGAGGACCCGTGTACATTATGATAAATAAATAAATTAGTTAATTAATTAATAAACAAATTAATTAAAACAAAACTAAACTAACACCTAAAACTAGAAATACAAGCACGCCCGTGTTAAAATAAGGTCACCTATTAATTTGACACAACAAAGAAACAGGGACGGGTCAAACCTATGCAAACAGAACCAAAGAATAAGAAATAAAATCAACTGAACCTTTGTTTAATACAAACATTAACCTGTGGGATGGAAAAACACAGAATCTGATTGAATAACTTGCTAGACAAAACACCAAAATGTATATATAAAAACACCCGGAAACACAAACTCCATGCATTTTAGCCTGATGATTCCCCACGGGAATGAAACACGGACACCTATGTGTAGGGTATATGTCATAAATATATTTTTATAACTTACTAGCTAGCTATACTCACGTATTGAGCACTGTTTAAGTAAATACTGAAAATCGATACATAAAATATATATTCTGATAACATTCTATGTGGATACATGAAATAATATATATATATATATATATATGTCAAGATATACTATTACGTCATGCTATAATTATATACACCCAAACCAATTGTTTCAAAATAGCTGTATAGTAAACAAATTCACGATAGTTTACCATAAAGACAAATACTTATCTCCAGAACTCTAGGACAAATGTATATATATATACATATATATAAGTTTTTCGAACTTTAACACTATATAGAAGGGGAAAGCACTTTTTAGTCCCAAGTCCTTCGCTTGAAAAGTCTTTTGCTTGTAAGTCAATTAATCTCTTGTAATTACTGCATTAGTTTGCTTCCAAGAATTTACGCTAGACTTAATATTATTGTAGGGATAACCAGTTGTTACCACGAAAACTTGTCTCAGAACAGTGTTTTATCTCATAGCT
The DNA here is from genome assembly GCA_963556195.1 of Sepiola atlantica. Classification (NCBI taxonomy): domain Eukaryota; kingdom Metazoa; phylum Mollusca; class Cephalopoda; order Sepiida; family Sepiolidae; genus Sepiola; species Sepiola atlantica. Next base: position 129,232,947 of record OY744524.1, on the reverse strand, counting down.
CCCCATCAGTGTTGATCAAACACCACCTTCCTAAAAAAAAACAAGAAAAAAAACCGTTCTGGAGATATATCATTTTGTAAAATCAATGAGAGTGAACTGCAGCAGAGTGCTCAATTATAAAGAAAAATGAAAAAATGAGAGCATAATATTTCTCTCTCTCTCTCTCTCTCTCTCTATATATATATATATATATATATATATATATATATATATATATATATATATATATATATATAATGTTGAATCGACATACCTATTGTATTTTGCCTTTTATTGCTATTAAAAAGACATTGATTAAAATAATCTGTCAAAAAAAAAAAGAGACGTCTATTGTTGAACGACGAGTCACAATAAAGGTCTAATCGTTTTGTTTGTGCATATTTATGGCTTTGAATGTTCATCTGGATTTACAAGCGTTTTATCATCATACACTGCACGCCCCAAGTCTCTTCAAATAACGCAGGAGAGCACGCGACAAAAGTGGCAGGGTGACTTGCTGATTGATCCGACCAATCAGAAGCGCTCATTTCTCTTGATGTTCAATTTCTCTGAGTGTCACATATTATTTAGGAAACAAATGTAAATCTTTTACGCGTTTGTCTGGCCTCATTATGTAAAGCCGCATTGTTTCATTTTTAGCGATGGTTATTGTCATTAGAAAAAAAAGTGTTTACAAGTGTTTCTTTAACTTTAAATCGATTATTATACTAAAGCTGAGTGTGTCAACGTTTGTTTCTGTAAGGCTTTTTACCTATGTATTTTAATAAGAGAGTACACATTACACTGTTCCTTGGCTTTGGGATTGAGTTATGATTGATAATCATCCATTTTAATTGTTCATATTTGCCGTAATTTACTCGCCAAGGTTTTCAGAGTGTTCACACGTAATCGCTAAAAAGTAGATTCTCACTTGTTTTTGTTAGGGAAGGGAATAGCCGAGGGTGTTAATCTACAAATTTACGACATATTTAATAGATGTTTATATCTTCAAATTTTTACTACAAAATTCAAAAATAGCAGCGAATCCCTGCATAGACGGGTATTTCAGCGAGTATGTACACGCACACGT
>OY744524.1:129224378-129226878 GCA_963556195.1 Sepiola atlantica | reverse complement strand
AAGAAAAACTTAACATGTTTAATTTATTCTCTCCCTTATGATTATTTAAAGTTTTGCTTGATGTGTTTTGAAATACTATAACTCCATAATCTCTATAGATCCCTATATTATTATTGACGAGTTCTAAATTTGTTCCTCTTTTTTATGTTACCTGACGAACAAGATCCCCCATTTTTCTTAGTCCAATTCACTTAGTCCACAGAACCACGTGAAGCAGATGGTATTTTGGCTAACTGAATATTTGTATGAATAATATATATATATAATCTCTCTCTCTCCCCCTCTATCTATCTATCTATCTATCTATCTATCTATCTATCTATCTATCTATCTATCTATCTATCTATCTATCTATATATATATATATATTTATATATATTAGTATATATATAGAGAGATTTGTATATTACTCAATTATACAAATGTTTAGTCCATAATTATAGTGTTAATTTATCACTAACGTAAAATCATTTCCTTCGTAAAATTTAATACATTTCTATCATAAAATAATTTATCAACACATTTTACGTTGAATTTATTCTCAGAGTAACAAGCAAATTAGAATTTTATGATTCATTCACACACACACACACTCATATATATATATATATATATATATATATATATATATATATATATATACATGTGTGTGTGTTGATTTACCTATTGCCTGTTAGCTCCATAGAAACGTTTGTGTTTCATTTTGAGGGCAATCATCAAGCTAAATGCATCAACCATTTATCTTGATAATTTCTTTCAGAAATGAAAAACAAACCTTTCTTTGTAGCTTACTTGCCATAAGTATGTTTTCATACTGCGGTTAAGCCTTATTCATGTATTGAGACGTATTGATGTAAGTACTGAAAGAAAATATATAAGTAATATATTATTTCTTTATATAATGAAATATTAAATGTATGTATGCAATATATATATTCAAAATGACTCCCTTTGTCGTTTATATATGAAAAATCCATACGTATATTTAGCATTAATAACAGAATGCAAGCGCCGCCTCCCTAATAAAATTAAAAAAACGAAATTATATTTGCGATCTTTAAGAAACGCAATCTACAGACACAGACTACCCTGATGAAAATATAGAAGCATTTCCTCTTCCCTATAAAAGTACAAAAAAATCCATTCCGTTGGAGTTTCCCGTATCACACTCGAAAGACCATGGAAAACTGATGAGATAAGCGACCACATTGAAAATAAATGTATTACTGCTCTGTTTTGGTATTCAGTAGTATTTTCATTCACTATTTTTTTTTCTGGATGAATCAAGCAATTTGTTATCGATATTAATAAAAGCATGGTTCAGTTTTACGTGTACGTGTATGATTTATTGTATGTTGTTTTGATGATTACAAATTGAAATATATTTTAAGTTCCAATTAATAAAATATTTGTTGAAATAGCAAATAGAATAGCGTAAAATTCAGCTATTTAAAAAGTGTTATTTAACAATAATTTAAGTTAAAAAGTAATCTTCTGTCTAAATATCTATTTCTTCAATATTATTAACATATTTTTTTAATTGAATTTTCTTTCCAAAAATGTAAATATTTTCTCATGAGAAATTATTGTATGGTACAATAAGTAAAACACAAATGAAAATGTAATTACTCCTAGGACAACACCGGGTAGAAATCACAAACTGTCTGTCTATCTGTCTGTCTATCTATCTATAATCTCTAATCTAAATAAATAAATGCGAAGGTTTGTTTCATTTATTACTTCTATATTACTATCAAAATAGTCTATTGTTATTTAAAGCAATAATACAACATTTTTAAACTGCTGTATATATAGTATGAAGAAAAGACCCAAGTCTAATTTGCATAAGTATTTTTTAAAGATAATATAATAAATTTATATTTGGTGTTATTTCTTTGGGATTTTATTGCCCTGTTTTCTTTCTATAGATATGCAATAGTTTTGTAAATATTAACAGTAATTAATTGATTTAATAATAAAAAGGATCAATTAGGAAAACCTATCCTCAAATATTTGTTCTTGAATTTGAAGGAAGGCAATTTAAATTAGTTAGGAAGGAAGATTTCTTTAAGAGAAGAGGATGACTGCTTTCTTATTCTCTCTCTCTCTCATATTTGTTTATTTATTCATATAAATAAAAGGTTTTGTCTTGTGTTTGCAATAAACTTATGAATGAAATATTAAGGTTTTGCAAATCGATAGCGAGCTTGCAAAACCACTTCGTATATATATATATATATATATATATATATATATATATATATATATATACTAAGTTTTAATTACTTAAATGTAATTGCATTAATGAATTCGTTTACATATTGAGTGAGCTAATGAGTAAACAAGTAATGCGCACAGATGACTGAAGATGAATTTCAATATATTGATGTTAACATTTGGAATAATTTAAATAAGAAAACATCATCGACTTTTAAAATTTTATTTACTACCAATTTATGAACTTTTTATAGAAATTACTTTTACCTCTATAGATTAAAAA
>OY744524.1:129186878-129216878 GCA_963556195.1 Sepiola atlantica | reverse complement strand
GAACTGGATTAATGGCTATAAACACTTACCGAATAACACGGCGTCTTCCTCTTGGGTGGAGCCCAAAAACTGTGCGCTTAAATAGAGCTATAAACATAACCTTTCCCCAATACGCTGGTAATACAGAAGGCCTTAGATACCGTCAATTATTGGTGTAGGCAGTCGTGTGTTTTTAGATCAGTAATTAAGCGAATGGCTCGGCGTATGTTAGTACTAAGAGTTGCTTGTAAGTACCCGGTAGGGACGAGATGGATTATTTTAAAAGGGCCACATAATCCACCACATTAAATTATATATATATATATATATGTGTATATGTATATAAAATTTAAACGAAAACTAAAAAAAAATGTTATAACCCACTTTTAAGAAATATAGTCCATATAAGCAACGGCCATTTTTGTACGTACATATATTATAAACACACATACACACACACACACAGATATATATATATATATATATATATATATATATATATATATATATATTTATTTTTGTACAGAAAAATCAGTACAACATTCGTACCATCGGTTTCAAGCACATCCGGCTCTCTTCAGCTTCTGTTGTCATCTGTTTCAAAAGCTGAAGAGAGCCGGATGGCTAAGTGCTTGAAACCGACGGTACGAATGTTGTACGAATTTTTCTGTACAAAAATAAATAAATATTACGCTCTTCACTTTTAATTTTTAATTTTAATTCTCAATTAATCGAGCACTCTGCTGGGATTTTTCCTGCTATATTACAAAGTGAGTGGTCGAAAAGGCGAGATGGACACAACTGTATATATATATATATATGTGTGTGTGTGTATATAATATATGTACGTGCAAAAATAGCCGTCGCTTATACGGACTATAGTTCTTAAAAGTGGCTTATCACATTTTTTTAGTAAGTTTACGTTTAAATCTTAGTTGTTTGAAAGATAAAAGCCCAAAGTTAATTTTAAATTTGAATCGTTTGAAGTTAGTTTATACTTTTCACATGGATCATCATATTAAAAATTGATCTTTATTTGTACATATTTTACAAAAAAATTGTTTTTCTAATTGAAATTTATGTAAAATTTGAAGATCTGATATTACCAGAACCCACTACAGCATTCTATTTTATGTTCATTTTATTTTCGCGGAGGGGGGGGGGGAGACGTTTCACAACGTCTTTCCATCTATGACATTTGAGTTCATATGTAAGTTTAAACATTTTTGTGTATGAGGTTGAAATGAGTGAAATAATAGATGCCTAGAAAAGGCACCACATATAAATAAATAAATAGTTTACACATTTTTTCTTTCTAATTTCAGACGTTATCTATGAAATAGGAAAGGCAGCCGAACTCAGCCACATCAACAATCATCCGATATTATTCAAGCCAAATACAAAAAGGATCACTTAAATAGAAGAAAGAAAATCAACTAAAATTCCTTGCTTCGCCACTCCCCGCTGAGCGTCTTCAGATAGACACCCATTCATTCATCCAACCAGAGTCACCCACTCCCACAACTAACCAGCCACGCACACAACCTCATTTTGTGACTTGAAACACGTTATGCACAATGCAACCGAACGGACTTCAGTCACGTTATCAAACGACCAACGGACCAAGTTTAAGCATGGTGCCGGCCCTGTTCGGTGAACAGAACTACTATAGGCATGGGGCCTACGCCGGGATGTCAATGGGTGGCATGGCCATGTACGGGCACGACCAGTACGGCGCTATGAGCCGTGGCCCGTCGCTGTACGCCAGTCCGTACGCACCGCCGCATCACGGGCCCAAGGACATGGTCAAGCCACCATACAGCTACATCGCGCTAATCGCCATGGCCATCAAGAGCCAGCCGGACAAGAAGATAACATTGAACGGGATTTATCAATTCATCATGGAACGTTTCCCGTTTTACCGCGAGAACAAGCAAGGTTGGCAGAACTCCATACGCCACAACCTGTCCCTCAACGAGTGCTTCATCAAAGTCGCCCGCGACGACAAGAAGCCCGGAAAGGGCAGTTATTGGACACTGGATCCGGACAGCTACAATATGTTCGACAACGGCAGTTACCTGCGTCGTCGGAAACGTTTCAAGAAGAAGGACGCCATACGGGAGCGCGAGGAGCGGGAAAAACAGCTGAACACCGACATCCAGAAAGACAAGACATCATCGTCGTCCTCCTCCATGATCGGAGGCGGACGCGGCGGTGGTGGAGACGACGCCTCGGAGGTGAACTGCGGCGAGTCTCAGACGTCGTCGCTCAACGACAGCTCGTCACCCGGGGGAGGTGGTGGAGGACACCACCCGCACCACCCACACCACCAATCGAATCAGGAGAACGGAAACACTAACAACAGCGGTCATCACCATCCCCACCAACATCCTCACCATCCAACACATCACAACACCGCCAATATTAAACGGCTATCACCAGGTATAAATGAAGACCGTAAAACCACAGCCGGATCGACGTCACCCGGCTCGCGGGGTTCGAGTTCCTTACAAGGGGGTCCCCTCTGCAACAGTAACGGCACTATAGACAGAACGACCGGTGGTGGAACACCGATGACCACACCAAAACTTGAACCTATGGATTCTCCGCGTAATGACTGTGGTCTACTTGGGCAGGCAGTATCTGTTCCTTCCCGACTAGGCTCAAACCCCAACACATTGCCCATACCTACAGATCCAATAAACATGGATATAACAACCTCAACGAGTTTTTCGGTTGAAAATTTGATGACTGTACCCCACACGACAACTTCTTGTGATATGTCGACTGCAGCTGCCGCGGCGGCTGCTGCAGCGGCTGCCTCATCCAACTACGTCAACAGTCGACCCCCACCGTTGGTCTCTCCGCAACTCTTGTCTTACGGATCCCGTCCTGGGTCAGGGTCAGCTGATATCTACCGAAATACCTCCTGCTCCCAGTCGGCAGCAGCAGCCGCTGCGGCCGCTGCTGCTGCCGCAGCTGCAGCAAACGGTGGTTACAACTATCATTGCAGCGGTCAGTCTGTCTTTGGGCCAAATGGTGGCCAGTCCATGAACATTGCCACCGGACCGTCACCGTCCGACCATGATGTTGTGGCGGCAGCAACAGCGGCCCAGAACCAACACGCATCATCCTTGGCGCAGACTGCTAACGGATTGAGCCACAGCATGTTCTCTAACAGTCAATCCTATTCTCGGGCAAACTCCTGGTATGTCCCGCCACCTACAGCCGCTGAACTCAATCACCATAGTGCAGATTTTACAACTTCACCTTTTAGTCAAATGCGAGACGTGTTCGAATCCCAGCGGCTTCTGAGCGCATCTCAGGGGCAAAACCAATCGTCAGCAGCCAGTTGCCAGTTAGCCGCAGCCTTCCGATCGCCCTATAAGCCAGCAGGTGCATACAGTTACGACTGTACGGGAAAATATTGACTATAATAATGTTAAAATACAATGACTGTAAAAGTGTACACATATTATCCGTGTTGTATAAATATATATAGCTATGGATAAAATACTAGGGTAGACTGGTTTATCTGCTCTTGATAGCCAGCTAGACGAGGAGAAAAAATCGGACGTAGCACCTACGATCATTGCAATACCAGGCAGTATATCTCATTTTTATCTGGGAATAAACAAAAAGTATGATTTTGTGCAAATCCCCCCTCACACACACACATATATATATATATATATATATATATATATATATATATATATATATATATATTTGTGTATTTTTTTTACATATATATATATATATATGTATAATTTTTAAGCATGAAGTTTTCTCTCGGGAATTAAACAAATGTTTCGGTGGAGCTTACTTGCCATAAGTATATTTTCATAGTATACTATAAAATATAAGATAAGCTTAAACAGCAGAGAAGAATTTTTATTTTTTAATTTTCTATAAATTTTTACTTTTTTCTATACTTTTTTGTTTAGTATAAGCTTAAACTCAAAGAATACTTTTTTTAAATTTTCTATACATTTTTACTTTTTTCTATAATTTTTTGTTCAGTATAAGAGAAAATATGATTCAGATCATATACAATCTTTTGAAATGTGTTCGAGCGCTTTTGACCGCACGTTTTCATCGTCACACTTAGTGATAAAAAACTTGGCAGTCATCAAAACGCATAACATGTAAAACACTGTTTCTCAAAATCAGTTTTCTAAAATTAACTGATAATTACATGTGATATTTCACCGACTAAAGACAATGAAATAAAATGCACGGCCGAAAGTGCTCGATCCTAAATATGTTGCTTATTCATGCCGACTAATGGCAGAGCTTCTAATAGATATGTAGGGATACATATAAGAATAAAAATTCAAGGCAATTGAAAGACACTTTGTTGTATTCAACCATGAATTGCATATATATATATATATATATATATATATATATATAAAAATAATCATGAACACCTTGTTTTAAAATGTGCTTTGTGAAAACACTTTAGGCCCTACGTACAATTAAGTAGCAAGCCATATTCAATATCTGTCAAGTGGCCACTTTAATTAGTATGTTCCATATTATCTTGAATTGTCAGCCTTAATTGGTGCGCTTTTCACATAATTGTTATATTTTATTGGAAAACATAAAGTTAGGTATAAAATTGACTGCATAATATTTTAATACGTTTTTTCTTCGTGGCTATGGCATGTTTATTTTTTATTGCAAAATATGCCGTAAATACAGAAATAAATGAACATACAAAAATAACACAGTCCTTTCAGAGTTAGGGGTCAATAGCTTCTCTTAGCAATATATATATATATATATATATATATATATATATATATATATATATATATGATAGATGTATACATATAAAACCCACTACGTAATGGATTTTATTATGCTCTGACAAATTTTCACTGTTTATGTAAAGACATCATGTGGAAATATCAAATTAATAATTTCTTAAAATAGAAACGCTAATTTAAGTATAAGCAACTGAAGCATGAGTTGTCTCCCCTTGCGATCACTACTACTTCATTAAAAATTTTGAAAAAAGCACTAACGAATGTACTTTTAGATATTTCTGGAAAAAAGTGCAATTGTTGGGAACTATAAGATGGACTATTACTATTTTATTAACAGTGTACATATCCAATATTATGGTTATTTAAATGATTAAGTTAAGAAGACAGGTAAAAAAGGGAGAATCATAAAGAAGCATAACACACGAGTAAAAAGCTCTCGAAAAACAAACATAAACTAATTGGAACTTTTGCACAGAATAGTAGCGCATAGGGAGGGCCTGTGGACGAGTGGTTACAGCACTTGTCTTTGGGCTGGACGACCCGGGTTCGATCCCACTCACGATCCAACCCAGCAGTACCTGACTAAAACTCAGGGAAGGTTCAAGGCAGCGGAAGGAGAGGGATGGGATCCGCCCTCCATATGCTGTGCCCTAGACACGGTGATTCTTAACAAATCACCGCCGCTAGGGCCATGGGCAGTGCGCGTCCAGGCTATGCGACCTTTACCATTAGTAGCGCATAAAGGCTAAGTTTATGACATCGTAAGGAACATTTTTGAAGTAGCTCCCAAAATACTACTTTTCATTCCTGTTTAAAAACATTTGCTTTAACAATGTTTTGCCCAGATATCCTTATATATATATATATATATATGTGTGTGTGAAAGGAGAGAAGGAATTTAAAAAAAAGGACATGCCAAAACGATGGAATCAAATACACTTATATGGCGATATTTTATATATTTCAAATTCATTATTAAACCGACTTCCTCATAGATGAGCGAAGGATTGTATTCATTAATTTTTCTGTTGTTATTCTTAAAAATTTATAGTTGAAAACATAAACATAAGAGATGAAAAAGAATTAAAAAAATGAAACTATATGAAAAAAAAAGAACAGGAATAGGTAAAAACAATCAATTGAGGAGATTTCAATTATTTAATAAAAAAAACTGTTTGATGTAAAGGTGTTTACACCATTTCCGCGTTATATGTCATGTTTATGTTTTCAATTGTAAATCTTCGAAACATCCTTTGTCTATTTTGGAGGAAGTCGTTTTAACAACGAAGACGCAATATTAAAATCTAACTATTTGAGTATTGTTGCTGGTAGATCCGTTTTATTTCATTTCATCTCTGTAGTTTGTCGAATTTTATCCAAACTTTGTTTTCATATATATATATATATATATATATATATATATATATATATATATATATATATATATATATATAATGAATTAGAAATGGATCGGGAGATATACATGTGGAAAAAATTCCTGGATTAAAAAGATCGAATTGTGAAAATTGACTTTTAATGTTAGGATTTTGAAACCAGGAACACCAACAAAACCACGATGCAAAAAGTCCCCCCCCCCCCCAAAAAAAAAATGGTTTACCAAAATCCCACCTGGGGGGCAATCAGGATACGAACCTCTTAAATAAAAATTAGAAATCAAAATAGATTGGTACGTATATTTGGTATATTTGTATAAAATATTTTTATCTGCATCATGATTGCGTGTATGAATGAGTCGACTGACTGTAAAAATATGTCCATTGTTAACGATAATATTAAAAGGAATACCATTATGAATACACGATGAGCTGTATTATACAAATGACCAAGAAGCCGTTGTTTAAAGATAGAATCAGTATACGGAAGGGGCACGTTGAAACGAGCTAACACAGTGATGAAAACGTCATATTACTGGATAATTAGTAAAAGAATCAGAAGAAAAAAGTCATAACTCCTAACCCAACAAATAATTGGTTACCATATTTTTTTTCTTCTAATTTTAAGGTTTAATTTCATTGGTTTAATAATTTTAACGTATATTTAACGTCATGGACTTTGAATTTGGTGTCAATGGCTTTTTCATACTTGTCGATGATCGGTACTCGGCACGCAGTCCGATAGGGTCGGGACTTCTTTGGCCGGATCAGAGCCGTCTTGGTCGGGATGAGATATAGTCCAGCTCTGTTCTAGGAGCTTCACTCACTCAGTCAGTATCTCTTCGCTTTGAAAAGAAGTTGGTTTATTGCAAATCGCCTGTTTCCAGTGGAGTTCTGGTTGGAGCTTCAGCTACAAAGGAATTGGTCCAATATACAAAGATAGAAATGTCGTTTCAGAATTGGCTACGACAGACGGTATTCTTTAAAGGTTATAGCCGAGGCCTGTGCGAAGTACATCCTCCTTCTTATACTTTACCGATTGGCTGTATGGTCACTGCATGAATACCCTTTATTGGTTTTCAAGTGCCTACTCGTCTTATGTTTGTGAAAGGTAACCCAATGGTTCACAGAAACATCTGTAACCATAGTTTTCGTGGGGAAGCTAAGAAAAACCAACATGTTAAAATACTGTCATTATTGAGTCAAACTTTAATAGAAAAATATGTGTTGTCTTTACTGACCTTAGGGCAAGAGCTGGCATAGACTAAAGTGTGACTCGCAGTTTTTCACCGAATGCGAATAATGCTCAGGAGAATTCATCAGTTCAGTGATATTTGATGGTTTTGAAATGTAAGATATCGGGATTTAGTAGTGGGTTTTGCTCCGATTTGCTTATGAAGTGGCTTGGATGGTCGATGGAGTAATTGGATGACATATTCAGGGTATCTGAACAACTCAGTTATCTCGGACCTGCAAAATGGTCCAGAATCAGCTAACTCTTAATGACCTTGCGCCACAAGATTGGTGGCGTGGACCATATGACAGTTGACGCTCTATGGTGATGAGTTTCTTCTCATTATGATGATTTTATTCTTCAAGGATCAGCTTAGGGTAAAAATTAGATGTGATAGAAAAATATTCTACTATATAGAATTCGCAAAAGATTTGTAAAATCTGCAAACCTAATTGCAAGAGTGGGAATATATGTCCATTAACCAAACCATTTAGTTCTGTTTTCTGTTTAAGGGATTGACCTGCTTGTTCGGAGGCTAAAACTGCTGATAACCAATAGCCAGTCTTGTCGCATTGGTTAATTTAAAAAAAAAATTCATATCAATAGCATTCATCAGCGGTGAAGATATTTTAAGTAAGTTACTTAATGAGGTGAATGTGGTATTATGGTAACGGGATTGTTAGAGTTGAAAAGGAGAATTCTAGAAGAAATTGTTAATATGAATGAGTTATGAATCGATCTAGTTAAGTATGATGAACGTTGTCTCATTAGATGGAGTTGAACCCAATTGCATATTTAATAAAAATAAATATTGTGATTCGAAATCAAGACTTTTGGATAACATCGTTTTTGAAAATATATATGTTAATTGATCCATGAAATGTTTTCTCCACGTTAAGCTAGTGATGTATGAAAACGCTTATTTTAGCCGAATGGAAGTCCTACATGAATACAAATTAAGCTTATTTATAACCACCATTTTGGTAGAACGTAATCTTGTAGAATTCTACGATCGAATTGTATAAGAAGATAACCATGAAATGAAATGTGACTTTTTTCCTGTGATTTTATTTCTATTCAGTGTTGACCGAAGAAAATCTAGGGTATTTCTTTTTTTTTTAATTTTCGGGAGGGTGGATATTTGTTTTATTTTTATTTCCTTTTTTATTTTACTTTTATTTTTATTTTTTGTACCAGGGTGATTTTTCTCCCTTTGTTAAACTCCACTCGTCTCCATTATTTTTTTTTATATATATATTTTTATTGTACAAAGAGAAAAAGCAAAAAATAGCCCCCAAAAGTTAAAAAAAAAACAAAAACAAACAAGAAAATAGCGAAGGACGGAACAATATTCGTTATTTACTCTTCTCTCTCTCTTTAAACAAAAAAAAAGAAAACGAAAAAGGTAATTAATAAAACAATGTTAAAACAAAACCAACAGAACAGAATTTCTTTTTAATAACTTCAATGTACAAATGATTTAAAAGAGAAAAAAAACACGAGAAAACCTAAATAAATGGGCACGCATATATATATATATATATATATATATATATATATATATATATATATATGTGTGTCTGTGGGTGTAATGAAAAAACAGGAATCTTTGTAAATGATAACACGTATTTACTTAGTGGGAAGCTAGACCCCCTGTTAGCAACCACTATGAACTCTTGGTCTCGAGAAAGAAGTCATATCACCGCGGCAGCAAAACGAACAGAAATCATAAATTAAAAAAATATGAACAATTTAAGAATAAAAAATAAAACAGGAGAGAGAGAAGAGAAAAACCAAACTGAACACCGATGATGACGGTACACAAAAAATAAAATAATAATAAAAAAAATTCAAAAGATTTAATAAATATAATAATCGAGTCAATCTTTGTCTTTTTTTTCATTCATTTTGATTTTTATACAACAGCTACAAGAGAACACCCCAAACTTCTCAGAGTAAGACAGGTTTGCAAAAGTACATATGTGAAAATTAATAAATAATCTAAATGTTTACTTATGCATTGACTATGTGGCAAACGTTAAACTTTAATTGAAGACTAAAAAAAACATGTTTGGTAATGGCTGAGCAGTCCGGTGGACATTTCCTAGCAGAGGCGCCTCAGGCGGGTAACAGTTTTATATATATATATATATATATATATATATATATATATATATTATAAATTTTAAATTTAGATTACCCCTAACACAAAGTGTTTTATATATATTGAATACATTTTGATTTTTCTCCCCGAAGACACTAAAAATTGAAGACACCAAACACAAATTAAACACAGTTCAACTCTCCATAAAATTTACATATGAATCTGAAATAAATAACTCAATAATGTTTTAGACAATTTCATAATAAAATCAAATAGCAAAATTTATTTCAAAGTACATCGCAAAACCACTCACATAAACGACTATATACATTTCTATTTACACTAAAACAAGATCAAAACAGATATGATAATTGGCTTCCTCCTACGTGCTCTCTGAGATTGCAGTCCTCAATATATTAACGAGGAAATCAAATACATCACACATTCTTTAACAACATTACAATACCCCACACATTTCATACAAAATGCTAAGAAAAAAGCCCTTTCAGATATTCCCGAAAAACAATAAACATGAATCTCAAACAACAAATACTTCTCTCATAAATAGACATCTGCTTTTACCCACTCATTCCAATTACATAATCATTTGCGACACTCTTAATAAACTAGTAATTCTCACCATACAGACCACCTCACGAACAATAAAACAAACAATAACCTCTGCAAAACACCTCCGTAAACAATACACATCACACGCCGGTATATACACCATCGCCGGTATGTAATAATTGTCATCTGATATACATAAGGGAAACTTAACGAGAACTGAGAAGAAGGCTTGGTGAACAAAAGAGATACATTAAAAATAGCAACTCTCTGAACGCGCTTGTCTCCCACGTTGCACAACACAACTCATTCAATTTTGAACAGGCTAAAATCATAAAATTCATATCAAATAAATCTTGACGCAGCACTCATCACAAACTCAAACACCATCAAACAACGAAATGATTTCTATAATTTATCTCTGTTAATTAGCAAACTCATCATCGTGGAACAAAATTCACACACGAGTCTGCATGGATAACCATCTCATACCTCATCTTCTATTAATAAATCTACACAAATAATTTAAAAAATCGTAATAAATAAATACACTCACACATAAATAAATTAGACATCATTTCCATCTCTTCTGGCACTGATATATACATATTGCATATGCATACACTATAATGCTCATAATTATGTTAATGATATTTGGTTAATTAATAATACATTGATAAATAAATAAATAAATGGGCATAAATAAATACATTTACACATAAATTGAGAACTAATGAATATTATTTCCTTGCTTCTGTACTTATATTCACATAATGCATATACACACACACTTATATAATCATAAATACTTTATTATTGATCAATTAATAATACATTATATTATTTCCAACTCTTTTACACATATTTCCACATATTGCAAATACTTTATTGATTAATTAGTGAGACACAAATAAAGTAATCAAACAAATAGGTATAAATTATACATTCACACTTGAATAAATAAACTAATATGTATGATGTCGTCCCTCTCTTATTATGCCACAACTTTGCGTTTAGTAAATTAGTAAACATCTCCACGTTTTTACATTCATATACAAAATATAATTGTTTTTCTTTTCCTTTCTTCTTTCCTTTTTAATTCGAAGCATGAGAATAAGTTCAGACATCCAGCCCCGCCCCTACATTGATTATCGGCCAAGCTCGACTTTGACATATTTTGACCCAGACTTCTTCCTAAGCTAAAAATAGATATAGGAATTAATAACTCCAAGCTGTCACCCCATTTACTCTTTTCCCCTTGAACTGTACATACTGCTGCTAATAACGGATTAGCCTAAATCGCAGTTTTCATATTGTGCCTTACTCATTCACAGCCATGCCGAAACTCGAACAATTCCAGGCAAATCAAGATTAATAACTGTAAGAATTTTTCTGCATTTTTCTTCATCCTGAGGAATTCTACAATAAAGACGAAACGTTGATGAATACATAAATAATATAGTTTGTGGCTTTCCTTTTTGATTTTTCATATATAATTATGTATTAGATGTACCTACCCGGCGTTGCTCGGGATCTGTTAAAGACTATTTCTATATTGTGTAACCGCGTTTTTAGGTTCAGTATCTAAACTAAGAAGCGAATAAGGAACACTAACTCTTCCTAAACGTATAAAAGTTATATCTCTTACCTGATTTTTTAGGTGTGTATTTAATAATTTCTCTATATTAGAACACTGCCAAACTAGATTTTATTATTTTCCTTAAATAAACTATTGCCAATAACGTGGTACAACAATTACAAATGAAAATTGGCTAGTCAGAATCAAAGTTAGATTTGTCAGCTTAACTGCTTTTTACGTCCAACTTTTAAAATCTGACGACATACTTATATGTATTAGATATTTCCGCAGGGTGCAGTGAAGACCATGCATCTTCAATAGAATTAAAACTAATATCTTTTTGTCTGATGGTCTTCATGGAAGTTATCAATGACGAGTATAAATCCAGTCTGAGAGAACCTTTTTTTAAAACTGTAATAGGTGTCATATAAAGAAATCGGGTATCTCTTATCAGAAAGATGTCTGGAAAGGAGCGGTCATTGACAATTAGTGTGGTTGGTTTGAAACTTTAAAAATTGAGAGCAACGCTGACGAGTAACACGTCAGAACGAGTCCGCCCATATTCAACATTATCACTGGAGCCATTATAGATGTGAGATCAATTCAGTCAATCCAATTAAATAAATTTTGCAAAAATAAAACAAACATGTTTCAGTTGCCATGTAAGGGAAGGTGGTAGAAATTTACACAGAAGAGGATACAGTCGTTCAGCACCTGTCGAATTTCACTTTGAAATTCTGCATCGTTGACACATTTATTACATCTAGAATACCATTTCAGCCATCGAACGGTTCAATCGAAATCGGCGGTGAAACAATTTCTGATGCAGGAGTGAATAGTAGGTACTGAGGGAGATCACAATGCCCATTGATGAGATTGTAGACCAAAATTAGATCACCGCGTTAACATCGGCGCTCCAGCGACAAAAGTTTAAGATTCTTGAGTCGACTTTCGTAAAGCAGATCTCGTAGTCTCTGCAACATTCGAGTAGTCGTTAAACTCTCTCCAGATGCTGCATATCACGTATTAGACATATGACAGAGGTCTGAACACCATACTCTAACAGTGGTCTGACGATGAATAGATAGCATTGGATAAATATTTCAGAAATGAGTTTTAAAATGAGCGTCAAATGTTGAATATGTATGTTTGCTTTGTTTGCAGCCTGAATGCAATGTTTAAATGGCTTGAAAGACAAAATATATTGGCCTTCTGATCGACCCGATCAGAAGGCCAATATATTTTGTCACCTTCCCCCTCCTTGAGCGGAGCTATGTCACATTCCCAACCAGCTTCCCTGATTGTGTGGAACAGATGGCCTCACTTCTCGACCTGTTCTTGACCTTGCTGTCCGAGGCTTGTATGACGAATGCCCATAGACCGCTCGGGAACCGCGATCACCTTGTGATAATGATTGATATAACCCTAAAACCTCGCCCAAAAAACTGATGAGCCGTTGCTCAAAACGACAAGATACTACAAGCAGGCTGATTTTGATTCCATCAGAGATCACATCAGCGACGCTCCATAGAGTCAAACCTTTCAACTCCCTGCTGATCAGCGCGGCAATGAATTAACCTAATGGGTCAAAGCAAGCATTGAAGCCTATGTTCACATGCGAAAATTCTACATCAACTCCAACTCTCCACAATAGTTCACTTCGGAATGTGAAGCTATTATTGCACAGAGGCAGCAAGCATTCCAACAATTCGGCCTCCTAGACAGAAATTTATAGAGTAAATAATTGTAAAGCAGTGATAGGTGAAGCAAAGAGAAGGTATACAGAGATGACAAGAAAACGCATGAAGTCGCAGAAACTAGGTACTCGCGCTTTCTAGAAAATTTATAATAGTGTGGTAACAATGGACAATCAACAATTACCCCGCTATCAAACCACAATGATATCATTTGCGCGTCAACTGATAAGGCTGAACAACTTGCCCAGAACTCATCCAAAGCATGTGGGCCTGATCTTATACCAGTAATAGTAATAAAGACATGGCCCCTGTCTTCTCCGAACTCGACAACAAACGCCTCGCTTAATCTTACTTCCCTGATAGCTGGAAAATTTCCTCTGTGGTACCAGTCTTCAAGAACTCTGGAGAGATAACTGCTCCTCAGAAATATCGCCCCATCTGTCTACTCCCAATATTTGCAAAAATCTTACAATCCTAAATTAATCTAGCGATAGTCCGGCACCTCGTTAATGTTTAACGTTTTCTGATCGTCAGTATGGATTTAAACAAGCACGGTCTACTGCGAGTATCTTAACGGTTATCTCTGAACGCATATACCATGAACTGGACAAGGCAGGTGAAGCTAGGGCGGTAGCGTTGGATATATCCAAAGCCTTTGATAAGGTCTGGCATACAGCTATTCTCATAAGAGTTCAGTCATATCGTATTACTGGACGAATATTTGATGTAATTAAATCCTTCCTTGCCAAAAGAAAGATCCAGGCTGTACTATGCAAATGTAATCCAGAGATCGATCCTTGGACCCTTATTGTTCCTGATTTTCATAAACGACCCCCCTGATGACATTGTGTCTGAGATGGGTATATTTGTCGACGGCACCACGCTATACTCTCGTCATGTGGGCAAAACGGACGTGCACATATCCGAGGCAATAGCTGAATCCTTAGAAAGTGACCTCTAGTTAGTAGTAGAATGGGAACATAAATGGTTGGTAACATTTAATGCTGCAAAGATAAAAAAAACTTTTGTTCAACAACTACAAGAACCCTCTTCACCACCGATTGTCATGGCAAATAACACCCTACTTGAGAGTCCAACGTTCAAACTAACATTCACAGGTAACATGAATTGGAACAAATACATTGAAGCCATTGCCAAGGCTGCTGCAAAGAATGTGGGCTTCCTCTACCGTGCTAGTAAACTTCGCATCCCTAACATTATCCTGTATATCTACAAAGCTACCATCCACTCATGAATGCTGAATTGCCACATCCGAGCTGGTGCATCATCTACTAGTCTCTCCCTCTTAGACAAGGTCTAAAAAAGTCACCAACCTAATAGGTCCCTTACTATCCACCAAGCTCCAGCCCCTGTCCCATCGCCGCAATGTTGCATCATTGTGCTTGTTTTACACATACTTCAATGGATTGTGCTCCGATGAACTAGCTGCTCTAGTGCTTCCTCGACGTAAATACACGAGACAAACGAGACAATCAGCAAAATTCAATCCATTCACTGTGGAGGTCCCGAGATGCTGGAGAGCCTTCTACTTCGAGAGCTTCTTTCCTCGTGCTACCGGCTTCTGGAACTACCTCCCTGCTCTCTGTTTCTTGGACTGTACCGACATGCAGAGATTTAAAACTAATGTAAACAGACATCTCGCTACAAAGCTCCCAACTTAGGATGACACCCAAAACTTACACCCTAATTCTCAGTAGCCCTTATGTCTAAAGTTTGCGTCCTGCCTTGTTTGGGGTGAACTATGATAAAAAAGAAATTAATTAATTAAAATATAACTGATAATATAGGAGTATAAGTTTTATTTTATCTGTATTTTACACGGAAAATATAATCTTAGTTCTATATAGATTAAGTTATGATCAACATGGGAAGAGTCGAATAAAAAAATACTACTATTAAATTGACAATAAAGTTTAAACAGAGCTGTTTATTCGAACGTTCATGTCGCGTGAAGCAGAAACATTTCATAATTAAAAGAAATAAGGTTAAAATAACCCGATTTAAGTATGTAAGAAAAATCAACTCTCAACTTAAAACTTTAAAAATCTTGTTTTTATTTGATTATTCCGGCTACTGTTCTAATCTTGGATGTTATTCTCACAACGTTTCGGCCGATGTAACCTCACTCTTTCCTTAGGTGCGTGTTATCAAACTCGGATATCATCATGTGGAACTCGGGAATCTGTACGGAATTTCAAACGAACTCTTTATTTAATCTACGGGGGTTGCTTGATCTTGTTCCCTCAGTCATGACAGGGTATAAGTCTTAAGTAATTCGTAAGTATATCCTTAGTATCGCCCGTAAGTTAAAATCCCAGAAGACTCACGTAGAACTGATTATTACCTACCACTTTTATCCGTTGCGTCACGGGTTCTTGTGGACAGTTATCCGAATAATCAAAATAATTCAAATTATAAATCGTCATCTAAAAAAAAAAAATCTTTATTATCTGATAATCTTGTTTCGTTGTGTACATACTACAAATTAATCGACAAACAGTAAGAGGGAAATGCATTTATCAAACATAAAAGTCTAATAATTTAAAAGCTGTGAGTTCAATCCCTGTACAGGGCAGTACATTTTAATTTAATCTATAAACACATAAAATGAAATCTAAGTAATTCATAGACTGAGTCGAAGTCAAAACACAGCCAAATATTAAAGGTGTAATGCTATTGTAAAGAAGGATGATATACAAATTATTCAAATCTGATGCATGTTTCATAAATTACCAATAAATAAATGAATCGATCTATTTACCTTCACAAACGATTATGGACACTAAATGCATGCATCAATGCACAATGCATTAACGTTGACCCAACGGGGCACGGTTTGTCTAGTCATATTTAAAGACGGGAAACTGTGAAAATGCGGAAAGTCATTTTTGTTATATTTTCTCAGATTAAATATAAATGAATGAATACTTGATAGGTAGGCAAACATATAACTTATACAACTTGTTAATTATTATCTGTTAACTAATTATTATTACATTAATAATTAAAAATAGTAAAATATATTATTATTATTATCATTATTATTATTATTATTATTATTATTATTATTATTACTATTATTATTATTATTGATGATGATGATGACGATGACGTGCACTATCCCGTGGGCCTTCTCTATAAATACTGATCACTCACTCACTCAATCAATCAATCAATCAATCAATCAATCAATCAGGTCGATAATTCATCTCGGATTCTCCTAACTCGTTCGTCCCATGAACTGTCATTTGAAACGTTCGATGTCTGATCACATCTATGTGCACCACTACTAGAGATGCAATGCCGTTACCCGCTAATTAGATAAATGCACATGCAGACTGTCATACGGGATTATCTACCTCGATGTTGCCATGTTCTCTCTGCCGAAGCACCTGTTTGTCGTAGATGATTCGCCACATGAACTATAATTACCCGCGGAAAGAAATTTGTTTTATCGAGATCCGCCGTGTTCTAACGTTTCCCATGCGAATTGACAAGATTACCTCGTGAAGGGTGTGACTCTTCACCATGCACTGGCGATCGTTCACTATAGACATGCTAATCACAGCCTGTAGTTGCATAAAAGTGCTTTGATACACATCACATAGTGCTGGATTAAGGAATTCATGTGTAGCGTTGTATCTTTCCGAGAGGTTCTTCCGTGGTGTTCTCGACTGGTCCACATGCGCACAGCACTATGTGATAAATATTGATAGATCCATCCAATTGAGGAAACCAGCTATAATATATAGTCAAGGGTGATATCAATTGACAAAACCATATCATCGAGCCAATTCGAGAACTATTAAGATATAAACGCAAAAAATATGGCATCTAAAGCCAGCAACAATACCAGTAGTAGTAGTAGAAGAAGCAGAAGAAGAAGAAGAAGAAGCAGAAGAAGAAGAAGAGGAACAGAAGAAGAAGAAGAAGAAGCAGAAGAAGAAGAAGAAGAAGAAGAAGAGAAAGCAGAAGAAGCAGAAGAAGAAGAAGAAGAAGAAGAAGCAGAAGAAGAAGAAGAAGAAGAAGAAGAAGAAGGAGAAGAAGAAGAAAGGACTTCTAAGGAAAAAAGTGCGAAACCCTTGAAAATGGACACAGGAAAGCCTAATCATAAAGAAATGCTCAAAATTGTCTATACTGATATTGTAAGAAAAACCCGCTCCCTCTAAATCTGATTTTTGCTAACTGATCTTTTTATTTTATTTTTATACATGTGTTCCACGAAGCATGACCCGTTGATCATGCATTATGTATTTATTGTAATTAGCTACTATTTATGTTATAATGTGTTCATAATGGTATAAAATGCCTCCATTGACAGCATTCTTGGTGAATTTGGCCTCTTTTAGAATAATCTCACAGCTTCCCTTGTTTTTTCTCGGTGAAGAGCAACAGAGTTGAACGTGTACGAACGCGGGTTTTTACAAATATGTGAGGACATTCTTCATCGTATTTTTAGTTGGGGGTTTGTAAAAAGTCATAGCAAAGCACGACTGAGTTGAGAACTGGTTTCTATGAGAAAGATACGTTCTTCCTTCAGACAAACTCATAAATTGATCAGATGTTGTCTTCAGATGTTTACATGTTAAGCATCGATCATTCAAATTCAATTAGACACCTTTCAATGATTCATGCTTCTTTTCAAAACAATGCGAGATCCTTGTTTTAATTTCAAATTGTGTGAAATCAAACAAAGATTGCAAATTAAATCAAAGGGTTCAGTGTTTGAGAAGGGTAGAAGAGAATTAGCTCGTTCCTTCAGAGGATAATATGTCATTGTCCTAGAGAAGCATATTCTACACATATATTTATTTATTTCTTCTGCAGGAAGTTAGACACAAGGTCAGCTGGGGTTTTAAGAAGAAGTTAGTTGAGAAGGAGTTGCTTCATTACTAATCACCTGAGGCGCCCTTACCGGAGAATGCCGACGGGACTGCTTAAACATTTTTGTAGGCCAGAACGCTCTGTCTCTTGGGTGCTGGCTTTTCAATCCCCACGTTCCGAGCTTGTGTCTCAAAAGTAACCGGTTATTGTAAAATCGAAAGGCGATTAGCAATGGGGATGGGATTAAGCGGAGAACGGAGAGTACTGGAAATCTGTATGTATATTAATGATTTGAAATTACTGACTAAACAGGAAGGAGCTTGAAACAGTAATAAGCACAGCTAGAAACATTAGTTAAGATATAACAATGGAATTTGGGATAGAAAAACGTGCACGGTTTGAGATGAAAAAGGGAAAATTAAAATTAACGAAAAGTAAAGAGCTAGTAAATTGAGAAACAATATAAGCACTTAATGAACACGACAATTATAAATATCTAGGTATTCAAGAAGCAGGCACCATTAAACCGGTAGATTAAATAAATAATAAAAAGGGAATACCTGAGAACAACAAAAACTCCCTGTAATATAATAAAAGCAATTGACTGTACTCCTGGCATGATACTGAATACCCTTTATAAATTAAATTAAAGAAAAAAAAGCTAGCAATATGCATCAACGAGCCGACAAACTAATAACTATGAACAAAGCATTACACTCGAAATATGATGTGCATTTGTTGACTGACTCTATGTATAAAGGAAAGAAGAGGGAAGAGGACTTATGAAGATTTCACAGACGACGAAATTAAAAGAAAAAAGAAGTAAAGTAAACAAAATCCAGAGAGACTGATTACCGCCGTAAAACAGTTTTAAGATGAGAATACGGAGATCAGTGAACCGAGAAACATAAAGGAGTAAAAAACAAAATAGAAAGTTAAGCTGCTACATTTATGAGACAGACCAATGAAATTGCACACGCGAACATGGACATGTCTACGGAAAGGATATTTGAAAAGAGAAACGGAAAAGCTATTTATCGACACACAAAACAACGCGATCAGAACAAATCACATGAACGCTAAATTAAGGAATATTCTTGACAGAAAACTGAATTGACTAAAGGAAATTAAAAATACAATTGTAGGAGTACTAATAACAGTTTTGAAAAGTTTGGTAAAATCTAGAAGAAATCGACATCAAAGGAAGAATTGCCACAAGAGGAAAACAGCAATGAGCGTAAGAGTTGGCAGATGAAGACAAATCGCTGAATGATACATTCTCAGTTTAGGATATTGATTATTATGTGCTTACAATTAAGGGAAACTATGTGAATTACTGAATTGCAATACACAAATTATTAAGAGAAAAACGAGATATCTTCACATATGATTTGCTTGTCGAACAAAATACGTTGGCTAACTAATCGATAAACTGAAATTCTCAATCTACTACTATGCTGTTTCTTTTTTGCAAAAAAACTTAGATAGGCCCTGAAGAATATTTCTCAATTCAACAAGAAAAAAACAGCAGGATGGAAACAGAGAGTTTCAATCATTTAAAACAGATTTAGACATCCAAATACATATTTGAACTAATTTTCTTCTCGAGAAATTCCTAATACAGTAAAACTCCTACGCTATGAACTTTTGATCTGTTCATAGCGTAGGATTGGCCATAGCGTAGGATACATCACATGACCTTGAAAACATTTTCTTCATTACAAGATATAGAAACAGAGTATAGGTTTTTATGAGGATAATTAAAGAAACTGTAAAATAAACAAAATGTATTGATTAGGAAAATGACTATTGATGAATGTAAATAGACATTAAATGCCTAAATATTATTAAAAAAATGTTAAAAGATACTGCACTAAACATTATTGATATCCTCATTATTTTCAAAATAATTCCCGTTCAATGATTTCATTAAGTCTTTTTTGTTTTGTTGAAATTTGCATACTTTGTTCAGTTCAATTTTCTTAATGAACATTTCTCTTTGTAGAGCACGAACCATCTCTATATCGTAGTTATTAAAGTAACTTTTTTTCCCCAAGAATGTTAGAAGTGATTCTGTATTTATTTCTGCAACTATAAACATATCTTTATCTATATTAATTCATGGAAATATATCAATTAACTTCATAATTTGCCTTTTTAATTGCTAAGCTTAATTTATGACGTAGGAAGTTCATATTTAATTTTGTTCATAGCGTATCAAGTTCATATTTAGTTTTGTTCATAGCGTAGGAAGTTCATATTTAATTTTGTTCATAGCGTAGGAAGTTCATATTTAGTTTTGTTTCATAGCGTAGGAAGTGCATATTTAATTTTGTTCATAGTGTACCAAGTTCATAGCGTAGGTGTTTTACTGTACATCATTGTGTGCAGAAACCAACGCACATTTGCAAATGACATTAGCCAACCACAGGTAAGCTAGAAAAAACAGCACTGGGTTCAAACACAACTGGGAGCATTAACAAAGTTTTCCCTTGGCCTTTAGGCTAGGAACACAGTGTAGTATCTGTTCTAATGTTCAGTTTATTCTGTGCTCGGTCAGTGAAGAAGTCCTTATAGACTGATGCAGGCACGTAGCCAGACTTTTAACTCGGGGGGGGGGCAAGGCATTTTTAGGAGGGGGCAAAACTAATATTGGGCATATTGAAACGGTTAGCTCTCAAAATGACTGCAAAATTTTATCGACTACTTTTGTCTGTTTTTCATAGATATGGCAGCGAAAATGTATCCAGTGTGCAAATATAAATTTGTCTGTTTTTGCCTATTACTAAAAAAAAATATTTTGCAAATATTAATTTGTTGTCTGACTTTTGCGGATTATTCTGCAAATAAATATATTTTTTTCCACAAATATTAATTTGTTGCCACAGTGACCTAGAGTTAGTGGAATGTTTAATGAGGTCTATATTTGGTTTTGGAAGAAACAAATTCTAAAATAAAACAGTGTTTATTAAACATTGAAATATAATGACTTATTTAAATATAGAATATTGTCAAAGAAATCGTTCGAAAAATGAAAATAATATGGCGCTTTTTCGTATTTGTCCAATGTCCATAACCCGTTTTTCTCAACTTTTTTACTGACCATTTTTTTTCTTTTTTCGGTGTACAATTACCTATCCAGTTGCTAGAGAATTCCGGTTTTTTTCGTAATGTTTTCGAAATATTTTAGATTTTAGGAGGGGGATCAGTTTCCAATATAAATTTAACGAAAACTGATGCCCCTCTTTTTGACCATTTCAAATTTTAAAAATTCTGTTTCTGTGTACGATTATTACCTATGATGTCACTAGAGAATTCCGGGATTTGAGGAATTTTTCTTCATATATTTTAGATTTTACGAAGGGGGTATCAGTTTACTATATAGATTTAACGTAAACTGAACTCCCACTTTTTGACCATCACCATATTTTCTTTTTTCTGTGTACAATTAGCGAGAATGTAGCATGAAAAGGCACTTGTGAAATATGGCAGTTAAAAATAAAATGATACCAAACTTTATGAAGTACTTACTTGGTATTGAAAAGTATTACTGTACAGTACACCGACAATTATGGAAAACGAACAATTATGTTCCTTTTTATTTAAGAAAATAATGGCGCTGGTGATTAAAAGATACCTGTGAAATATGGCAATTCAAAATAAAATGTCAGCAAAACATTTAACCAAATTTTAAAAATATATATTGTTTTTATTTTTTTTATTTTTTACAAGGTCCACACATACAAAAAAAAACTGTTCGCGATATGTTATAATAGCCAACAGAACAAAAAGGGGTAAACAAAAGAAAACAAATAGTCAACAAATAAATGTTACAAAAGGCAAGATAAAACTGATCCCCCCTCCTAAAATCTACGGAGAAAAATTCCCCCAAACCCGGAATTCTCTAGCGACATGATAGGTAACAGTTCACAGAAAAGGAATTTTAAAAGTTTGAGATGGTCAAAAAAAAGGGGGATCAGTCTAGGCTAAATTTATATAGGAAACATCTATACTATTTGAAAAAGTTTTCCAAAAGAACCGGAATTCTCTAGCGAACCGATAGGTAATCGTACACAGAAAAAGAACTTTAAAATTTGAAATAGTCATACAGAGGGGGATTAGTTTACGTTAAATTTATATTGAAAACTGATCCCCCCTCCTAAAATCTAAAAAATTGTAAAAAATTTTTGAAAACACCTTGAATTCTCTAGTGACCGATAATTGTACACCGAAAAAAAATGGTCAGAAAAAAGTTGGGAAAAACGGGTTATGGACAAATACGAAAAAGCACCCGAGATTATACATTATGATGCATTTCTGTTTCTTCGTAAACAAGCAAGCCATTTTAATATTTTGTTAATGATTGAATTACTTCTATATTTATTCCATACTTACCTAATTTACCTACCTTGCCCAAATTACCTAATTTTCTGGACACAAAGACGCACGCACCCTTCCTATTACAAACCCTAAGTTCGGGTGGTAATACGAAAAATAAATAAAACACAAATTTAGCAAAAGTCGTTAAAGGTGCGTGCGAGGTGGGTGTAACGAGGCTGTAGGTAGTCAATTTATTGAACATTAAAGTTGATTTTTTGTTGTGTTATTTATTTTAAATAAATCGTTGTATTTTATCACTTATCTTTCGCGGAAAGAAAAAAACAACAACAATTATTTTAGAATGCAGATTACGGGGGTCAGTTTTGCATATAATTGTAACATAAAATGATCCCTCGTTTCCAGGCAATTCTAACATTTTAGAGCATTAACCAATTTTTTTTTAGATTGGAGATAAATTCTATGCGTTGTTTTTTGTTGGGTGAGGGGGTTCTACTTTTTAAAACATGTGGTTTTACGACTTTGCCTACTTAGGGTTAATAGGTAAAATAATTTAGTTAACATTGGCTCTCCAGTGTAAATCGAATTTTATGAGGATACAAAGTAAATATTCCAGAGTTCACTTAATCGTATCCCTCTTATCAAACTTTTTTGAAATATTCAAATTTCTTTTCGCACGTATTTTTTAAATGTTTATATGACGCCGCTCAGAGAGTTAAGTTTCAGGACAAGCTTGGTGAGTGATAAACGAAATCTCCAGATTTTAAAGAAAACACCCGCTAAATTGGCAACACTGACTCTCAGTGCAAGTCATTGCCCCTCCTCTTTGTGGTCGGACTACAAACATCACCGCCGTCCCCAACCCTGAGGCAACAGAGCAGACCAAGCATCACACAGATGATAACAATTGTGATGATGCTGAAAATAAGAGACATAGAGAAACATGTCGACGCACAACACTGATGGCACAGTAACACAATCGGTTTATTTTTTTATTTTTTATTTTTATTTTTTGCCCAGCCTCTATATAAGTTCTATTTTATATTTTCTTCGTCTAAAATATTTTTTGGATCACAAATTTCAGGGGTGGGGGGATGTACTCCCAGGAGGTGGGGGTCGCCTACCTGCCCCCCGGCTATGTGCCAGGACTGATGCAATTCTTATTTTTGCTCCTTTTTGTAGAGCTGGATTTTCACCACATTACAAACCAACATTGTGTCTAACTCTTCCGTCGTGGAGAGTCGAGTCAGTAGGAACAAGTGATAGTATACGGAGGAAGTTGAGATTATTAAAAAATCGTATAAAAACCTCAATAAAAACAAAATAAAACAAGCCGCACATCCGTGGTCCCCCTCTGTATGTGACTCGATGTGGCGATGTGCAATAAATTTGGGCAATTTGGGGCATTTTTGACCCCTCTTTGACCCCCTGGGGGCGCGAACCAGAATTTTTATGAGGTCAAGGAAACTCATTTCATATCCAGAACAATTGCCTCTACATTTTGGCCAAGTTTCAGAAAAATTGAATGGATGGATCAAACGTTATGGGAGAAAAGGGTCATTTTTTTGCCATTTTGTTTTTTTTTTACCCCCTGGGGGCGCGAACCAGATCTTTTCCAAGGTCAGCGATACTTATTTTCTATTAGGAACAATTGCCTCCACATTTTGGCCAAGTTTCAGAGAAATTGAATGGATGGATGAAAAGTTATGGGGCAAAAAAATGTCATTTTTTGCCATTTCGGGGCCTTTTTACTCCCTGGGTGGCTACCCAGATTTTTTTTTCAAAAATCGGAGAATGTCACTTACTAACCTGACCAAAGTTACAACTTCATGCAAAATTTCAGAGAAATTCAATGGATGGTTGCGGAGAAAAATCCGGACGGACGGACGGACATGCCTCAAAACATAAGTCCCCCGATTTTATAAATCGGGGGACCAATTATACCAAATTCGGTTGGTAGACTTCCACTGTAATTTTGAATAGACATTGTCACAAAAAAAATCAGGGAAAAACACTGACTATTATCAGCGGGAAATCACTGTAAAAACGACTGGTGCGAGAACACAAATGAGTCCGAATAATAATGTAATAATGGAGAGTACTGGTATACTTGTCATTCAGATTCCCGGGAAGACCACCTGTTTTTCTCTACGAGAAATCACAATTAACGACTGATGTAAGAACTGCAAATAGGTACTAATACCCCTAATAAATATAAACAACATCCCTCATTATTTAAAAAAAATATTTTTCTAAATCATTGTCTGCCTCATCTAACTCCGTTTTCCTGTAAACAATCTAAATTGTATACGAACAACATCACCTTTAATGTTCACCCCTTTAAACTATTTAACCTCTTTATGAATTGCTTAAAGACACATTTATAATTGTTACATAATGAGAATCGCTGTTTGAATGGCAAGTTTGAGTGACACCTTAAGGGACACAGGGGGCACAAGAACGGTAGTTACCGAAACCACGTGACTTCCGGGTGGAGATTTTCCGTCTCTTTGCTGGCGAGACTTCAAAAAGAAAATACGTCTACCGGGTGGCGTCCTTAATGAAGGACGGGTATACATGATGTAACTAGGCGTAGCGGGACAAGTCATCCGTCTCTCTCTCTCTTTCTCTCTCTCTCCCTCTCTTTCTCCATCTCTCTCTCTCTCTCTCTCTCTCTCTCTCTCTCTCACGCGTACGAAGTAGAGATTCTCTCTGGTGTTTTCTGTTTCTGTACTTCTCTTTGTAGTAGACTCTTTTTAATGAACATTGGCGTCCGAGTGAGTGTATCTACAGACAAGCAAGACCCTGAGTTCACAACGACGACACAGGTGTATAATGGTTTATACACGCATCGGTAAGTGAAAATATTACAAACTATTTTAGTCGTTTTTTTTACTATATTATGTAACAGTTCTTTTGTATTAAATGTTAAACTCTGAATATTGCTTATCGTATCCACAGAGATGCACAAGGTTTGTTCACACTTATTTTCACTCGTAAAAAATGAAAGATTATTGTATAATGGTAAAGAAGAAACCCTACATCAGTATACATGCTTTTTGAGTGACTCGATTGTGTTGCTGGCATTGGTTTCACTTGTTGTTTATAAAATAGGGTACATAGAGGAGGGATCATGTGAAGTGGTAATGGTGCTATGGAACTGACATGATTCGAACTTGGCACGCCCAGGTCGTCAGTCGAGATCGGTATCAATTTCCCTACCGACATCTTCCGTGGGTGCTGGATTAAACGTAAAAATTTAATATGATTTTTAAAAAATATTATTATATGATTCATTGATTGTCTATTATATAAAGAAAAGTTGATACTTCTGTAGTTTACGGACCGTGCTGAAATAATAACGTTAGAAACCCATTCTTAACATGGGGAGGGTGACTTTTTAAAAACTATTCTGTACTTTAACCTTACCATTTAATAAACACAATATATCGTAAAAATTGTATTAACTTGAAAATCCTATCTAAAAAATAGCAGGGTCCGTAAACTGCAGAAGTCCCGAAAAACCGCAATTTTGTTTGCATGTGTCGAACTAAAAGTCAAAAACACCACACGATACACTTAATAATCTTATATTATCAAATTAAGTGTGTTCCCTACTTGGTTAGGAAAAAATAATACTCTATTCTTTGTTCTCTTGGGGGGGGGGACGGGGGGTCATAAGGCTCCAAAATTATGCATGGGATAAAAAATACTTTTTATTCATTCTAACTGGTAATTGTTTACAAAACAACACTGGAACTAGGTTAAACCATCAATCAGTTTTTCTTGCTTTCTTTTTTTTCTCTATTATATTAAACTCGTTGCCAAAGAGAAAGAAAAGGAGAGGGGGAGAGAGAGAGTAAGAGAGAGTAAGAGAGAGGGAGAGAAAGGGAGAGGGAGCAATCGAAGGAATATGTATATAGAGAGAAGTTTTAAAAGGTGTCACACGCACTTTTTAAGTTTCACATTTTGTTATTCCTGCTCCCTGGCAACAATGAGTATCCCTGCTAGTATTGCATACAAGAAGGTCTTCATGATATTTAACTTAACATAACCTCGATAAAATATAATGTTAGTATATGCACATCTTGTTATCAGACTATTAAGACAATAAACGGGTGGTTGACTTTTAAAGTGCAACGAGGCAGAGATAACTCACTTGTTAAATATTATATTTGTACATTAACTTAGTACTATTTGCTTTTCGTTTTATCTCTACTGATTCAAAATATATAATTTAAAAATAAGCGTCGCACTTTTCCACAACAAAGACGTTGCTTCATTGTACAGTTGGAATTACAGAATTGAAAAGATCAATCAAATACTTAGAAACATAAAGGAGATGTAAATCTCGTTTAAATCCACTGGTTACAATGTCTGCAGTTATCCTCTTATGTTCGAGTAAATCTAAATATAGTATTTCAGTGGCCATCATGGGGCAGAGCGTACAATTTTACCGACACTTTTAGGACGACATCTTTTATGTGGCAACTGGGAGGGCGGTAGTTAAGTGGATAACAACACGGACTGAAGACCTGGGTGTTCCAAGTTCGAATCCAATCGGTTCCACAGTAGCACTTTCACTTAGGAATGTTGACGACCTTCGCGCGGTTCTTTCCGTAAGTACCCATGTTTTTCTAGAACGAATTATAACTAGAAAGATATCGGGGACACCAATGCCAACACTAGAATCATCTGATTCACACGAAATGAATGAATGAATTTATTCACTAGTTTGCTTCCGTATTGTCGGCTTCTACTCCTCCCAACAAAGCCACAAAAGCCCATCAATTACTTTCTTTTGGCCTTTTGGCTAATATCAAAGTGTAGTATCTGTTCCGATGGATACTGCACCCCATAGACTGGTATTGTCTTGGCCTTCGGGGCTTGATTTACGCCGGTCTATGGGTCTGTCCTGTGCAGTTCGAGGAGGTCCACCCTCCCAGGCTTCGCCTCCCCTCTTTGGGGAGGAGTAAGTTTATTGCTTACTGCCTGAGGCGCCCCTACCGGGGAATGCCGACGGGGATGCCCAGGCAATTTTTAAACACCACTTTCCCGACCCGACCTTGGATCACATCTTACTTGTGGGAGTAAGATAAAAACTGACCTTGTGCCTAACTCCTGGAGAGGAGTAAATCAATACTTTCTTTTGTGTTGGAATTCTTTCACGCAGTTACTCGTCAACAGCCTGGAAAACTCTGCAATAATTAAACAAGTAATCCTCAAATATTTCAGTCTTGAGACTGGGGATTCACTTTACTATATATGTTTTACGTTAACTGATCACGCATTATTATGACCTCACTATAAAGTCTACAATGTTTATTTATTTTCTTCGATTCAGGTAGTTCCAGGGTGTTGATATGTAATCTCGCGAAGAGTGGTGGGCATAGAATAACATTTACGGAAACTTTTTATTTAAAATCTTTTTTTTAGTTACAAGTAAACCTTCGAAATGTTCTTATTGTTTCCGATTTTGTAGTTCGGAACAGTGAGATGCTACTTCCGGTTTTGCAGTTCGGAACAGTGAGACGTTACTTCCGGTTTTGTACCTACTTATACAGTAGTAGTATAAAGAAAAACCTACATCTAGAATTCAAGTTTATAGACCAAAACTCAAGCATTATAGTTTAAACCAAAGATGTATAATATATTTAGCACGCGTTACTTAGAAATTAATACAACATTTCATATGAACTTACATTTCCTCGTACGTTTTCAACGTCATAAATTACGATTTGAAAATTTAATATCAGAAAATAAAATATTAATTTAATTCAGAAATCACAATTATAATATTTATGTTACATTGAGTTTGGAATTGTTTGGAAAACCATGCAAATGCTTCTAAGACTTTATTATGGGGCAAAGAACATGGTGGGAGTTATGCAGAACTATTAATTACTGATTGTGATACTGCAACGTCGTTAGAGCAGTTGTCCCGCGGAGCTGCGAGTTAGCTTCAGAAGCCTTACAGATCGGCAGGCGTATGTAGACTTCCTCAGACAAAAGGAAGTTTATAAAAATAGATAGTATTCGCCCAGGAGGTAGGGGATTACTACGGAAGCTTCAAAGAAATTATATTGATGAGAAAATTCAAACGGTGTGTCCACAATGACTTAAAAGTTTGTTACGATAAAACACGATTCGTTAGTTGCCATTAAATAGTTATCCTCGCCCACAAATATCCATTTACGCACAAGCCAGACAGAGCCAAAGTCGAGGACCAAATTGGGAGTGGAAGCTGCGCAGTACCCCAAATTTTCTTAACGTTTCCTCTACTCCGACGGATGTCAGTCAAGTAATTCAGTCTAAATGTTACATTGACACTTACCGATGGGTTAATACACCATTATAAATCCGCAAGGAACCCAGGTTCTGGATAGTCTGCTGCCAAACCCACTCTGACACCGATGTTAAGTTATAAAAAAAGTTTTATTAAAAAGAGCAGAACAGAAACAAGAAAAACTCAGAGGAACGGGTTACTTGCTTGCGCGTCCAATAGATTGAAAAAACAGTTAGATCAATAGACAAATAGCTCGTCTCACTACACCTAGCTACATTGTGACCCCCTCATAGTGAACGGCACCATCAACATGTATTCTCTGCTTTAAGTACCGCCAAGAAAAAGCGAAAGAAAATCTCCATCTGGAAGTCACGTGGTTTCGTCAACATCCGTTCTAGGATCACCTCTAACCCTTAAGTGTCACTACAACTTTTCATTCAAACAAGAGCTTTCGTTACGTAACCCTAACCAACACATCAGAGAAGGGATAATGTTACAATAACAAAACACTATGATTACTTCGACAGGCGTGAGGAAAACTAATGACGTCTCCATATTGTAGTAATTCAGGACACAGCGTGTCAAATGATAGGACGAAGAAAAAACTGATGCGTCTAAAAATTCAATGAAAACTCCGAGAATTTGCTATGGACTTCATAAACGTAACGAATAGCATTTATGGCGGATTGTTGTGTATCTCCCGTTTAGCCCTGAACAACCCTGGAAGACATTAATTTATCACGGTCAGTTACCTTGAATAAAAGTTTACCATTTGGTCTCGAGCGGGCACCGGCGAGTCTTTCATACTTCAAGGAATTCAAGGGCCCCTCAATGTTGTCTCAGTATATCTAAAACCAGCTTGGTAGAAATCGGAGCGATCACTGTTATGTCCTTAACTCATTCGTTTTTCTTTCGGATATTGCTTCGTAGTTGAATCCTAGATCTTTCAATTCTTTTCTGTTCGTTTTTGTTCTTTTCTACCATCCTCCTGTTGACAAAGAGGAAGTTTGAAATGTCCTCGTTTGTTATTCAGACGCGCGGATTCCAAGGATAACTCCGTGTCTGCAAATATGAAGGTTCAAAATTATCCGTAGTCAATTATTCTGAAAAAAATAGCCAGTTTTCATGAAGACAAGACTAAAAACGAAAGTAAAAGAAAATAAGTATTATATTCTTAAATATAAACCTAGAAAAGTATAGAA
>OY744524.1:129001878-129179378 GCA_963556195.1 Sepiola atlantica | reverse complement strand
TATTCATTTGTTTTAGTCATCTGAAACCAGAAATACATGTTAATTTCTTTCATTTTTTAAATATATGCCCGAAAAAGAACACTGCAACTAGGTCAAACAGCTTTCGTTCTTGCTTTCCATTTTTCTTTCTTTCTATTGCATTGAACTAGATGTAAAAGTTTACACATTAATGAGAGAAGGGGAAGAAGGAAAGAAAAAGAGATCAACAGAAAGGGAGGAGAAAAAGAGAGAAAGAGAGATACTCGGATTGATGGGTTGTTAAAAAGTAACAGGACTGAGGATTTGTAAAAGAGAGTGATAGAAAGAGAAGCTTTAATGTATGTTACATTTAAAAAAACTATTCTATTTCCTTAGCCCTGCTATTTTAGTATGTATGCGCATATACAATCAAACGACGGTTTGTGTTTATTTAGTTGTGTTATTCATCTCGTCATCTTCGTTCTTGTGTACACAACTTATTTGTTTGTGTTCATTCACGTGGATCTCGTAAACATTTTTTATTTCATTTTCCTTCTTTCGACTCTTTTATTTATTTACATTTTCTCTTACCGTTTTTACCTAATCGAGTTTCCGTGTTTTTTCTTTCCTCCCCCCTTTCTTTCTTTTTTTCTTTCCGCTTTCTTAATTTCCCTTTCTTCATCCATTCTCTCTTGCTTTTTCATTCTTATTTTCGTCCGTTTTTCATTCAGTTATTTTCCTTTTTCATTCTCTCTTTGAATTAATTTCTTCTTTTAGTATCTTCATCTTCCATTTCTTCCTTTTCATGTACAAACGAGTCACCGCTTATCAAGTCCCAAAGGTAACTCGAGGATTAGAGTTAATTAGTTTGTCAGGTAAACGGTGAGACAACACCTTGAGGATTGGGAACGATGCTTGAAACTTTCCGTAATTTTCTAACCTTCATTCGTTCTTTCTGTCTAGTTTTTTTCGTATTCTTTATATTTTCCAACTTAGAATGAGCGTCTATAATATTGAAATGTTACATATTACTGGCCGTTATAATAATGAAAAGAAACTCAACAGTAAATACATATATTTTAAGAAACCAAAATTAACACCGCCTCAAGATGATTTGACGAATCAAATCGAAAGTACTCGTAAAAAAGGAAAGACAATGGAACAAGAAACACATGGAACTTACATACAGCAATTTGACCAAAACACTAAATAGACCATTCGGAAAATTGAACAAAATAAAAATAAGTCTCATAAAGCACAAGCAATTTGTGTTATTTAATAATGTTTGCCTAAATGAAAATATGCTGCCTAAATACACACAATATATATATATATATATATATATATATATATATATATATAAGTATTTCATGTATCCACGTAACATTTTATAAGGGGAGATCATTTTTAGTTATCAATTTTCAGTATTTACTTCAACAGTGCTCGATACGTAAGTAGAGCTAGGTAGTAAGCTATGAAAATATATTTATGGCAGTTAAGCTACACATTCACCCATTATATTGACACAACAAAGGAAACAGGATATATGACAATCTATAGAAAACAGAACAATAGAACAGGATATAGGAAGTAACACTAACAAGACCTTTGTTCGTGGGAAGCCCAACGATTGGCTGAAACAACAATAAAGAATTTGATTAATTAACTAGCTAGCCGTGTATATAAAAACACCCAGCAAAAATAACTCCATGCACTTTAGCCTGAAGATTCCTCCGGGGATGAAACGTGGGAGCCTCTGTGTAGCTTAATTGCCATAAATATATTTTCATAGCTTACTATATATATATATATATATATATATATATATATATATATATATATATATATATATATATATATATATATATATATATCTGTGTGTGTGTGTTATTTAGCTCACATTTACATGTCGAGGTTTCGCCCTATACGGACTTCTCAGATCTAAGAAGGGATGACTCTGTTATAGATTAATAACAACTGTTATAATTCAAAAATTACTAAAGAAATATTGCAAGTACCATATATATATACAACATATATACATCATTAAAACGTAATATTAAAACGTGTATATTATATATATGTATATTATATAGATTTATGTGCGCCCGACCGCATGCGTTTGTATATTCAGATGTGTATGTGTTTGAAGGCATGTGATTGTATCTTTGTGTAAGGGTTTTCTCGAATCAAAGGTACTAGAAATAAAAAGAAAGAGACGTGCCGGCCTAAAAACAAAACTGAATCCAGAGGAGGCCGCCATTTTGAACTGTGGGGCTGTATACACTTGTGTGGCAGTTGAGTGACGCGTGAAAGCCGCTCGTGTCTCGTCACTGTCAAATCATTTAAACAATCTGTTAGAGCTTAATTACACTGGCAATATTTGCTACCCAGTCGGCTTGCTTCCAGTCGACATTCGTCTCGGTCGTCGTCCAGCATTTAAACAACACTTACTTTGAGATGCGTCCAAGTCCCGCTACAAGAGGTCGTGTACGCTTATTGGTCCTTCCCGCGTGAGTTAGGAATATTTTTTCCACGAGGGTGTCTAAAGAAAATCAACGTTCTTTTCTTTCGCAGCTCCTTTTTTGTCGTCTTAGGTATCAACATTAAAGTCTTTATCCATAATAATAATTCCGACGCCAGAGAATTGGATCCAATGCCATGAGTATTTAGTTATCTCTTCTCCAGGCGGTTAGGCACAAGGTTAAGTGAGATTTTTAAAGGCCAGCGCAATACGAGAAGCGCACTCTCACCTACAAAAACGGCTGAACAGCTCTGTTGGCATTATCCGGTAGGGGCGTCTCAGGCGATTAGAAATAAAATAACCTGTTCTAAAAGAGAAGGAAAAGCCTGGGAAGGTGGACCTCTTTGGACTGAACAGAACCATACCTCATCCCGATAGAATCATAGCCACTGTCGAACTGATTGCCGAGGAGGTATCCTTAACTAGAATGCCATGAGTATATCAGTGATGGCAAAGGTGATATACGGCATGGTAACGCTGACACACATGGTCAAATACGTGAATATTTGAGAATACCAGATGTTGTATATACGAGGCCTGTCTGCATTGTTTCTAGGCATCCTGGGCTTCTCTTTGCTACTGAATTCAACCAATGCACTTTGACAGGCTGGATCCATTGTCTCTCGAGACTAAATGGATCTCTCTAGTTCGGGGTGGCATTTTCAGTTGTTTACATTATTTAAGTTCGACTGGAATAACATTTTTTTAAACATGGTTGGAGCTAAATGCTTATACTATTTTT
The DNA here is from genome assembly GCA_963556195.1 of Sepiola atlantica. Lineage (NCBI taxonomy): Eukaryota > Metazoa > Mollusca > Cephalopoda > Sepiida > Sepiolidae > Sepiola > Sepiola atlantica. The sequence goes on along the minus strand of OY744524.1, from coordinate 129,176,154 downwards.
ATACAGCAAGGTTATCCGCATACTTCCTGTTTGAAATATAAATTAAAACCATACATCTATATCTATCAACACATGACTACGCTTCCATATTGTTTTCGGAGATCTACCCAATTAAGCCGATACGACGATATACCGACTCAACACAATTTATTTCCAGCAGAGACAACTTAACCTTTCACTGACATCCATCGCAGAGTTCACTATGTATTCAAACCAAAGCGAAAGAAAGAGTATTGAATTCTTAACTTTATGATGCTTGAATATATTTGAGAATATTAGAACTATCATAAATTACTATCCAAGATGTTTTCAAAAATACATTTATTAACAGACAATCAATGGTTTATACAATTTCAAAACACCTACTCATTCGATATTGAGCATCAGATCAACACGCAGCTAAAACGAAGTCACATCACCGTTTTTTTTTCATGCGTAAAAATTGCTTCTTTAATGTGACTTTGAAGTTCTTTAAGACTTCTCGGTTGTTGGTAGTAAAACACTTTCGAGGAACGAGGTGGCCAACTTCTATTGCCTCCTTTAGAGATCATATTGTCTTCTGCGAGTGATGCATATAGATAAGTAATGAATCTAACTCAAATTACTTGATTTGAACTTTCTATAAGTTCACTGTCGACTGTAACGTATCCAATTTATTATATGTTCACGAGTAAGAGAAACATTTCTCTCATATTGGGACATGCTATATACATACATATAAAACTATATAAGCCACTCCTTCCTGGGTTGTGCATTGTCATTAAATTATATCGCCTGCTGCTACTAAATGTAATGCAAAGTTCTTTATAAATATACAAATTGAGCACTGTAAAGTAGCGGGCAATGTTTTTAATGAAAACGTTGTATATATCATTAACCATCAGCGATCTTTCCGTGATTTAGTGGTGAGAGTTGCCGACTATCAACTAGATGGTTGATGGTTCGATTGCTGGCTTGCAATAGGTGCTAGTCTAGCTGCACCGAAGAGCTGTGATACAGCGAAACAATCTGTCTGTGGATGCATATATATATATATATATATATATATATATATATATATATATATATATATATATATGAAGTAGTGTTAGAAGGCGATGACAATGCGTTGGTTAGGTGACACCGGCGGTACGTGAAATGGTAAACAAATGACAATAATGACAATATTGAGAAATCAATAATTTTCAAATTATTTTATTAAAGTTTGAACCGTGATGGTAGATTGGTGTGTCTCGCCTTTTTTTTCTTTTTTTAAATTTTCGAGGGAATCCCTCATCCTTAGAAATAAATATATCCACTCGTCGGTGTTTTTTTCGCCAAAATTTTGAGCCGGAAATGACGGTTTGTTTAGGTTTCCAGAAACTTTTTTATGAACGTTGAGGTGTGACTAGATTAAGTGATTTTTGTGTCGTTAAATATTGTAAATTATTTTGTAAGTGATGATTATTATTTTTATGTGTAGTGTTTAGAAGTGTTCTATTTAACTATTATTGATAGGCCATGTGTGTGGTATTTAATGTTGCGTGCGTCCGATGGAGGATGAGAGGTAAATAGATTGGATTGAGCTGTGCTTGTTGGAGTTATGTCCCTTGAAAGTGTTAACTAATTTGACTCATCACATTAATTAATTTATTTATTCATTTCCATTCTTACTTTTATTTGTTTATTTAATATTATTTCTTAAACGGTTATATATCGTTGTAGACTGGGCGTTGATATATGCTTGGTTTGGTAGGTTGTTATGTGAATACTATCATAGTTTTATAGGTTAATATTTGAATGTGTTAGTTCCATGAGTGTGGGTTTTCTTTTCCCCATAGTTTCGTTGCATGTATTATTATTATTTATATTATTAGATTTTATTATATGTAGTCGTGATATCTAATTGCTTAGAATTTCTAGTTAATATATGCATAGATGGGCGTGCGTGTGCAACCATGTATCCGAACTAGTGACAGGTGTAAATGGGTGTGCGTGCACCAGCGTCAGTCTACGGACCTATGGGTCAAAGTAAGTTATATTATGTATTTCTCTTATTTGTTTATGATATTTATGCATAGTACAGTAGGCAATCTTTTGTTATAATGTAGGGTGATGTTTGCCGTGTGTGGCTATACTAAAAAAGTTGAAATTGAGCTCGGCTCTGCTGTTTAATCTTGGGTTACATTTTCTGATTAATATCGATTCTTTGAGACTGAGATTGCCCCGGTCTCTTTCAGTAGCTAATACCCTGACCCGTATGTCTTTGGTGGGGTTGTGGCTATATGCAATGTGCTTTTAGAAGGATGATGCCTTGGTGGTTACGTGTTCTTTGATACGTTTGTGCAATGGTTTCACTGTACATTGTATTTAATATATAGCATATGTGCTGTTGCATAACTCAGTGTTATTGATGTGGCAGTTTGCAAGAGTGTAGGGGTTCGTGCTGAAGGGTGTTCTAGGTTTAGATAGGTGCTGTCTCAGTATTGGTCTAGAGTGTGTATGATGGATGTCTTGGTGTTACTTGCGGATGGCTTTGCGGATGGCTTTGCGGATGGCCGAGGTTATTCTATCGCTAAAGTGTGGTATTCTTACGAAGCAAGTGTTATAGAGAGTTTGCTGTAGATGCTTTCTGTGTCCTAGTGTGGTGTCTGGTGTTTGTGGGGTATCCATTCCGCTCGAGTATTTGTTGGAAGTGTCTAATAGAAGTGGTATTGTCTGTTTCCGTAGTACATTTCCTATGGATGTGGTTATGGAAGATTGTGAGTAGTGACGCTGATATCATGCCCGAAATTAAACGGTTAATTGCGCTTGGATGGACAGACTAATCCTAAAGAAATACCTTGATCAGCCAGCAAACTGGAGTAAATGACATCATCACTACCATACGAATGGAAAAACATATATGGGCAAGGACACCTTTCGAGATGTATAGACGACAGCTGGGCATAAAAAAGCAACAGAATAGACCCCGAGGCGATGAAAACGACCTAGAGAACCGTCATCAACCCGGTGGAGAAATGACCTCGATATTCAACTATGTCTTACTTGGCCACGTCTATCCATGGATAAAAAACTGGAAAAAAACTAGGGAGGAGTTCCTGATATATATATATATATATATATATATATATATATATATATATTGTAGAGTTTACAAGTATAGACGCTTCACATATGGGGGCATCACACTTGTGAAAGTAAACAACGTGTCTCCTTAGCATTTGATAACGCTTCTTCGAAAAGCAATATTTTAATACATTCATGTATCAATATCACGTAGACAACAAAAAGATGATTATATATATATATATCTATATATAAATACATATATATATATATATATATATATATATATATATATATATATATATATATATATATACACGTAAATAAACACCGGTATAATCGACGCTAATTAATCAGCGTTTAAATGTTATCATATATTTTCAAGACTGTTGAAAAACCAAAAGTGAAAACTAACTTTGAAACTGTCACCAGAAAATTGGGAGGTGAGTAAAAGAAAGACAGAGAAAAAGGAAAAGAAAAGTAAAATAACTCGGCCAAAAACGCTTGTATTTTACTGTCTTGCGTCTATTACATTATGTTAACGTACCGTACACTTCCTCTCCCTCCCACTCTTCACCCTACTTTCCCTCTTTCTCAATAGCTATCAGTGTAATAATTATGAAACCCCTCAGCCCAGAAGAAGAGAAAATGAAAAAGTAGTATATATAACAGAGTCTTGTATATGCTTATAACCTAAAAGAATACAATACAGACTTAAAACAAACTTAAAGCAGAAAAAACAGACTTACAGCAGTCATGGATATTTCATGATTCAAATTTGAATTATCTATAGAATGTTTAATTTTATTTTACAAATAGATAAGAGTTGGCGGTATCTGTTTCCTAAATGCCCAGGTATTTATAATTAAGCGTTCGTTTATTTCTCTATTACTTCCGGATTTGTTTGTTTTCTTTTCATTATCTGAAGTAGAGCACATTTGTCTATTCCCATATCCATTCTCATATCCTGACTAAAAATTCTAGTTGTGCTTGTTAGTGTTTCGGGCTAATTTTTATTTTAATCTACGAATTCCAGATGTGACTAATTCTTTTCCTTTGTATTCGTAAATTTGTACTTAGCATTGTATCTCCTTAATATCTAGGTTACTGATCAGACAAAAGTGGAGATAGGGAGTCTCCAAGGAAAATGCTTCTCTGTATTCTTATCTCTCTAAAGTGGTGTCCTCCAGCTGACAGTTTCTGTTTCCATTTTTGTATTGCCTTTTCCTTGTTAATAATTCTGTTTGGTATTTTAAACATGGCTAATTGAATACTTATAGATGTTTGGTTGATTGCGTCGTATGTTTTCCTGTACTCTTTTTATTCTATCGTTATGTTATTTATCATGTTTACTTGCTGCAATATCTTTTAGTCGATTTTTAGTAATCATTCGTGTCCTTTATCTCTTTCTCGTATCATTACTGTTCCTCTCGAAGATGTCCGCTGATTTTCTCATACTGTAGTTCTGTTAATATTTTCTACGTAGTTATTAACTCTGTTTTTGGATTCTTCTTCTTCTTTTTCTTCTTCTTCTTCTTCTTCTTCTTCTTCTTCTTCTTCTTCTTCTTCTTATTATTATTATTATTATTATTATTATTATTATTATTATTATTATTATTATTATATACTTTTAATTATTAATTAAATAATTTATAAATTCTAAAGACAGAATTTAGAAAAATAGATGCAGTTATTATTTTTCAAATCAGTCTTGTAGAAACACACTACTAATTTAGATGCATGTAGACATGCGCGATCCTTATACTGTTGGTGACGTTCTACAAAAAGTTGGCCGGTTATTGGTCGATCTGCGATTCGTTACTGCTACTTTTCTTTCTATTTGCTGTTGATGTTCTGTTGTAATTCTATGTTAAACAACTTTAATAACTTCATATTTTATACAAACCTAAAAAAATAGAAAACGCGTATAATTATGTTTTTGCTTGTAAAGCAGCTACAGCATTACGTTGAAAGCACATTCAACCTTTAGTGGAGAGACTGCAACGCTTGCTGTCTCTGTGTTTACCTAGCGTTTTTTAGCGTAAATTCGTTCGTCGTCCTCTCTCGTTCCGCGTTGTCTCTCCCCAGGTTTTGTTCCGTTCGGCTTTGTCTGTCTTTTAAACTATATATTTGTTTTTACATCAAAACACATTCTTTGTTTCAACTTAATTTATTCTAGATCATATATTTATTTCGAATATCAATTCGATCTTAAAACCTAATTCGGTTTTTATTGTGTACTGACTATGTCATTAATAAAATTCGAAGTTAGTATTGCCGAAATTTCCGAAACAATTTTCGTTTTAATGAGTTTTTATTTTTTTTAAATTTGATTCATTGTTTTGAGGTATTATATGAAATTTGGAAAATTGACATTAGACGTTGTACCGAGTGTAATACGCTATGTCTGAATTTTAAAAGGTTTCACAGGGTGTCATACACCCTCTTTAGAATAAATGTATCGATTGATTCAATAATTATTAGACGGGTTTTATGAAGGTTTAATATATAAAGATTTCTTTTTTTTCCGTTGGAACTCCTTCTCAATTAAAGGTATCTGTATTACTTTCCCCCAGTAAAAAAGCAACGTGTGTCCAATTAATCGTATGCATTGAATTGATTGTGTTTCAGTTTCAAATAATAAAAAGAGTCCCCATGAGAGCAAAGTTAGACACAAAGTCGGTTTTTAATGTGGGGGAAATCCAACTCCTAAAAAAGAGCACTTTGGATTAAGCAAAAAAATGCCTCAATCTAGAAGGATCGCTCTTCTATGAACCAAGGACAGAAAATATATTATACAGTATAAAAACAGTTACTACCCTTTGCTTTTAGACAAAATCAATTTCCTCTTTCTATCGCACTAGTTCTCTGTTTCTCTCTCCCATACACACACACACACTAACCTCCATTACTCTCTCTCCCCTTCTCCCTCTCTATCGATCTCGATTCTCATTCTCCTCCTCCTCCTCTTCCTCCACCTGTTCCCCCTCTGCCCTTCTATCAATCTCGATTCTCTTCCTCCTCCTGTACCCCCTCTTTCTATAAAGTATGTCTTTTTGAGGCTCTCTTTTCCCGTTATATTTTTCTTGAGCACTTTTATCCTCTCTTTCTTTCTTCGGGCTAGGATTAGAGTGTAGTATCTGTTTGAGACTCGATCGGTTCCTTCTTTGGCAAAGCTGGATTATTCCCACATTTAACCGAATTACTGACGTATCCTACCCCCCATGGGGAGGTAGTAAACAGGAACACACACACGCACTCACTCACGCACACACACACACCCACTCCCCATTTTCTCTCAAACTTTCTGAACAATCTATGATTTCGTCTGTGTGTGTGTCGGAGGGGGGGGGGGTGTTATTACCCAGATCAATTTCTCATTTAGCCACCCCTACACACATATTAGTCGCTCGCTCCTTCTGTCTGTCTCTCATGCATAAACACATGCTCGTCTGTACCCAGTCTTTCCCAAAGTTACCCCCACTTTTGTGAGTAATATAGATCGACTTAGGCAGAGACGCTGAGGCAATAATCGCCAGGTTATGAAGGTTAACTAGGCGTGTACAGCTGAAGCGTCTGGTCGTCGGAGATGTGACGGAACAAGTAATGACTTGCTAATCAAATGCTTTGTAACAACGACCCACGGCGTCTGGGCTTCCCTCAATCCCACCCACCATCCGAATGTATGAGAAATATACAGAAAGAATAAAGACTACAAAACAAAAGCAAAGAAAGATAAACAGTGCGTGCAGGTGTGCGAATGCACTTCTAACGCAAATGCAAACAGATGCACTTTGAAAACAAAGTTAGCGTGTTTAAAGACCAGAATAGTTAACCACTGTAAACGAAATCAAGAAATATTTATATATTAGTAAAACTCTGAGATTGTTGTGTATTACCTGTCACCGGGCACACTTCACCTGCACACGGATGGTTGAGATAGCAAGGCGGGGAGGCTGAATAACGTAAATGAAAAGTGACTGGTTAGAAGAAATTGACTGATCTAAATAATAAAAAGAGAATGAAGGAAAGGGGATAGAGATGGGAGGGAGAGGACGAGAGGGTAAGGAGCAGAGAGAGATAAAGTAGAGAGACCGCGAGGAGAGAGAGAAAGAAAGGGAGAGAAAGGGGGGAGAGGGGGGGGGAGAACGAAAGCAAAGGGAAAGAAGATTTGTAGGAGTTTTAATAATACTAATATATTTACCAAAGCAGATTCATGATAATAATAAATTATACGAGATACCAATGAAAAAATTATTGGCCGACAAACAAAATCTATCGATAAAAATAAATACATCAAATTTGTATGTTAAATTTTTATAACGATTTGTATGTCTCCCATATTTCATCATAACTTGCTGACTGAGAATAAGCGGTAGTGATTTTCCTAGCCCACATAATTTGAAACCGTCGGGTCAAATATTAATCGAATTTTCACTGTATATTATTACCCATAATATATATATATATATATATATATATATATATATATATATATATATATATATGTGTGTGTGTGTGTGTGTGTGTGTGTGGTTACAGTTATACTCATACACGCGTTTCGTCATCTATGACTCATCAGGGTAGTTAGACATAGCGAGATTAGAAACCGGGACACCAGTGACTGGGTCCGACGCTCTACCACTGAGGCAAGAACCCCGTTAGAAGGGAGAAAAGTGTATGGCACTTATAAATGTTGTCATTTGTTTTATTTAGATTTTTATTTTATTTTTGCGATAATAATAATTGAAGGTATTCAATTATTTTTACGGAAAAAACATTTATCTCACACCATATATATATATATATATATATATATATATATATATATATATATATATATATATATATATATATATATATATATGTATATATATATATACAAAACAATATTACCAGCACTTAAGTCTACCTGAGTTTCAGGAGATTTAAAACACCCACGATTTGATAAAGAGGTTTTACCTCGAAATCTATTATGGGACACTGGGTCACACCCTCGACCATTGTATATAAGTTGAAACTAAATAAAGTAAAATTTACTAAAAAAATTGAAAGAAAAAATTAACTTTGTTTTTGTCCTCAACATCGGCATATTTCCACTTCATGCATAACCATAGCCTTTTATGACTCCTCTATATACATATTACATACAATGTCTCTACCAAACTACATCACTTTTATATATATATATATATATATATATATATATATATATATATATATATATATATATATATATATATATATATATATATACATATATATATATATATATATATATATATATATATATATATATATATATATATATATACATATATATATATATATATATATATATATATATATATATATATATATATATGGACGCACTCGAATTGGGATTTAATTTTTATATGGATTTCCTTTTAATTCAGCGTTCCAATAATTTGGCTTTTATTTGTTCGCTTTAACATTGCAGTCGGGAACAATGTGACCTTTTGTTCTCACGCATTTACTATTGTCATGAATAGATTTCTAGTCGTACTGATTTATTGACATTTTTCGAAGTGTTCTTAATTTGTTAATTACTTTACAGATTACCACTAAGTATATTGGCTACAATGGACTCAACTGTACTTGTTACTCATACACAAACTCGCCCGTTATAATGCCACTGAGTGTCCAATGAATTTCATTTGTAACCTATGCACTTAAATTTAAAATAAAAACTGGTTTCTTCATTGTTAAATAAAAGAACAGTGTCTGTTTAGCACATCATCCGTTTCTAACTGCAATTTGAACAATACAAATGTTCAAATTCAGAGAATTCAATCCAGATTAGAATTAAGCTCATTGGTTCATCGGTCTTTGTTGATCTGCTGTAGTTCTAAACAAGATGCAGACCTTCAAAGAATAACTGAAACTTTCTCTTGCAATGGTTACCCTTTACACAGGATTGAAAAATGTATTAAAAGCAAAATCGCATCGCTTAAAGATGAACATTATTTTGCCCCCCCCCCCCCCTCCCCTCTCCCACAAATGCCCTGTTTATGTGAAACTGCCATGCATTGGATCTACGATACGTTTCAGCTGTGTCTCGTTGTTATGTTGAGACCAGCGTACGAACAGTGTTCAGGAGTTGAAGTGCTTTTACCTTCTGTTCGTAAGTATGTTACCCAGCTATTGAATACAATATTGTTGTTTATTATTTTCGTTACTAGTGCAAGGTTGACTACGTGGACGTACCAAGCCCATTAAGTCAAAATAACATCATCATTTCTATGCTTGAAATGTGTATATTTTATACTCATAGCTTTGCACTGTACAATATGTGCTTTGAGTTCTCTGATTTGTTCATTTTAATACATTCTTATATAGTATTTAGTAGAGACCTCTGTAAGGATTTCAAGTGGAATTAAAATTCCTTTGATATTATTTATACATTAACTTAAGTAAAGTTAGGTATACTTATATTGAAATATATTTAGATATACAGCATTCACTCCTGAACTAGTAAACCGATCGTTATGTATTTTGGAACACAGTTAGTGGTCATAAAAGACAAAATGTGGGTTATATTTAGTTTAATTTAGTTTCCAGTAAGGGGGTGAAAAGGGGATGGAAGCCCTTAGTGAAAATTCAGAAAATTCAGATACCTCTATTTATTGTGAAATTTTCACAATAGGTAATTACAATTAATAAATATTTCTCAAATTTACATTTGGGGGAGGGTATTTTAAAGAAGTTCTAGGTGGCAACATTTGTCTTAGTAACTTCATATTTCGACTCAAATTACAATGCTAAACATTGAGGGATGAGTATGTATTTATTATTTATTTACTTAACTATGTTAAGTAGTTACTATGAATAGTATGGAATTAAAATGGAATAAGCGGAAGATTCCCCCGGGGATGAAACGCGGGAGCCTCTGTGTAGCATAATTGCCATAGCTTACTATATATATATATATATATATATATATATATATATATATATATATATAGTCTCGGAAGTTTTTCAACCATTAAAACTATATGGAGGAAAAAACCCCAAAACTACATTTGTCCCAAGTCCTTAGGTGGAAAACTACATTTCGTGTAAGTCAATTTACTTTTTACAGTCACTATATTAGTTTGCTTCCAAAAATTTACGCTAGTCATAACATCATTTTAGGGATCATCAGTTGTTTACCATGAATATATATATATATATATAGTTCAGCTCCTTCAATTTCACGTATATGGACTGCTGTTTATAACTTGGAGTAATGTCTTTCCTGATTATGTTTCTCAATTTGTATGACCTGGATGCATTGTATGGATTCAACAAAAAGTATGTTTTTGGATTGATATGTTTGATGTTATGTATTTTTATGTATTTGTGTATATAATTTTATATATTTTCAAAGCGTAATTTTATTACCTGTAGTAGTATAACTGCGTAATGGTCCTCTGAAGAGATGAATTATCTTTGAAAACTCATGAGCTAAGGACTTAAGGATACTTTGCTTGAACTTTGAATTCCAATAAAATTTGATTGACACCTTATTTTATTACTTCATTTTATATTATAATATATATATATATATCAATATATATCAATATATATATATATATATATATATATATATATATATATATATATATATATATATCAATATATATATATATATATCAATATATATATATATATATATATAATAAGATTTTATCTTTAACTTTTACATAGCTTTTTGATAGGACAACATAGATAATCAAATATTACCCCTTTTCGCAATAGTATAAGAATTGAGTATTTCGTCTAATCTTTGGCAATCCGTTCTCTGGAAGTTTTAAGTAATATAAGGTTTAGATTTTTTTATTTAATAGAATTAAATCTTAATTTAATTAAACTGTTACAACCTGCTAGAAATATTTAATCTCACCATAACTGAATTATTCTGCATGTCAATTTTAGTTTCTTTCTGCATCTCTTATTACCAAAGCTGGAATATTCAATTTTAATTTTGGATTTCAATTTACTCGGTGAGTGTTCGTCTTGTATTATTTACTATTTTTTGTTTTGTTTTTGTGTTTACCTCGTTGGCTAAACTATTAAATATGAAATATCTCCTTAAAATATTTCTCCATCTCTGTCCAAATAAAGTGAACTTAATTTGATACCATAACCAATTTAATAAAAATTACCCTAGATAACACAATTATGTTTTAAAATCCAATAAACAATTTAACTTGGCGTTTCAGCAAGTGTCTAACAACTCTATACTTTGTATAACTATATATAACAATGGAATAATTATATAGTTGCTTCTTGTTCTTTCGCATTGGATGTTGAGCGATAGATTATTAATGTAATTATTGAAATATTTAAACTTTAATCACCTCAACATATAAGACATTACATATTTAGTGTATATATCATGTATCAGATTTTTCCTTTATTTCTAAAAAATACAGAATTATTCGCATTTATCATGTTTTCATAACAGTTTTATGTAAAATATGCTAACTTAGTTCTCTCTCTTTGATATTTAAAAAAAAAAAGGTTCACCCCAAACAAGACAGGCCGTCACTGTAGACGCAAGAGGCTACCGAGAAGAAAGCAAAGGGGAGAAGGTTAGGGAGGGGGAGTTCAACCTAAATTGAGATCTGCGCAGCGAGATGTCTGTTTACATTAGTTTAAAATTTCTGCATGTCAGTACTGTCGGGGAAACAAGGGGCAGGGAGGGAGTTCCAGAGGCCAGCAATGAAAGAAGCTATTTGAGTAGAAGGCTCTCCGGCATCTGGGGACCTCCACGGTGAATGAATGAGATTTAGTTGATTGTCGATATAAGGAGCTCTCCAATCAAAACAGCGGGCTTTGAACATTCGGAATGAAGCTTTTTACCGAATATAACGTAGGTATCTTATTTACCTTATCTCCAGGATGTTAGACACAAGGTCAGGTGTGGGTTTTGATGGAAGTGTTTCTGTGGAACTCAGGTCCTCAGTTCACGTCGTTAACCACTAAGCCACAGTGCCATCCCCTGGATATAACGTAGGTATATGTTCTAACGATATAAATCATTAGCAATATGATATAGATTTCCTATATATTTTATGTGTTTTAATATGTTTACTTTTGTTGGCCCCCCCCCCCTGCTTTTTTATGAATGTATTCTATTGCATGACACAATATATTTTTTTTAAAAGTGAGGAAAAATTTGGAGATTTTCCTAAAAAAAGATGTTACTGTTTGAGTTTCAGCCGATTCATTCATTAAATTTCCTCTTTAAACGACCGTAAGATTCATGTGCGGTAGGGCTTATCAGTTTTGTAACTGATTTAAATGTTATTTAAAATATTTAAATATAAACACAAACTTACACACACACACATATATATATATACACACACACATATATAGATATAGATATATTATTTGGGTTTCATTTTACCTCAGTTGAAGTTCTCAGAAATCAAGGGGCCCCTTCCTTGGGGCTAACACTCGATCTCTATATGAGATAGATAGATATTCGAATATTCCATTAAAGTTCTCTTTACATATCAAACGTTCATTTTGTGAAGAAATTAAGAACATTAATTTTCCTTTCCCTAATTGATCAGTTAACTATGGTATAGTACATCTTTCTTGTGGTCTCTTGGTCTTACCGGATTCCAGGACAAGAATTCATCTAGTCGGGTGAACTATCCAACCTAGTGCTGTTACTGGATGCAACATCCTTGTATAAGCAAGTATGCTTCCATTTTTATCATATATATATATATATATATATATATATATATATATATATATATATATATAAAGTGTTTAAAGTTCATATTTTTTTAAGAAGCATCTATTGTTAAATTTAAAAAGGAATAGGTAAAATAAATACCTTTTAAAGCATTAAAGATGCGATATCAATTTTTATTTTATTTTACCTATTCCTTTTTTAAATTTAACAATAGATGCTTCTTTAAAAAAATATGAACTTTAAACACTTTATACAAATCACGTGCGCATTCACGTTCTCATATTAGAGGGTGGGAAACAACAGCTAACCCCCTTTGGCCCGGCTGGAACAACAAAAGCCGGTAGGAAAAAAAATACAAATTCGATGACATCAGGATATATTACACACCGAGGATGCCAAGTTTTTGGCGAAATATCTGTATCACTTTAAACTAACAAAAAAAATGATAGCTTATAATTAAAAAAAAGAAAAATCGGTTTCGATTTATTATTTTTCTTTTTAAAAAAATAAAAAATTGATATCGCATCTTTAATGCTTTGAAAGGTATTTATTTTACCTATTCCTTTTTAAATTTAACAATAGATGCTTCTTAAAAAAATATGAACTTTAAGCACTTCATACAAATCACGTGCGCATTCACGTTCTCATATTTGAGGGTGGGAAACAACAGCTAACCCCCTTTGGCCCGGCTGGAACAACAAAAGCCGGTAGGAAAAAAATACAAATTCGATGACATCAGGATATATTACACACCGATGATGCCAAGTTTTTGGCGAAATATCTGTATCACTTTAAACTAACTAAAAAAATGCTAGTTTATAATAAAAAAAGAAAAAAGATTGGTTTCGATTTATTATTTTTCTTAAAAAAAAAAGAATTGATATCGCATCTTTAATGCTTCAAAAGGTATTTATTTTACCTAATCCTTTATATATATATATATATATTTGAAAGAATGTGTAGAAGTGTGCTGTTAGCATGACAAGAAAGAAAAAAGAAACATGATTTTAATTTTGGGGAGTTATAAGTAAAATGTGGTTTCGTCCAGGATGTGTTGATGGTTTGAGAGTAAATTGAGAGCAAATGGGGTTTAAATATCTAAATATTTGTAAGGATGTTGTTGATTGTGTTCATTTGTAAGGCTGTTATTTGTGGTTAACTAGTTTTGATTCGTAGTGGGTGATTCATGAGTATGTGAATGGATTTATATATATATGAAAAGGAGTTAGCTTGTTCAAACTTGAAAGCATGATCGTCCTCTCATACGTGAGGAAAAGGTGCACTGAGAGAGTTATTGTTTTTATGTCCCTTTTGTGTTCGCTCGATCTGTTTTTCAATTCACGTTGCGTTTCCCCCACGTAAATTTGATGGCAGTTGTTACATGGGACGATATATAAGCCGGTATGGGATGTGTTTCTTTTCGGAAATGTCTTGCTGTGTGTTAATGTTTGCTTTATGGTGTGTGATGTGGTTTGTACTGTTAGAATACCTAGTGTGTTGCAGATGGATGTTTCATTGGAATGCGTGGGTAAGAGGTATGTCTATAAAACATCAAATACCAAACACCTCTCTCATAGACAGAACTCTTCTCTTACCCACGCATTCCAATAACATATCCATCTGCAACATCACAAACCATAAAACAGACATTAAACACAGCAAGACATTTCCGAAAAAACCCACATCCCATGCCGGCTTATATACCGCCCCATGTAACAACTGCCATCAAATTTACACCCATCGCATCTTCTCCAAACTCCTGTTGAATTTAACGCGACGGCGGAGATGAACACCATTACAAAAGAAGTCTTCCAGAGGTGTTTCCGGCAGTGAATAGATCGGTGGGCTTAGTGTGTGCAAGCAGAAGAGGCCTAATTTGAAGGTGATTAGGGTCCCAATATTTTTCTGGACTAAGGTCAGGTACTTTTCTTTAGACAGGCCTCGTATATATATATATATATATATATATATATATATATATATATATATATATATATATATATATATATATATATATATATATATATAAAAGTTGCTAACCTGTATGAAATCTTATCCGGAGGCTACTTAACTGAACAATATTTACAAAATGATATAAGCTCATCATTAAGTGTGACGACTTATGACTGTTGTCGCATTTATGTCTAACTTGAATGGATTTGAAAACGTATATTTCACTAGTAGGGCATTCCGACGTTTCCCGTGTAATATATTAATGTTATTATGTTATCACTTCACGTGTGTGTGTTTGCATATCTCGCCTCTACGAAACTTACACTCATATTCTTTTATTCACTATTAACTAATTATTGAAATAATATCGCAATAGCTTAAATTACCATAACGAAACTTTTAAAAAATATTTAAAAATAATTGTATTTCGAAATTAAACCCACCACAAATGCATTAAATTCTTTTATCACATTTAAACATTTCTTTTTACAGGAATATATTTATTTCGTAAATTACATATGGCAATCTACTGGATTTAGGGAATAATAACTTACTTCGTCGATTCGCCATTGCAAATAAAAATATCAGTTTTCAGCGCAAGTAAATAAACTGCGTTTATCCTTTTACGCATAGAAAATACATACAACTGGTATTTTTGGTTAAATTTTCAATTTTACACACTTCAAATAGTAACAGGGTCGCTCAACAGTTGAATGCGATTCGATACTGAATTCAGCTCGGTGCACTTTTATTGTCCTATTGATTTCGTTGAAATAATTACTACTAACATTGAGTTTTCATCATATGCGGGCATGCCAATTGAATCGTTAGTTACTTAGAAGCATTTACGTACGTTTACGTAATATAATGAC
Source organism: Sepiola atlantica (assembly GCA_963556195.1). NCBI lineage: Eukaryota > Metazoa > Mollusca > Cephalopoda > Sepiida > Sepiolidae > Sepiola > Sepiola atlantica. The sequence goes on along the minus strand of OY744524.1, from coordinate 129,160,563 downwards.
ATTCTTTCATTCATTTAAAAATCTTAGACTTAAATTTGCTATCCACAAAATTAATTTATTTAGCAAATTAGTATTTCAAAATATATATACACACATAACTAAGTTGATAAATATCAAATTAATTCATTTTTTAATACCATTTTTAATGCGTATTGTTTAAGCATATACACATAAAATTGGTTCTTTTATAATTGGCATTCTTTTTATTTATTCGGCAATTGGAAGGCGTAAGTTATTTTACCGGTGTCACCGTAAAATATGTCAACACTGCAATTTTGACAACATATTAAGCCGCGCGTTTCTTTTTCTAATCGTATTTACATACATAATAAAGGGATATTATCATCTACTTAACTCATTGCTTACATGTAACATTTTAATCTGACTTTCGTTAAAACATGTAGACGAATAACACGGATATCTGAAAAATAATATTATTTCTTTTATTTATTCGGCTAATTGGAATATGGTAATAATTTAAACAGTGTCGCAATAACAAAAGTGCACACTTAATTTTTGCACAGTAATTTAAATGCATCGTTCCTGCCTGTTCGTATTTAAAAATAAAAGAGTAGCATGTAAATAAGTAAAACTCTTTTGACCAATTTATTACATGACTATATTAACTGTTAGGTTCTCTTCAAAATATCATTACATTTTTTAAATCAGCTATACATAAGCGCTCAACCCGTGCTCAGTCGAGTTCATGCATCTTGTGTATATATACATATATATATATATATATATATTTGTATATATATATGTATATATATATGTATATATATATATAAATATATATATATATGTATATATATATAATATATATATATGTATATATATATATAAATATATATATGTGTATATATATAAATATATATATATATATATATATATATATATATATATATATATATATATATATATATATATATATATATATATATATGAGTATATGAAAGGATAAAAATAATCCGACGGTATGAAATTAAAAATGGAAAAGCGGAAGACCTTTTCGCTCAACGTTTCGCCCAAATTTCACGTGGGCTTTGTCAAGAGCGGCCGAAGAATACAAAAATGACAAAAGACGAGAAAGTCTGTAAATTATGGGGAATATATATAGTGGTTGGGTTCATGTTGAGATAAAGGGTATGCAAAAAAAAAAAAAAAAAAAAAAAAATAGAAATAAATATATATATATATGCGCATAAATGTGATCGAAACATAACACATATACATACATATATATCAAATATACATAGAAGTAGCATTGGAAAAGAAGAGGAGAAAATAAAGAGCAGAAAAGGTTCCAAAGCATATTTAATTTAAAGCTCAGGGAATCATCCAGTGTCTAGAATTATCTTGTTTTCACTAATGATTGCTTTTGATAGGTTGGGGGAGATATTGTAGAAGCCCATTCTTTGTTTAATTTTATTTGTGGAAAGGGCTATGAGGGCAGATTCAATTATTCGACGTGTTGACTTGTTGTGTATTATTTTGATTAAAGTGGATTTCTCAAAGTCAAAGTAATGACCATATTCCATAGTATGAGCACATAAGGCGTTAAGTGTGTTGTTAGTTTTAATCGCTCTTTTATGCTCATAAATCCGCTTGTCCAGATTACGCTGCGTCTCTCCAATGTAGACCTGATTACAGTCTAGACAAGGAATGGAGTATATGCCAGCTTTGACATTGGGTGTCGTGTTCAGTTTAGATGTTTTGATTAAATTTATAATACTTGCAGAAGTTATTTGGGATATATTTATGCCTAGTTTATTAAGTTCTGTGTAAATCGGGTTATTGTTGGAATTGGTTGGTAAAGCTATATATCTATTTATTATAGGGCTGGTGGATAAGTTTTTCTGTTTGGAATTTGAGTAAATCTGTAGAGCTTTTCTTTTAGAATTTTGTATCACTTTAATCAAAATAATACACAACAAGTCAACACGTCGAATAATTGAATCTGCCCTCATAGCCCTTTCCACAAATAAAATTAAACAAAGAATGGGCTTCTACAATATCTCCCCCAACCTATCAAAAGCAATCATTAGTGAAAACAAGATAATTCTAGACACTGGATGATTCCCTGAGCTTTAAATTAAATATGCTTTGGAACCTTTTCTGCTCTTTATTTTCTCCTCTTCTTTTCCAATGCTACTTCTATGTATATTTGATATATATGTATGTATATGTGTTATGTTTCGATCACATTTATGTGCATATATATATATATTTATTTCTATTTTTTTTTTTTTTTTTTTTTTTGCATACCCTTTATCTCAACATGAACCCAACCACTATATATATTCCCCATAATTTACAGACTTTCTCGTCTTTTGTCATTTTTGTATTCTTCGGCCGCTCTTGACAAAGCCCACGTGAAATTTGGGCGAAACGTTGAGCGAAAAAGTCTTCCGCTTTTCCATTTTTAATTTCATATATATATATGTATATATATATATATATGAATATATATATATATATATGTATATATATATATAAATATATATATATATATAAATATATATATATATATAAATATATATATATATATATATAAATATATATATATATATAAATATATATATATATGTATATATATATGTATATATATAAAAAAATATATATATAGATATATATACATATAAACATATATATATATATATATATTTATGTATATTTATAGAAATAAATATATATATATATAAATATATTTATATATATATATAAAAATATATATATATATATTTATATATATATATATATATATATTTGTCGCACCTTAATTATTAGTAGAGCACTTTAGTCGTAGTGCAAATACAGCGTGACGTCATTTGCTTTATAATGCATCATTCCTTAATATAAGTAGAATGCCTGCGATGTCACCGCCGCTTATAAATGCATTTAATCTACCACTATTTATCAGCCGTTCAGATATTGGCCGCGAGGTTTAAGACGTTGGGTTGGAGTTGAAAAATACTTATAATCCAGGGTTTCGAATCGTGTGACCAGTAGTGAATAGTCAAACTTCTACGCTGAAGAGTCTTGATTGAAAAATAGATGAAACGTATACGTCCGTAGATAATAAACAACAACAAATATTTTCATATATATATATATAAATATATGTATATGTATATATATTTATATGTATATATATATAAATATATATATATATATTTTGTAGGATGAAATACACGGTATAACATAAAATGGTGAGTCGTAGAAACAGAAACAGAATGTATTAAAGACGGAAAAGAAAATCTATTAAACAAATGAAGTTTTAAAAAAAAGGGAGATTTGACCGGTTTCGTTCGGATCCGAACGAAACCAGTGAAATATCTCAGTTTTTAAAAATGTATTCCTGTATTTAATTTGTTTTTCTTCCCGTCTCACACGCACACACACACACACACACACACACACACACACATATATATATATATATATATATATATATATATATATATACATATATATATACATATATATATATATATATACATATATATATATATATATATATATATATATATATATATATATATATATATATATATATATATATATATATATATATATATATACGGAAATTGACAACATCTTTGAAGCACCCATGACTATGTATTTAAGTTTAATATGTTTTTTAATCAACACATAGTGCAATTTAAAATAAAAACTCATTTATTTAACTTTGTCAGCCGATACTGTCTTATATTCTGTTTTCTATTCTTTTTCTTCCTCATTTTGATGGTATTACTCCCGAAAGATTGAATCACGGTAGAGGCAGAAAAACACGTCAAGTTGTAAACGACGTTATAATAAGTAGAGTCAATTCTTTTATCCAAAAAGCGCCAATCTGTGCCAAATATCGACTGGACTCTACTTATAACTTGTACTAGAACGTTTAAATTGTGGGAATTAACCGTAATTTGTTAGTAACGGAAAAAGTCGCCCGACTCTCACTTAGTTATGTTTGTTTTACGCTCGCCCCTTACTGTATGTTGCTTCATCCATTCTCTAATAGTTCTTAATGTCTCTGTGAGAAGTTAAAGCATGAGTGATTCTCTTTTTCAGCGTTGCTATCTAATTTACATGAAGTGCCTGTACACACCACATACATTTAAATTAAATGGAAATATAATGATAATTTTTACTTTTTTCCTATTTATCTTAATAATGCACGAACAATCTCTTTACAGATATATAACATTCTATGAATTTTCGAAATTAGTTGCGATCCAAAGGAACAGAGGCAGTCTAATATATATATATATATATATATATATATATATATATATATATATATATATATATTTGTGTTATAGTGGAATAATTCCAGGAGGAAATCCGGGTATGAGAGCTCAATGTAGTAAACAGAGCAATAATAAAATATAATAACACGAAATCACATAATTGTCGATGCAATAATTTATTTCAACCGTTCGGTTTTTTCAAGCATCACTCAGACAATTACATTTTTGAGACTGATAGAAAATTGAATTTCCCTACTACAGTTCCAATACAATCATAGATGGTGGTAGTAGCAACAAATTTGATACATCTTTTATAGAGAGGGGGAAAATTTAAAACTTATATTTAACTATGGCGGGCGAAGGGGAGGGATCTTTAAGTTAATCAACTAAGAACTGCCATGTCAAAATTATGACACATACGACTTGGCGATATCAACCATATAGGCAATTTTACTCACGCGCATACACAAAACTAAATACGCACACATCATATGCGCACTCACATACATAATCTCACTCGCACATTATCATAACTAAACATAATCACATACGCAACTTTTATTCATCTCTAGCCAGAATGCGTCCGGCGAAACTCGTGTTCTCAAATTCGGTTAGGGAAAAGAAAGAAAGAAACCTTTAACAGGCACAGAGAAGATATAGACAGACCGCGTGTCATAAATTCTCAGTCCGTCTGGGTTCCAAGAAAGGGAATCTAATTGAAATAAGATTACACGCACATACATATATGTATACATACAAATCCATACGCACATATACACACATATATACACATACACACCCACACATATACATATCTATACACATATACATATACACACATATATACATATATATATATATATATATATATACATATATATACATACATGAATACACCTATATATATCTCTGAATCTATTTGAAATATTGACTAAATGCATACGCATGTAGTTGTTCACACATGTAAACATACATACACATACATACACACACACATATATACATATACGCACATATACACACATATACATACGCACACATACATATATATCCACACACCTACACACAATATTTACATAACACTCTATATTCTTACTGATGTAATATGAGTTCTAAAAATTAGTCTTACCTTATTTATATTTTAGATTAATTTGATAATCTATTATTATAAATATCATGCGGGGGGGGGGGTTATCGTACCTAATGTTATTCAATTTGGTATCTTCACCGTTGTAATTCTAGAGGCCCATCGGATTACTAATTCAAGTCTAATAATGTCTATTGGTAATATTTGACATTTATACTTATATTAATTCAAAAACTAGTGTATTACCTGCAGAAAAAATTTTCATACCACTATCTTATTTTAAGTAAATAATAAATATCCGCGTACACACAAATACTATATATCACCAAGTCAGTAAATCTGTGTCTATCACAGATATTATTATAAATATTATGGGGGGGGGGGGTTTACCGTAAGTAATGTTATTCAATTTGGTATCTTCACCGTTATAAGTCTAGAGGTCCATCGGATTACTAATTCAAGTCTAATAATGTCTAGTGGTAATATTTGGCATTTATACTTATATTAATTCAATAACCGCAGAATTTTTTTAAAAAACACTATCTTATTTTAAGTAAATAATCTGAATAAATAAATATTTCAAAATACCATTATATACGCATACACGCAAATACTATATATCACCAAGTCGGCAATTCTGTGTCTATAGCAGATATTATTATAATGTTGGTGGTGGTGGGGGGGGGGTTACCTTAAATAATGTTATTTAATTTGGTATCTTCACCGTTATAAGTCTAGAGGTCCATCGGATTACTAGTCGTTGATTATTTTAAATTTATATTTATGTCTGCACTTAGCCATAAGTTCATCTCGTTTATTTAAGAGGTTATTTCGATCATATTTTAGGATTCTTATTTTTTCTTCTAGACATAAGTTGCATCTTTGTCTAAATCCATCTGGAATATTCGAAAAACATAAGATTGACCACGAAACCACCGGGGACCTGTTCTCATTTTTCAGATGCCACCATTGTTTAGCTAACTCCGTTTTGCTCTTGAGTTCTGGGTTATTGAAAGAGTGTTTGTGGTCATAAAAACGTTGTTTCCAGTTTCCCGCGGAGATGCCGATGTAAACCTTTTTATCCCTGTTGTTATCTTCCGGATGAATAGTGGCCTTATAAACCACACACTCAACTTTACAGTTACCGTCCAGTGGGCAGTTATTTTTCACTTGACAATTACATTTATTTACTGTGACCTTATTCTTACTAGGATTGTTAAGTAATTTACGATTATGGGTGCTGATAATTAAATGTCAAATATTACCAATAGACATTATTAGACTTGAATTAGTAATCCGATGGGCCTCTAGAATTACAACGGTGAAGATACCAAATTGAATAACATTAGGTACGATAACCCCCCCCCCCGCATGATATTTATAATAATAGATTATCAAATTAATCTAAAATATAAATAAGGTAAGACTAATTTTTAGAACTCATATTACATCAGTAAGAATATAGAGTGTTATGTAAATATTGTGTGTAGGTGTGTGGATATATATGTATGTGTGCGTATGTATATGTGTGTATATGTGAGTATATGTATATATGTGTGTGTGTATGTATGTGTATGTATGTTTACATGTGTGAACAACTACATGCGTATGCATTTAGTCAATATTTCAAATAGATTCAGAGATATATATAGGTGTATTCATGTATGTATATATATGTATATATATATATATATATATATATATATGTATATATGTGTGTATATGTATATGTGTATAGATATGTATATGTGTGGGTGTGTATGTGTATATATGTGTGTATATGTGCGTATGGATTTGTATGTATACATATATGTATGTGCGTGTAATCTTATTTCAATTAGATTCCCTTTCTTGGAACCCAGACGGACTGAGAATTTATGACACGCGGTCTGTCTATATCTTCTCTGTGCCTGTTAAAGGTTTCTTTCTTTCTTTTCCCTAACCGAATTTGAGAACACGAGTTTCGCCGGACGCATTCTGGCTAGAGATGAATAAAAGTTGCGTATGTGATTATGTTTAGTTATGATAATGTGCGAGTGAGATTATGTATGTGAGTGCGCATATGATGTGTGCGTATTTAGTTTTGTGTATGCGCGTGAGTAAAATTGCCTATATGGTTGATATCGCCAAGTCGTATGTGTCATAATTTTGACATGGCAGTTCTTAGTTGATTAACTTAAAGATCCCTCCCCTTCGCCCGCCATAGTTAAATATAAGTTTTAAATTTTCCCCCTCTCTATAAAAGATGTATCAAATTTGTTGCTACTACCACCATCTATGATTGTATTGGAACTGTAGTAGGGAAATTCAATTTTCTATCAGTCTCAAAAATGTAATTGTCTGAGTGATGCTTGAAAAAACCGAACGGTTGAAATAAATTATTGCATCGACAATTATGTGATTTCGTGTTATTATATTTTATTATTGCTCTGTTTACTACATTGAGCTCTCATACCCGGATTTCCTCCTGGAATTATTCCACTATAACACAAATAATTGGCTCCACTCCGTGTTGAGCTCTCTCAGGATTTCTAGTATCGGAATTACTTCAATTTTGAACTGAGGATGGAAAAATTCACACCATTGTATTCGCTGAAAAATATACCTTATCCCAGCTTGCATAGCTTCACTTTGGATCTTATGGACAGAATAACGGACTTTACCAACAGACTGAGATGGAAAGCGTATTTTTATTTGAAGGACGAGGAATCTGATCACAAAGAAACCTTTAACTTCAGATCACAGAATACCTGCAAACCCATTGAGGCGTTAAGGCCGTTCGAGAATGATTTGTTTGACATAGTCAAAAGAATTAAGTTCCGAAGGTATTCAAATCAATTTCAGTCCACTCTGAAGAATGACATCGCAGAGATAAAGAAGTCGAACAAAGTTTGGGTGAAGGCTGATAAGTCAGCGAATATTTACAAGATGTGCCCATCCGAATATAGGAAAACTATTCTGGAAAAAATCTGTAATAATTACAGAAAGGATACCCACGACACTGAAAAAATAATCAATGAGGATACCAAGGAATTTGCATCCAAACTGAACATCGAGGATAGAGTGGGAAAAATTGATAAGAGAAACGCATACATACTCATCAAGGACCATAAGAAAAATTTCCACGTCAAGAAACAAGCGAGAATAATCAACTCTACGAAATCGGAACTCGGCCATGTATCTAGGGAGATTCTACGAAATATTATTAATGTAACTCTAGATGCTACCAAATTTAATCTTTGGAAGGACTCGGCGGATACTATCGAATGGTTTAAATCAATTGAAAATAAGAGGAATGCCTGCTTTATACAATTCGATATTATGGATTTTTACCCCTCGATTTCCAAGGAATTACTTACGAACAGCATTAACTATGCTGGGAATTTCGTGGATATATCCGATGAGCAGGTAAGATTAATTATGGCCTGTCGCAAATCCATCCTTATAAACAATCGAGAAACATGGATTAAATTGAACAACAACAAATTTGATGTCCCGATGGGTGCTTTTGACTCAGCCCAGATTGCCGATCTGGTGGGCATTTTTATAATGTACACTATTAGCAGAATTGTAGAGCCTAATTTAGTGGGGTTATATAGGGATGATGGACTAATTGTTATCCCCAATAGTGACGGCCCCCTGGTATCCAAAATACATAAAAAATTAATAAGAGCATTCAAATACCTTGGATTTAAAATAGATATAACCCCAAATTGTAAAGAAGTAAACTATCTAGATATTACCTTAGACTTAGGAAAGGGGACATACAAACCCTTCAATAAAGATAATCACACACCATCTTATATCAACACTAGATCTAACCACCCGAACTGCATAATTAAACAAATACCTAAAACAATTAATACTAGAATAAATAAGCTTTCGGCTAACAGAGACATTTTTGAAGCAAATAAGCATTTATACAATGGAGCGCTAGAGAAAAGCGGATATAATGAAAAACTCAAATATACCAAGAAAGAAAATAAAAATAAATCCAGGAATAGAGGCCGAAAAATAATATGGTTCAATCCTCCCTACTGCCAACTATCTAACATCAACATCGGGAGAGTATTCTTGAACCTGGTAGATAAACATTTTAGCATAAATAATCCACTTAGGAAGATATTTAATAGAAAAACCATTAAAATCAGCTACTCTTGCACCAAGAACATGGACAGAATTATCAGCACCCATAATCGTAAATTACTTAACAATCCTAGTAAGAATAAGGTCACAGTAAATAAATGTAATTGTCAAGTGAAAAATAACTGCCCACTGGACGGTAACTGTAAAGTTGAGTGTGTGGTTTATAAGGCCACTATTCATCCGGAAGATAACAACAGGGATAAAAAGGTTTACATCGGCATCTCCGCGGGAAACTGGAAACAACGTTTTTATGACCACAAACACTCTTTCAATAACCCAGAACTCAAGAGCAAAACGGAGTTAGCTAAACAATGGTGACATCTGAAAAATGAGAACAGGTCCCCGGTGGTTTCGTGGTCAATCTTATGTTTTTCGAATATTCCAGATGGATTTAGACAAAGATGCAACTTATGTCTAGAAGAAAAAATAAGAATCCTAAAATATGATCGAAATAACCTCTTAAATAAACGAGATGAACTTATGGCTAAGTGCAGACATAAATATAAATTTAAAATAATCAACGACTAGTAATCCGATGGACCTCTAGACTTATAACGGTGAAGATACCAAATTAAATAACATTATTTAAGGTAACCCCCCCCACCACCACCAACATTATAATAATATCTGCTATAGACACAGAATTGCCGACTTGGTGATATATAGTATTTGCGTGTATGCGTATATAATGGTATTTTGAAATATTTATTTATTCAGATTATTTACTTAAAATAAGATAGTGTTTTTTAAAAAAATTCTGCGGTTATTGAATTAATATAAGTATAAATGCCAAATATTACCACTAGACATTATTAGACTTGAATTAGTAATCCGATGGACCTCTAGACTTATAACGGTGAAGATACCAAATTGAATAACATTACTTACGGTAAACCCCCCCCCCCCATAATATTTATAATAATATCTGTGATAGACACAGATTTACTGACTTGGTGATATATAGTATTTGTGTGTACGCGGATATTTATTATTTACTTAAAATAAGATAGTGGTATGAAAATTTTTTCTGCAGGTAATACACTAGTTTTTGAATTAATATAAGTATAAATGTCAAATATTACCAATAGACATTATTAGACTTGAATTAGTAATCCGATGGGCCTCTAGAATTACAACGGTGAAGATACCAAATTGAATAACATTAGGTACGATAACCCCCCCCCGCATGATATTTATAATAATAGATTATCAAATTAATCTAAAATATAAATAAGGTAAGACTAATTTTTAGAACTCATATTACATCAGTAAGAATATAGAGTGTTATGTAAATATTGTGTGTAGGTGTGTGGATATATATGTATGTGTGCGTATGTATATGTGTGTATATGTGCGTATATGTATATATGTGTGTGTGTATGTATGTGTATGTATGTTTACATGTGTGAACAACTACATGCGTATGCATTTAGTCAATATTTCAAATAGATTCAGAGATATATATAGGTGTATTCATGTATGTATATATATGTATATATATATATATATATATATATGTATATATGTGTGTATATGTATATGTGTATAGATATGTATATGTGTGGGTGTGTATGTGTATATATGTGTGTATATGTGCGTATGGATTTGTATGTATACATATATGTATGTGCGTGTAATCTTATTTCAATTAGATTCCCTTTCTTGGAACCCAGACGGACTGAGAATTTATGACACGCGGTCTGTCTATATCTTCTCTGTGCCTGTTAAAGGTTTCTTTCTTTCTTTTCCCTAACCGAATTTGAGAACACGAGTTTCGCCGGACGCATTCTGGCTAGAGATGAATAAAAGTTGCGTATGTGATTATGTTTAGTTATGATAATGTGCGAGTGAGATTATGTATGTGAGTGCGCATATGATGTGTGCGTATTTAGTTTTGTGTATGCGCGTGAGTAAAATTGCCTATATGGTTGATATCGCCAAGTCGTATGTGTCATAATTTTGACATGGCAGTTCTTAGTTGATTAACTTAAAGATCCCTCCCCTTCGCCCGCCATAGTTAAATATAAGTTTTAAATTTTCCCCCTCTCTATAAAAGATGTATCAAATTTGTTGCTACTACCACCATCTATGATTGTATTGGAACTGTAGTAGGGAAATTCAATTTTCTATCAGTCTCAAAAATGTAATTGTCTGAGTGATGCTTGAAAAAACCGAACGGTTGAAATAAATTATTGCATCGACAATTATGTGATTTCGTGTTATTATATTTTATTATTGCTCTGTTTACTACATTGAGCTCTCATACCCGGATTTCCTCCTGGAATTATTCCACTATAACACAAATAATTGGCTCCACTCCGTGTTGAGCTCTCTCAGGATTTCTAGTATCGGAATTACTTCAATTTTGAACTGAGGATGGAAAAATTCACACCATTGTATTCGCTGAAAAATATACCTTATCCCAGCTTGCATAGCTTCACTTTGGATCTTATGGACAGAATAACGGACTTTACCAACAGACTGAGATGGAAAGCGTATTTTTATTTGAAGGACGAGGAATCTGATCACAAAGAAACCTTTAACTTCAGATCACAGAATACCTGCAAACCCATTGAGGCGTTAAGGCCGTTCGAGAATGATTTGTTTGACATAGTCAAAAGAATTAAGTTCCGAAGGTATTCAAATCAATTTCAGTCCACTCTGAAGAATGACATCACAGAGATAAAGAAGTCGAACAAAGTTTGGGTGAAGGCTGATAAGTCAGCGAATATTTACAAGATGTGCCCATCCGAATATAGGAAAACTATTCTGGAAAAAATCTGTAATAATTACAGAAAGGATACCCACGACACTGAAAAAATAATCAATGAGGATACCAAGGAATTTGCATCCAAACTGAACATCGAGGATAGAGTGGGAAAAATTGATAAGAGAAACGCATACATACTCATCAAGGACCATAAGAAAAATTTCCACGTCAAGAAACAAGCGAGAATAATCAACTCTACGAAATCGGAACTCGGCCATGTATCTAGGGAGATTCTACGAAATATTATTAATGTAACTCTAGATGCTACCAAATTTAATCTTTGGAAGGACTCGGCGGATACTATCGAATGGTTTAAATCAATTGAAAATAAGAGGAATGCCTGCTTTATACAATTCGATATTATGGATTTTTACCCCTCGATTTCCAAGGAATTACTTACGAACAGCATTAACTATGCTGGGAATTTCGTGGATATATCCGATGAGCAGGTAAGATTAATTATGGCCTGTCGCAAATCCATCCTTATAAACAATCGAGAAACATGGATTAAATTGAACAACAACAAATTTGATGTCCCGATGGGTGCTTTTGACTCAGCCCAGATTGCCGATCTGGTGGGCATTTTTATAATGTACACTATTAGCAGAATTGTAGAGCCTAATTTAGTGGGGTTATATAGGGATGATGGACTAATTGTTATCCCCAATAGTGACGGCCCCCTGGTATCCAAAATACATAAAAAATTAATAAGAGCATTCAAATACCTTGGATTTAAAATAGATATAACCCCAAATTGTAAAGAAGTAAACTATCTAGATATTACCTTAGACTTAGGAAAGGGGACATACAAACCCTTCAATAAAGATAATCACACACCATCTTATATCAACACTAGATCTAACCACCCGAACTGCATAATTAAACAAATACCTAAAACAATTAATACTAGAATAAATAAGCTTTCGGCTAACAGAGACATTTTTGAAGCAAATAAGCATTTATACAATGGAGCGCTAGAGAAAAGCGGATATAATGAAAAACTCAAATATACCAAGAAAGAAAATAAAAATAAATCCAGGAATAGAGGCCGAAAAATAATATGGTTCAATCCTCCCTACTGCCAACTATCTAACATCAACATCGGGAGAGTATTCTTGAACCTGGTAGATAAACATTTTAGCATAAATAATCCACTTAGGAAGATATTTAATAGAAAAACCATTAAAATCAGCTACTCTTGCACCAAGAACATGGACAGAATTATCAGCACCCATAATCGTAAATTACTTAACAATCCTAGTAAGAATAAGGTCACAGTAAATAAATGTAATTGTCAAGTGAAAAATAACTGCCCACTGGACGGTAACTGTAAAGTTGAGTGTGTGGTTTATAAGGCCACTATTCATCCGGAAGATAACAACAGGGATAAAAAGGTTTACATCGGCATCTCCGCGGGAAACTGGAAACAACGTTTTTATGACCACAAACACTCTTTCAATAACCCAGAACTCAAGAGCAAAACGGAGTTAGCTAAACAATGGTGGCATCTGAAAAATGAGAACAGGTCCCCGGTGGTTTCGTGGTCAATCTTATGTTTTTCGAATATTCCAGATGGATTTAGACAAAGATGCAACTTATGTCTAGAAGAAAAAATAAGAATCCTAAAATATGATCGAAATAACCTCTTAAATAAACGAGATGAACTTATGGCTAAGTGCAGACATAAATATAAATTTAAAATAATCAACGACTAGTAATCCGATGGACCTCTAGACTTATAACGGTGAAGATACCAAATTAAATAACATTATTTAAGGTAACCCCCCCCCCCCACCACCACCAACATTATAATAATATCTGCTATAGACACAGAATTGCCGACTTGGTGATATATAGTATTTGCGTGTATGCGTATATAATGGTATTTTGAAATATTTATTTATTCAGATTATTTACTTAAAATAAGATAGTGTTTTTTAAAAAAATTCTGCGGTTATTGAATTAATATAAGTATAAATGCCAAATATTACCACTAGACATTATTAGACTTGAATTAGTAATCCGATGGACCTCTAGACTTATAACGGTGAAGATACCAAATTGAATAACATTACTTACGGTAAACCCCCCCCCCCATAATATTTATAATAATATCTGTGATAGACACAGATTTACTGACTTGGTGATATATAGTATTTGTGTGTACGCGGATATTTATTATTTACTTAAAATAAGATAGTGGTATGAAAATTTTTTCTGCAGGTAATACACTAGTTTTTGAATTAATATAAGTATAAATGTCAAATATTACCAATAGACATTATTAGACTTGAATTAGTAATCCGATGGGCCTCTAGAATTACAACGGTGAAGATACCAAATTGAATAACATTAGGTACGATAACCCCCCCCCCCGCATGATATTTATAATAATAGATTATCAAATTAATCTAAAATATAAATAAGGTAAGACTAATTTTTAGAACTCATATTACATCAGTAAGAATATAGAGTGTTATGTAAATATTGTGTGTAGGTGTGTGGATATATATGTATGTGTGCGTATGTATATGTGTGTATATGTGCGTATATGTATATATGTGTGTGTGTATGTATGTGTATGTATGTTTACATGTGTGAACAACTACATGCGTATGCATTTAGTCAATATTTCAAATAGATTCAGAGATATATATAGGTGTATTCATGTATGTATATATATGTATATATATATATATATATATATGTATATATGTGTGTATATGTATATGTGTATAGATATGTATATGTGTGGGTGTGTATGTGTATATATGTGTGTATATGTGCGTATGGATTTGTATGTATACATATATGTATGTGCGTGTAATCTTATTTCAATTAGATTCCCTTTCTTGGAACCCAGACGGACTGAGAATTTATGACACGCGGTCTGTCTATATCTTCTCTGTGCCTGTTAAAGGTTTCTTTCTTTCTTTTCCCTAACCGAATTTGAGAACACGAGTTTCGCCGGACGCATTCTGGCTAGAGATGAATAAAAGTTGCGTATGTGATTATGTTTAGTTATGATAATGTGCGAGTGAGATTATGTATGTGAGTGCGCATATGATGTGTGCGTATTTAGTTTTGTGTATGCGCGTGAGTAAAATTGCCTATATGGT
This sequence comes from Sepiola atlantica, assembly GCA_963556195.1. NCBI lineage: Eukaryota > Metazoa > Mollusca > Cephalopoda > Sepiida > Sepiolidae > Sepiola > Sepiola atlantica. The sequence goes on along the minus strand of OY744524.1, from coordinate 129,145,188 downwards.
TGATATCGCCAAGTCGTATGTGTCATAATTTTGACATGGCAGTTCTTAGTTGATTAACTTAAAGATCCCTCCCCTTCGCCCGCCATAGTTAAATATAAGTTTTAAATTTTCCCCCTCTCTATAAAAGATGTATCAAATTTGTTGCTACTACCACCATCTATGATTGTATTGGAACTGTAGTAGGGAAATTCAATTTTCTATCAGTCTCAAAAATGTAATTGTCTGAGTGATGCTTGAAAAAACCGAACGGTTGAAATAAATTATTGCATCGACAATTATGTGATTTCGTGTTATTATATTTTATATATATATATATATATATATATATATATATATATTGTTTCATTTTACTACAGTCGAAGTTTTCAGAAATCAAGGGTCCCTTCATGGGGCTAACACTTGATCTCTATATGAGATACATAGATATTCGAATATTCTATTAAAATTCTCCTTTATTTCTCAAACGTTGAGTTAGTAAAGAAGTTAAGAACATTAATTTTCGTTACTCCTTAATTGACCAGTTGTTGTAGTATATCTTTCTTGTGGTTTCTTGATCTTACCGGATTCCAGGACAAGAATTCATCTAGTCTGGTGGAGTATCCAGCTAAGTGTTGTAACTTGAGGTAACATCACTATGGGACGGTGCACTATTCCTCGTATGAGCAAGTGTATAGCCCTGCTGAGGAGATCTTATTTGTGCTGCGAATACTATGTTATTTTGAATATTTGATCAGGGTTTACTTGTAGGGTGAAGTATCCTCATGTCAGGTTGTCCTGACACACCCTTTCACAGAGAGACCGAAGACACTCGAAGATAGTGTCTAGTAGGTAATTCAAACTCCTCTGATATCTTTTATTAAGGCTATACATGTGTGTATGTGTGTGTGTGTGTTTAATAGGAACTGGTTTCACGGTCCTATACTTGTGACGCCGGCGGTGGTGATAATGGTCTTGAATTCGAACAGTGTTGTGAATATTATTATATTTTTTCTCTTAACTGATTAAATGATTTTTCTGAACATATTTTTCTCTGTGAGAGAAAATCGTTAAATTCTAATAACATTTACAGAAGAGATTTTTAATAATATCCTAATTTTACATTTATAAAATATTCATCCTGCATCACCATGCCGCATCTATGAAACATTTCTTATATATACAGTTTTAAACTGCTGTCCGCCAATGCTCTAATTTCTAACCATATTTTCGATTTATTCTCTGTTTTATTCTTTTTCGGATGTGTTTATTGCTCGGTTATTTCTGAGCACCGGGACTGTATTTTTTAAATAAACACTGCCTGGATTAAAACGAAGTTTGTTTTTGTTCTTTTACACTTTCATTCTAAAATATCCAGGAACGAGTTATACTAGCATGAACATTTTTTTAAATTAAAATATTCCACTTTAAAGTTAAAATTCAATAAAATGTTCAACTCTTTTTAGAATGGGTTGTTCTAACCCATTCTAAAACAATTAATGAAATTTAAAAATCGTAATAAAATTTAATTTCTTTTCCTCAAATTTTGACAGACAAACACTCATATCATGTAAACAAAATGTGCAACAATGATTATCCGTCGAAACTGTCTCAAATTATGAAATGGTATCACTTTTACATTTAATATTTATCTATTTATTCTAAAATGTATTTAATATCCGAAATATTGAGCTTTATTCTTGCATATGGGAACTTATTGCTTTTCGATTTTATAATACTATTACCTTCTATATATATATATATATATATATATATATATATATATATATATATATATATATATATATATGTGTGTGTGCAGGATACCTTCTTGTAATTATATATTTTATATAATATATATAATTACAAAAAAGTATCCTGCACAGAAAATTACTGATGTAGGCTATGCTAATGAGCTTGTAATTCTATAGTGATACTACTAAAGGAGCACAAGCCCTGGTACACTGTCTTGAAGCAACGGCTAATTACATGCAAATTGCAAAGAACTCCCCTTTCTTCCTCCGTGTGCTTAACATCAAACGGAATGTCCACGAACAGAAACCCTTTAAAAGAACTTCCACTATGTGGAACACATTACAACCGGATTGCTTCTCTACAGACTAAGACGTACTTATCTTCCAATCCAATATTCACAAATACTGATCGAAACCGTCATCATAAATTCAATTTACGCCAATTTCCTTCATCATTGTTCATCTTCTTATAACATTCTTCGACAACTAATTGACAATCCATACATCTTATTAATCCTTTTTTGTGGGCCTTGATAAGTTGTGACTCATTAGGAAATTAGAAATATTGGCTTTAAACTGCAATACTATTATTACTGATCTCTATAAAATTCATCATTTTTGTCAATTTAATTAAATAAATGTCGATGTGTCTTTTCTCCGCTCATTATTTTTGCAAAACGATAAAAACTCCCTATTTTTTATCAATTTATAAAAACGAGTATTTTACGAAATAAAATATAACCAGATTATTGTGTATTGTGTCATTTTAGTTCTGTGCCACTATTGTCATATATTTCACTTACCGATGGGTGTATAAAGTTATACACACGTGTCGTTGTCGTCGTCGTGAATATTGAATGACGTTGAATGGAAAAAAAACGACCTATAGTTACCGTGTTTGCGAATGTTTGGAATTAAAAAAAAAGAAAAAAATTGCTCGCGTAGAATGGGATCGAACGTTGAAACAGTCGATCATGAAACCTGCATTCTTAACCACTGCGCCACAGCTTCGACTTAAGAATATTTGTGAAAATAGGCCAAATCATAGGTAGAATGAGAAAGAACGTAATCTGATATTCGCGGAAAATCATCGGAGTGAACGGGATCGGTCATTAATTCTTTGCGTATTGCTTTATATTATGTAGTAAATTAATACCAGGCAAATAATAAATAAGGACGGACTGTTTTGTGAAAAGTAAACTGTGTTAATTAGTTCCCGGTGTCGATGAGTAGAGTGACAGTACATAATTGTTAGGTTTTTGCTAGCACCTATATGGAGTTGGTTTTTTGGAGAGTCTCGGATGGCGGGCCAAATGTAATATTTAGGGTTAGCCGGGAAAAAAGAATAACAAATTTACTAAAACACGCTCGAGTGAATAAGTGTAATGTAATGGTGAGTTTATTAGCCTGTGATGCATGTGGTTATTTTCCTATTCTCCGAGAAGGTACAGGGGAAAATCGTCTCTACTTTATATATTAGATTATAAAGTTACATCGTTTTGATTCATGTGTGTCTGTATGAAACTGATAACAGGGGGGGTGGAATCTTCTAAAATAGAACATCATTTTTGTCATAAAGGTGACTATATATAATTGTATCGTGCTGGCAGAATACTCGTCACAAGACGAATATAATCAATAAATAGAGCATTAGTTTTAAATGTTAATGTTTTTCTTTCTTCTGGGGCATGATACGGTTTCAGTGGTACCTCTCTAAATGGTAAAGTTACAAAAAAATAAATAATGCGCAAACGTCACTATTCCATAATTCATAACGATACGCCCAATAGTTTAAAATTTTACCAAGCACATACATGTGATTGACGCTCACACGCGCGCACTGATCGTTTTAAAAATGGTTTTCTTCATATAACTCAACATTTGACGTAGACATTTTTCTCTGTTAATTTTTTTGGATGTAACTTATTTTAAAACTTCTGGGGGAACGGTTCCAGTTTGCGTAGGCTCACCCATATATAGTAAAGTTTACGAAAAATGTGCCCATGTCACTCAGCGTGTTGCCGAGAATACATATTACAAAATCCATAATGATCGTATCATAAGTGTAGGAGATTAACTTGTACACACATATTCACACAGACACAAACACACAGACACACACACACACACACACATATATATATATATATATATATATATATATATATATATATATATAGAGAGAGAGAGAGAGAGAGAGAGAGAGAGAGAGAGAGAAAGAGAGAGAGAAGGCGAAAATAAACAAGTAACATTCGTTCTCTTTTTGCTCTGTTATTATCTATTTTTTTCAAATATTCTATTTTTCCTTTTTCCATCGTTCTTATTCTTTCTATATTTCATTTCTTTTTGCCTCTTATTTTTCCTTTATTGTTTATCGTCACTATCTTTTTCTTCTTCTTCTGCTTCTTCTTCTTCTTCTCTTTTGATTTGTTAAGAAGCAGACTCATATACCATTTACGAGGGTAGGTGTTTTACCAACACCTTCGTGAGGTAATACTGAAGCCTACTAAAAACCCAACTCGAATGTCCCCGTTCTTTATATGCAAAAGTTTGTCAGGACAATCGGACATGCAGATACTTCCCCTTTGAATTAAACCATGCTCAAATATACAAATAAAAAAATAAAAGAACATGAACTTAAAATGTAGAAGCTGGCAGAATGTCGCCTAGAATCAAAAGATTGCTATGACAACGCACTTGGTCATATGAGAAAAAAAGGGTGCACTTTCCTCTAGTGATGCTACCACAAGTAACAGTATTAGGCTAGATACTTCATCAGACAAGTTCAAATCTATTTCTGGTATTAGGCAAAACAAAACAGACCACCAGAAAAGAAAGTATAACTTAGTTAAGTGGTCTATTGAGGAGAAGAAAAGTACTCAACTTATGAAAAGTAGAGAAGAAAGAAAAAAAACTACTGCCCCGTATATATTAATTTTTAAAAACTTATGTAAGGGGCTACTGTTATTAGTGGGGAAAGATTTATGGGGGCATACTAAGTGGGAAGTTCAGTAGCACATTACATTAACATTTTTGCATGTTGGTACAATCGGCGAAACAAGGAACAGGGAGGGAATTCCAAAGGCAAGCGGTGCGAGGAAAAAAGCTTTTAGAGTAGAAACTATTCCGATGTATGGGGACCTCTACAGTGAAAGGGTGGGGTTTTGCTGCTAGTCAGGTTAATCGGGGTATTTACGTTGATAAAATACAAGTGTAGTAAGTTAATCGGATCACATTCCGTGGAAGTACTTGTAAAACCAGCACAAGGATGAAAAACTGCGGCGATGCGACAGGCGCTGGAGCTTGGTAGACAGTGCGGGAGCTATTAGGTTAGAGCCTCTTTTTGTACCTTTATTATATTATTTATTCATAGTTATAGCGTTATCTATCTATCTAGCAATTTTTTTATGGGAACTACTCTAGACGAGGCAGGAAACAACTTTATGTAAGAAGATAAAAAATACTACTTCAAGGTCAAAAAACAAGACAACGATAACGATTAGATGGATAGATTCCGACCCAGAAAACAGTTATTCTGCCACTTTTGTCAAAAACATCGCTCATGGAATTTGAAGACTAAAGGAAAAAATTAGGGAAGCGATTATTACGAGGCTGCCGAAAGTAAACCCAAGGTCTACTTACTAATCTATCTATCTATCTATCTATCTATCTATCTATCTATCTATCTATCTATCTATATACATAATACATACACACACACACACATATATATATATATATAATATATATATATATATATATATATATATATATATATATATATATATATATATATATATATATAAAGTGTTTAAGGCTCATATTTTTTTATTTATTTAAAAAGCATCTATTGTTAGATTTAATAAGGAACAGGTAGAATAAATACCTTTTGAAGCATTAAAGATGCGATATCAATTTTTTTTTAAAAGAAAAATGATAAATCGAAACCGATTTTTTTTCTTTTTTATTATAAACTAGCATTTTTTTTTGTTTGTTGGTTTAAAGTGATACAGATATTTCGCCAAAAACTTGGCATCCTCGGTGTGTAATATATCCTGATGTCATCGGGTTTGTATTTTTTTCCTACCGGCTTTTGTTGTTCTAGCCGGGCCAAAGGGGTTAGCTGTTGTTTCCCCACTTTCAAATATGAGAACGTGAATGCGCACGTGATTTGTATGAAGTGTTTAAGGTTCATATTTTTTTATTTTTTATTTAAGAAGCATCTATTGCTAAATTTAATAAGGAACAGGTAGAATAAATACCTTTTGAAGCATTAAAGATGCGATATCAATTTTTTTTTTTAAAAGAAAAATAATAAATCGAAACCGATTTTTTAAAATTTTTTTATTATAAACAAGCATTTTTTAAATTTTTTGTTAGTTTAAAGTGATACAGATATTTCGCCAAAAACTTGGCATCCTCGGTGTATAATATATCCTGATGTCATCAGATTTGTATTTTTTTTTCTACCGGCTTTTGTTGTTCTAGCCGGGGCAAAGGGGTTAGCTGTTGTTTCCCCACTTTCAAATATAAGAACGGGAATGCGCACGTGATTTGTATAAAGTGTTTAAGGTTCATATTTTTTTTATTTAAGAAGCATCTATTGTTAAATTTAATAAGGAACAAGTAGAATAAATACCTTTTGAAGCATTAAAGATGCGATATCAATTTTTTTTTTAAAAGAAAAATAATAAATCGAAACCGATTTTTTTTCTTTTTTATTATGAAGTAGCATTTTTTTAATTTTTTGTTAGTTTAAAGTGATACAGATATTTCGCCAAAAACTTGGCATCCTCGGTGTGTAATATATCCTGATGTCATCGGATTTGTATTTTTTTCCCACCGACTTTTGTTGTTCTAGCCGGGCCAAAGGGGTTAGCTGTTGTTTCCCCACTTTCAAATATAAGAACGTGAATGCGCACGTGATTTGTATAAAGTGTTTAAGGTTCATATTTTTTTTATTTATTTAAAAAGCATCTATTGTTAAATTTAATAAGGAACAGGTAGAATAAATACCTTTTGAAGCATTAAAGATGCGATATCAATTTTTTTTTAAAAAGAAAAATTATGAATCGAAACCGATTTATTTTTATTTTTTATTATAAACTACCATTTTTTTTTCGTTAGTTTAAAGTGATACAAATATTTCGCCAAAAACTTGGCATCCTCGGTTTCGATTTATTATTTTTCTTTTAAAAAAAAAAAATGATATCGCATCTTTAATGCTTCAAAAGGTATTTATTCTACATGTTCCTTATTAAATTTAGCAATAGATGCTTCTTAAATAAATAAAAATATGAACGTTAAACACTTTATACAAATCACGTGCGCATTCATGTTCTCATATTTGAAAGTGGGGAAACAACAGCTAACCCCTTTGGCCCGGCTGGAACAACAAAAGCCGGTAGGAAAAAAATACAAATCCGATGACATCAGGATATATTACACACCGATGATGCCAAGTTTTGGCGAAATATGTATCACTTTAAACTAACAAAAAAAAATGCTAGTTTATAATAAAAAAAAAAGAAAAAAAATCGGTTTCGATTTATCAATTTTCTTAAAAAAAAAAAAAATTGATATCGCATCTTTAATGCTTCAAAAGGTTCCTTATATATATATATATATATATATATATATATATATATATATATATATATATCATATTCATTTTATATTCCAATAAATATGTTTTTATTTTATTATTTTTATTTTCATTTTTTAACATTTCCCAAATACATAACATTTCTGTGAGATATATTTGTTACGGTCCGTTTCATTTGTCTTGTGCCAAACAACATTTTTATGTTATTATCGTCTCTGCAACACTACAAAATAGTCGGAAAAGTTCACAAATAGTATAAAGTTATTGGATTAAAGTGTCTTGATAAAAACCTACACTATACAGTGGTTCATTTTTGGGTGAAACTAACTTTTAAAAAAAGAAAAAAGAAACGAGCAAACTTATATGTGGGATATATATATATATATATATTTCTAGTTTGTCCTTATTATCTTTATGTCTGGCTAATCTATCTATCTATCTATCTATCTAGATAAATAGATAGATAGAGCGAGAGCCAGGTATAGAAGGAAAGAGAGAAAAAGAAAGTGAGAAAACGATCGGAAATTATTCCATCGAGCTATACGTATATATCTGTTTTAAATTAAAGAAAGCTCTCATCTACTTTGTGTTTAAACTATACTGAACCCTTCCCTTTTATCCACTCAAAGCTGTGGCAATGCGTGTAACCTCGTCCATTAACAAATGTGCCAGTCTTCCTAACGTATTACACCCTTCCACTCACCCGCAGGTGTTCTCGTTGGCATAACTCTACATTGTATCTCTCCCGCGACATTTTAAGTCCATTTGCGCGCCTTAAAGAAATCAATTCTCTGTAATAAGCTATTCAACGACGTATTCAATTTTGAACCTCTGTTCAATCTTTCAGCCTCACGTATAATTCTCGCAAAAATATTCCCTTTTTCTTGTTTTTATTTAATCTCCCTTTTCACTTTCACATTCTGTTTGTTCCCCTGTCTTATCCTCCCCTCTCTTTTTTTATACACGTTTTTTGGTTACATATATGCATACATGTTTAAATTACAATCTTATGAGGATAAGCCTCATCAGGTTAAATTATTTAATTAAATTGGGAATAATTTCGGACCCATTTATTTCCAATTTAAAAAAAATCATGTCCTGAAAAAGTTTAGCCTAATAACGATGTAAGTGAAACATTTACCGAAGAACACATATAGCAAAACATGTTTGAATGAATACAAATATATACTATGTATATATATATATAGTTTCGGAAGTTTCTCAACCATTAAAACTATAAAAAAAAACAAAAAAAAAACATTTCAGTCCCAAGTCGTCTGGTTGAAAATCACTTTTTTGTAAGTCAATTTATTGTTTGCAGACACTATATTAGTTTGCTTCCAAGAATTTACACTAGTCTTAACATTATTTAAGGAATCATCAGTTTTATTTACCATGAAAAACTGTTTCGCGAATTTTAAAAGAAAACAGTATTTTATTTCATGGCTTCTCAGCAGAGTTGATCAGACCCCACTTCTCTTAAAAGACAAGAATAAAAACGTTCCGTATATTAGATCTAAGTTTTGTTCCAGATATATATTGTGCTAACTTATTTTGTTATTAAAAATGTCATCCTTACTTGTGTTGTTCATCTGTGTCTAAGAAAATGTATATACATATATATATATATATATATATATATATATATATATATATATTTATATATATATTATGTCATGTATACATGTATACTATTATGAGAAGATATGATATATAATGTATAAATTTTCTGTATTTACTTCAACAATGCTCGATACTGAGTAGAGCTAGGTAGTAAGGTATGAACATATATATATGGCAATTAAGCTACACAGAGGCGTCTGCATTTCATCCACATAAGGAATCAGGAGGTTAATTGCATGGAATTCGTGTTACTGGCTTCTTTTATGTATCTATGTGGTGTTTAGTCTAGCTAGCTAACAATCAGATTCGTTGTTATTCCCTCCCACGTGTTAATATTTTCATGAGCCAATGACTGAGCTTCTCTCCAACAAAGGTTCGTTCGACACTTTACTTTTTTGTTGTTTTGTTTTGTTTCATATGGATGCCACTCACCTCTTTACTTATATGTCGAATTAACAAGTGACCCTTATTTCAACATTTCTGCGTGATTGGAATAGTTTCATTTCTATTTCTTTTGTTATTCGTTGCGTTTTTATGTGTTTGTTTGGTTTTTATTTATTTTATTATTTTAATTTTTGTATTTTAATCCAAAAGTAAAGTTGTTTCCGTGTCTACAATTTAGTAGTTTTTTTTTTTCATCGTTTAAGTTTAGAATTTCAAACTTGCATTCAAACATAATCTACACGAGTCGTCTAAAAATACCTACATGTACTGGCTCATCGTACCAATTTAACATTCAATTTTTAGTGAGTGCCCACTTTCTTTGAGTTTCCAGTAATAGGTCGCTAATGCTGTTTGGAGTCGATGTTGTTTGTTATTGAACGTGCTTTCATGGATGTAATAACTGATTTTAAAATCAAGGGAGGTTACATTTTCGTAGTACTTCTCGTTATACGGGTTGTCCTTTGACAATATTTTGGCTTGGTAAACAATGCTTTTGGTTATGCAGTTATTTTGTAATGGACAATGTGTCTTAGTTCTACAGTTACAGGTTTTCTTTTCATTATTAACTTTCTTATTTCTATTTGGGTGATTGCAATTAGGGTTTGGGTTATTACTATGTCTATTTTAGTTATATTTTAGTTCTAATTAGTGTTATTTCTATTGTTGATATATTAGTCACTTTTTAACGCATTTTGTTATTATTTTTCCTCACTACTCTGGTTTATTTGGCTAAGATCAAAGTGTAGTATCTGTTCCGATGGATACTGCACCCCTATACTGGTGTATTTACGCTGGTCAATGGGTCTGTCCTGTGCAGTTCTGGGAGGTCCACCCTCCCAGGCTTCGCCTCCCCTCTTTGGAGAGGAGTAAGTTTATTGCTTACTGCATGAGGCGCCCCAACCGGAGAATGCCGACGAGGCTGCACAGGCAATTTTTAAACCCTACTTTCCCGACCCGACCTTGGGTCACATCTTACTTGTGGGAGTAAGATAAAAACTGGCCTTGTGCCTAACTCCTGGAGAGGAGTAAATCAATTCTCTGGTTTACTATTTTTGTTGTTGTGGTATTTAATTATAAGTTTTCGCAGCAACTGTAGGACAGTTTACAGTAATTATTATTGAATATTTCGTGCAAGAAATTAGATACGAGGAAGTGTTTTTTGGTGAGATTGTAGAATCTTTTGCTGAGTTATGTTTTAAGATATGATTATAAGGCGGTTTAAAGCAGACTATATATATTATTATGCCCACTATTACTAGAGCTGTGTTGCAAATGTTTCTGGATTTCTGAAATACATTTTCTTTGATACAGTTATTGCTAAGCCTACGTCTCATAAAACTATGAATATATTTTATGATTGACGGGGGTGAGGGGGGCGGCATAACACTTTGGGTTCACGCATATTTAAATATGGCGCGAATGTATATTTATATAAGTTTAAAGTGACATCTAAAAAGTGAGTTATTTTTATATTATAGAGTTTTATATTATATCATTATCTTTTTATATCATTTTATATTGTTTTATATTTTATATCCTTTTATATTTTTTTATTTTTTTATCATTTTATTTTTATCATTTTAAATAGTAGTTGTTTTTTGTTTTTTTTTAATTGAAAATTTTTTTTAAACATTTAAAAAATTTTTTTTTACATTTTTTTAAAAATTAAAAAAAAATCGTTTTAAATAGTAGTTATTTTTTATCATTTTATTTTTTATCATTTTATTTTTTATCATTTATATTTTATATCATTTTATATTTTTTGTTATCATTTTATATATTTATATTAATATCATTTTATATTATATCATAAAATTTTATATAATATCATTATCTACTCTTATGCTAAGTTTTATTTCTATCTGTATAATATTTTTTCAAGTGAAAGTTATAACTCGTTGGAATCCATCATATATACATATATATATATATATATATATATATATATATATATATATATATATATTTGTGTTATAATAGAATAATTCCAGGAAGAAAATCCGGGTATGAGAGCTCAATGTAGTAAACAAGGCAATAATAACATAAAATATAATAACACGAAATCACATAATTGTCGATGCAATAATTTATTTCAACCGTTCGGTTTTTTCAAGCATCACTCAGACAATTACATTTTTGAGACTGATAGAAAATTGAATTTCCCTACCACAGTTCCAATATAACCAGAGAGGGTGGTGGTAGCAACCAATTTGATACATCTTTTATAGAGAGGGGGAAATTTAAAACTTATATTTAACTATGGCGGGCGAAGGGGAGGGATCTTTAAGTTAATCAACTAAAAACTGCCGTGTCAAAATTATGACACATACGACTTGGCGATATCATACATATAGGCAACTTTACTCACGCGCATACACAAAACTAAATACGCACACATCCTATGCGCACGCACATACATAATCTCACTCGCACATTATCATAACTAAACATAATCACATACGCAACTTTTATTCATCTCTAGCCAGAATGCGTCCGGCGAAACTCGTGTTCTCAGATTCGGTTGGAGAAAAGAAAGAAAGAAACAATTAACAGGCACAGAGAAGAAATAGACAGACCGCGTGTCATAAATTCCCAGTCCGTCTGGGTTCCAAGAAAGAGAATCTAATTGAAATAAAATTACACGCACATACATATATGTATACATACAAATCCATACGCACATACACACACATATATACACATACACACCCACATATATACATATCTATACACATATACATATACACATATATATATATAAAATATGATCGAAATAACCTCTTAAATAAACGAGATGAACCTATGGCTAAGTGCAGACATAAATATAAATTTAAAATAAACAACGACTAGTAATCCGATGGACCTCTAGACTTATAACGGTGAAGATACCAAATTAAATAACATTATTTAAGGTAACCCCCCACCACCAACATAATAGTTTTAATAATATCTGCTATAGACACAGAATTGCCGACTTGGTGATATATAGTATTTGTGTGTATGAGTATATAATGGTATTTTGAAATATTTATTTATTCAGATTATTTACTTTAAATAAGATAGTGGATAAAAAAAAAAAATATTTTTCTGCAGGTAATACACTAGTTATTGAATTAATATAAGTATAAATGCCAAATATTACCACTAGACATTATTAGACTTGAATTAGTAATCCGATGGACCTCTAGACTTATAACGGTGAAGATACCAAATTGAATAACATTATTTACGGTAACCCCCCCATAATATTTATAATAATATCTGTGATAGACACAGATTTACTGACTTGGTGATATATAGTATTTGTGTGTACGCGGATATTTATTATTTACTTAAAATAAGATAGTGGTATGAAAATTTTTTCTGCAGGTAATACACTAGTTTTTGAATTAATATAAGTATAAATGTCAAATATTACCACTAGACATTATTAGACTTGAATTAGTAATCCGATGGGCCTCTAGAATTACAACGGTGAAGATACCAAATTGAATAACATTAGGTACGGTACCCCCCTCCCCCCATAATATTCATAATAATATCTGTTATAGACACAGAATTACCGACTTGGTGATATATAGTATTTGTGTGTATACGTATATAATGGTATTTTGAAATATTTACTTATTCAGATTATTTACTTAAAATAAGATAGTGGTATGAAAATTTTTCTGCAGGTAATACACTAGTTATTGAATTAATATAAGTATAAATGTCAAATATTACCACTAGACATTATTAGACTTGAATTAATAATACGATGGTCCTCTAGACTGATAACGGTGAAGATAACAAATTGAATAACATTATTTACGGTAACCCCCCCATGATATTTATAATAATAGATTATCAAATTAATCTAAAATATAAATAAGGTAAGACTAATTTTTAGAACTCATATTACATCAGTAAGAATATAGAGTGTTATGTAAATATTGTGTGTAGGTGTGTGGATATATATGTATGTGTGCGTATGTATATGTGTGTATATGTGCGTATATGTATATATGTGTGTGTGTATGTATGTGTATGTATGTGTTTACATGTGTGAGCAACTACATGCGTATGCATTTGGTCAATATTTCAAATAGATTCAGAGATATATATATGTGTATTCATGTATGTATATATATATATATATATATATATGTGTATATGTATATGTGTATAGATATGTATATGTGTGGGTGTGTATGTGTATATATGTGTGTGTATGTGCGTATGGATTTGTATGTATACATATATGTATGTGCGTGTAATTTTATTTCAATTAGATTCGCTTTCTTGGAACCCAGACGGACTGGGAATTTATGACACGCGGTCTGTCTATTTCTTCTCTGTGCCTGTTCATTGTTTCTTTCTTTCTTTTCTCCAACCGAATCTGAGAACACGAGTTTCGCCGGACGCATTCTGGCTAGAGATGAATAAAAGTTGCGTATGTGATTATGTTTTGTTATGATAATGTGCGAGTGAGATTATGTATGTGCGTGCGCATAGGATGTGTGCGTATTTAGTTTTGTGTATGCGCGTGAGTAAAGTTGCCTATATGTATGTTATCGCCAAGTCGTATGTGTCATAATTTTGATACGGCAGTTTTTAGTTGATTAACTTAAAGATCCCTCCCCTTCGCCCGCCATAGTTAAATATAAGTTTTAAATTTCCCCCTCTCTATAAAAGATGTATCAAATTGGTTGCTACCACCACCCTCTCTGGTTATATTGGAACTGTGGTAGGGAAATTCAATTTTCTATAAGTCTCAAAAATGTAATTGTCTGAGTGATGCTTGAAAAAACCGAACGGTTGAAATAAATTATTGCATCGACAATTATGTGATTTCGTGTTATTATATTTTATGTTATATATATATATATATATATATATATATATATATATATATATATATATATAAATTTAAGATATTTTCCTAAAAGACGATACCTTATAAATAGCAAATTTGTTTTTCATCAAAAAGTTACAGTCGTTTCCTCATTGTTAATACACACGAGGCATTTTTAAAAACAACACGCACACGTCACTTCATGTATCGCAAATTATGTGGAAATAAATATTAGAAATGTTGAAACGTTTGCGACTTTCCATTTTCAAATATATACTTTATTCTCGTTGAATCCACAATACTTTTTACTCACCTTCGCTCATCCTTCTCTCTTTTTTAACTCGCTCTACACACGTACACACACACACACATATATATGTACACCCCCCTCCACACACATATATATATATATATATATATATACGCTTGTCAACTCCTTTTTTTCTAAACACGTATTTGCATACATAAATATTTGTATGTATGTGTGTGTGTCCTGTTTGGGTGCACGCCCTCCCAGCAATTTTATTTCGCAAGACAAGATATGTCTCCGAATGGCATCATAATTTCTGTGTGTTTTTAAAAGAAACCGTTGTGAATGATGACCTACAAAAGACATTGTTTAGACGCGCGAATTAAATATTACCGAATTCTATTCACATTTATGACACGTCTTTTACCCAACGCTTTTTATTTTATTATTTATTCTTTGTACCACAACGCGTAGCACCAGTTAGAATCTGTGTGGGTCCATTTCGTTTGTGAGAGCAAGTGATGGTAGTGTGTGTGGCTGGGTTGGCAGGGTGGCTTTTGTGTGTCATTCTTGCCCCCTGTTATTTCAATTCTTTCTTGCAAGAATTTGCGCCTTTCTTTCTTATTGACTGACTATGAGTTTTATTTTTTATTTCTGGCTAGACGGGTTCACATATTAAATTTAACTAAGTAATGCTGTTGAATAGCTGCTCTCTGCGTATGGTGAAATACTCTCTTGAACTCGCTATTAGGAAAGTAAACTGATATATTTTAATTATGTGCTTACGTTTATCTGTGTTGGCCTAGTTCAAGTAAAGGCAAATTAACGGAGCTTTGGTTTTCAGTGCCTGTACAGTCAGACGTCGGAGCGCAAGAAGTCAGTCTATTTTATTTGTCTTCTGCTTATTTCAAGAATGAACATGAATAAACGTTTGACTTTTAAAATGTATTTTGTACGCGCAATGTATCGTCATTTAATGGTTAATTCAATATTTTTATTGATCTTTTCGTACTTGGGCAAATTAGTCGGGCACAAGGCAAAGAGAGACACATACAGTTTACACTCGCTGCTACTACGATCATCACCCAAGATACGTATTGAAACCACTGCTAACCATTAGTCGACATACGCCAGTAATATTTAGTACGCGGCAAAAATTCGTCAGCTGTGTTTCAGACAGATTCTTGGAGCATAAAGAAGTTCCCTGAATATATTACGACTTCATTATTGGTTACCGTGATCACTTTAAACATTCTACCTGGTGATACCAGATCAGGCTGCCCTGTGGCTCCCTGAGACGAAATTCACCTACATTGACGTTTTTTTTTTTGTTTTTTTTTGTAAAACTTTATTATGTTCTACAAAACCAAAAACAAAAACAACAGCCCCTCTCCCTTTCTCCCTCCCCTTTTTTATTTTATTTTTAGAACTTGAAGCATAAATCTTTTACTATAATGACCAGATTCGGCATTAAATAACCCAAAAAGGGTTGATATGCCGTAAAACAAAACTACCAAACCAAAAACGATGATTAAACATTTGAAGATATAAAGAACTTGAAGCATAAAAACTTTTACTATAATGACCAGATTCGGCATTAAATAACCCAAAAAGGGTTGATATGCCGTAAAACAAAACTACCAAACCAAACTACCAAACATTCTACAAAAGCAAGAAATAAGAACTAGAACGCGAGCGAGATAATTCCAGAGATAAGAATGTGTTATAACATAAAGCGTGTTTTACGGCTACAAATGCTGAATTTCTACACATTTGACGAATAAAAAAAATACGTAAATTATAGGTACTAGTATAATTTTATTATTTCAGACAATCCTCTTTCCCTTATCAACATATATTTGCTTATAACAATTTATTGAATATGCGAGGTCTATAAAACACTAGGCATTTTCAACTTTGTACACCGCTCATTTCAAATGTTATTTGATAAACCTTTTCTGTGCTCGGCTTCACATAAAATTATACATTTGAAGCAAAAAGACAATTTCTCTTTTTTTAATATTTACTTTTCAACGCGCGCATGTTTCCCTTGTTCTTATGACTGCCCCGTAGAAGTGCTTTGCTTTCAATTAACAATTATTTACGCCAATTATGCTATTTTTTGTCCTTATTTGAATTACATATAAACAAGACAACAAGATAAATAGACATACTTTAGATTTTAAAAGATCAGTAAAACTTCAGGGTGGGGAATCACTTTTCTACATATATTTGACGTAAAATGTTCATCCATTATTTTTGGCTTAAATTCCAATGTTCGTAAACTGGTCTCATCTCCGATATCAAGATTTTTATTTTCTGCTTGATACTTAACTAAATAACCAATCTCATTATTATTTAGTGTTGTAATAGAATATTCTACAACCCCGACCCATTCCCTATGTGAACTTACTAATACGAAAAACTATATATAATGATCACCACATTCACTGCTATTTAGTTTTTAGAGATTAATAATGTTTTACTTATCAATTATTGCACTCTGTTTAGCAATACACCTTTCTACCGCCATCCACTATAATGTTTGTTGGTCTTTCCACTCAAATAACAACCTTGTATAATATAACAATTTTCAAAATACAACATTTACCATGGTGCATGTTGCGGACACCTCAATACTATCTTTGTTCACGGTACAGACAATGAATCAATAAAGGTATGATTTATAACATATTTCGCATCTAAACAATCTTAGATACTCTCAACTAGTCATAAACAGTAGTTACTGAGCATAGTATGTCAAGAAGCTAAAAATGTTTATAGATTCTATATAGAACAGACCAGGACCTCATAGACTCTGGCTTATGGAGCTTGGTGAGAAATGAGCAATTTTAAATAGCCTATCCTGCGCAATTTACAATTCAGTAAACCTAGTAACAAAACCGGAAGTTAACCTTACAGCTTTGTCGCATGTGGCAGACATATACATAATTTTTTTCTCCGTTCGCAAGTCTCTCTTTCGATCGACAAATCAAGTGACATCAAAAACACCGCTAGCAGCAGCTGCTAAGAAACCAGTATGAAAAACACGCATTTTAAATTCTTGAGCATTTCGTAGCTCAGTGCGCACACCATCGGCATCAGGCTACACGACTACGACGCCGACAATGATGAGGGGCAGCAGTAGCATCCGCCTACAGTCTAACAAGTCCTTATCGTGGTAAAGGCGGTGGCAACTTGGTAGTTTCATGGGTAAAACCTGTAATCTTGCTTAATAACAACAGCAGAAGTACCCTTCTGAAGTCCAACCCTTCCTCACCGTGTTAGGGGCGATTGCAACGTGGGAATGTCAGAGATACTCGACCAACAAGGATCTGGTTAAAATCCAGGAGGATTCGACATCAGGGTCCGCCGCTCTCTGGTCGCCTCAGCCTCTGCATGTGGCAAGAACAGACGTGTTCGGCGCGAAATTGCAAATCAATGCAGTGAAAGTAGCAATGTTGCTTCTGCGACATTTCTTTTTGTGTTTTAAGTCAAAGCTTCTCCGATTTCGCATGTAATCGCTGAGCCCCACTGTCTCCAGTGTCGGGGATAAGACTCTGCAATAATGAAGGTTAACGAACATCTGCCACCAACGAGGAAGACTTCATGCAAACCAGACAATTTCGACTAACAAACAAAAAGAAATTGCAGTCGGTGTCCGACAACTATCTAAGAGCACCGCAGCAAGTTGCAGCAGCTCCCGATCTTGTTTCAGCGCCAGTACGGACTATCCGTAACACACCATTGGCAGCAGCTCCGATACTGTCAACAGCAAACTACAACATTCTAAACACCGCTATATAGATACTCATAATCATCATACAGTATAACAAGCCGACCCATCATAATTCAAGATGGTTGATGACCTTCCAATACTGCGACATTATCATTATCACCATTCACGGCTGTAGCCCAACTCTCAAAAATTCATAAGTCATGTACGGCTGGGAAAGAGACGTCTTTATTTTTTTACACACGAGTTTGTCTCCTGGTGTAACGTTAATCACGCATTCTTTATTCCTTTACCTGTTAACGTGACTCATAGCATAGTAAACTACTGGTCTTCATCTGTTTAATCCGTGCCACGACCCCCCCTCCCCCCGTTACAACTCTCATATCAAAGGTATATCATAAAAGAATAATTACCCAACATATTATATCAACAACCTAATAAAGTGAATAATTTTCGTTATTCCGACTACTATTCTCATCTTGAGTGTTATCATCACAATGTTTCGGCCGCTGTAACCTCCAGCCTTCTTCAGGTGTATCTCTCCGAACTCAGGAATATTTCTGTGAGAATTACTGAATACTTCGCCCAGTCATGGCTGACGGAACAAGAGCATTCTACCCCAGAGGATTAAATAAAGTGTTCTGCTCGAAATTCCGTCCGGATTCCCGAGTTCGACAGACATATTTCCGAGTTCGAAGAGATACACCCGAAGAAGGCCAGAGGTTACAGCGGCCGAAACGTTGTGATAATAATACTCAAGATGAGAAATGTTGTCCGAATAACCAAAATTGTGCTAAATTATCAATCCTTATCTCTAAAAATCAGAAATATAACCTAATAGGTCTACTTCAGGACATCCCAGGAACCGGTTTACTCTTCTACATGTCCCTCTAAGAGAGCGGTAGGAGATTTAAAAATGACAGGATGGCCCAGTGGTGTCGTAAGAGGCCTGGTCAATTTGCTTGATACAACAAAAATGGAATGAAAATGATCAATGTAGACATTTGCACAATTCTACATAGACATTGATTATTTATGTAAATATCAACACACTACGTTTTCTTATGACACTTTTATTTCTAGGTTTATGTAAGATTTGACATTCTTTCTAACATCTTATAAATGATCTCACGCCATTTTTTATTTTCTTCCTTCTTTAGTGATTCATAAGTTTGGCCGACTTTTGCTTGCAAACCATTCACAATCGGCTTTTATTAACAATACACTAGCATACACATTCTTTGTAAACAGTAAGAGTTCAGTGCCTTATGTTTTCTGCAGATTGCTCAATGGATAGAAGCTCGGTCTGTCTAAAAAACAATTAGGTTGCAATCTGATCCGAATAATTTGTCCGTCTAGCCAGACCGGGGAGATGTAATACAGTGAAACAATAGATGCTACACATTTGCATACACATTTACATTGCAGCTGTAAATAAGCCAATATATAGCCAATAAGTCTAGTAAAATAATAAATTATGCTATCAATTAAACTTGTAATTGTAAACACAGTAAGAAATCACTACCTCAGTAGAATTATTTATATATATATATATATATATATATATATATAATTAACTTGTTACAAATATCCAGGGGGTATGAATCCGAAGGAAGTTGAAACCGGGTTTATAAGAGTGCTCAATGAAAATTCAGAGCAAAATATATATTTTTTTGATTTTATTCCATTAGTTGCGACAAAACAGGTTTTGTTTCATTGGTACGGGTTAGCTACCAATTCATCAGGCCGGTGGAAGGAATTCAAATGGCATAAAATTCACTTCAACGGGAGATTTAAAATTGAAAATACATTGGAGGGGGAGGGGGATGGAGTTGGGGCTTTGTCTATAACGGCGACATGGGACATGAGAGGGGAGGGGGGATGACTTCAACAAGTCGTGTTTCAAATTATTACGTGGGAGGCTTTGCACGTGTCAGTGCTGCGGCAATCTCAATCTCGGCCGGGGCGGGAGGGGGGAGATGGGGCGACGGCCAGAGTGAGTCAGATTCAAAATGAGGATAAAACCGTTGTTCTTATTTTATTTTAATTCTAATAAGTAATTATCATGTGGATAAAAATGTTTGATAATTTTAATTTGGGGTATTAATTGCTACTTTTGCATTTTATTTATTTTATTTTAATGTTTTGTTTATTATTTGTAGTGAATTTTGTTGTAATTATATTTTTTTATTTTTTATTTTTTATTTATTTTTTTTATATTGTGATTATATTATACCGAGATCAATACTAGTGGAATCATTTATAAAAGAAGTTTTCTGGTGTTACCAGTCATATCACCAACAAAACCGATTATGGCAATGGCAATGTCCGCCAACCATACCCACGACAGTTACAGCGACAACAGCCTTATGTAAAAGTCTTAATAAAAAAAATAAATTAAAATTAAAATAAAATAAAAAATAAAATAAAAAAAATAAAAATAAAAATAAAAATAAAAATAAAAATAAGAATAAATATAAATAAAAATAAATAAAAAAAAAAAAAAAAAAAAAAAAAAAAAAAAAAAAATTTTATTTTTATTTTTTATTTTTATTTTTATTTTATTTTATTTTAATTTTAATTTATTTTTTTTATTAAGACTTTTACATAAGGCTGTTGTCGCTGTAACTGTCGTGGGTATGGTTGGCGGACATTGCCATTGCCATAATCGGTTTTGTTGGTGATATGACTGGTAACACCAGAAAACTTCTTTTATAAATGATTCCACTAGTATTGATCTCGGTATAATATAATCACAATATAAAAAAAATAAATAAAAAATAAAAAATAAAAAAATATAATTACAACAAAATTCACTACAAATAATAAACAAAACATTAAAATAAAATAAATAAAATGCAAAAGTAGCAATTAATACCCCAAATTAAAATTATCAAACATTTTTATCCACATGATAATTACTTATTAGAATTAAAATAAAATAAGAACAACGGTTTTATCCTCATTTTGAATCTGACTCACTCTGGCCGTCGCCCCATCTCCCCCCTCCCGCCCCGGCCGAGATTGAGATTGCCGCAGCACTGACACGTGCAAAGCCTCCCACGTAATAATTTGAAACACGACTTGTTGAAGTCATCCCCCCTCCCCTCTCATGTCCCATGTCGCCGTTATAGACAAAGCCCCAACTCCATCCCCCTCCCCCTCCAATGTATTTTCAATTTTAAATCTCCCGTTGAAGTGAATTTTATGCCATTTGAATTCCTTCCACCGGCCTGATGAATTGGTAGCTAACCCGTACCAATGAAACAAAACCTGTTTTGTCGCAACTAATGGAATAAAATCAAAAAATATATATATATATATATATATATATATATATAAAGAATGATTAAACAAGGTGACGATCAGAATAAAATGTTTAGACAATTAAATAAGGCAATTACTCGCCATCCTGATGCTTTTAAGTCTTATCAAATTAATCAAAATAAATTGATAGAGCAAATCCAAAGCTATCTAAATATAAATAAAAATAATGTAGAATATGTATAATCGTATATATAACACATATACTAATTATATAAAAAATAGTTACGTATAATAGACAGTAGAAAGGGATGAAGAAGGAAAGAAATGTTGAAAAATTTAAAAAAAAAATACATTTTTTTGAAAAGTCACGCATTAGAAACGTTGGCGGAAGGGCAATAATAAAGAGAATATTTTTAATAAAATATTTAGAAAACCTTCACAACGCAAATTATTTGTTTTTAAAATAAATTATTTATCTACCTTAAAAACATTTTTTTTTAAACTATAGTACTTTCGGTAATATATACCATCTTCAGAAGAATAAGCGAAGCTCTATTTTAGATAGGTGAGAAAAACGTAATACAATTCATCCTGTTATGCTTATTATGGCGTTCTGGAATTTAAGTTGTTAAAGTCTCTCTTGGATTTGCACTGGTTCCTTCTTTCGATGTCTAACCATCTTCATCTGCACGTTCTCGACTGCTTTTTAAATTTTCTTCTTCTCTCCAGCTTTTTTGTACATTTGTGTTTGTTATCTGAAGATGATTCGACGAAGAATTGGAGACGTTTGTGATATACATGGAATATGTATTAGTTTTTGTTCATTTTTACATAGAGACGGTCATTAAAGACATTATAAAAATAAAACAGGCATAATAAAACAGAATATTGTTATGTTTAACAATGTTTGCACACACACACACACAAGGGAGTTTGAATTACTCACTAGACACTATCCTCGAGTGTCTTCTCTATCTCTGTACAAGTGTTTGTCAGTATAACCTGACATGAGGATACTTAAAAATAACATAGTATTCAAAGCCCAAATAAGATCCCCTCGACACGGCTATACACTGACTCATACGAGGAATGGTGCATCTTCTCGAAGTCCGGTTAC
Source organism: Sepiola atlantica (assembly GCA_963556195.1). NCBI lineage: Eukaryota > Metazoa > Mollusca > Cephalopoda > Sepiida > Sepiolidae > Sepiola > Sepiola atlantica. Next base: position 129,122,579 of record OY744524.1, on the reverse strand, counting down.
CTAAAGTAACATCACTTAGCTGGATACTTCACCAGACAAACGAGATTTTTGTCCTAGAATCCGGTAGGACCAAGATATACTATGACATCATTAACTGGTCAGTTGGGGAGAAGGACATTAATGTTCTTAACTTCTTTACTAACTCAACGTTTGACAGGTAAAGAAGAACGTTAATGGAATAGCTATGTATCTCATATAGATATCAAGTGTTAGCCCCAAGAAGGGACCCCTTTATTTCTGAGGACTTCAACTGAAGTAAAATGAAACAATACACACACACACACATATATATATATATATATATATATATATATATATAATTAAATATCATTTGAAAGCCTATTTAAATCAGGGAAAGATTTTCCATATATTCATAAGAAAACACTTTTATTAGCATACAATTTTTCTGTTTTTTTCAATAACATACGTTTTCGTTATATACAAAATATCAACCATTTTTTAGGGGGGGGAGTCTCAGTGCGATACATTTCTACTGATTTTTTTTCAAATCCTTCTTTTGTATTTGAATGTTCATCAATTTTATTCTAATTAAGATGAGTAATGCTTTACGCTAAGTTGAAATCGTTATTTTGACCGACTAGGATATATATTATCAGATATTTTGCCGAAGTGTCCCTCCATTAATTGAAAAATGAATTTTACAAAAAGATAATATTTAAAAACGATAGCCCGCTATTCATGTGCAGTACGAGCACAGGCGCTTGATCTAATTTTGTGAGCCACGTCTAAACATACGTGGAATTTTTGTTAAGTTTAAGATTTGCCCAGATCTCCCCTAAATTCTTTGTTGTCCAACATGCATTGCGTTAATATTAGGTTTACGGTTAAGTTCTATGTTTCCACGTTGCGGTAGATGAAACAATCATTTCCCGCCATACAAAATGAGGGAGAATAAACGTCATTAACAATCTTTTTATACAAACTCAACTCTCATTAGTATCAAGATATTCCACCCCCCTTTCGAATAAGTAATAAAAAATTTGTTTTTCATTAGAATACGGATTTTGTCTTTTTCTTGTGGCGGCGGTATTTTTTGGCGGGTTCCTTCTTCAAAAGATCCGTATTATCAAGTCAGGCAAAATTTATTCACATAAGTATCTCTAATTAAATACCATATTTGATGTGCTTATACTTCGATTCAACATTCTCACAATCTCATATGATTCATAATCTAAAGTTAATATCGCATTTCCAAGATCATAATGTTCACTTGAGATTTTTTTATTTTACCTTTATCGTTTGAGCTTTCGACAAACTTTACTCATCTTCTGGGGAAATTGTAAATATATCCATATTGTCTGATCAAATATGGAAATCACAAATGAAATACCTTTTTTTATCTTGGTGTTGAATTTAGAATAACCATATATGGAAAGGTATGAACCCCCATTCCATCTTATTTTAGTTCAACAGCGTTTCGTTCTCTATTAGTTGTTTACAATATGCATAGCATGAAATCATATTTTGAAAAAGAGACACTAGATCAGTTTCCTGAAACGTATTTACGAGCATGCAGTTTTCAAGTCTTTCCAAGACATTTGGCGCCCTTGGCTTCTTCAGCAGTTTTTTGTGACCAATGCAGGGCTTCTCCCGTTAACACTCGTGACTACATACCATCTTGCTCAGGGATTGGCTGAAAACGGGGTTAGCTCTCAGCCGAGATTTTTTTGTTTTTGTTTTTCATGATAGTTGACGGTGGTCGGGGACAGTGTTGGGCGAAATGCGAACATAAGATGCAACACGCCTACTCCTACGCAAATGTTCGCGACTCACATCACGCGTCTGTCTGGATTATTTATTGCATGAGTCGTAGGTTCCTATTTTATAGTCAGTGTTGAGACCCAGTTCAAAAGCGAAAAGTAGAGATTAAACAACAACAATAAAATCAATTAAAACATTACTACATAAATGATATATGCAAATATTGATAAAAATTGCTGGTTGATTTGTGGCAGATTTTCAGATATTTTTTCTTTTACCATTTGCATCACGTCGGATAAAGACAGCGTTTTCTAATGATCATCAAAAACTGAATAATGACTCCATTGGTCAAAACTCTTGGATGTTTGTAAAAAGATACATGGGTGTACTTGTGGATATGAAAAAGTGATTTATTTTCCTATTCAGGAGGGAATCTTTCAATCCGCAAAAAGGGGCGAACCAGAGATTTTCTTGGGTCACCAATGCTTATTTAATGTAAATAACCATTAATTCTAACTTTTAAGTGATGTTCAATAGAAATGTTGATATATTCTATGAACATTTTCCAGGGTGTTGATGCTTGAAATGCGTTCCACCATAGCCACCTTAACTTATTGTGTCACTCGCGGATTAACGTAAACACAGATTATTTCCAAATGTTCCTCTCTCAACTAACACGTGGTATTTTTTACTCATCAGCTTTTGATATATCTACTGTTCGTTCACTAATAGACAGAGAGCGTTAAACTTTTGTCGGCCCGGTCACATAATCATCATCATTCGATCAGTAAGGCCATCAAAGTTTGCAGACAAAACGCGTCTTTCAGTGACATTGCTTTTGAAAATGGCTAAGGGCTAGCTTCTTCAGTAAATAACAATACTCCTATAAGTGGACATATAACAATTATTTACTGCTATATCCTGTGGTAACGCTTTTTTCTTGTCAGTACTTCGGTTAAGCACCGTTAAGCGTAGTCAGTAATTAAATGAAGAAATACATCAGGAAATAAAGTGTCTCCGAATCTATAATACATGCAGACGGTAGATAAAAATACTAATGAGTCACTACTAGCGAGGCCAAAAGCAACTTGAAGATTAAGGGTTAATGGGATTGATAGACTGTCAGTTGAAAGGCGAAAAATATCATGAGAGGATTAACAATGATTAATGGAATGAATTAAGTTTGATGACATATAGGGACGGTTTATAACAAATATCTGTTGACATTGGTTTTGAACACCGACTATGTCACAGCCGGCAGTGAATAAGTTCTATTAAAATCACATCTGGGCTGGTGTACAATCTACTAGTCTCTCCATCTTAGACAAAAAAGAGTATATCATCTAATAGGTCCCTCATTATCTGCCAAGCTCAAGCCCCTGCCCCATCGCCTCAATGTTGAATCCTTGTGCTTGTTTTACAAGTACTTCAATCGAATGTGCTCCGATGAACTTGATACTCTGGTGCCCCCTCGACGTAAATACACTCGACCAACCCGACAATCAGCTAAATTACATCTATTCATCGTGGAGGTCCCCGGATGCCAGAGAGCCTTTACTCCAATAGCTTCTTTCCTCGTGCTGCCGGCCTTTGGAACTCCATCCCTGCTCCCTGTTTCCCTGACTGTAGATACATGCTGAAATATAAAACTAATGTGAACAAGCAGCTAAACAGCTACAAATTAAGGATGACCCCCTAAACTCACGCTCTTATTATCAGTAGTCCCTTACGTCTACAGTGGCAACTTACCTTGATATGGGTGAACTAAGTTTTTATTTTAAGTTAAGGATTACAGATAACAATAAACAAGCTGATGCACCACTTGCGAGCACAAGTTCCAAACTGGAGCCCATGAACAAATGAAAAGTATGAGTTATGGTTCTAAGACCCGATTATTAAAATTGTAATGGCTGTTGTGATGAAAACTATTCAATTATAAAACATATCCCTTGTTCTATCGTACGTAGGCTTAGCAATAACTCTAGCAACGAAATTGTAGTTAAGAAGTCGAGCCACAATGAAAACATAGCTCTAAAATAGTGGGTATAATGATATCGAGATGCAATGTAAGCAACAGGATGCAAAGAATTGTAATAAAATTAAAAATAGAAGAAATTGAAATACATTCCGTTTACACTACACTTAATCCAGATGGTAAAAACTAAACCTAACAAGAGATTCCTGAATCTTATTGAATAAACTGTCCCTAACTAACCTTTTGTACAAAATATGCAATCAAAATCAGGTCGAACTGTCTTACAGTTGTTACTAAAACTTATAAATAACAATTTAAGCACACAATAACAACATACTAAACGGGATTAATATACAAGACAGGTAGTGCAATAATATAACCGCTAGAAATTATAATAACCCAAACCATAATAGCTACCACTCTAACAGAAATATGAAAGTAAATAATCAAAAGTAAACAATGTAACTGTAAAACTCGTGCAATTAGTCCACAACAAAATAGCTGTTTAACCAAATGCATTGGTTACCAATACTTACCAAAGGATACTCGAATAATAAAATATACTACGGAGGTATAACCTCCCTAGATTATAAAGCAAGGTATAACAAAGATAAACCCATACTTAACAAAAAAAGGTGAGTCAAAACATAACTAGCATTACTGGAAACTCAAAGAAAGCGCACGTTTGCTAAAAATTGAGTGGAAAATAGTACGATGGACCAATATATGAAAAAAATTAGATAACCCGTGTAGATTATGCTTGAATGAGAAGCTCGAAATTTAAATAAAATTAAGATCAAACACTTTTACTAACTTGTAAAAGCAAAATAGCAACCAACTATAAATATACAATACACTCTACTTTAGGATAAGTCTATAAATAACTAATAAATAAATTAAATAAATTAAATCAACATCTAAAGTAGCAACGAATAACAAAATAAATTAAAAAATAAATTATTCTAATCACGCACATGCTAAAATAATGTTAACTGTTTATTCGGCACATTCACAAAATAGATACACCGAACAAAAAAAGTTAAAGTAAAGTAAAGAACAACCTGTTATTTGTTTGAGAGAAACTCAGCCATTGGCTAATAAAAATGTTAACAAGTGGGAGGGAAATAACAACGAATCTGATTGGTTAGTTAGCTAGACTAAACACTACTTAGATATATAAAAAAACGTAATAAAAAAATTCGTGCACTTAGACTGATGATTCACTACGGGCATAAAACGCGGACGCCTCCGTGTTGCTAAATAACCATACATATATTTTAGACTTTATATATATATATATATATATATATATATATATATATATATATATATATTAGAAAATTAATAAAATCCTTAAAGTCCACATAAAAATGTATTTAAATGATTTTCTGCAATTTTAAATGATAACATCATTTACTAACATTTTTTTTGCAAGCTTTCGATAAATGACATATTTGTCAGGCCAGACTTTTTTGTTCTTCATTTCGATGGTATTAATACCGAGGGGTCGAATCCACTGAAGAGTCAGAAAACACGTCGAGTTGTTAAAGATGTTAGGTTAAAAGTGAAGTCTGGTCGATGTTTCGCACTGGTGACGCTTTTTGAATAAGGAAATTAATAACATCTTTGAAGCACACATGAAAATGTATTTAAATGAAATTTGTGAAAAACCTACATGATGCAATTTTAAATAATGAAATCATTTATTGAATTGTTTTTGCAATTTTTCGATGAATAACATCTTTGTCAGGCGCGACTTTTCTCTAGTTTTTTCTTTCTTCTTCATTTCGATGGTATTAACCTCGAGGGGTCGAATCCATTGAAGAGTCAGAAACACAAGTCTAGTTGTTAAGTACTTTAGTAGCATCTTCATCGTTAAACGCGTAGATTAAATGGACGCATCTTATAAATATCCGCCTCGTCCTTACTTCCGTCTAGTCATGCGAGATCGCAACAATTGACTAGCGGCCGGCTTATTAGCCGTGATAGTGCGTAACTCCAGTAAATATCAAAGTACATACGTAAACTAGACAGGTAAATAAAGTGGCTAAATTGGTAGGTGGTCGGTTCTAGCGAGTAAGACGTCTGCGACGACGACGCTTAAGACCTGGCGAGTGAGGGTGAGTAAGGACGCGTCCTCTTGGTGGCGGCGGAGTGGGGTTGTCTAGTGGAGAAAAGAATTGAAAGAGTCACCATTTTGTAGGAACATCAAACGGCAAAAGGCGGGGGAGGGCTCAGATTTCTTGCGCGTCAACCCAAGTCAAGTTCAAAGGGTAGAGAGTGCTTTGCACATATTTGTTCGCTTGTTTACAATTTCGCTTAGATGTAGATTGGACAAGGGGAAACCAGTTAAGGCCAAGGATATTATTGACATATCTACCGACCAACCAACTTATCAACCTAATTATAGGCACATATCGAGTATGTAGATGCCTGGTTGAATTTGAAACACGGATGGAATGGACTAGGCCCTATATATATATATATATATATATATATATATATATATATATATATATATATATATATATATATATATAAATATTTGTATATATATATATATATAAATATTTGTATATATATATATATAAATATTTGTATATATACATATATATATATTTATATAAATATTTGTATATATATATATAAATATTTGTATATATACATATATATATATATACATATTTGTATATATATATATATATAAATATTTGTATATATACATATATATATATATATATATATATATATATATATATATATATATATATATATATATATATATATATATGTATATATGAAGAAGAATGGAAAGGAATTAGAGAAGCAAAAGCCAAATCAAAATTCAATTTAATTGCTCAGAGCAAGGTATATTCCGCAAAAAGGCAATTTATTCAAGTTAAATTTTCCTTAAGCCAGGCTTTTCAAAGATCAAAATCTTATCATCAGAGGAAGTCGCTGGGATAGATAAGTTGGCAATGGCCAAGATTTAAAATTTCCGATTGCTAAAAAGTCCGGTGTCGAAAAGTCCAGCGGAGAGAATAAGATGTAGATAGGTAGGTCGTTAAAGGCACGAGATGTATCCTGGATATTGAGCTGTATACTTTTCACAATAGGTTTTACCTTTCCTAAAAGTTCGCTTTTAGTACACCTCTTTATATTTGTATATATATTTGTATATATACATATATATATATATTTGTATATATATATTTGTATATATATATATATATATACAAATATATATATATATATATATTTGTACATATATATATATATTTGTATATATATATATATATATATATATATATTTGTATATATATATTTGTATATATATATACAAATATATATAGTGCTTCGGTGTATGTTGAAAAAGAAATCAATAAAGTACTCGATCGCAAAACAATGTGAGATGTAATACAAACTATTCATTTAAAAACTATATATTACATACTTCAGAGACGTACAATGATTTCATTGAGATAGGCTGACCGTTGATCGAGAACGTTCGTGAAACCTATGGGATATTTATTATTTGTTATTTATTTTAATACAATAAAGACCATCAGAAAAATTGAGAAAATAAAAAAAGGTATAATCAAAAAGACGAATTCGGTTATTTTTAACATTGTTTGAATAAATGACAAAATGCTGCCTACATACACCCACCCATGATATATATATATATATATATATATATATATATATATATATATATATATATACTAGACAAATACACGTCAGAAGACAGGTAAAATTAATTCTCTGAGTAGAACACTTTACTTACCAGTTTTTATGTCTCATTGCGCATATTAAAATTAAGATATAATGATGCTGAACTTTACGCCTAGAATACTTATTTTATATATTTAATAGTAATCCATTAAATGATTTAGATTCTAGAAAATGTGTACAATTTTAGACTTCGGATTAAAAAGCCTTCAGAAAAAACTTAAAGTTAAGGAATTATACTTAATTAATTTGTAATGATTATCGATCTAATTCAATTCGAATAGTTATCCCCCTAAAAACTCTCTACATACATAAAAGAAACTGCAATTTGAGGAATATTTATTAATTGATTCTAATACCTATTGTTTAAATTTAACGAAAATCGTAGATATCTAAATTTTAACGATGATATTCCACCTTCTTTTTAACCTCTTTGAATGAAATTAAATTCAGCTAAATATAGTTCACATTAAAAGCGTTGTCCAGAAATCCCTAATGCTTGGTAAATGAGTCTATGATTAAATTCTGTAAGGCAGAATTATAAACATATACGCATACGTAATTTATATATATATATATATATATATATATACAGACTAAACGAAACTCGCTCCCATTAACTCCTACACGACCTTAACATCTGAACCTCCCGTTTTTCTCATCTCAAAGCTAATTTACCCCCTTCACGCCAAAGCTATAATTATTTTTAAGGTAAGGTTTTAAGCTCTATTTATAAGAAAGTCCAAATATGTCAGTTGGTAAAACCTCAGACTAAAGATTTTAAAGTTTCAGTTTCGATTTCCTGTCATGGCATCAGCTTTTCTGTTTGGAATTTATTATTTACTATTAATGCAATATTCTCCATTTCTAAAAGCAGTTAAGATCTCTGATATTTCGAAATGAGACAAATTCAGCAATTTATTTATCACGTTTTAAAAAAATGATTCCAGTATTTTTCACCCAATCATTTTCTATAAATAAATAAATAAATAAATAAATAAATTCTTTATTGGTTGTTTGCATCTTTCTGTCTCGAGAGACACTGCATTCCCCTTAAAAAGTACTTGCGTGATGAAAGTCTATAGTCAAAGAAGGCTTGAGAAATCCCCAGCAACACGTCCCCTGATCAAGCATCAATATAGAACAAGTAGAATTCTGAAACGCTCGGGATACATGCCGAAATAAGCGGAGGAAAAACTGGTGATGTTCCCATGTTGTCCTTTTCTTATATAAGACGCCCTACCAAGGCTAAAAAGTCTAGTCTACTCTACTATTTCACCTATAGCTGGGCGGAAAACAGATGTAGTTATACGTTGGTACTGTTATAGATTGTGCGTCTGATTTCCGTGACTTCGCGTCAGCAACGATAGGCAGGTCGCGGAAGCGCCCGAAAGTTGCCGAGACGAAAACGCCAAGCGTTAATAGAAGACTTGCAGGGGATAATATAAGACGCATAACTTCAAAGAAAAAATACATAGATAAAAAGATAAAAAACCAAACAAACTGTAGGGTGGGGGGGTCAAATGAATCATTTTCAATCAAATGTGTAGAAAGAAATTTTTTTGTGGGGGGTATTTTGTCAATGTTGACTTTTCAATTTGTTTCGCTGTTTTTCTGTTTTTCTTCTTGTTAACATAAAACAAAGAAAGAAAAATAGGTTAGGTTTAGGTTTAGGGTTTAGGGTTAGGGTTCCTGTTAGGTTTAGGGCTCCCGTTCTTAGCGATAGCCAAGCTCTGCATTCAAACTGCCAAGTTCTAACTGGAAGACTGGCAGACGCTAATATAAGACGAATAAATTCAAAGAAATAATACATAGATTAAAATCATTTCTTTTGTTAAAATAATTTTTATTGGGAGTGGGGGTAAAATTTTGTCAATGTTTTTGTAAGATAAAAGAAAGAAAAAGATGATATTATTCCGCCAGCGCTCGGGCGCTTCCGCGACATGCCCGATCGTTGTCGACGTGAAGTCACGGAAATCAGACGCGTCATCTAAGGCATAAATGGATAGTGTGGTTAGACGCCATATTTACAGAGGACATCCTAAGTGTGGAATTGGGCAGCAAGATGCTTGTTCAAATTACATTTAAATGTTTGCATGTTCGTACAGTCGGGGAAACAGAAGTAGTGAGGGTGCTAAAAAAAGTGGTCTAAGGAAAGAATCTATTAGAGTAGGAAGTTTTTCGAAATCTGGGGATTTCTACAGTGAAGGGGTTTGAGTTTGCTATTAATCGGGTTAATAGGATGTATTTACGTTGTTGGGGTACAATTGCAGTAAGTTCGTAGGAGCAGATTTCGTGAAAATACTTGTAAAACAAGAACTAGGATGCAACATTGGTGCTAGGGACAGGGGCTGGAGGTTAGCAGACAGTGTGGGACCTATTATGCCAGAGTCTCTTATTTTCACCCTGTCCAAGATGAAGATGCTAGTGGTTGGTGCACCAGCCCAGATATGGCAACAATATTCTATGCATAGGCAAATGCTGGCTTTATAGAGATATAGGATACTGGCAGGTGTGAGAAGTTTTCAAGCCCGTTAAACGGAGCTCATCTGTGAAGCAGACTTGGGAGTATCTTTTAGGAGACTTTTCTGCGTGTATGGCGCATCTAAAGATAAGCCATATGTATAAAGAAATTCCATGATAAATGCCAGTATACTGAAATCATATGCCCTTAATAGGGTTGAGATGAAAATTCATATTCACTAAATGTACAAAAGCAAGGAAATTCCCAAATTTTTACACTTTTATTGTCATTAATTAAGGGTATGACTACATATCAATGAAACCATTTCATTATCACATCACTATAGTATAAATCTCTATGCATGAGTGGATGAAGTGTGTGAGGTGCGCTCAAGAAAATCCTACCAGTAAAATACATAGTCCTGTTGTGCTCGCATACCCTTAATGACAATAAAAGTGTAAACATTTGAGAATTTCCTAGATTTTGTACATTTAGTGTATATTAATTTTCATCTTAACCCTATTAAGGGCATATGATTTCAGTATACTGGCATTTATCATGGAATGTCACTACTTTTGTAAAGGCTATGCCTCAATACAATGGTCATTTTAAATGTTTTTTTGAATTTTCTGGAAAACTAATGTATATGGTAAACTGAAATTAAAATGCCATCCACTAGACCCTAGAACCTCTATCTCTGCCAACAATCAGCTGAATCCATCAAATAGTTGATGAGATGCAGGGTGGCACATACGTACATACGTACGTACACACGTACGTACACACGGATAACACAAAATCATGCCTAACCTTTCTGGATCTCTGGGTTGCCTTGACTAATGATGCTGAAATTCTACACACTTATACAACCTATCAAAAAAAATTGTGCAAAGTTTTAACTTATTTGGGTTATTGGTTTTTGAGTTATGATTGATCAAAGAAATGAGATTTCTAGCATAGACCGTTTTTGAAGTCTATAAAGGGATAGAGCGCTCTCGCGCCTCCCTTGATTAAAGTGCTGATCAGGATCAACGTTGATTACTTACGCTAACATGACGGGAATCAGCGTAACAACGTGAGCTAGCCATAAACTATAAAAATACAAGCCAAAACATATCGCTAAATTATTCAAAGTAAATTCATGTCGATGAGAAGATACTGATATATTTTTGCCTGGTTTCTTACATCCATAATATGGAGGTCATTGCGATTTGCGATTGACCTGGAAAAGATCGCTTCTTTTAAAATCTTTTATGACTATAGGTTGGCAGTTGTCGTCAAGGCGGACATCAACTTGTCTACAATCATTTTTTTCTATTTAGGTCTGTGTCTTATACATTTGGTGACACGGTACCTTTTATTTTTTTCCGATTTTTTTATTTTTCCAAATGTCAAAAGTGTTTATTGAATTGTACAATTCGATGAACGACGTGGCACATAGACAAACGGGAAAAAGATTACGTAATAAAATTTAGCGAACACGAACATACACATGTTTTTTATGTTTAGTAGGATTGTTTTTATTCACATGACGTTGTGTTTAAATTCTATACATTATTCAGTTATCGAAACAAAACCTATACAATACATCTATATATTCATTTAAATAATGTTATGTATGTGAATATGTTTATATATTTGTATGTACACAGTTCAGTTTAAAACTAATTAACCGATCATTATAAATTTCGGAACACTGCTACTATGTGCAAGGGGGCGTAATCTTGGCTATATTTAGTTTACTTTATTGGGGATGGAAGTCCTTCGTGGAAATTCGGATACCTCTCTTTTTTTTTTGTAAAATTCTTGCAGTAAGTATTAGATACTACATAATAACTATTCTCAGAATTTACGTTTTTTGTAGTTGAATCTTTTAAAGGGTTTTAAGGGGCATACTATGGGTTGACATTTTCATTTTAAATTAAAATATTTCAGATTTGAATGATATTTGATCCGTAGTCATTAGACACAAATTAAACAAGATTCTCTGAATTTCAGTTTTGTTCTTAAGACGCCTTAAACTTAAGTTTTTAAGTTTAAGTATTTACTAGAATCAAAATATTTAAAAAAATTACCATTAATGTGTAACAACAAACTACCTTTAATGACTGCAAGGGAAACATTTACAATTAAATTGACAAAGTTTAAATGGGTTAGGTTCTCGGTCCGATTCTTAGCGGATTCTATATGTCAAACCTGGAAAACAAATAATTAATAACATTAAAAAAAAAAACTCTATTTACGTACTCTGTGTCGGCGATATTCTTATTGTAGCTGATAATAATGAACAAATACACAAATGGCAAGACCTTTTAAAAAAAACTGTTTTTAAATTCGACATAGAATTGAACGTAAATAATAAAATACCATGCCTAGATGTTGTTATTGACGTCTCTAATAAACCGTTTACGACTTCTACTTATAAGAACACAACCAACTTAATTTCTAGTTTTTTAAATTACAAGAGCGAGTGTTCCTATCGCTAGAAAATCGAAATTGTTCAAAATCTATCAATAAGCCTCCCCAAAGTCTCAGTACTTTCTTCACTCTTCTAGTAGAGGTCTGGTGCTCTCCCTCCTCGGTCCTCCCTTCCCTCTTGACCCTTCACGACTATTCGTGTGGTATCAACCGAGGTTGGTGCCATTACTTTTTTTTTGGGGTGGGGGGGGGGAGTTTATGAGATTTCTTGCCATTTCTCTTCCTTGGTTTGTGTAGTGGTGTTCTTCCTGTGTTTTTTCTTAGTATTGTAACTTCCATGTGGTTGGTTACCGCTCGTCGCTTATGCTGGTTGGTTTCCGCATTCAGGGATTTTCCTTAAGATTGCAGCTGTTGTGATCATTGCCGTCTTTTGTATGGTCTCAGTCATCCCCTTGATTCCAATTTCTCTCAGTCTTTTCTCCGGGTGTTTTGGAACTGTTCTTATTGCTCCTACGATTATTGGTACTATATTGACTTTCTTCATACTCCATATCCGTTTTAGTTCTCTGGCAAGTAACGTGTATTTGCTTAGTTTTTCCGTCTCCTTGATCTTCACTCTGTGGCTGTTGCAACGTCAAAATCTACGATTTGGCAGGATTTTTCCTTCTTTTTGACTATTATGACATCTGGTATCCTTGCTTGTATGAGTTTATCTGTTTGCACCCCCAGAGGAGTTTGTGATTTTCGTTTTCCAGTACTGTCTCTGGTTTATGTTTGTACTATTTATTTGCGTGTTCGAAATGCAGTCGTTTGAATAGTTCCTAGTGTACTGCTTACCCCACTCAATCCTGTTTGTTCTTATATTTATTTTGGGCTAATTTGCTGCATTCACTTATTGTGTGATTTACTGTTTCGTGTCATTGTACACACAATCTGAATTTACTGTTTTCCTTGGTTTTATCTATTTTAGCTCTAATGTAGTTAGTCACAATCTCATTGTTCTGTGCATCTGTCAGTAGAGATTCAGTTTCTCTGTTCAGGTGTCCTTTTCTTAGCTATACCCAGGAATGTTGGTTGGTCTCTTCTCTGGTCATTCTAATGAAACGTCAATGTAGCTGTTTTTCTTTCCACTTTTCTTTTCTTGTCTTTTTGTTTCTTATTTGGTGAGCTTGAGTTGTTCGATTGGGGCGGTGTCTCTTGCTGTGCTGATCAGACTTTCTGTGTTCTGAGTTATGTATTTCTCTAGCTTTTTCTTGTGTCTACTACGCAGTCTTCAATACTTACCAGTCTTCCCCCCCCTTCATTCCTTTTCACGAAGAGCTATCCGTGTGATCTTTTGGGTGTAGTGCGTTGTGCATAGCCATTAATTTCCTCGTTTTCTGGTCAAGGTGCCTGAGTTCTTCTTTAGTTCGGCCTATGATTGGTTCAGAGTATATTATTAGTGATACTGCTCAGGTTTTTATTTCATTTTACAAGGTTTCTGCTATATAATTTCGTTTCTAAGATTTTTTATTAGCAGTAGTAATTATTATTATTATTATTATTATTATGATTATTATTATTATTATTATTATTATTAGTAGTAGTAGTAGTAGTAGTAGTAGTAGTAGTAGAGTTATTACTCTCTGTGGACTCACCATTTTTTTCGAAGTGTGCTTCATGTGAATAATATTTGAGCCTATAAGTGTATTTGTGGTAATATTAGTAGTAGTAGTAGTAGTAGTAGTAGTAGTATATTTGTAAAGTCACGTCATATGGCACACAATATTTCATGCCAAATTTGGATCAGTTCTGCCATGTAGTTTTGTAGCATATACGTGACAAACAAATAGAAATAGAGACATACAAACATAATTTCCCCCATTATAATACAGATCTACAGTTAAAGTTAAATTAACCAATTATATATTACTTATGTATAGGAATGCGTGCACTGAGTATGAACTCTTCTCTTTCATGTTCAATATGTGTGTAGTATTTGTGTTGGTGTCTGTATCCGCGAGTCCACTCCATAGTGTGCGTGCCCAATTCATGTCCTATTTTCAGGTTCGCAGAAGCGTTCGCCGCGACAATATATGTCTTTTGCACTTTTGTCATTAATTGGTCAATTTAGTCAGCCTACACGTTGCTCGCTTCTCAAGAGGTCTGTTCGCTTCTGTTTGATTAAGCAATTGATTCGACCTCAAAGAGTTTTTTTTAGGTAGAAGGTTTTCAGCGACTCGACTCTACGACAATGTCGACCACTTTCGTCCACTTGAGTCACCTGTACACACAAACACACACACACACATGTATATATATATATATATATATATATATATATATATATATATATATATATATATATATATATATATATATATATATATATATATATATATATATATATGCAGGCTACATTGAATATTACGGGGTTTTCTGGTTTCGGGTGGTAGTTTGAACAATTTCGGCTGGTAGTTTGAACTGAAGCGCTTTTTAACTCGCGATCGTCATCAGGAGTTACGCCTTATTTTTTCTTCTTCGTGCTGTTATCTTTTTTATAGTGTTTTTTTAAAAAATTTATTTTAAATATAGAAGACGGATAGTGCGTTAATGCCAGTATTAAATTATATTTTGTTAATGTATGCGTGTACAATTAGTTTTAATGAAGACTGTTACTTAGAATTAATTAATAACAAACGTTTGTGAATATAACAATCAGGGTGAGAATAGTAGTCCTAAAAAATTAAAATAATCTTTTTTTAATTGTTTGTTTTTATAATATGTACAAGCCAAATTTTGTAGGTGTTTCAGAAGTTTGGAGAGATTTTAGTCCAACATCTTGTTTAGTATTATCAGTGTTAACACACCACGATTTCCACGGCTTATTAATAGAACAATTGGTGCAATTATAACCAATAGGTTTGGGGCTCATGCGTATTTTTTATATTATTTTTTTTTAATTATTATTATTATTATTATTATTATTATTATTATTCACTAGGAGTTCTCACACAGGTCATCATCAATGATTACTCACTGATAATAACCCGTAGTGTTGCCTGGAGTCTGGGTGACAACAAGTCTGCTCTTCACCTCTTTTGATAACTTTGCAAATAATTTTTGCGTTATCGCACTAGCCGCTTACCCTTGGTGTCTCACTGGCAACCGCCATTGATCTTTTCTTGGGTTTGGGTGGCAATAAGCCTCTCAAAACTCCCAGTACTCTCCGCACTCATCTATTGGAGGTTTGGTTATTGCCCTACCTCCTCGGTTTTTCCATCCTCCTTGACCCTTCATACTAATTTTGTGTGCACTTAGCCGAGGCTGATGCCATTTTTTAAGGGGGGGGGCAAAGTTTATAACATGTCTAGCAGTTTCAGTTCCATTCGTTTCATGTGGCCTTCATTTCATGTTTTTATTTTACTTCTGTATCAATTAGTATGTTTCTGGTAAGCGTTCGTAGTTTATGTGGGTTGGTTCCGCATTCGAGGATTTTCCTTAAGATTTCAGCTGTTTTCATCATTGTTGTTTGTTGTATAGTCTTAGTCTTCCTTTTATTCCAATTTTTCCTAGTATTTTTTTCAGGTTTTTCGGGACTGTTACTAGTGCTCCTACGCTTATTGGTACTTTCTTCATGTTTCATATAGCTTTCAGTTCTCTGGCAAGCTTCGTGTATTTGCTTTGCTTTCCCGTCTCTTTGATCTTTACTCTCTGGTCTGTCTGCTGGGACGGCAAAATTTACAATTTGGCAGTTTCTTTCCCATTTGTTAACTGTTATGACGTCCGATCTCATTGTTTGGATGAGTTGATCTGTTTGTACTCCATCTCCCAGAGGGTGTGTGGTTTTCGTTTTCAAGTACTGTCTCCGCTTTGTGTCTGTACCATTTGTCTGTATGTTAAAAATGCAGTCGTTTGCATAGTTCCCAGTGTACCGCTTTCCCTACGCAATCGTGTCTGTTCTTGCATTTACTTATAATGTGGTTTACTGCTTCGGTTCTTTGTCCACAGAGTCTACATTTACGGTTTTCCTAGGTTTGATTTATTTTAGGTTTGATGTAGTTAGGACTATCGCATTGTTCTGTGCAGCTGTCGGTAGCGATTCAATTTCTCTGTTCAAGTTTCTATTTCTTAGTCCTTTTTTGTTTCGTAGTTTTATGTATTGTTAATTTTGAAGGTGACTTTTGCTGAAGTGGTCAGTCTTTCTGTGTTCTGGATTATAAGTGTTTCCAAGTATTTTTGTGTCTTTAACAAAGTCTTCTATATTTACCAGTCTTTTTCCTCCTTCGTTTTTTTTTCACGTAGAATCAATCATTATTATCTTTCGGGTGTAGTGCATTGTGTATGGCCATTAGTTTCCTCGTCTTCTGATCAAGATGTCTGAGTTCTCATTTAGTCCAACCTTTAAGAAGATATTTAACAATTGGTGGCATATAGTATTTTGTAATGAACCCCTATTTTGATTGATTGATTTAATTTGGCTCTACGGCTCATAAACCACTGTTGGGTCATTTTGAACAAAGACATTTAGATTTACGATACTTCTTTTTGTGAAGATGTTTTTGAAGTGTGTATTTTTTTGTTATCATTCACAATATGTGAGTGATTTTTTTTCATTTTTGTAGTGTTAGATTTTTATAATCAATTTCCGATTCTTTTAGGATGTTTAAGATATTATTTGGGTTTGCTTGGTAATTGAATTTTTTTTTGAATGTTGAGGTTGATTCATTATTGAGCAAGTAATTTGGTTGGCTGTTTAATTTTATGTCACATCAACCCTCTTAGATCGTTCAGTGCCGAACTCAGTCATCCATGTAAATACTTTTATACTTTAAGTTCCCAATATCTTTAAATATATATAAATTATGTTGCTGATGTGTAGGTTTTGTCATACATATTGTATTCTTAAAATCTGTATTGCGGAGGTTTTCTTTTCTTTATGGAAATCAATCCGAACGAGGCACGTAAAAAGCTAACAAGAACAAAATATGATTAACGCAACGACAGGATATGCCTATTGACTTTAGTCTTGAAAAGACCAAAGTTATATGTAAGAAAAACAGTCAACAAGAAGAGAGTTCTACAAGCCTGTAGTTCTTGGAAAGAAGTTACTGGAATATTAATATGAGATATCAAAACAGCGAATTGCTGGCGACCAATAGACCAACAAGTAAAACGAGCTGAAACAAAGGAAGCAGGGCATCGGAATTACTTTTTCTTTTGTGTGAATGAGATGATTCTGGTGTTGGCATTAGTTTCTCCGATGTTACTCTAGTTAGAAATCTTTCTGAAAATACATCGGGTACTTACAGGAAGAACCACGAGAAGGTTGTCAACATCCCTAAGTGAAAGTGGTAGTGTGGCACCGACTAGATTCGAACTTGGAACACCCAGGTATTCAGTCCGTGTCGTTAGCCGGTTAACCACCGTCACCTCCCAATCGGGATTACTGTAGGATTGTGATTTGTTATGATTTCTATCATTCTTTCATGGTTTGATATTAGTACTTTACATTTGCATGCAAAAACATTTATTGTAAATAAACAATGAAAAATACATACACTATTAAATTGTTTGAAAGTTTAACAAAGGGACATATATCAAAAATAAAATAACAACGTTGGCAATGGTTATTCATATAGTTAACATCGACTATTTTGCGATAAATCTCATCTTCTAAGGAAAATCAAGAGTTATGTTTCATTTTTGTTGTTATTTTGCATATGTGTTTATATGAAAACGTTATTTAAAATTTACTGACATTTAAAAATATAAATGTTAATTGTAAAAGTTTGGTGTGTAGACAGTATTATTGGCAAAACATATGTGAACAGTTACAAAAAAGGAATAAACAATACGATAACCTCCACAACGTAACATGCACTTTTGTTTATTTTTAGAACCATCACATCTTCACGTTCTACGACCTAATTATTTCTCAATAGCTTATTCGTAGAGTTAACTCAATTAAATAGTAAGTTCAATAATTTTAACGCAATTGTTTGCAATTTGCATGCACCGCGGTGTTATTATGTAAAGAATGCATATCCTGCTGTTTTGTTCTGAAACGATATTACAATCTATATTATTCTTAATCTTTAATTACGTTCATTTTCACTTTTCAAATTATATATAAAATAAATCATTGTTTTTTTGTTGTTTACACAGCTGCGCCGCTATCATTGTATATATATAACCAAAAACTAATACAAAATGAATACTACCATTGGATTTGTTTGTCAAATTTTACTCAAAGAACGTTTTGTTTGATCTTTGTGTAGGGCTTTATTTTCAATTGAATCCATCACAAACATACAGACATGTTTACCACAAATATAGTATGGAAATGCCATTGTGTGACATCGTGGTGTAACACCGGTTCTCATTGGATCCGCCCCATCCTGTTCAGTCTCTCATTATCTTCGGTTGATTGAGGACGTCGGGATGGGGTAATACCAGTCGAGGATTCGTTCTCGACAATCAGTCCGGCAGGAACTTGGGCATTTCGGTGGCCTTTTATCTGCCGGGCTGAGGTATACTGTCCTGAGTTGTCCTAAGAGGTGCACCCTCCCAGGCCTTGCCTCCCCTCTTTGCGGTGGAGTAAGTTTATCGCTTACTGCCTTAGGCGTCTGACCGGGGAATGCCGACAGGGCTGCCCAGGCTATTTTTGCATGGCCAGAGTGCTCCTTCTTTAGGGGAGCTGGCTTGACTCTTCCCCCACTTTCCGACCTTGTGTCACGTATTCCTGCAGTGGGAAGGAATTAAATACCTGGATCGCCACATTTAGATGATGGCGCGCAATGATGACCTGAGTATGCCACGTTCGAATCAAATCATTTCCACAGCATCACTTTCGCTTATGAATGTTGGCAAACTTGACCCATTAGCGCCCATGGCCCTGTTTTAGGACCAGAAAGATAAGTAACCATATTTCAGCAACATCTATATTTTCAGAGATATCTATAGTTAGTCTGAAAGATTGGAGTGTCTTTCAATCATTAAACCTACTATGATGTATATTTACAACACTGATGTCTCGGTTTACAGTATACTGTAAACATCTACAGTGGAAGGGTGCAATCAGTTTCATCTATTATTCAATCAAGTATTTTTTGGTAAGTAGTCCTTATAACCAACCACATTTTTATATATAGTAGAAATGAATGCTCTAACTATACTATAAAGTGAAGAACATTTTTGAAAGTAATTCTGCTTAAATATAATATTGTATTTACAAAGATTTTTGGTAATAATTTAAAGAAAAAAGACACTAATGCTTTTACGTAGTCCCCAAAAATCCTAGAAGTGAATGCCAACAACAACATCAAGCCGGTCAAAATAACCGTGCAATTCTGATTGCTACTCTCAAAGAATATTAGCTGTACTCGTACCTAAACTAAATCAAGTATATCCATATATATTATTAATTATGTCATCGCCATATCTCGTTTTTACTTATTCTGAAATGTTTTTGAAATCTTTGCGGTACAAGTTAACTTAAGCAATAAGTTACTTACTTTTTTAATAGTTTTAGCAAAATTCGTTTTCCTACTACAATCGAAAAGAGATTAAACTTTTCTCTGTGTACGCAGCGTCAAGCGGAATTTCCAGGAAAATAGTTTCTTTCCAAGATTTTTCCATATATGCAACACATTACTACATGACTACCTTCCTGCAGAATACCACCAGGTTGTCTTCAAATCCAATGTTAACAAATCATAAGTAATCAAACGTTGTCAATTCCGTTAATACTTTTCAGTCCTCTCATAGTATTTTTCATCATGAACTCATATCCTCAAGCGGCTTTTGTCCTTGATAAGTAGTGATTCGTTAATTTATTAAAAAAAAGAATCTCCGTCGATCATTCTGAACTATCACTGCACGTGAAACATGTGTGTTCGTATTGCTGTCAATGGCTATGAAACAAATTGTCTAGGACACGTAAATGACGTATATAGCATATCATCATATTTCAAAAATGTTGCCAAACCCCATATGCATTCTTTCGAAAGGATGAATCCATGCTTGTATCGTTAAAAACATAGGATAGAATCTGGGTGCTTTCCTATGTATGTGTGTGTTTACTTGAGTTGTGAGTTTCGGGGCTTTTTCGCTTGTTTTGTAAACCTGTCAAGTCCTTTGTGCGATGGCATTCGTGCCCCCACGAGGAGGTTTTGCCGGTGTTTGCTCCGGCCAAACACCTGGTATGTCTGCCGGCGTGCGACTCTTTGATGTACCCAGTAGGAATGTAAACAAGAGATTTCTTTCACTTGCATCCACCCCAGCTGCTATCCCCACCCCAGCCCTTCATCAAATCCCGTTTTGTACATCAACCACTAACCCACCCGCCGACCATCTCTGTCCGACTACCAACACCCTTTCTCTTACTCACCGCCATATATTCGCTTTCTGCCTCTTCTCGTTCTCATTCATTCCATCATTGTTTCTTCATTTCTTCCATTTAAGAGTCTCTCTCATTCTCTCTGACTGCTAAAAATTATGACTTTCTTCACATCTGAAGAAGAAAAGATGAAAAACATAAAAAGCATGACAATTATAATTGTTAAAAAATGTAATATTTCGAACAGTGAAATGTATTTTCAGATGAAAAAAAATGAATATGAAACGTTTATGAATAACTGTTCATTTTTCAACTATGAACAGCGCTTATTATAACTGTCCATTGATGTGGCTCGCGTGTTTTCAAGTTTGTCTTGCGGGCAAACTTGAAATGGTTTGCAATACAAAAAACAATTTTGTATTATTAATACTAGCAAAAATATGACGAAAGAATGTATACTACACTGCAAACAGAACAGATGCTACATTACCCACAACTTAAAAGAAGAGGTTAATGCCTGTGAGAATGATCTCATGACAATAGAACAGGTATTACACTATCCCGCTGCAAAAAAGGAAGCAAATAATTCATGAGAGGATTGTCTCATGACAACAGTACATACACTACTATCCCTCCACAAAAAGAAGGAAGTAATGCTGTACAGGATGATCTCATGCCAAGAGAAAATATACTACACTAGACACTCACAAAATGAGAAGGAAATCCCTACGAGGATTGTACTATGATCACAGAACATATACTACACTACCCCCATCGCAAAAAATGAGGAGGTAATGTCTTGGAGGATTGTATTATGACAATATAATAGATACCATACTAACATCCCTGGATTGAGCATTGAACAATAGTACATAACTATAGTTTAGTAAAGTAAATTGAGTATTAAAATATAGTAACAATATAGTTTCGTCAGATATAGAAGTAATAGTATAGTGTTATGCTTCAGATATAGAAGTAATAGTATAGTGTGGCTTCAGATATAGAAGTAATAGTATAGTTGTATGCTTCAGATATATAAGTATTAGTATAGTTTCGTCATCAGATATAGAAGTATTAGTATAGTTTCGTCATCAGATATAGAAGTAGTATAGTTCTGGCTTCAGATATAGCAGTAATAGTATAGTTTTGGCTTCAGATATAGAAGTGATAGTATAGTTCTGGCTTCAGATATAGAATAAATAGTATAGTTTTGGCTTCAGATATAGAAGAAATAGTATAGTTTTGGCTTCAGATATAGAAGTAATAGTATAGTTTTGGCTTCAGATATAGAAGTAATGTTATAGTTTTGGCTTCAGATATAGAAGTAATAGTATCGTTTTATGCTTCAGATATAGAAGTATTAGTATAGTTTCGTCTTCAGATATAGAAGTAATAGTATAGTTTTGACTTCAGATATAAAAGTAATAGTATAGTTGTATGCTTCAGATATAGAAGTAATAGTATAGTTATGCCTTCAGATATAGAAGTAATAGTATAGTTGTATGCTTCAGATATAGACGTAATAGTATAGTTGTATGCTTCAGATATAGAAGTATTAGTATAGTTTCGTCATCAGATATAGAAGTGGTAGTATAGTTTTGACTTCAGATATAGAAGTAATAGTATAGTTGTATGCTTCAGATATAGAAGTAATAGTATAGTGCTGGCTTCAGACTTACAGATACGAAATCTTCATTAATAATTCATATAGTTTTAAACGTATACGCGTCTGTCATGTAATTTGTTAATACTTCATAGTTCATTAAAAAAAGGGCAGAGGGTTGTCCGAAACATGACAAAATGTATTAACTCCTATAATTTATAAGCTTTCATTTTTGCATACAACTATTTTTTAAATTATTTTTCAAATGTGAAGAAACTCATAATTTTCAGCCGAGAAACACATTTTACATTTCGACAAAAACAAACGCAGTTTAATCGTATCGTTTACGCTTGTAAGGCTATACTATATTTATAACTGATAATACTGTGAAAGTTCGATTAGTTATAGTGATACCGGCGGTTTCAAAACGTGTGGGAAACCGGACCTGATAAGCTAAAACATCACTGCAGCTTAATTTTCAGTCAGCAAACTTATGACGAATTATGGGGAATAACTAAATCTTCAATGTTCAATGAGAATATACTGATGACCTACAGTAACTGGAAGTTATGAAAGCGGTGACGAAAAGTGGTGCGTATAGGATTACGAAAGCTGGAATAATGGTTGTAATAATAAGCCATTCATTTATAAAACTGTAAGAAATTCATAAATGCTAATAAATATGGGTAAAATTAAAAATAAACTTAAGTTAAAGATCAAGTAAAATTATGAAAATGAAAGAAAATGAAAAAGTTAAACAGTAAATATATCAGTAAAATATGGAATATAAGGTAAATTAAATGCAGTGACTGATCTGGTAACTAACGAATTAGTAAGAATATTCAGTTGTTGATATAATCGACTTCGTTGTTATTTAATTTCTGGAATGTAAGTCGTAAGTGACAGTGTTTCATTGTCGAAATACTAGTAAGAATTAAGAAACAAAGAAATACAATGACGAAAAATAAACAGTTTTAATTGTCTCCAAGTAACTTTATAAAAGGCTTTACACGTTGCTGGTCTGTCACGATTAAGTTTGCAATATCATGTTTATATATATATTTTTGCGACTTGTGTAAATATCTCATGGTCGCTGATGCACATGCGTCATGAGAATATCTCGTGGTAAAATCCTGCGTCTTGAAATACGATATCCCAGAATCGAACTCTTGTTTTATTTTTAAGTCACCAAATCTTAAATTCCGTTACGTGGCGATAATTTAATATTAAATTTAATTACCTTTAATATAACTTTCGTATAGACGCAGGTAGTCGAGAACTTGGGTATTGATTTACTCCTCTCCATGAGTTAGGAACAAGGCCAGTTTTTATCTTACTCCCACAAGTAAGATGTGACCCAAGGTCGGGTCGGGAAAGTGGGGTTTAAAAATTGCCTGGGCAGCCCCGTCAGCATTCCCCGGTAGGGGCGCCTCAGACAGTAAGCAATAAATTTACTTCTCCCCCAAAGAGGTGAGGCGAAGCCTGGGAGGGTGCACCGCCTAGAACTGCACAGGACAGACCCATAGACCGGCGTAAATCAAGCACCGAAGGCCAAGACAATACCAGTCTATGGGGTGCAGTATCCATCGGAAAAGATACTACACG
Organism: Sepiola atlantica; assembly: GCA_963556195.1. Classification (NCBI taxonomy): domain Eukaryota; kingdom Metazoa; phylum Mollusca; class Cephalopoda; order Sepiida; family Sepiolidae; genus Sepiola; species Sepiola atlantica. Next base: position 129,098,740 of record OY744524.1, on the reverse strand, counting down.
TTGATCTTAGCCAAAAGGCCAAGAACAACATGCATTCCCCTCTGCTTTGCTTCGACAAAGCGTACTCTCAATCCCTGGACATATCCCTTTGTTGTGCTGTGCCCGACAGGCTGTGCATACAAACATAATACATTCATGTTTGTCTTTAAAATATACTTTATTATAAATAACTAATACTCTGGGTCCATTCCCTAAAACATAATATAGGCTTAGTTCCGAATTCTACATCATTCAGTCTTTGTTTCCAGTTATACTGATTTTTCACCTCAGAAATATATTTCATACAAACACACCTATCCCACACAACATGACGAATCCTAACAACTATAGGCTTCGCTTGATGTTTTTAAAGTTAACATATTAAAACCAACACTTCAACATAAGTTTTGCTTTGACAACTGAAATTCCGTTAGGTGCAGGTGTATCCTTTTTCCCGCGCACACTTTTATTTTCGAAAGTTTTTAAAACAAAACTTAACTGTTAGTCGTCGGATGACATTAATCATGGTGTCATATGAGTAATCGATTATTTATTGAAATTTAAACTACAATGGAGTATAATACTTAAACCTCTTATTACAAATAATTTAATGACGAAATCCAGTTAAACAGAATGAATTAAGGATTGTTCGTAAACAGGTCAACCATTGTAATATTTTGTAAATCGTTGATAAAGGATGAGTTACTTCGTGAAACTACGGATTTTGGAACCTTTAAACTGTCGAATAGTAGACTATTACCGCTTCAAAATTATGAGCAAATCCTCATGTATTAAATGCTTGAAACATTCAGGCTCTATTTACATACTTTAATTTTACAAAACGTTGAGCGTTTACTAAACAAACAATACTCATAGTGTTATTACCCTCTTGGTTCAATTAGTAAATTAATGACCAATCTATTCCGTAAAAAATAGATTTAGTTTGCAAAATAATTAGCAGAACAAAATTGAAAATAATGACTCCTGGGCAACACCGATGATTATAGATAGTTCTTCATGAAGTCGAAGATGTGAGTGCAAAGTCAGTGACACATGCATCAAGGTCTTTACTACCGGCAGAAATAAATTAAAGCCAAATAGAGAAAGAAAGTTAGCAATAATGTTTGCTATTATAATTCCATAAATGTGTGCATGGAAGAAAGTGTTTGTTACAAACACATCGCCGTCTTCTATTTCCCATGTATGGATTGGAGAAAGGTATCTCTAATCATAAAGCCTGCAGATTGGAGCGCTGAGGATCATTGTAATACGAGTATAAAAGTGAGTTTGTAGCATAAAAAAGTATATACATATAGTTTATCTAGATTGATTTTATGTTTTCGGAACTACCTGAAGACACAGTGATAGCGGCCTCAAGTGCCGAGACTAAATAATACAGTACGAGAATTACACGTAACATCAGACGAAATTAAAATAAAGCCTCGAAAAGATTATTTTATTATAAAAATAGAAAAAAGTTAAATTATTTCTCTGGAAATACAGCATTTTTAATATGTGAGTATGAATGCACGCAAACAGAGAAGTAATGCTATTCTTCACAATAAAAAGAAGTTTGAAGAAATTCTCTTTTGATCACCCATGGATATTTTGTATCATACATATTTACCACGAATATACTAGGATATGAAACATGTAGTACAACTTTGAGGAAGTTGTGCTCTTACAGTAAAAGCCTCACTAGTAAAATTTATAACTGGGATCACCAGAATGCTATTCCGTGATCCAAACAGCATATACATTTTGCGGGACTCTTTAATGGATCATATTATCTAGTAGTAGTAGAAAACGGCCAAACAGAATGACCAAAAGTATTCAGATCCAGAACACCCACTTCTGCAGTTACAGTTAAGAAAAATGTCGCTCAATTTTGTGTTCCCCAAAATGATTTTCAGAGACAATAGAACCCAATTTACGAAAAGTAAATACAAAGTATTGTACAAATCTACAGCGATTGCACATTTCACAACCTCCTCGTACAACTTTAGGTCCAACGAGTAGCCTGAAAGTTTCGTCAGCATATCAAAGAGCGCCGTTAACACGTCCAACTGCGTACAGATAAAAATGAGTGTAGAATAGAACAATTACTAGTTGGTATGGCGCTGAACTGATATCTGCCCCAAACTTCGATCAGTTCGATAAAATACTTCCCGGACGAAGACACACATGTTAAATATCACCGTAAATCTACCTGCATATTTCAGCCCCGGAGATAAGGTTTCCCTCAGTATGTTCAGAAGGAAAGAGACTTTTTGAAGACGACATTATTACCAAAACGAGATCTTTCTTTTTTGTCGGAATTCGATACGGTTCGATTCGGCCCGAACAGGTGCATCGTCCCAGACATGATATTACTTGTTCCCAGATATTCTTGTATCACATCAGTGTCTCCACCCCAATCCTCGGGGAAGCTGATTTTTCCCACCTTCTGGTCTGGTGCTTCTTACGGAAGCAGGTGACACCAATCAGCATTCATAATGACTGGTTCGCCGACATCATTCTGACAACCTAAAGAATGGTTCGCTGGTTAACAGACTCGTCTGTTGTAATGAGGTATGGGTTGACTCGGTCCAAGGAGATGTATCTTCACAAGCATTACCTCCTCTTTTAGAAGTGGGGTTTTAACAGATGGCTTGAGGCGTCGCTATTTTTGTATTCGCCAGAGTGGCCTTACGGAAGAGATGGGTTTCGCCACTTTCCTGCATTCTGCCACATTTGGCTTTTTCAAGAACAAATAAAATTCATACCAACATTCAAAACGAAAGGTTCTCAAACAATTATCGATTAATGATTCTTAATTACACATTCTGCGTAGCCAAACCAAAACCAAAACCCTAACCCTAACCCTAACCCTAACCCTAACCCTAACATGGCTCGCCTCGAAGAGATGGCACATGATTTTAATACCCCAGAATACACAATTGTCAAACCAGTAATGAACACGCAATTAGTAGCATGGTTTCGTTATTTATAATAATCTAGTGTACACCAATCGGCAAAAATGACAGAAAAGGTTATGATGACTCAGTGTTGGCACTAATATTCATATACAATCATAGAATTACATCATTAATTAAATTTGTTATACATAAATTATTAGTATCATTTCTGATGACCTAAAATACACGTACCGTTGATTTTTTTTTTAGAGAGTGTGATTTCTTTCCGAATTCATTTCAGGAGGCGGGGTTTGTCCGACTTGATATTTGCTTTTCCACTTCCCCTCACCACTTAAAATGATTTCGTCCGGAGGCTAGGAAAAGGTAGGTTTATTACTCGCTTACTTCTGTGTTACAGGATGGATATATATTTATTCATATAAAAATATACATATACATACACAGTAGTCGTTAGTATAAAGAGGAGGATGGAGGTAGTGTGTCACATTATCTAAACATGTCAAGTTCGAAGTCTACTTTCAGAAGTGACACTTTTTAATTTATATACTATGTTTCAAAAATTATTTCATGGATAAATTTCATGATGAAAACAAGTGTTACGAAAAACAACTACACTTAATAAAATACACATACAGCACCCCCATTACCGAAATACTTTGTATCTTAATCTCTAGTGCAAATACATTAAAATCACTTTCTATATGTTTTTTGTAGTTTTACATTTTTAATCTAACATCTTTAATTAACGATAAATCTTTTTATTAAATGATTAAATTATTTATAATTGCTTTTTTCTCATGAATAATTTACAAATTAAAAATAGAAATTTTAATCCTGTTTATTTTAATTTAAATTTAGAACATATATATTTTGCGATTGGAGTTGACGTACAGAAAACACGTCATTTGGGAAAGCTGCCGCAAATGGGGACTTCGCTTAGTTTTTTTTTTCATATTTTTATAGATTTTATACTTCATACGGACACAAGCCGTTGTTTATATAAATCGTAATTTTAACGCATTCGCGGTTATAATATGATTTATTCAGTCAATGCTAGGAAATGATGTAATTGTGTACGCATTTCTACATTTAGGATATTTGAACCACTTTGGTAGAAAAGACGTGGCATATGCTCTCCTCCACAGACTCTCTTTCTTTTTTCTTTCTTTCTATTCTCTCTCTCTCTCCCTCTCTCTCTCTCTCTCAATCGCGTGCTCGAGCGCTCTAAAAGCAATGGTATTTCGTTCGTAGATGTCATAGGCGGATATTACGTGTTGCATACGGGGCGAGGTTCATGACGCATGTCTGAGTAAATTTTAAAAAAAATGTTAAATAGCGAATGGATTTATATTAACGAGACATCAACGTTGCTCAACAGAAATCTACACTGAAGTCTAACAGAATGAGATAACATTTCCTTTCACCTTGATGGCGACCACAGAGATTCCAATCTGAGATATAGTTACATGAGTTTAGTGTAAATACGATTGTTTACAAATGTATTATCATTGATAATCAATTCACAAGATACACTCCTGGGGTCAGTGAGTGCTATTTATAATAGTAGCTGTTGAATACCTACAGATGATATCGTTTCGGGTTTTTTTAGTAGTGGGTCGAACGCATTTTGTAGATTCAGCCTAGAATCACGAACCTAACGCCTATGCCCACACGGTCGCGAGGAATCGCCACATACAGTGAACGAAATTAACGTGCACTTACTCGAGAGGCGGGACAAGATTCTTGTTGTCGAAAGTGTTCGACGCTCGAGAAGAACTTTGCATAATCGCTAATGACAACAATCTTCAAACTCCAAACAGGGCTCTACTATTAAAACTATTAAATGTTAAAGGGGCATTAACTTAAATATTTTTTAAACATTATTTTGTTTTATATCTACAGAAGTCATCGTTTCGGGTTTTGTACCCTCATCAAGCAGGAAGACCCAACTTTGGTCGAGATTGAATGAGAATTACAACTATACACTTTTCACTATGCTCATAACACGTCATTACTTCCTTTGATTGCACTGCCCGCTTTCCATTTCGCCCCTAATATAGTCGAAAAAAAGCTGACATGTTTAAAAACTCTTTTAATTAATTTTATTTTGTATTTTAATGGAATTCAATTGTTTAAATTCCATTAAAATCGAATATTTATATATTTTAAGTTTTAAGGGCGTTCGGTCCCCAGATGCGGGAGCACGTAAATATTCGTCACATGGAATGGTAACGTAGAGATTCGGGACCACTCTAATCGTCTTCCCCAGATAATTTTATGCATACGATATAAATTTCATAAAATAGGATATATTTAAAGTTTAAAAAAAGATTCAGACAACATAGCTCCTTGAGGTTAGGGGGCACTTAGAAACTTCATTTTAATTTCATAAAAATATGATTTAAATTTCATAGAAATATTATTCAAATTTCATAAAAAGTAGGATATATTTAAAGTTTTAAAAGCGTTATGCCACAACCGTCGTAATAATCCAGGCCAGTTAACTGAGTCGAGTTATTTATGGTGACGTCATTGATAGTGCTTATCAATGAGGACCGGAACTGCCGAAGCGTATGCGTGAGAGTCTAACTTTTTATCAAGTCATCTGAACGAGAAGACTGACCCTAAGGAGAATTAATTAACTTGGAGAGTATTGTTAATTTGTTCCCTTTTTTAAACGTATTTGTTTTTATAGATATCAACATGACACCCAACGATTAAGACATTGCATTAAAGTTCGATTTTCAAGTCTTTAAAACATAAATTAGAATTGTATTTCGAGATAAAACATACAATTTAAGACTAATCAATAAATTTCATCCAGAATTATTGCGAAAATCAAACGAAATAAATGAGATATTCAAATAATGATATATTGTAAATAAACTGTTGTTTTCATAAAACATTACATATTCAAAGAAACTGTTCGTTTTCACAAATTTTAATTTCTTAACAATTTTTTTTTGGGGGAAAAAAAATACCCCCCCCCCCAAAAAAAAACATGAATGTTTTAATTTATTACAAATTTTTACTATAGTGAAAATAAACTCTTCGTTTTGCAAAAACAAAAACAAAACAAAAAACACGAATTTTAATTAATTTCAATAAACGTTCTATTACTTAATTATTTGTAATTATTGTATTAACTTACTGAATTAGTAATCTTTGATGTTTGATTTACTTTTCATGTTTGTCCATGATTGTCTCCCGCAGCACGACCATCGTAAGGCGCTTATTCGTAATATTCCAGCATCCATTTTTCTGAACTTTTTTACTAACCAAATATTTTTCTTCTTTTGTCTGTGTATCATTTTGCTAGAGAATTCCGTATTTTGGGGACATTTTTTAAATGTTTTCTTCTGTGTACAATTGCCTATCGTGTCGCTAGAGAATTCCGGATTTAGTATAATAGAAATACAAAAGTAGTTTAATTGCTAGACATTGAAATTGCTACGCATTGAGCATTCTGGATGAATGAAAAAAATCAAGAAACATCATTTATTCTTTTCGGAAATGAGAGCAATTCTAATCAAATTATTCAACTAAAACTAATCATAATGTCATAACAATCAGCACAAACATAGAAAAAATAGTTCGTAAAGAATGAACTTATTTACAGAATGAATATTAAATCAGACAAATTATGTTTCAAAGAGATATTTTAATGTTTTAAAAATTAAAAAAAATATGAAAACACCATTTTATTATTAAGTTTTAATTTTATGTTTGCTGTCTAGCCTAAACAAATTATAAAAAATAATAGATGTGCCCTAATATTTCTAATAATGTAATGAGCTAATTATATATCGTGATCGTTTATTAATAAATACTGAAGACTTCATTTAAATTGATTGATTTCCTGAATTTAGATGCATTTTTAAGTGAAAGGAGGAGTCAAAATGCCCATAGTCTGACTGTTCGACAGATCTTGTTTGTTACTTTAGAGCATGACGTAATTTCTCAGTGCACGTTCGTGGTTATATTACAATAGTAGGGGTATGCCATTGTAACCCCTTTAGGAGTTCATATAGAGATTCAAGAACACTTCCGTTGTCTGCTCCAGTAAGTTATACAAAAGAATACACTTTTTAGTTTATGTAGATTCTCTAATCTTTCTTTCTATACGAAATAGGGAACACACAAACATAACACACACATAGACACACACAGTGAAATTATATATATATATATATATATACAGAGAGAGAGAGAGAGAGAGAGAGAGAGAGAGAGAGAGAGAGAGAGTCTTAGGAGTGTTTCAACATTTAGAACTATATAAAAAAGTTAGTCCCCAACCCTTCGTTGGGAAATTCCCTTGTTTTTCATGTAAACTTTTTTAATCGCTGTATTAATTTTCTCCCAAAAATTTACGCTATTCTTCATACAGGACTATAATCATAATATTTGTGTAGGATCATCGGCTTTTTGCCACGAAAAACTGGTTCGGAGATTTAAAAACAAAACAGTATTGTTTTCCCATGGCTCACCAGCAGTTTTGATCAGACACCATCTACCTTAAAAAAGAATGTCAACGTTCCGGATATCAAATCTAGTTTTTTGTTTTAGCTTGAAGGTTGTTTTTTCTTAACATATTTTGCTTTTCAAAATATTTTCCTTACTTGCGTTATTCGTTCTCTGCGCAAGACAAGTCTATTAATTATTTACAAAAATACTTCATTTTATAGTGTTTGGACGGATCTATTCAAACTATATATCACCCCCTTGTTATTTTTATTCATTTATTTATATATTTATTTTATTTTTATATGTATTTTAGTTTGATTTTATAATATTTTATTATTAGAAATATTTGAAATATGTATATATTTTAATAACGCCTTGAAATATAGTTCAAATGACACTTAGTAATTGAATTGGGCAGAGTAGAAGAGAAATAAAGAAGAATAATTAATGATGAATAATAAAGAAAAAAATAATTTAAAAAGTAAATTAAATAAAAAATTAACAAATCAAATAAAAATGTTTAATGGAATATAGGTAAAAAGAAAGTAAACGAATAGAAATATAATGAATTGATTAATATACTGTATGTACCACTACTACTACTACTACTACTACTGCTACTACTACTACTACTACTAACACTAATACTAATACTATTACTACTACTAATAATTATAATTGTTTATTCAATTTTTATTTTTATTAGATTTAAAAAAAATTATTTAATTAATTTTTTTGTTATTTTTTTTAATTATTTATTATTAATTATTATTTTATATTTCTCTTCTACTCCACATAATTCAATTACTTTGTACCATTTAAACTATATATATTTGAAAATAAGTAACTCCTAATGGTAATACATAACGGTACGGACGCCCACGCGTTCCTTTTTTTTACATAAGACAACGGATTACTTTTCCTATCGGCAGAGACATTCGCGTGAACTGACTTGAATGTTGAATAAAGAAATGAACTCTGCATGCTTTTGAAAATTCCAGTTTTCTTAAACAGTTTCATTTTTCTTCATTTTTTTTTCATTTCGTATCATATTTTGACAAAGAGCGGAGGACTGCTCGAAATATCAGAATAAAATTTAATATTTACAAAAACAACGACATCGTTTTTATGCTTCATACATCACCAATCATCCTTAAAACACTATATATATATATATATATATATATATATATATATATATATATATATATATATATATATATATAATGCAAATTATTCACCAACTGACGTTTTGAATAATACTTATGGTTCGTCGATAGGTGAACATCTCATAAATAACCGCACCTGTGCCTCTAAATTCAGTGTCGACTGATTCTCCATCCTTAGTAAGTCGCACTCTCCTTATCATCTCAAGATCCTAGAAACAATTTATATTAAGTCCTTGAGACGTTCTCTTTGCAAGCAAAGAGAACATCTCATCGGGCTTAATGTTGGTTCTATTTGATTTAAGTTTCTGTTTTTTTTTACCCCTTTCCCTCGCTATAATTCTCATAGCATCTTTTTTATATTTTTTATCCGATACCTCGATATTTGGCTCTGTTGAGCGAGGTATGAAACCGGTTAGCTGCCCTTTCATCTTTTTAATTTCTTAATTCATTATGAGTAATAAATATTGTCTCTTCAATGCCATTTTAAAGTTTTGTACGACAAAGAAGATATTTAAATATATATATATATATATATATATATATATATATATATATATATATATAATCATTATTATTATTATTATTATTATTATTATTATTATTATTATTATTATTATTATTATTACATGTATCTACATAAAATTCTATAAGGAGATATAATTTTTATGTATCAATTTTCAGTATTTATTTCAAAAGTGCTCAATACGTAAGTAGAGCTTGGTAGTAAGCTATGAAAATATATTTATGGCAATTAAGCTACATATGTCCCCGTTCACCTATTTAAAAAATAAAATAAGTCCTTTGTTTTTATGTTTTTATTAATTTATTTACTTTATTATTTTGTGGTTTCACCCTATAAAAACATTATAAATATTAATGAATCACATTATATGTTTTAGATCGTAATTAAGGGTCATGCTGACACTCGGTTTTCGTATCTTTTTAGTCGAAGAAACTTTTCAAAATTCCGACAATATTATCAAAGCGTTTAACAAGCTCAAAGCGTTCCGTTCCGCATCGTAGTGGAATCCGCCGACTTATTGAAAAGTTAAGAGAAAAGGGTTTACCAGCTAATGCTCCAAGAGTCTGTCTGCCAAAGCAGCGAGAATGGAAGATAACCCTGGAACGTATTTTCGAAGGTTGTTCCAAATATCTGATGTGCAATATGGTAGTGCACATGAAGCTGGTATAAATGATTCAATCTCAAACCATATAAGGTTATAGTAGTTTTAAAGTAAAAAAAAAAACGAACAATATATTCTCTGTGGCTCATAGATTTCGTTGAAAATAATGACGAATACCATATGTTATTCAGTGATAGGTCTTTAATACGTTGTATTCTGTGCACATGTACATTAATCGCCTAATAAAGAGAGTGTTCTTAGTTTTCTAAAATTCAGAATGCACTGTGATCACATTCAACTGTGAGCTCGTCTAGAATTATTGATTGAAGAGTCTATTATTTACATAAAAGTACGGCCATTTTGCACTCGTACCAACATGTGATATGTTATTTGGGTTTTAATTAGATTAAAATCGTATATTTCTCGTCTGTACGATAATTTCATGAAACTTAATGGCAAATCCTTATATATATATATATATAATGCATTCGAAGAAAAACACTGATGCTTCTAATATGTGGTGGAAAAATTATATTATTTTGATAATAAATACACAAATGTATACTATTTTATTAAGAGAAAACTATTAATTCATGTAAACCTGTATTTTGTTTGTATGAAGATGAGTCAGTTATTTTATTGTCGGGAATATCTTTATTCGCGAAAGGTAGCACATAAATGTTATAGGGTAAACTTTCGCTATGCATAGTTCTAAGTCTCTGATTGGATATATATATATATATATATATATATATATGAATAAAACAATCAAAATATGAAGAACTTCCTATTTCAAATCTATTCATGCATACTTCGCAACGTGACAAGAAATGCTATCTTCTTCGACCCTACTAGTTCAAGAAGGAAGACAACTTCATGGTACCATTTTCGGAGTTAGCGCACATACCATTTTCCAATAATATAATTACTCTTGTAGTTTTCACACAAGTCATTATCAGTGATTGCTCACTGCAATAACAATTGGTGTTCAGTTGGGATCTAAGTGACAATACGTCTCCTCAGATTTTCGGTCCTCTCCATCTCTTTTGATAACCTTTGTAAATCATTTTGCCTTATCGCAACAACCGTCCATCATTGATTTCTCGGTAGCAACAACCGTTGGTCTTCTCTGGAATTTGGGTTATAATAAGGTTCCTCAGGATTCCAGTACTCCGGTGTGTCTGTACCATTTGTGTGCATGGTTAAAATTCAGCCACTTACATAGTTCTCAGTGTACTGTTTTGCTCACGCAGTCGTGTCTGTTTATGTATTTTTTGGCTTATTTACTGCATTCACTTATATGATTCACTGTTTCGTCTCTCTGTCCACCGAGTCTACAGTTACTGTTTTGGGAGGTTTCGTCTATCTTAGCTTTGATATAGTTCGCTTTATTCGCTTTGTTCTGTGCGGCTGTCAGTATCGATTCCGTTTCTCTGTTCAGCTAATTTTTTCGTAGCCATGTCCAGCAGTTTTCATTCACTCTTCTATGATCAGTCTCATTAATATTCCTTGTAGCTGCTTTTCTTTTAATTTTTGATTTCTCATCTTTTTGTATTGTTAATTTTTGTGGTGTCTCTTGTTGCAATGATGAGCCTTTCTGTGTTCTGGTTATGCATTTTCCATTTTTTCTTTGTGTCATCCAATCAATCGTCTATACTTACCAGTCATCTTACTTCATGTCTCCTTATTACAAAGTGTCGGTTCATATTATCCGTTGGGTCTAGTGCATTGAGCATGATCATTAGTTTCAAAGTCTTTCCGTCAAAATGCGTGAGTTCTTCTTTTGTCTAGCTTATGAATGGTCCAGAATATCTTACTACGGATACCAATCAGGTATTTATTTCTTTTATCAGGTTTCTACTAAATTACTTGATTTCTAGAAGTCTCCTCGTTCTTTGCGGGTATCCTTTTCAGATTTTCCTCTTAATTTCTGTTGTTTTGATTGTGTCTACTTCCAGAACTTCCAGATATTTGTATGTATCATGTTCGCCAAGTGCTCGAATCTCCTCTTGCTTAGGTAGTGCCATGCCCTACGGTCTCTGGAAATCCCCCTTTTCATCTCTAAGAGTGCACACTTTTTCATTCCAAATTCCAATTTAATGTTCTGCCTGAAGATTTTAGTTGTGTTTATCAGTTTTTCCAATTCCTTTTTGTTTGTTGCTAATAGCTTCAAGTCGTCCATATACATGATGTGGTTTATTCTTTAGTTCTATTGTCTGCTAGACCGTATCCGGTACAACACTGATAATGTAGTTGGATGGGATGATGGCTATGGTAAACAGTAGTGGCGATAGGCAGTTTCCCTAAAAAATATATCACTGTATTCTTATCCCAGCCGAATGTCGGTTCCAGTCTCCATGCTTCCATAGCTTTCTTAATAAGGTTAATAACTTTGTTCGATATCTTAAACACTCAATTATCCATGCTTGGGAGATTATGTCGTAAATACATTCTATGAATATGTTCTTTTATAATGTTTGTTATTGACTTATTTCGAATTTTTAAATATTTATAACAGATTATATGTCCCTTTTTTCGCTTACCGGTATTCTAACTTTTCCTCGGAAAGTAGTCTACGATTATTAAGGTAGTGGTACACCTGTTTTTACAATTGTTCAGTTAGGATTTTCCACATGGTCGGTAGGCAGGTTATTGGTCTGCAGTTGCTTGAACTCGTTTCCTTCTCGGTGTTTATTGCATTAACTCAGTTCTTTCTTTGGTCATCTAATCTGGTATGTTCGTTGCGTGTATAGATCTTCGAGGGGTTTGCGTTAACTTCCGTGTATTTTGGTCATTTTTTCTACAAACAGGTATGCATTTTTGCCATTTTCCTAACATCTTCTTGATTCCTGTTTCATTAATTTCAATTTCTTTTCATTCTCTGATTTCCTGAAGGTATTCTTTCATGTTTTTGAGACAGTCTGTATTTTTAAAATACCGTTCGTCTTAGTCGGTCACCTTCCAAGAATTCCCAACTCTTTGATGTGTATTCTACTTGCCACGTCGTTTGTATTTCTTATTAGATATCCTCTATCAGGTAACTTATCTAAAGAATAAAACTTCCACCGGAATTCTTTTGTAACAATGTTCTTAAAGCAATTCTTTTTCTGATCACTGGTTAGCTTTAGGGCGGTGTTTTATTGCTATATTTTAAAAAGTCTAAATTTCATTTTAAATAATTGTGAACAGCTGTTTTACAATATAAGTTCACGATGACTTGAATTGAAGTCTCAGAATTTAAGAGAAAAAAAGCTACTGGATACAAGATCGTGATTGGCTGAGTAAATCACGTGATAAGTTTGAACAAAAATTAGGTGAAATTTTGAAAAAAGTGAATCAGTTAAGCAGTTGTTAAAACGAGAGACAGATAGGTGGGTGGTTTTATAGGTTTATCGCAGTCGTCGTCGTCGTCGTCGTCGTCGTCTCTCTCTCTCTCTCTCTCTCTCTCTTTGTTTAGTAAGAGTCAAAGGTTATCCCTTCGTCAGGAAGAGAGAAAGAGAGAGTGAAAAGTACGTGATAAAGAGAGAAAGAAACCAGGGAAGATACAGCGTACAGAAATATACTAATATGGGATTTTGTCTTTTTATGTAACTAACTTTGCAAACTCACTTTTCTTGATTCAAACTATCTCACCCGAGCTAAATGGGTGATTCAACAAGTTACATTTATATATATATATATATATATATATATATTAGTATTTCATGTATTCTCATAGCATTTTATAAGGAGATATAATTTTTTATGAATCAATTTTCAGTATTAACTTTAACAGTTCTCGATACGTAAGTAGAGCTAGGTAGTAAGCTATGAAAATATATTTATGGCAATTAAGCTACACAGAGGCTCCCGCGTTTCATCCCCGTGGGGAATCCTCAGGCTAAAATGCATGGAGTTATTTTTGTCGGGTGTTTTTATATACACGGCTAGCTATTTAACCAATCAGATTCTTTGTTGTTCTCTCAGCCAATCGTTGAGCTTCCCGAAAACAAATATATTGTAGGTGTTACTTTCTTATATCCTGTTCCGTTGTTCTGTTTTCTATAGATTGGCCTATATCCTGTTTCCTTTAATGTCAATATAATGGGTGAATTTATTTTAACACGTGGTTCCTTGTATGTCTATTTTTGGTTCTAATTTTTAAATTGTTAAGTTTTTGTTTAGTTGTTTTTATTTTTGTTTTTTTATTTATTTGTTTATTTATTTATTTATCGTTAGCCTAAGATAAATTTATTTCTGTGTAAGAAGCTGTTTGCTATCTCACTTCTGCAGTTTAATAGATTTCGAGGATCTTTAAAATTTAGGATTTCAAATTTTTCATTCAGGCTTAATCTACACGGGTCGTCTAAATTTCTACATGTACTGGCCTGTGGTATTATTTTCCATTCAATTATTGGTGAGCGTCCATTTTCTTTGAGCTCCCAATAGTGGTTTGCTAGTGCTGTTTTAATTCGACGTTCTCCGTTTTTAAATGCAAACAGGATATAGGCCAATCTATAGAACACAAAAAATAGAACAGGATATAGGAAGTAACACCAACAAGACCTTTGTTCGCGGGAAGCCCAACGATTGGCTGAGAGAACAACAAAGAATCTGATTGGTTAAATAGCTAGCCGTGTATATAAAAACACCCGGCAAAAATAACTCCATGCATTTTAGCTTGAATATTCCCCTGTGGATGAAACACGGGAGCCTCTGTGTAGCTTAATTGTCATAAATATATTTTCATAGCTTACTATATATATATATATATATATATATATATATATATATATATACCTTAGTTAAAATAGATACGATAAACAATCCTATGAATGTTTACTGTTTATATAATAGTGCTCAATATCAAGTAGAACAGTATATTATATATATATATATATATATATATATATATATATATATATATATTATAGAAACAGTTTTGGTTATCTACGTTCAGATGTTTCAGCTAAAGGCTAAGGCAGCCTAAAGATTCGCCAGGATGAACATCCCATCAGAAATTAATAATAATGCGAGGACAAGCCTATTACTAAGCAGGTGACGTCAGTTGACCTTTATTCCTATGTCAATCAAAAAAATTAATTAACGTTCTATCGTAAACTGTTATTTAAAAAAATATTATATATATATATACGTAGAGAAAAAGAAGAGTTTATCTTTGAAAATCCATGGATTAAAGATAACATTTTTATTTGTATTTTCCTTGCTTGAATACTTGATGAATTACTAAATGTTGTAAAAATTGTCCAATTACCTTTCATCATTTCATTTTTTTATACTAATGCTCAGTCTATAATATCGAGCATTTCCTTATCACGATAGCATTTAAGATAAAAAAATAATATATTTATCTTTGTATTTTCAATTAAATATATATATATATATATATATATATATATATATATATATATATATATATATATATATATATATGGGTGTGTATGTGTGTGTGTGCGTATCTAAATCGATAAATGTGAAAATTTGGTAAAATATAAACGTCTTATCTGAAGTTAATTCAAATTTATAAAATAGACGCACCATCTTTTTATATACTGCCTATGCATATGCGATATCAGTCGCAAGGTTAACTAATTTGCATATTGGTTTTGAAAAAGAGCATTTTATTAATTAACTATTTATTGTTATTTTTGTTATACTTCAATGATTGTTTTGATTTTAGTGTTGCGCAATAATGTTTTATTTACTGGGCCAATATTTAGAATTTGTGTACAAATGTTCATTATTTTGGAGAACCAATGTGATTTTTAACAAGTTGCGATATATTCCTTAATTGCAAATTTAAAGGAAATTAATTTCTTCTGTCCTTTTCATTCATATGCGGCCACATTTAAAAAAGAAAAAAAAATGTATCGAAATTACCAAAATATTAATTTTTATTTATCTATATAAATAAATGAGAAGATTTCTTTCGTGTTTCAAAAAATGTTATGAATATAAATTATTTTAAATTAATTCTTCAAGTATATATATATATATATATATATATATATATATATATATATATATATGTATAACAAACTGAAGTCAGTCAGAATTTTAACCTTTGCCAATAATACGTTCTCTCTTAGAAACTCAATATATAATTCTGAATAGTCAGTTTTTCACGTGTATCGTGGCACCATGTTCTTCACAAGAAAAAATGTCAATTAGTAGTTTTCCGAAAATACTTTACACGAATAGCAATATTTTTCAGGTGACTTCTATCTTTTTTATCAGCAAAAAATGTCAACTAAAGTGGACGCCATCTTTCTTATCATAAATGATTACCTAATAATAGTAAATATCATGCATTTGTTACTAATAAAACACGGTTTGTTGATATATTTTTCATTCACATTGGACAAAGGTGATGGAAATAATAAGGAATTGTCTTGAATTCTTGAAATTCTGTTGCCTTATTGCAGGACATAATCGGTGCATAACAAGATTTACCTTTTCTTCCATTTTACACCGTCTTCACACTCTTCCAACATATATTTTACAGAATCGCTGTCAGAATAGAAGTAAGTAGAAACATTACTTATTTGTCTTACATTTTAAAATGTAATTCTATGGTAGACAATTTTAAAATGTCACCAGCAATATTCTGATGTTTTTATATAATGATGATGTGTTTTATATAATGAACCTATTAAAGCCGTATTTGTTTGTATTTGTGTTTTCCAGTAAATCGTTCGTTTTTTCCAATCATATTTCATGGTCAGAAATGTTTGTCAGTAATTGTGGCTTGTGTCACAATTTTAAAGACATAAATACAAAGTTTCATTGGCTAAAAAGTATCTATTTGATTCATTGTATTTGTGAAATTACAACTTTTTCTACTTTTTTCGCTTGGTTATTGTATAAAATATTCTTAGAACATTTTCTTCCAACATACATTTATTTTAATTTTTATTTAATGCTTTCGTAAAAGGCTTTCTAAAGAAAATCAATAACCGAAGTTCCTATTTTTCTCAAATAAAAAGCTTTGGATATTGCATATTAACATCGCTTACCACGTTTAGAACAGAATGATCAAATAACACATTAAAACAAAATGTTTTCTTATGCAGCATGCTGTAAGAAAAACACTTCGATATTATACCTTCATTTAAAATTATACACTTACTTTAGGGCCAGTGTAATTATATTAAATAATTTATTAATGTTGAACTTCTACCTTTTCATGTGATTGCAAGTAAACTACTCAAAAATACCTGGTTGATATTCTGGAAATGAGAAATAAAATATTTACGACTTTAAATAGGTGTTCATTTTACTAATGTAAACTAATCACCCAGTTGTTGGCGACATAGCGCATGACATAACAAGTAACCAGTAACATTATATATAAAGTAAGTGCCAATTACTTCTTCTTCCTAGGTCCATGGAAAGTAGTTCATTTTTAATTATTTTCAATATTCCTGCACTATACGTGATTAACGACAATACTTTGAGTTTATTTTAATTACAACAATTAAAAAGAGGTCAGAAAACGATACGCTTAATCGGTTTGTAGTTCTTCTATAAACGGCTTTCTTGATATTGCATTGAACAAGTTCAGAGGTTTTTACCCCGCCCAATGAACCGGTATTGTCCGGGCCTTCGGGTCTGCATTTACACTGGTCTATCGGTTGTCCGTCCTGTGCAGTTCTAGGAGGTGCCATCTCCCAGGCTTTGCCTTCTCACCCTTTCAGAAGGGGTTAGTGTATTGCTAATCGCCTGAGGCGCCCCTACTGGGGAATGCCGACGGGACTGCCCAGGCAATTTTTAAATTGCCAGAGTGCTCAAGTTCTCGAGTGCTGGTTTTTCCCACTTTCCCGACCTTGTGTCACATCCTACCTTGTGGGAGGAAGATAAATAGAAGTTCTCAGCGCGCAAGAGAGAGAGATATATAGAGAGGGTTAGGGAGGAAGTTGAAAAGGGGATAAACTGATAATGTTGAGAGAGAAAGAGAAAGAGAGAAAGAAAGAGATAGTTTACAATAAAGATAGCTGCCCTTTGGCAACGCAAGATATCCGTGCTTGTTTTTAAAACGAGTTCTTTATGAAAACCAGACGGCTCTCGATTATCAGCTAAACTAGAGTGAACATATTTATAATTTCGGAGTATCAGTGGCAATTGTCGCAGTGGATTCATTCTTGAGTGCGAACATACATTAATCGGAAAGAGAGAAGGTCAGTAAATATCGTTGAGTGCACAATTGCAAGAACTTAATCCGCTCTATAACAAGGAAAACGAGTTAATTTGTTAATATTGAAATAAAAAACGATGTCTTAATAGTTTTGTGATTTTTATTTGCAAACTCTCGGTACGTCAGCCTGAAGGTCACCCATTTATAAAATTAATTGATTCCTCATGGTGACAAACATTTCTGCTGATTTCCAAGATAAGCTTTCAAGAGATGTAAGCTATATCTCAATGAATTATAAATGCACGCCTCTCTCTCTCTCATATATTGAGACACTATTGAAGACATAACCCTCCATTATGCAACCATATATTACTCCATCAGACAGTTCAACGATGATAGTAGTAATGACAATACAACAGAAACAGCAAATTAAATATTTAAAATATTTAAAATATAGAATGAACCAGGAACAAAAGAAAATAATATATATATATATATATATATATATATGATTATTTTTATTCACACAGACATGTACAAAATCTGCGACACTAGCATGTCGATGTTATCGATCAAAAAATAAAAATAAATAAAAATAAAAATGAAAATAATAATAATAATAAATGAAAATAAAAATAATCATATATAAAAGCTCTATTTGATATTGAGCACTTTTTATAAACCCGGTTGAAATACTTTGGATTACTACCCTGTGGATGTTTTACTTGGATTATTATATATATATATATATATATATATATATATATATATATATATATATATATATATATATATATATATATGTGTGTGTGTACGTGTGCGTAAACTTTGAAACTAACAATACGATCATAATGTATTTTAGAAATAGCTGCTAGACGTAAGGGTAGGTAACGTAGGCTATCTTGACTTTAATCTAGTTTATTACAAAGAGAACAAAACCTTCGTGAAAAATACAAATACTGCCGATTGTGATGATATTTTGACTGCAGATATTAGGCATCGATTAAGAAATATTTTAAAATGTTAAGGGCTGTTAAGGAGGGTTGCATGATATATTTTTTAATTTATTAGACAACAATTAAACAAAACTCCCTGTATTTCAATTTCGTCTGAAGACCCTGCAGGAGAATCGATAGAAAAACCCCTCGTCTCCCCCCAAAAAATAAGTAGACATCATGTCTGAACTAGTAACAAAAATGCTAGAACAATATTCCACAAAGACTTAACTTCACATACACGTCAGCACACGGCTCAATGAGAGTTTTAATTATCTAATAGACACCATCCTTGAGTTTATTTGGTCTCCCTGTGCAAAGATTTGTCATGGCAACCTGACATATTGATAAGTTAAATAAAATATTCGAATACCTATGTATCTCATATTGTGATCAAGTGTTAGTCCAAGGAATGAACCCTTGGCAGCATTAGTTTCGTTTAATTATTTTGTCGACAACGAAAACACACAAACGACCTTTACCCTCTTAAAATAAGTGTTGACTATACCACGCTTAATGTTAAGCCTAAAATTTAGACATTTTCATATGGTCAAAATCATTTTATGGATTTTACTCAAAATTGACACGTTAATTATATACATAATTTCGTAGATTTTAGTCTTTGTTAAAACCCCTAAACTATTTGTTCACCAAGCGATATGATAGTAAACGTCAGCATCATCTAACATTAAGTAATAGTATCGTTTGTAATAATGATACACGCATCGATAAACCATAGTCGTGGATAACTCCATGCAATATATTTTCAAAAATGTTGTATATATATATATATATATATATATATATATATATATATATATATATATATATAAAGATGACTTATTCCGGGGTTTCGAATCCTGCGACCCGTTTGAATAAATATTTCCACACTGACGATTCTGATAGGATGAAACGTGTGTACATAAAATATTTATAATTATTTATATATATATATATATATATATATATATATATATATATATAAATTATAATATATATTTATATATATGTATATATATATATTATACGTACATAAAAGGTAGGCATGGACACGTGTTTCTGACGCACACCCACCATGAGCATAGCTAACTTAGACAAAGATCGAAACTTCGATATTGACGTCAATAGTCTGGCGTTTTACGCCTTGCCTAGAAATATGTACGATTTTTATCACCTAAATATTAAATGTATTTGAGGTACTTGTATTTATAGGTGAGTGTAACATTTGTTACCTTTACGTTTACTACTATTTCGATTGTTTAACTTCCTAAATCATTAAGATATATAAATACTATATATATATATATATATATATATATATATATATATATATATATATAGACATTCACAATAAAAGAATACCGTAACTTCATCTCCAAGAACGTTGTCTATGTACTAAAATGTACAATATGCAACGAATCTTACATAGGCGCCACCAAAACATTTACTAATAGAGTATCTTTACATAAAAGTAACATTACAATTAAAGAAACCCGTAAATTATTCGTCTTCAACCATGTGCACTCATTCAACGGAAGGAAATTAAAAATAATGCCAAATTTACAAAGCCAAGAGTACACATACTTACTAACACAAGAACAAAACTTTATATTTAAATTAAATCCAGCATTGAACAAATCGTAACTCAAACTACACACCATACGGACCGCACATATCTACATGCATATGGGGCGGGGATACTCGCATATATGAACGGCGCCTACGTACATGCGCGCGCATGTACATTTGCACATGCGCGTGTTGGCACCCACATGCATAGAATATATGGGTGACACGCGGGTGTTTATGTGTATGTGTGCCCATGCATGCACACAAAAATGGATGCGAATACACATGTACTTTTTTATATCCGCCTATCTTCTTAGCAACCTTTCTCTCTCTATCTAACCATACGCCTATGGTATACACATATATGTATGTGTGTGTGCGTGTGTGTGTATGTGGGTGTGGGTAGGTCGCTCACCTATGTACAAGATTCAGAACTAACCGCACGCACACACACACGAGCACAACCGCCAATGCGGCGTCAGGGCCATAAAAATAATACATTTTAAAAGAAAACATAATACACTTCAAGAAACGGAGATGACCGATAAAATAAAGATAAACATAACACGTACTTATTAAACACAAACGACTTTGACCTACAAGAGCAAAAAGTAATAATGAAAAAAAAATCAAAATATCAAAACGCATACACACACCTGCAAACCCACACACGCGCAGAAACGCCAAACAATAACACATTTCCTCAAATGAGACAACACTCTTTCAAATCGAATGGATTTACATATCTGATGAGAGCAAACCACCGCTTGAACGCGTTATACAAAATTATAAAATAAAAACAAAAAAAGATAAATGTTGAATTTTTTTTTACAAATGTTGGTAGCCTTACTCCTTTACATATATACTTTTCTCTCGTTGAAACAGCACTAATACTGCACTACCCTGTTCTCTCTCTCTCTCTCTCTCTCTCTATTTCTCTCTCTCTTACTCTCTCTCTCTCTCTCTCTCTCTATATATATATATATATATATATATATATATATATATATATATATGTATAATTCATTTTGCTTTCCACTGATCATGGCGAATCGATCCAAAACCATTATTTTCATTAGTTTTTACAATCTTTTTAATTTTGTATTTTTATGAGAGTTAAATCTTTCTTCTCTCATAATACAGTCAAAAGTGTTTCAAATTTAACGTTCATCCCTTACACATGTTTCATAGTGAAATTGGATAAGTATATATTTAGTCTAACCTTGTCAATAATTGGACTAAAAAGTATACTTACCGAATTTTTGCACTGAAACATGTGTAAAAGGGATAGGGTTCCCATGGTAAACAGAATGCAGAATTAAGATGTATATGCTCTAAATTGTGTAATACAACTTCATTGAGCTGGAAATTTGCAAACATTTCAGATATTATAAAGACTTTACGTTAAAACACCCATATATATATATATATATATATATATATATATAAATGATCATTTATTTCCTTTTAACTACAAAATTGATTTTGTTTCACGAGAGCAGTTTGTGGGGCTCACGCTTTTCAAGCCTTGAAATAACATCATGCCTGTTAAAATAAGTTCACAATCACACAAGGTTTTATGACAGAAAGTTAAAATAAAAATATAAATTGAAAACGAATAGAAGTAAAACAAAACAAAAATACAATTAAAAAGAAAAAGAAAGAAAGAAAAAGAAATGGAAATATTAAGAGCTACACGAGACATGAGAAGGAAATGGACAATGGAGAGGAAAAGAAAGCGTATATGACTTGGTGGTGGAGTATAGTACTTGATTTAGTGAGTTTATAAAAAATATGGGTTTTGTCAGCTTTAACTAGCACGTGTTTTTAGTTATTAATTTCTTTTACAGTTTTATCAACCACTTCCAAAAAAAGATATATGTATATCTATATGTATATTTCTTGTAATTTTGAATTATTAGTATCTTTACTATTCAACATTTTATATTTATTTTTACCTGTATATAGAAATCATTTTTAATTTTCAATTCTTTAACTTATTTATTCTCAATGTTATTGTTATTAGCACCCGCTCTCCATATAGGGTCATCCCCCCCCCACCTTCATAGGCAAATAACCAAATTAGATAAACGTTCAGTCCAGTCCTCCGCACGCGCGAAAACTGTACCCAGACAGAGATTTTGACACGCATATATATATGCTTTCATATTTCGACCCCCCTCCACCACCAAGTCATATACGCTTTCTCTTCCTCTCTGTCCATTTCCTTCTTATGTCCCGTGGAGCTCTTAATATTTCCTTTTCTTTTTCTTTCTTTCGCTTTTTAATAGTTGTTTTTGTTTTTGTTTTGTTTTATTTCTATTCGTTTTCAATTTTTATTTTTATTTTAACTTGCTGTCATAAAACTTTGTGTGATTGTGAACTTATTTTAACAGGCATAATCTTATTTCAAGATCTGAAGAGCGTCAGTCCCACAAACTGCTCTCGGGAAACAAAATCAATTTTCTAGTCAAAATGAAATAAATTATCATTTATATTTATATTTCTGCTTCATATTTTTATTGAGCACTCTCATAAACCCGGTTCAACTCCCCATGGATTTATACCCTGTGGATCTATACCATACTCGGATTATATATATATATATATATATATATATATATATATATATATATATATATATATATTATAACTGTGAGTCACACTATAATGAAATTGGCTGATAAATCGGTCGCCTTTTGTATCTTTAACACTTCGAGTTGAAAGTACCGATGGATTATCTAAATATAGTATAGTTTCCATTAAAAATATTATATCTGCCCTTGCAAAAGGTAATTGAGCACTCTTGTTCTTTCTATTATAACACTGACTTACACTTATATATCTTCCTTTGTTTCATCTTACTTCAGTCGGATTTCTCATAAATCATGGGGCTACTTACTGGGGTTAACACTTGATCTTTACATGAGATACATAGATATTCGAATATTCCAATGAAGTTCCCTTGTGCTAGTAAAGAAGTTAATAACATTAATGTTTCTCTCCTCTATTGACCATTCAACTATGTTATAGTATATTTTATTTGTGGTCACTTGGTCCTACCGGATTTTAAGACAAGATTTCATCTAGTATCTAGTTTAGTGCTGTTATTTTAGATAACATCACTTCGAGAAGGTGCACCATTTCTCGTATTAGCCAGTGTGAAGCCATGCTGAGTGGATCTTATTTGGGCTTCGAATACTATGTTATTTTAAATATTTTGACAATGTTTACTTACAGGGGGGAAGTATCCTCATGTAAAGTTATCCTGACAAACCCTTGTACAGAGAGACCGAAGACACTCG
The DNA here is from genome assembly GCA_963556195.1 of Sepiola atlantica. Lineage (NCBI taxonomy): Eukaryota > Metazoa > Mollusca > Cephalopoda > Sepiida > Sepiolidae > Sepiola > Sepiola atlantica. The sequence goes on along the minus strand of OY744524.1, from coordinate 129,075,083 downwards.
AGAATGGTGTCTGGTAGGTGATTCAAATTGTCCTGTGGGTAAAATATGTAAATTTGGGTGTTTACATTATCCACTGACAGCTGTTTCACCGTATCATGGCATAGGTATCAACCTCACGTCGAAATAAGAAAAAATATACTTACATTTACATTATCATTATACAAATTTATATATATATATATATATATATATATATATATATATATATATATAAAATATGGGTTGGTCGTTCAATTTCAAAGTATTGCAGGGTTAGTTAATAAAATTGAAATATAAGCCATTAGCAATACAAGATTAATTTATTATTATCATTTTTTTAACATGAATCCTATTAATTTCGGAATAAAATTCCATCATCAGGGGTGACCAGTATTGAGTCATTTTTTTTTCATAAAAAAACAAGAATAAACAAACTTATTTCTTTGTTACTTGATAAACAACCCATATTTTATCAAGACTAGCGAACCAACGCTCTTTTCGTTCGACACCGGAATTTGAATCATAACCACCACCACCAACAACAGCGGAGACATCGCACCAAAGACGTTTATCAAGTAACAAAGAAATAAGTTTGTTTATTCTTGTTTTTTTATGAAAAAAAAATGGCTCAATACTGGTCACCCCTGATGATGGAATGTTATTCCGAAATTAATAGGATTAATGTAAAAAAAAAAAATAATAATAAAAAAATCTTGTATTGGTAATGGCTTATATTTCAATTTTATTAACTAACCCTGCAATACTTTGAAATTGAACGACCAACCCATATTTTATCAAGACTAGCGAGCCAACGCTCTTTTCGTTCGACACCGGAATTGGAATGACATTTTAAATCAGTCTCCAATAACATCGAGAAAAGTCAGATGTCTACGGCGAGACGTCGTTATATCTCGAAAATGAAGCCAAAAAGAAAATAATGCCCATATAACATTGAAAAGGGATTTTTAAGACCGAAATGTTTGAATTATAATATTTTCATTTATTTGAAAAACAAAAAACCTTTTTCCATCATATTTGGTTTCTAAGTAATTTCTTTTATTTTCATAACCGATACTTCGAATGTAGAAAGTGTTAATCTAATATATATATATATATACATATAGGGTAAAATATCACAATATGTCATGGAAATGAAATGCCGTGATAGACAAAATGTGTGAACAAAAAGACAAACGTAAAATACATTTAAATACATGAGAAAAAAAACGAGAGATTTGACCGGTTTCGTTCGTATCATTTTTCCTAAAGACGTTCGTTGATACGAACGAAACCAGTCACATCTCTAACCACGTGACTTTCCAAATTTTAATTTTGAATTTCTTTTTGTTTATCTTCATTTCATTCTTTCCAAATATGATCTAAGGTTAAAATCGGATTTTAAGTTAGCTTGATGAGATCTCAGTTTATAACAGCTGTTGATCGATAACATCGACATGTCAGTGTCGCAGATTTTGTACATGTCTGTGTAAATAAAAGAATAATAATATATAGAAGCTCTATCTGATATTGTTCACTTTTTATAAGCCCGGTTGAAATTCTTTGTAGATAACTTATAAGAATAATAATTGTATAAAATGTAATATCTATTAAACCATCAATTGCTCAAACAAGAATAATATGTCTTTTATAATTTTATATTTTCAAATGCTTCGATCACAGTAAATTTTAATTTCCTCTGATAATAAGAGCATTTTTTTTTAATCTGTAGCAGTTACCTCCTCCTTTCAAAACATAACTACACCGATTTGCCGGTAGGTGTCGCTTTTTCACCGACAGGTGGCGCTGTAAAGCGACACCAGAGTTATCTGCCCTTCGGACTATAAAAACCGGTGCAAAACGGAAATTCTCTCTTTTTTTCACCGACCAGCATCGGAGAACAACGCTGGCACCAGCGCTCCGTTTCACTCGCCTTTTGGCCTCGACAGAACGACGCTGACACTAGCGCTCCATCTCTCTCTCTCTCTTCTCTGGTCGGCAGAACGACGCTAATACACTAGCGTTTCGTCTCACGCTTTTCTCTTGAACTTGTCTCAGCAAAACAACTACCAACACACGTTTCTTCCGTCAACACGTGGGCAAACAACGGTAAGAGTTTCTCAACTCATTTTCTTTATGTACGGCTTTCAAAGACTTTCCTCACGCCGGATTCATTTCTTCTTATACCTTTTTCAAGAACTGTTTTTCCATCGACACACATGCATACATCACACACTTCATCATTCCACGTACACACACGTTCAATAAACCTTATTTGAACTACTTCATTTAGTTTGTTAATTATTACTCTTTCTTTGCATGCAACATTGCTTGATTCAACTGAACACGTCTATAATCGGGGGAACACGGTCCAACAGGAATTTGCTCAGCAACCCACCACACCAAAGAATATGTCAACGTCTTGGATCAGTACCCTGACATTACCAAACCATTCAACATCGACGACAAAATTAAACACTCTACACAACATCACATAAAGACAACCGGACCTCCAGTCTATTCGAACCCTCGACGTCTGTTGCCTGAAAAGTATAAATACGCCAAACAGGTATTTCAACAGATGATCGAGGATGGAATTATTGAACACTCTGAAAGCCCATATGCTTCATCTCTCCACCTTGTTCCTAAACCAGACCAGAACACCCATCGTGTATGTGTCGATTATCGGCGACTCAATGCGCAAACTGTCCCAGACCGCTGTCCCGTACCGCACATACACGATTTCACATTAGGACTCCAGGGTGCAACAATCTTTTCCAAACTGGATCTGACTAAAGCCTTCTACCAGATCCCAGTAGCAGACGAAGATATCCCGAAAACGGCCGTGACCACACCTTTTGGACTCTTCCAGTTCAAACGCATGCCTTTTGGACTGAGAAACGCTGCCCAAACCTTCCAACGCCTCATTGATAACGTCCTAAGAGGACTACCCTGTGTATACGCCTACATAGATGATGTCCTCATAGCAAGCCCGGATGAAGCAACACATGAGCACCATTTACACCAAGTTCTGCAGAGACTATCACAAAATGGTCTGAAGATCAATGTAGACAAGTGTATATTCGGCGCCAAGCAACTTCAGTTTTTGGGACACCAGATTGATGAGGGCGGAATCACACCCCTGCCTGAAAAGGTAGAAGCGGTACAGCAATTTCAACCTCCAACCTCACTCCGCCAGCTGCGACGATTCATAGGAATCGTTAATTATTATCGTCGGTTTATCCCAGACTGTTCTCAGATCCTATCTCCCTTAACAAATATCTTGCAGAACAAAGGGAGAAGACAGAAACAAGCCCTTACACTCACTGCAGAAGCACTTCATGCATTCAACGCAGCCAAATCCGCATTGACAAACTGCACCAAACTCACCTACCTCACTGACAATGTTCAGGCTACATTAACTCTAACAACAGATGCAAGCTCATCAGCTGTAGGCGCGGTACTACATCAGGAGATTGATAACACCAAGGTACCCATATCTTTCTTCTCCTCCAAGCTCAGCCAAACACAGTCCAGATACGGCGCATTTTCTAGGGAACTCCTAGCAATCTACCTCGCAATTAAACATTTTAAACATGTGCTAGAAGGTAGACAATTCATTATTTACACAGACCACAAGCCATTAACATATGCATTATCCTCACGTCCGGACAAATACTCACCCAGAGAATCTCGTCACCTGGACTATATATCACAGTTTTCCACTGAAATTAAATATATTAAAGGTGACCAGAACATTGTGGCTGATACACTTTCTCGGCCAGACACAAACTCCATCACCCAGGATTTTCTTAGTCACGATTTGCTGGCACAGGAACAAGCATCAGACACCACCTTTCAACAAACTCTGCAAAACACTTCCTTGAAACTCACTCCTGTACCAACCCCTTTTAGTGACAAAGAGGTTTATTGCGACACAACAACGCCTACACCCAGACCATACGTCCCACCTTCACTGCGACGACGCATATTTGATCATTTTCATTCACTCTCTCACCCCAGCAAAAGAGCCACCCTGAAAATGATCAGTGACAGATTTGTATGGCCTGGGATGAACAAAGATGTCAGACTTTGGGCTGGCAACTGCATAAACTGCCAGCGTTGCAAGGTCTACCGACACACCAAGTCCCCAATAGGAACATTCAGCAATCCTGATGCCAGGTTCTCTCATTTGCATATAGATATCGTTGGACCCCTGCCACTTTGCCAGAACTACTGCTATCTACTAACGATTATTGATCGATTTTCCCGTTGGCCCACTGCAATCCCATTAAAGGACATCTCAGCAGATACAGTGGCCAAAGCAATCTTGAAGGAGTGGATAGCCACATACGGTGTATCCGCAGTCATTACGACTGACAGAGGCACACAGTTCCAGTCGAAACTTTTCGCCGAGTTCAACCTACTCCTGGGCACCAAGCATATACGGACGACGGCATATCATCCCTGTTCCAACGGCCTGGTCGAGCGATTCCACAGGCACCTAAAAGCATCTCTTGCAATGAGGCCAAACACAACCAACTGGGTTGATAACTTGCCTCTGGTCCTATTGTCAATTAGGAATGTCGTAAAGCAGGACTTGGGTTGCACACCGGCTGAAATAGTTTTTGGTACTACATTATCTTTGCCCGGACAATACTTTCATAACAAAGATAATGTACACCCTACAACTACATTTGTACAGGACATAAAGGCAAGGATGTCGAAACTACACTTCACCCCTACACGAGAAGTATCGAGACAAATCCACATACCCAAGACGCTATTTGACAGCGAATACGTATTCGTCCGCGACGATGCGGTGAAAAAGCCTTTATCACCACGCTACCAAGGTCCTTACAAAGTAGTTAGACAGGCAGAAAATTTTTTCACCATTACAAAAAACGGCAAGAATGACACTGTTTCCATTGACAGATTAAAACCTGCTCTAGTGGAAGAATCACAGTCAAGCCAACAGACACACAACTCTCACACAGATTCCGACACCACAGAGGAATCGAATGCTCCATGTGACTATGCCCCACCAGAACAAAAGACAAGATCTGGTCGGAAAGTAACATTCCCACACAACTTCAAAACTTACATATACTATTAGTAACATACAAACAGTTTCAAAACCTTCTCACAAATACACTCGAACACAATCAAAATAACCTCCGAACTTCTATTCGTTCAACAACAACAGTAATGAGAACATTTTCACCGCACAGACCCACTTGTGCTTATTCATCAACACTGCACAGACTAACTTGTGCTCATTCATCAACAATTGCACAGACTCACTTGTGCTCATTCATTAACAACTGCACAGACCCACTTGTGCTCACTCATCAACAACTGCACAGACCCACTTGTGCTCATTCATCAACAACTGCACAGACTCACTTGTGCTCACTCATCAACACTGCACAGATTCACTTGTGCTCGCTCATCAACACCGCACAGACCCACTTGTGCTCACTCATCAACAACCGCGCAGACCCAAGCACCAAACATTCCCGGACAACACTGACAATTCAACGTTCGTTCATCTGCTCTGCATCACGCAGACTAATCAACATGAACAACGCCACCAACAAGTGCAAATTCGCTTGCACTCAGCATTTTTCGACTGCAGACTCACTTGCGCTCAAACTTGATGCAGACCCAATTGCATGCAAACAACACGCAGATCCACATGCGTTACAAACACTCAATTCCGCAGACGCACTTGCGATCAATCATTCAATACAGATACAGAAACAGAAATAAGTAGCGTGCACACTACTTTTTTTTCTAATCTTCAACAGCAAAACAGACATACCCACAAAGAATGCTTCTCATCTACAACTGTACATATTGAATAATATTTTCATATTTTTCAATCTGGGGGGGAGTCCTTGTAGCAGTTACCTCCTCCTTTCAAAACATAACTACACCGATTTTTCACCGACAGGTGGCGCTGTAAAGCGACACCAGAGTTATCTGCCCTTCGGACTATAAAAACCGGTGCAAAACGGAAATTCTCTCTTTTTTTCACCGACCAGCATCGGAGAACAACGCTGGCACCAGCGCTCCGTTTCACTCGCCTTTTGGCCTCGACAGAACGACGCTGACACTAGCGCTCCATCTCTCTCTCTCTCTTCTCTGGTCGGCAGAACGACGCTAATACACTAGCGTTTCGTCTCACGCTTTTCTCTTGAACTTGTCTCAGCAAAACAACTACCAACACACGTTTCTTCCGTCAACACGTGGGCAAACAACGGTAAGAGTTTCTCAACTCATTTTCTTTATGTACGGCTTTCAAAGACTTTCCTCACGCCGGATTCATTTCTTCTTATACCTTTTTCAAGAACTGTTTTTCCATCCACACACATGCATACATCACACACTTCATCATTCCACGTACACACACGTTCAATAAACCTTATTTGAACTACTTCATTTTGTTTGTTAATTATTACTCTTTCTTTGCATGCAACATTGCTTGATTCAACTGAACACGTCTATAATCGGGGGAACACGACTCTCGAACGTAACAAATCCAATGATTAAGGAAACGGAAAAAGTTTTTATTTTCATATCACCCTTGTTTGAACAATTGATGATTTAATAAATATTACATTTCATCCAGTTTTTATTCTCATCACTTATCTTTTTATGTTATTGCTCTATCTCGTATATCCAACTTTGGCTATTAAAGATAGGATATAATTCTAAGATATAATTTGTATCTTTATTTACATATTTCACACACTAACACAATAAACTCGACTACGAATCAGTGGTAATTTGTAAACCCGGTTCGAGCCCTCCGACCGCCGTTAATTAACACCCTTACACTGAAGATTGCGTAAGCATCAAACATCGATGTCTGTAATTAATATGTACTTATGTAAACATATACATATATATATATATATATATATATATATATATATATATATATATATATATATATATATAGGTTATAATGGAAGAATATTAACTACCGGTCAACATACTAAGATCGAATTTTGGAGACAGAATTAACAATGCATGTTTACATGGAGTTGTTCGGCTTGCGCTCTGCACATGTTTCTTTCGGAATTATTTAACGTGGTCAGCAGTAAAAGATACGAATGGATGCTCTCCTAAATATACGAAGTGTCATAAATTATACTTACTTGCCATTACATAGATCAATTGACTAAACAAGAGATATTATGTCAGCTGTCCGAGAAATTGCTTGTCATCACACACTGTTGCCTCATCTCTTCTAAACTTAGAACGTACCGTGTTTTTCTATGTCCGTGAGACTATATATATATATATATATATATATATATATATATATATATATATATATATATATATATATATGTATATATATATATTTAATAGGAACCGCCCTTGACAAGGCATAGTGCCACTTAATGTAAACTAACAAACAATAAGTGTTAGATGGATGGATTTCCACCTAGAACACAGTAATTCTTCCCCCTTTGTCAGAAACATCGCTCATGGAATGTTAATAGTAAAGGACAAAATAAGGGAAGTGAGAGTTATCAGGCTGCCGAAAGTAAACCGAATGCCCACTTTCTACTCTCCTAAATATGTTTGTTTGTGTACGTGTGAGATAAATAGAGTTAGATAGAGAAGGAGAGAGAGAGTCAGAGAAAAAAGTTTGACAGAGAAAGTCAGAGAGAGAGAGAGAGAGAGAGAGAGGGGGGGGGAGAGAGAGAACGTTACAGAGTCAGATAGAGTCAAAGAAAGAGATTGTGAGTGAGTCAAGGAAAGACAGATTCAAGGAAAGCGAGTCAAGGGATCAGAGAGATGGAGAAAAACGGAGGCAGAGACGAAGAGAGAAAGGGAGCGAGAGAGACTGAGAGAGAGAGAGCGAGAGAGACTGAGAGAGAGAGAGAGAGAGAGAGAGAGGGTAAGAGAAAAATCCCGAGAGTCCGAGAGTCTGAGAGTCCGAGAGTCATCGCCAGAGTAATGCATAAATCGACACATCATCGAAATAGGTTCGACAGAGATGCCCTCTATCCCATTGCACTTAACCAATTCCATTAATGCCCCCAAACACTGATGTTAAATGGTTTGGTAAGATGAAGAGCGAAGGAAGGAAAGGATCTGTGTCGTAATTGCCATCATTACTCAAATAATTTTCCAGGGCTTACTAATTATTCAGGGAGGGGAGGGTGCTGACATGGTAGGGGAAAGGGTTCACAGGGTGGAAGGGAGGGGAGGCCTTTGTCCGGGGTGGATGGTTAAAGAGAATGGGCGGGTCCCGCGTCGTGGCAATTAACACACCCGTCTCGTTGATTGCGTTTTTCGGTCACTTGTGTGGGCAACAGGTTGTTTCGAAAATGTGAATTGTGTTCGGTTTATGATTAGTATGCTGTCCTACACACGCACACACACACACACACACACACACACACACGCATATATATATATATATATATATATATATATATATATACATATATATATATATACACACCCACGCACCCACCAATCTCTCTCTTTCTCTCTCTCGCTCTCTCTCTCTCTCTCTCTCTCTCTCTATATATATATATATATATATATATATGAATAACTTAACCAAGATAAGCTGTAAAGTATATCAGACGATCAAATACTAGAATTATATTTATTATCTTAAATGCCGAACTCGAAACCAGAATTCCTGCGTTAAAATTTAATTACTTAAATCTTAACCCGTTTCTTGGTTAATGTATTCATCCATATGTATATATATATATATATATATATATATATATATATATATATATATATATATATATATGTATATATTTATATATATATATATATATATATATGTGTATATATTTATATATATATGTGTGTGTGTGTATATATATATGTATATAATATGTATACATATACATATATATCTGTGTATATATATATATATATATATATATATATATGTATATAAATATGTATATATATATATACATATATACATATATATAGGAATAAATAAATTAACCAAGAAATATATATATATATATATATATATATATATATATATATATATATATATATATATATATACATAATATGTATATATATATAGAGAGAGAGAGAGGGGAAGAGAGAGGGAGAGGGAGAGGGAGAGAGAGAGGGGGAGAGAGACAGATAGAGAGAGAGAGAGAGAGAGAGAGCTTAGTATGTACCATAAGGCCACCCAGGCTGAGTATAATGTCCCCATGAAAATTGCCTTAATCATATCCGTCGTTATTTTCCGTTAAAGTCATCTAAGATGATCGAGAAAAAAACATCTCTTTTAATAGAGGAGACAAGGTGGTAACAGCCTCCTAAAGGAAGTGCTAATGAGTAGTATGCTAGTTTGCTGATCACCGAACAAAACCAGTACACCAACCACGTTTAAACCTACCGTGAGGCCTTTCACAAAAACAGGAACTATTATTGTGAAAATTGAATAATGTCATCACGGTTAATAGCATACGAGTTATTATTTTAAATATAACCTGTCCATTTTGCATGATGGTAAAATGGACTTGACGACCAGGGTTCAATTCTCGGTCGAGTCGTACCAACAGCTTAAAAATAGTACTTGATACCCCCTTGCACGACTCTCAACATTATAAGGTGAGGTTCAAGGGAAAGTGGTGTAATAATGGGAAAGGAGTGACGCCCTCCCCTACATCTTGGTGTAGTAGCTAATTAAAAGGAAGCCTTTGGGTCGCCCTCGACTAAAGTCGATCACTTTACCTTACATTGAACAGTGCTTTTTACATAATCATTGAATATTTCGTCATATTTGAAATAAGGATTCATGATTTGTATTTTTTTAATCATTTATACTATTATTCTCATTTAGATTCCCGAGTTCGACATAAAGATAGTCAAGTTCGAAAAACTGCACCGGAAGAATGTCGGAGTTTGCACAGACCGAATTGTGATAATAACATCCAAGATGCCAATAAGAGTCCGAATAATCCAAATTATACATATTGACTTTTGCTTTTGTTTACGGTGTATATAAAGACCAAATACATATTCACAAACAGTATTTAGCATGAAGAAAAGGATTCGCTTATTTATCATCAATTGTTTGATTTTTCTTCTTAAAATAATATGCACATTTCGTTGGTGTTAACCCGGAGAATTGTTTAGAAGAATTCTAAAGAGCATCCATTCGCACTCTCTATGTTGTCTGTTTCAAATGGCAACCCTCACACCTGAATTACACAAACTACATGAAGTCTACTTGAAAACTACATTTCTGTCTTTTGAGAGGTGGCGCCTTTCAGTCGTCCAGGACATCAGTTCTTCAATGGTTTTAAAATATATTTTGGTTATTTCTTTTTTAGAATTGTTTAGCAAATCAAACGTAAAGATTATTATTGAAAATTTAACAAGTATTTTTTCATTTTCATTTCATATTTACGTAATACTTAACATAGTCTATGTATGAACAATATTATAATTATTATTATCATTATCATTATTATCATAATTATTATTATTATCATAATTATTATTATTGTTATTGTTATTGGTTTCTTACTAGTAACGGATATTAGTCTTCTTTGGTCATTTAGTCCTCACATTCCATATACGATGTTTCTGACAAAGGGGAAAGAATTGCTGTTTTCTGGATTGGAATCTATCTATATAACACTTATCGTTGGCTAGTTTGTAACCTTGAAGTATTTGTTTTACCTCCTTATATCAAGTTGCTTCTGGAGCGATTTCCATAGAAAAAGCCTCCCCAAGGCCCCGTTAGTATTCGCAGTCTTTCAGTGAAGGTTGGGTTAGTGCTCTTCCTCCTAGGTCCTTCCATCCTCCTTAACCCTTCACGACTATTTTGTGCGGTATCAGCCGACGCTAGGGAACTCACTTTATTTTTATGCAGTTTCTGAAATGTCTTGCAGTTTCAGTTCTCTTGGGTTCACATGGTGTTCTTTTTCTTCTTCTTCTTCTTTTTCTTCTTCATATTATTATTCTCACTAATATATATATATATATATATATATATATATATATATGCACAGAACAAGGAAACTACTACTACTTCACAATAGACGAATGATAGAAATTATTTTAGTTATTTTGAATATGAACAAAGGTTTCTTGGGTGCGGTAAATTAGTCACGTCCATTGTTGTATGTAGAGCAGACGGGGAGAATATTATATATATATATATATATATATATATATATATATATATATATATATATATAAGTATATATAATTGTATACATGTTATTATTTATTGGTTAGAAAACTTTCGAAATTGGTACAGGAAATCGTGCTTCGGGGCGGCAAGGCCATCGCAAATGTCGTAGCCTGTTGTGGACCCTGTGAAGCGAATTAGGGCGCACCAGGGCTTGTTACCACTTTTCTACCGCGATATGCAAAAGTTCCCACAGGGTCAGACGACCGATTTCCCTAGATTTATTTATTTGCTTAATTTCGAACTGTTCATCGTCGAAAATGCGGTGAAGTGATCCCGGTCATCGTCTCGCCCAACCCCATTCAGGCGAACACAGTACAAAATACAGTGAAACGCAAACAAACAAACAAGAAAACAATAAACACACACACTTACACACACATATTATATATATATATATATATAAATATATATATATATATATATATGTATATATATATGTATATATATATATATATATATATGTATATATATATATATGTATATATATATGTATATATATATATGTATATATAAATATATATATATATGTATATATATATATATGTATATATATATGTATATATATGTATATATATATATATATATATATGTATATATATATATGTGTGTATATATATATATATATATACATATATAATGCTACTTTTTTGCTGGTTCTTTGGAGATAAGGTATTTGCCCAATATTGACATTCTTTAGACATATTAGTTCGTTAATAAAGTGGTCTAAGATAGTGCCCGCGTTAGGTTGTCCAGCTTCCGAGGTACAGGCTGGGATCCTGTACGAGTCTGATTTTTCACTTTGTGGTATTCTCTTTTTTTTCAGCAGCAACGCTGACTAAATTAATCGTTAGTTTAGTGATATTACCCGCGAAAACATTCAAATAGAAAGCAGCATAATACATAACATGCTGTCGGAAATAAATTCCAATATTAAAATACCATCACCTGTACATGAAAACCAAAATCCTTCGCTGGATGTCTGGAATTATACTGCTCGACCACGTTTGCATTGAGGACACCCGAAGGCGCTACGGCATCGTACAGACTGAGGGCAAGGTGAGAGTATGGCGGCTGAGATGGTTTGAACATGTGCTTAATAACGACACGGTCGTGAAACTTGCCTTTTCATTAGAAGTCATCGACAAGCGACCGAAAGTCAAACCAATGATTTAATCAGCAGACACCGTCACAAAGATCTCTGTAAAACCGACCATAACCTGGACGGAGTTTGTGGTCTTGTCAAGTGGAGACAAACATCCACCATTGCGGACCCCGCCGAAGCTCGGGATTAACGCATAAAGAAGTTTGAAAAAAAAAAGAAGATTAACTCTGAAACTAATGAATCGATAATCATATATTTTTGAAACAGCTGGTAAGCCTTCGGGTAGTAGATGCGGGCTATACTTAGTATAATTTAGATTCGTGAAAATTTCCATACCTCCAATTTTTGTGAAATTTTTACAATAGGTATTAGACATCAATTCGTAAATTTTCCTCAAATTTGCTTTTCTTTGGAGTATTTTAAATAATTTTTTGGGACATAATATTGACACAACCTCTCATTTGAAAATTTAAATGTATAAGATTTTCGTTAAATTAAATCCATAGGATAATGGATTTGAAAAAAATAAAAATAAAAATAAAACACAAGTACAATACTTTTAATTAGTTGGTGTTTTGTTCTGTTTTCAAACGAAACGCGGCCGTTAGAATTTAACACACACAGCAAATAAACAAGAATCACTGAATTTCAATTTCTTACGACCTTTTAAGCTTAAGTGTAAAAAAATGTGTAATGTGTGTTAAATTCTAACGGCCGCGTTTCGTTTGAAAACAGAACAAAACACCAACTAATTAAAAGTATTGTACTTGTGTTTTATTTTTATTTTTATTTTTTTCAAATCCATTATCCTGAGAAATTCTTTAAATAAAGACAAAATGTTGATGAATTGATAAATATTTTTGGGTTTCCCTTTTAATTTTTTCTCCCGCCTCCTCTCTCTCTCTTTCTTTCTCTCTCTCTCTCTTTCTCTCTCTCTCTCTCTCTCTCTCTCTCTCTCTATATATATATATATATATATATATATATATATATTCTAATGAAAACGATTATTATTAATACTTTTACTCGGCCGTTGTCAACCTGGTGGAGTTATAATAATTCCAAATATAGTATTTTAAAAAAAAATTATTTTAAGGGTGAAACCAGTTCTAGATTTCTCTTATTTTATTTTGATTTCAATAAATAACCGATTAATAGTAAAGTAAAAATATTTATTAAAGTTGCGTACATGTTTTAGGATGATAATAGAAATTGGATATCGATTATTCGGACTACTATTCTCACCTTGGTTGTTAGATTCACAATGTTTCGACCGCTGTAATTTCCGACCATTTTCAGACATAAACACACACACATGCAGAAGTCATGTTTTAAATTTAATTTAATCTAATTTTTTTAAATCGTTTTATTTTTTCTTATTTTACTTTTGTTCAGTAAATTTTCAGAATTTGTTGAGATAATGATGGAAATGGTATAACGATTTTTCTGACTTCTCATATCATCCTAGTTGTTATATTCACAACGTTTTGGCTGATGTCACTTCCTAGTTTCTGCAGTCCCACTGACAATATACCCGTCGACTGGAACCAATTATTCCACACGTACGAATGACGTAACGATTAAACGTGTGGTGTAACGATTTGTTCTCTTATTTTATTTGTTATTTCGAATCCTAGCAAAAAATGGAAGTTAAATGTGTATCGACGAAAGTTTCGTACATGTGAGAAACACACAGAGAAAATCACCGAAAGATGCACGGTAAGATTAAATATGTCAGGTTTCATAGTTTTTGAAATGGTGATAAAAATTGTATATAGCGATTATTCAGATTACTAATCTACTCTTGGTTACTATATTTACAACGTTTCGGCCGATGCATTATCTGATTATCTTCAGCTGCAAATACACACGCACAGTTATACGCAGAGTCACAGGAAAACATAATTCGCTGTATACCTTATTGTAATATAGCTTCCTATTCCAGTTGCTTATTTTCAAGAACTGCGGGCTTGTGGAACTCTCTTCCTGCTGACTTCTTTCCTCCTATCTATATAACCATAGTTTTTTTTCAAGAATAAGGCCAATAGGCATTTCCTGTATTTGCGATATTTATCTTTCGTTTGTGTTAACTCCTTACATGAAGTAAGATCATGCCTTGTCTGGAGCGATTTCTATAAAAAAATATAAAAATACAAAATAAAATAAATCAAGTTTTAAATTTTTTTAGATGTTGATAGAAATTGAATATTTTTTATGCGGACTATTATTCTCATCTTAGTTGTTATATTCACAACGTTTCGGTCGATGTAACCTCTGACTGTATTAGTTAGAAACTGAAAAATAATACATCAAAACAAATATCAGTAAATGGGTAAATAAATAATCAATGACAGATGTAAATTGAAATATGATATTAGTTAAAAAGTAAAAAACAAAACAGCTCCAACTGTTTCAGTATGGCAACAAAAATAATAAAAATTAAATTGCAAAGTCTTAAAATCATGAAAAGAAAGAGAAAAATAAGATAAATCGAAAACCGGAAACAAGTCTTGCAAAAATATGGTTAAGACAAATCCGGTTCGCCGAAATTTGTAAGCGAAATCAATATGCGTGTTTCCTTGGCTGTATAATGTGTTTTTTATTATCTGAAATCAAGTTTTTGCTTCTTTTCGAAAGAAAAACTGTGCGAAAAGAGTATGTAGCCTCGAAGTAACATAAAATATCAATTGTAAGTACTTATTGTCTTGCCTATGTAAAAAAATGAACATGAATAAGAAATCCTCGACGCCCTCCGACAAGGAAAGCTACAAGAGACTAATATGTATTTTGAAAGTCAGTTTCTAGAACCAAACAATACAGCATGTTAATATTTTTTTCTTCAACAACAACAACAACAACAACAACAACAACAACAACAACAACAACAACAATAACGACGACGACAACAAAAACAACAACATGGAATCGCAAAGCAAAAATGCATGGAATTCGTGTTACCGGGTGTTTTTTATATATACACGTTGTGTTTAGTCTAGCTAGCTACCCAATAAGATTCTTTGTTATTTCCTCTCACGCATTAATATTTCCATTAGCCAATGGCAGGGCTTTTCACACACAAAGGTTCGGCTGACTTTTACTTCCTATTCTTTTTTTCTGTTTCGTGACACACATATATATATATATATATATATATATATATATATATATATATATATAATCACCATCACAATCACCATAAGAATCAGGGGGATTTATCACTCCTGGGGGGAAATCCCTTCTTGATTTCCGTCAACCTTGTAAGTGACTGTCATTCAGGGTTATTTTTACCATAGTCGCTACACCACGGGTTGCCGACGCTATTTTGCCCATAGCTAGGTGTCCACATACAGCGACTGGAATTCCCAAATGATCACCCATCCATTACTGACCAGATTCAACTTCGCTTAACCCTTGTGATCTCGCGGGAACTTGTCTTGTGTGGCAACGTGATTATACCGCATATAATAATAATAATAATAATAATAATAATAATAATAATAATAATAATAATAATAGTATATATATATATATATATATATATATTTACTGTGTATTTATGTAGCATTTTTTTTAATTTAAGAAAACATTGTAATAGATTGTTTGCTTAATTATACTTTGTTTAATATTTCAATGTTCTCATGATCTTTCTGTATTAAAAAAAACAGTGTATGTTACAGATATATCACGAACGTTGCCGATTCTTCGTCGAATCATGATCATCATGTAAACAAGTGCGAATGAACAAAAAAAGCTGGAAAAAAGAAGAGAATTTTAAAAAATAGCCGAAAAACGGGCACGTAAAATCGTCAGACACTAAGAGTACGTTTTCACACTGTTCTAGAAAAGACGTTAACAATTTAAATCATGCGACGCCAGAATTATCGTCACAGGATAAAATTGTATTACGTTAAGCATGTTTAAAACGTTGTTACTGGTTTCATACGTAATGTTATTAATTATAATTCTGCTCTTCAGAAACCACGACGAAAGGCATTTATAAAGATAACATATCGTGCATAAATTTCATGGAAAAACAGAAAGCAGACACAACTAATCCGTGATCTCTTCCGAGCAATTTGATGACATAATTCTAATCAAAACTCTATATGGAATTTAATTCACTGGGGCTAATCTTTAGACAGTTATGAGAAAGCCATAACAAGGACAACAAATTATAAAAGTTGATATAGTAAGCGGTTAATTAAAGTTTGAAATTAAGGTTGATAATAATGATAATTATTATTATTATTATTATTATTATTATTATCATTATTATTATTATTATTATTATTATTATTATTATTATTATTATTATCATAATAAAGATTATTGCGTAAAATAAAATCCGAAAATACTGTTTATGGTAGTGAATTCAACATTCACCTCATATAAGCAATGTTTTTTTTTTAAGTAAGTTACAACATCGGAAAATTTCAATGTTGTCATGTTTACAAATAATTTTGTAACTAATACTAACTCCAAAAGAATAATGTAAAGTTATGAGAATTAATAGTTTAGCTTGATTTACAACTATCTAAAATATATTTAAATTAATTACTTCTAATTAAATCAGGTGAGTGGCCGAAACAAATTTCATAAGTAAAAAGGTTGAAAGTACATATGGTAGACAATATTACAGCCAGAATGGCACACTCACTATTAATAAATTTACAACAGCTAGTTCGTTTGACTACCTACAGAAAGACTTTTTCCAAAAATCTAAATTGGACGTTTCCCTAGAAACAATAATCGCGAAGTTCTACCAGTTTTCAAATAACCCATAAAAACTACATCCTCGGATTTATCAACGTTAAAATGAATTCATATACCGTTATCTACATAAGATACCGCGCTGATTTGCCAGGTATATACCAGCGACCTTGCAAATTCATATCGAGGAATATGGTTTGATTACTAGTTAATTTACTTGAGTTAAGTAATATTTTTTTTACGTTTAGAAAATATTGTTTCGTGTACTTAATTATAATATATAATTGTAGAGATGTGTTTTAGAAATTCCCAGATTATTTCTATAGAACATCTAAATTTATTTTTCGTATCACTGCTAGCTCCGCTTTGGCCTGGTTATATAAATACATTATTACATTTAAGTGATATGTTTTTTTTAGATGTAATCTTCATTTCACCCCCATTCCGTAGTTAAAATCAATAAACTAAGTTTACCATTCAGAGCCTCATAACACACCCAGCAGAAGGCATGCAGCCCCCCCCGAAACTTTGATAAGTTGACTTATTAGTATATTTAACTAACCAAATGACGCTCGTCTAGTCGTGTTACCATACAGTGTTAATTGTCTTTTCTTAGTATTTAACAAAGTAAAGAGATTGAATCTCGACGCACCATTAGTTTATCAATCACATAGAAAGGAATGTTAACCCATTAACCTTCCTATATTTGAAATTCTTAAAAGTCGTCTCATGAGTGATATTCGGGAGAAAATTAACGATACGACCTAGCCAACCCAATACATACTATGGTACATTTTTGTGAACTATTTATTGACATGACTGATTCATATGATGTAATTCTTATTTGATATATATTTCTTATTGAATCTAGTATATTCAATCGATAACCGATATATATATATATGCATATATATATATATGCATATATGTATGTATATATATATGCATATATATATATGTATATATATATATATATATATATATATCGTTTATTAAATAAATTTAAAATCTTCACTTTTTTTAAAGACGTTCGTTTATCCGAGCGAAACGGTAGAATCTCTCGTTTCTTGCTGACTATTTCCTGTATTTAAAGTTGTTTTTTTTCGTTTGGCTTATTTATCACACATCTTGCTTTCACGGCATTTAATTTTTATGATATATCGTGCATTTTATCCTCATATATATATATATATATATATATATATATATATATATATATATATATATATATATATATATATATATATATATATATAGTAATCGAGAGACAGCTGCTTCGTCATCTACGACGACTAACCAGAGTTTCTAGTTGGAGCCAGTGTATCTGCGCCGAGACTCGAAACTCAAACGCTAAGTCACATCCAACTTCTTTCTGACCAACGGATTTACTACCGCGGATATCCAACGGTCATCTCTGAACGCATATACCATACATTGGATAAGGCAGGAGAAGCTATGGCTATAGCACGTTTGACAAGAGTTGACATGAAAGTCTTCTCAGGAAAATTAATGTGTACGGTATTATCGAACACATATTTAATATAATTAGATCCTTCGTTACTAAAAGAAAGATCCAGGTCGTTCAAAACAACATCATATTAATGCAGATCTTCCCAATGGTGTCGATACTTATACTATTATCATTCCTGATCTTCATAAACGACATATCTGATGCAATCGTATCTTAGCAGGGTATATTTGCTAATGACACCACACTCTATTTTCGATATCTAGGCACATCGAACACAGACATATCCAAGGCAAAGGCTGAATTATTAGAAAATTACCTCCAGTCTGAAGTGTAATGGGGCCAAAAATAGATTACGGTCATATTCAATGTTAGCAAGACAAAGCTCCTTCTTTATAACAATTATGAGAAACCGTTCCAATCATCAATTGTCATGGTTGTTAGCATCCTTCTTGAGAGCTCGACGTTCTAACTCCTCTGCCTAACATTTATAGGTAACATGAATTTAAATACATGCATAGAAGATACTGCCAAGTCTGCTGCAAAGAACTTGAGGCTCTTCTACCGGGCTAAAAAGTATCCTTGCCACACTACTGTTCTCTTGTTTGGACAGGGTGCAAGAAAGTGTCGCTAACCTAATAGATCCCGCACTGTCTCTCTCTCTCTCTCTCTCTATCTATCTATCTCTCTCTCTCTCTCTATCTCTCTCTCTCTATATATATATATATATATATATGTGTGGGTGTGTGTGGGTGTGTGTGTGTGTGTGTGTGAAAAAGGACAAACGGAAAACAGTTTAAAGTGCAGGAGAAAAACAAAAACAAGATATTTGACCGGTTTCGTCTGTGTTTGCGAACGTCTTCAGAAATAGTGAAGATTTGGAAATAATTTTATTTTGAAGGCACATACATGGGATGAGGAAAGGATGATCCGATTGGACCATCTGAGAAGACTTTAAGTGACGTTGAAATATGACAAGTGGGTGACACATTCTTCTTTGTTTCTTATTCTTCTTTTTCTTTTTCACTTTCACACCCACTGAGCTAGTATGGGGGAGGCGGTGGGGGAGGGGGTGAAAGGCGATAAGAGGGAAGAAGACAGAGGAACTGGCCAGGATAAACAACAAATAGGAGTGGGCATGAAATTGATACACAGAAAGCGAGAAACCAAAAAATTAAAAATATATAAAGAGAAGAATAAGAAACAAAGAAGAATGTATCACCCATTTGTCATATTTCAACGTCACTTAAAGTCTTCTCATATGGTCCAATCGGATCATCCTTTCCTCATGTATGTGCCTTCAAAATAAAATTATTTCCATGTCTTCACTTTTTCTGAAGATGTTCGCCAACACGAACGAAACCGGTCAAATCTCTTGTTTTTATTATTCTTCTGCCCTTTAACCTGTTTTCCATTTGTCATTTTTCACACATTTTGTCCACCACGGCATTTCATTTTCATGAATTATCGTGTACCTTACCCCATATATATATATATATATATATATATATATATATATATATATATATATATATATATATATATATATATATATATATATAGGGTGTTTTAAGAATCGATGGCATAACTTCGGAATGATGTTGTATGTGTTTAAAGTAGCCTATTTCTGTTGGGTGCCCTTTAAATAGCACTCAGTACCTTCTAATTTCCGTTAAGGTTAATTTATTCTTCAGCGTGTATTTTGGTTTTGGTTGATTATATTTACCTACCTATATTTGGTTTGTTGTTTTATGTTACCTGAAATAGGAAGGACCAAGATTCGCAGGATTACAACCGAGTTTCTCATGTCGATTTTCAAAAGAGGCCCTTCCCTTCATGACACTCAGATTTTTCGTCTGAGCTCTATGGGTCCTAAACAAAAAACAAAACAAAAAACACTGTCATCCTCGATTTATCAAATTGTAACCTTCGCCACTCCATCATCAAAGCCGTAAACCCACCATCAACGAAGCGCGATACAAGGAGTGAGGGTATATTAATCGACTTTTGTAATAAATTCATCAGTTTAAATTTTATAACCTCATCACGTGCCTGACGACGACTCATGAAAGTCGAAAACGTTTGCAAATATGTCGAGTTCTTATACACAATGAAGCACACATTAGATCGATGGCCTGCCGACTCGAAATATTGGATAAAAAAAGAAATAAACAGAAACTTTCACTTCTGTTTAATCCAACGTATATATTGTGTGTATTTAGGCAGCATGTTTTCATTCAGGCAAATGTTATTAAATAACACGAAGAATTTTTGTTTGATGATCCTTTTTTTTCAATTGTTCACTACAGACACTCATTTTAAAGTCGTAAATTACTAGCCGTTTAAAAACGCAAGAAAAAGTCATAATTGTAAACATCCAATCGAAAGTACCAGCGAAAAAAGAAACATAAATTGTATAAAACAGTCACGGAACTAATATACATCAATTTGACCGAAATACATAATGGACTATTCAGAATGTGTGTTTGTGTGGGGGTAGCGCTACATTTATGTTGACAATCATGTTTGCGGAAGTAGTATCGTCATTAAATAAACGGATAAGTATTCTATAGACCTGGAAAAGTAGAAAAATCACAAAAAATAGACTCTTGTAGTATTCGAACGTGTGCATATACCAACTTTACTTTACGTCGATTTAACTGACATGGCCAATAACACTCGCTCAACCACACCATTGTTGGCCTAGTAGATTAAAACTACGTTAGCTTAATATAGTCTCTTTTCTTTGCCAAAGGTTCGAATGCTACTTAAGTCTAATTTTTCTCTCAGTGACTGTTTCTATGTCCCAGTCCAATACAATATTACTAAAATGGACAAGCAATATTAATTACAGGCTGTGTGTGAAAGGAAAATACCCCTAACCAAGAGTTCAGAAGCAGTTCAATTCATAAAAGGATCGTGTTATAATAAACCTATTCGTATGCAGCTCGCGTTATAACATAAGACAAATTCTTACATTGAATGCGTGTCGGAAAGTGTATTACTATACAACCTGATGCAATAATGATCCGAACTGATATAACTAAGATGCGTCTATTCAATGCGCCCGTGAAGCGATTAACATACTATATGAAACGTAAGCGTGACAGACACACAGAATGACCGGCCGCTGAACGGACAGTCACGTATATGCGTGGACGCGTCTTATAATCTACTTGGTTGGATTATTCTATTGCTCCAGACAGTACCCTACTCCTGACGCAATCCTTTACCTTTATAAGAGCCAGATGCGTCCTAAGATTGAGTAATGTAGCCATGTCTGGGGATATTCGACTCGGAGCACTTTTTTTTCCTTGATAGTGTACAGAACCGACTTCGCAATCTAGTGGGGGATGATCTCTTCTCTTACGTGCAGCCCCCTTTCACAGAGAAGAGATGAGGATAACTCCCCTCGAATGTATCGTAGGTCCTTAACTGAGCTCACATACCTCGTTCCCTGCCCTATAAAAAATTTACAGCAAGAACTCGCCTTGCTACAATAACAGTAGATCACTTTTCTTTCTCTCTCTCTCTCTCTTTCTCTCTCTCTCTCTCTCTCTCTCTCTGTATTAAAGACCAAGCGTAACTTCCATGAACAAAGTTTATTTCGCTGAACTTCTTATCTTTGGAACAAAATACCACAAAGCTGTTTCCTATCAAAATAAAAAATGGTTGTCTTCAAGTCTAATATAAACAAATACTTGTTGAACTGCACTCTTGAATACACAATTCCTCACAAGAAATGCTATGCCCATTTCTTCGGTTGTTTCAATTCTCGCGTGGTGACGCTCATCGTCTAACCGACGATCTCTTTAACCCTTATCCTCGAGTGGCTGCTGGGCCTTAATAAGCGGTGATTAATTAGTAAAAACATAATTTTGACTTCTCGCTGCTTTTCTTCAAGCTTAACATAAACAGTGTTCTTTTAACTTTAACGTTACAGACGAATCACAATGCTATTTAACACTTCAGCGTGACAGGCAAACGTAAATGCTATTTCAAACTTCAGCGTGAGAGACAAACGTAAATGCTATTTCAAGCTTTAGCGTGACAGACAAACGTAAATGTAATTTAAAACTTCAGCGTGACAGACAAACGTAAATGCTATTTCAAGCTTTAGTGTGACAGACAAACGTAAATGTAATTTAAAACTTCAGGTCGACAGACAAACGTAAATGCTATTTAAAACTTCAGCGTGACAGACAAACGTAACTGCTATTTAAAACTTCAGCGTGACAGACAAACGTAAATGCTATTTAAAACTTCAGCGTGACAGACAAACGTAAATGCTATTTGAAACTTTAGCATGACAGACAAACGTAAATGCTATTTGTAACTTTAGCGTGACAGACAAACGTAAATGTTATTTCAAACTTTAGCATGACAGACAAACGTAAATGCTATTTTAAACTTTAGCGTGAGACACCAAAGTAAATGCTATTTCAAACTTCAGCGTGACAGACAAACGTAAATGCTATTTCAAACTTTAGCATGACAGACAAAGACAAACGTAAATGCTATTTCAAACTTCAGCGTGAGAGACCAAAGTAAATGCTATTTCAAACTTCAGCGTGACAGACACACGTAAATGCTATTTCAAACTTCAGCCTGACAGACAAACGTAAATGCTATTTCAAACTTAAGTGTGACAGACAAACGTAAATGCTATTTCAAGCTTTAGCATGACAGACAAACGTAAATGCTATTTCAAGCTTTAGCATGACAGACAATCGTAAATGCTATTTCAAGCTTTAGCATGACAGACAATCGTAAATGCTATTTCAAACTTCAGCCTGACAGACAAACGTAAATGCTATTTCAAGCTTTAGTGTGACAGACAAACGTAAATGCTATTTCAAGCTTTAGCATGACAGACAAACGTAAATGCTATTTCAAACCGGAGCGTGACAGACTCGCCGACGACCATCTCTTCTTATAGAGATGCTCTAAAACTAAATAGAAATACACGCGCAGGTCTCCTTAAGGCAGACACCTTTGTATCGAACTCCTGACATGAACATTTACAAACGAAATCACCCGCACACCCACCGAACAAGTTCTAGTACACCTATCCCTATGTGCTTGTGTGCAATACCATTTTTAATAAAAGACTAAATCATACACGCATCGTGTTATAACAAATTATAAGAAACAGGGTTCTGCTTGTAGTAACTGGCAGAAGTATATTGACTGGAAAGAAATGCGCAGACTTTTTCATACAAAATTCTAAGCATTTATATATAGAAACTAATCGTAGACTGAATTATGGGTAATAGTAAAATAAAAATATTCACTGACAAAAATAAGCAAACAAAATGAATATTTACTTAATGAGACGCCAATATGCAAATTAGTTAACATTCGGGCGTCGATCACAACCCACGAGTGAGTATATTAAACAGATTAGATTTTAATCCTGAATCAGAAGCTGACCTTTTAATTTCACTGCCAATGCGGGACAACTCTTAACTTTATACATATACAGATGTGTTTGCATAGAAATTCGCGTAAAAATCTTGAAGACCAATTCATAACGTTAAAGGAACAGTATTTATGCACAACTAGCATATGATACAATGACACAAATCGCTTTTGTCTCCGGAGGAAATGTTTGATGGATGCTCGCCCGAATCTACGATAAAGTCATTTGTTTCTTAAAAAAACGTCCTAGAAATGAAAAGATTTAAGAAAAATACAAAATGCTAACTGCACTGCACGCCTCCATCTTTTTCTTTTAAACCAGACAAACAATTGCGAAAATATGCGACGAGTTTGTCTCTCAATGTCTGGCTGTATGACTGTCT
This sequence comes from Sepiola atlantica, assembly GCA_963556195.1. Classification (NCBI taxonomy): domain Eukaryota; kingdom Metazoa; phylum Mollusca; class Cephalopoda; order Sepiida; family Sepiolidae; genus Sepiola; species Sepiola atlantica. Next base: position 129,050,805 of record OY744524.1, on the reverse strand, counting down.
TTATGTATGCATGTCTATCTTTCTGTCTCTCTCCCCATCCCCCTCTCTCTCTCTCTCTCTCTCTCTCTCTCTCTCTCTCTCTCTTATGACGCTTATGTGATGAATCAGACTTTATAGTTTTTCTAACTTTTCTGCCCTTACTTCAAATCGGGGTAAGGATAATGTGTCATTCCGAACAAGGAGCTAGCCAGACGTTTGTTTTTGGTGAATAAATAGTTTTACGAAGTCAAAGAGACCGAATATATATATATATATATATATATATATATATATATATATATATATATATATATATATATATATCAGAATCGTCAGTTTGAAGATAATTATTCAAACCGGTCGCAGGATTCGAAACTTCGAGAAAAGGTCATGTTTATATATATATATATATATATATATATATATATATATATATATATATAAAATATGAAATTAAAAGTATACTTTTAGAGAATAGCACCTATAGTGAAATGGTTAAAGCTCAATATACTAGATAGAGCAATTATAAAGATAAATAAAGGAAGAGAGATAAAGATGTATGAATGATAACCTCTTTTTTCTATCTTTAAATCTCTATTAATAGGACACTTTATCAACGGACATTTACCAACTGGACAGACTCCTTATTTTTTACACGCATACTCTTACTCTCCATTACTGTATATTTTTTCAAATTTTGAATTTTAACTTTTCCACTGCCAACTTATCCATCTATGTAATTCCTCTAATCACAAGATATTTATCTTTGAAAAGCGTTGGCTTAAGGAAAGAAAAATAAACATGTTTTTATCGAGTACACCTTGCATTGAACAATCGGAGTTAAAATAGATTTGTCATTCGTACATCTTTATCTCTCTTCCTTCATATATATATATATATATATATATATATATATATATTATAATATAAAATGAAGTAATAAAATAAGGTGTCAATCAAATTTTATTAGAATTCAAAGTTCATGCAAAGCATCCTTAAGTCCTTAGCTCATGAGTTTTCAAAGATAATTCTTCTCTTCAGAGGACCATTACCGCAGTTATACTACTACAGGCAATAAAATTACGCTTTGAAAATATATAAAATTATATACACAAATATATAAAAATACATAACATCAAACATATCAATCCAAAAAACATACTTTTGTTGAATCCATACAGTTCATCCAGGTCATACAAATTGAGAAGCATAATCAGGAAGGACATTACTCCAAGATACAAACAGCAGTCCAAATATGTGAAATTGAAGGGGCCGGCAAAGTTATCCAGTCGCGAAATGTGTCCATATTCAATGTTAATGATAAATAAATCAATCAAAATAATACAAAAAGTCCAATCAAAGTTCCGAGATCCCAACATGTGCAACTCTAATCAAATCCAAATTCGTTGTTTAATTAGAAAACCCGCTAAATCACAATTGAGCAAAATAAGACGGACTCCCATCACATCTAGCCAGAAGAGCGAAAAATATATAAGGATGCTTTGCATGAACTTTGAATTCTAATAAAATTTGATTGACACCTTATTTTATTACTTCATTTTATATTATAATATTAATGCTCTATCCAGTATATTGAGCTTCAGTTTTTTTATCCGGATGTTTCACTAATTATAAGATATTAGTTGACGCTTATATCTTTTGTTGGATTGCTTCATATATATATATATATATATATATATATATATATATATATATATATATATATATATATATATATATATATAGTTTTACAATGTATATAGCAATAATAAATAATACTAGCAGGGTACCAGCGTTGACTGGGACAATTCTCCCCCGTAGGCAAAAGTGTAACAGTCTCTCTATCCCCCATTTGTCCGGAGCAAAAGCAGTCTCTTTCCCGGTCGCCCCTCACCCGGTCGCACCTCTCTTCCTCGCTCACTGTCCTTCCAACACCTCCCCTCCCCCGCTACCATCTTCTTAAAAAGATGTGTCAGAGCGTGACACAGGTAGGTAGGTAGGTAGATGTCAGTGTATTAATATATAGATGGCTTATCTTTACACTTTATTGCAATATCATGTTTTATCCGATCTTCAGAAGTGTTTTAATAAATTTCTGACTGATTAAATACATTTTAACGTATACTAGGAGATATAAAACAGCTTATGGATGTATTAAAACACACCTGAAGATCGGATTAACTACGAAACTGCAGTAAACTCTTAAGATAAGTCAAATGTATTACTATTCGTCATTGTTATATAGTGCATCTAAAATGATGTTGGGCCCTTTATATGTCAAAAGTCTACTATCTTGATTCGGGTTGATTTCGGAATTCATATCTGAACGACTGGTTTTGTGAAGTTTGTTTTCACGTTATACCTAGGTTGAGCACTATGGTAAATAAGATCATCAATTTCCATTAGCAATAATGTATAGCTCTTCATAAAAGAGTAACACTCTTGACTCTAGTTAGTGTTTAATATCATCTTTAAGATTTCACTTACTTTGTAGCTTGTGTCGTTATTTATGGGCGAGAATGTCTGACTGTTAACAAAACGGTCAGGTTTCAAACTCTGCTCATGTACTTTTACTAAAGATTCACCTTCTTTTCAAGATCAAGACAACTGAAAACGTCATCCCCCACTAGATTGCGATATCGATTATTTATGCTGTCAAGGCAAGAAGAAAAGTAGAAAAGGGACCTAGGGTTTACTTTCGACAGCCTCGTAATTCCCGCTTCTTTAATGGCTATTCCGCTTGGGTGCTGGATTTCACCTCACACCTCCCGGCCTTATGCCACATCTTCCTGTCGTAGGAAGGAGGTAAAAAGGATTGAATCAGGAGCCAGGTACTTTCTGGAGCGGTAGAATTATCCAACCATTTCCCAGCAACCTGATCAACAGAATGAATATAAGTTACTTATATTTCGTGTACCGTTCACTTTCGACCCAAAACTGTACCCTGCTAAACTCTGTCTCTAAAAGCATGGATAGGACACTCTCACTGGACTCGAATGCCTAGATACATGTATTTAGGGATTGTAATGTATACCCCCGTGACTGGTTGGGATTCTCCAGCTTTACTGACGCAGCTAGTAAATCTTAGTATCATTTCCACTTAGCTCGCTCCCTTCTCAGACTGTCGATTTCCCGACCCGCATCCCCGATCGAGTAGACGAGCAAGGCTCACTTCTAGACCTGTTATTGACCTCACTGCCCGAGGATTGTGTGGGGAAAGCCCATAGCCAGCTCTGGAATGGTGATCACATTGTGATCATGATTTATATCACCAAAAAACTCGTCAAAAAGCTGATGAGCCGTTGCTCAAAACAACGAGATACTACGAGTAGGCTGATTTTGAGTCCATCAGAGATCAAATCAGCGTCGCAACAGGGAGGGAAACCTTCTAAGTCCCTGCTGATCAGTATGCAAATAGGTTAACCGAATGGGTCAAAGCAGGCATTGAAGCCTATGTCCCCATGTGAAAATTCTTTAGCAAGCCCCACTCTCCTCAGTGGTTCACCTCAAAATGTGCAGCTGCCATTGCTGAGAGGCACCAAGCATTCCGTAAATTCGGCAGCCATAAGCCAGCTACGAATAGACAGACATTTATAGAGTCAATACATGATTCTAAGGCAGTGATAGGTGAAGTAAAGAGAAGGTATACAGAGATAACCAAAAAACGCATTCAGTTACAGAAACTAGGTACTCCCGATTTCTGGAAAATCTACAATAGTGTGGTGAACAATGGACAATCAACGATTTCCCCGTTATCAAACCACAATGATATCGCTTGCACGGAAACTGATAAGACTGAACTACTTGCCCATCGTCTCGCCGTAAACTCTACTTTGGACTTGGAAAACCACCCCCTCTCTAAATGCCCATTGCGGACCGGAGCCATACTTGACAACCTGGTCATCGCCCCATCCCAGTTAAGAGACATCATAAAAAACCTTGAAACCTCTAAAGCATGTGAACCTAATCTTATACCTGTAATAGTAATGAAGAAACTGGTCCTGCCCTCTCCAAACTCTACAACAAATGCCTAGATGAATTTTGCTTCCCCGATAGCTGGAGAATTGCCTCTGTGATATCAGTCTGCAAGAATTCTAGGGATAGAACTGATCCTCAGAACTACCGCCCAATAAGTCTACTCCCGATCTTTGCTAAAATCTTTGAATCTTTAATCAATCTAGCGATAGTCCGGCACTTAGTTAATGCTAAACTTCTTTCAGACTGCCAGTATGGATTTAGACAAGCATGACCTATTGCGGATATCCTAATGATCATCTCTGAACGCATATATCATAAACTCGACAAGGCAGGTGAAGCTAGGGCAATAGCGCTTGGTATATCTAACGCTTTGACAAGGTATAACAGAAAGACCTACTGCACAAAATACGCTCATATGGTTTTACTGGGCAAATGTTTAATATAATTAGATCTTTCCTAACCAAAAAAAAAGATTTAAGTTGTCCTCAATGGCCGTTCATTTAAGCAACATGACATAAATGCTGGTGTACCCCAGAGATCTATTCTTGGACGTTTATTGTTCCTGATTTTCATAAACGACCTCCCTGATAGCTTTATGTCTGAGATAGGTATATTTGCTGATAACACCACGCTTTACTCTCGTCATGTTTGAAAAACGGACGCGATCATATCCGAGGCAATGGCTGAATCTTTAGAAAATGACCTTCAGGCTGTAGTGGAATGGGGTCATAAATAGATGGTAACAATAAATGATGCAAAGACAAAGCCTCTTTTCCTCAATACAAGAAAGAAACCTCTTCAATCACCGATTGTCATGGCTAATAACACCATTCGTGAGAGTTCCACATTCAAACTCCCTTGCCTAAACTTCAAAGGTAACATGAATTGGAACAAATACATTGAAGACATTGCCAAGGCTGCTGCAAAGAAGGTGGGCTCCCTCTACCGTGCTAGTAAACTCCTCACACCTGACATGATCCTGTATCTCTACAAAGCCACTATCCGCCCGTGCATGGAATATTCTTGCTACATCTGGGCTGGTGTATCATCCACTGGTCTCTCCCTCTTAGACAAGGCCCCAAAAAGAGTCGTCAACTTAATAGGTCCCTCACTATACACGAAGCTCCAGCCCCTCTCTCATCGCCACAATGTTGTATCCTTGTGTTTGTTTTAGAAATACTTCAATTGATTGTGCTCCGATAAACTGGCTGCTCTGATGCTCCCTCGACGTACATATACTCGACCAACTCGACAATCAGCAAAATCCCATCACTTCAATGTGGAGGTCCCCAGACGCCAAAAAGCCTTCTACTTCAATAACTATTTTCCTCGTGCTTCCGGCCTCTGGAACTTCCTCATTGCTCCATGTTTCACCGACTGTACCGACATGCAAAGGTTTAAAACTACTATAAACAGACATCTCGCTACACAGTTCAGAACTTAGGATCACACCCAAAACCTACCCCCTAATTCTCAGTAGCCCCTAACGTCTACAGTGGCGGCTTGCCTTGTTTGGTGTGAAATATGTTAAACACAATTCTTCTATTTATCTGGAGTGTAAATAAGCCTTAAGAACTTATTAAAGCAACGGGCTTCTTCGAGGCAAAAGTCATTCATTCCAACTAAAGCAACATCAAGGTCTGAGCGTTGGCGATGAAAGGAGAGAAGATCGGTTTTAGAAGTATAAACAGTACCATTCACTTTTCCATATTGCACTACGCGCGGAGGAGATAGGATTAGCAATAGCTTCATCACCGATGCTTTTCATGGTGATCTCATATACAGTAGTGTTGTTTCTCTAGATGTCAACAAATGATCCCAGACTATGATTAATGAATCATTAGTAAAGATGCGGGCGAAGGGGTGTGTGTCTGTGCTTCATGTTATGTCTTGGGTGAGAACTAATGTCATCCAAAACACTTTTAGTGAATTTAACTGCAAACGTCTGTCCTATGAAAAGCTGATAATGGGCTAAGAAACATAAAATAAAATATATAATTACAAATAAACCCTTTTATTGTATAAGAATCCACACAAAAGAGTAATTCTATAAAGTTTGAAAGAGATACTACTATGAAACTCGTTTTGATTTTAGAATGAAATTACACGACATTTTAAAAACAACAAAAAAGAGATAATGCTCGTTCAGAAAGCATCGTGGGAAAATTTGCGTTGATATTATTAGGCCGGCCATTATTAGATGCATTCAGACTAAAGAACGTAAAAAAGATGCAGTTTGATGGATAAATAGATTGCGACTAAATATTCCGTCTTTCTTGGATCATTTTATCTGAACACATATTTTTCTCGAGTGAAATAAAAAAAATAACAATTGTGGTATTTTCACAGGAATGAAACGTGCTCTTCTCATGCGATATCTTGGTTTATGACAGTCGTAGCAATGCTGTCTATTTCTTCCTGCCTCTCATTGTAGCAGCAACAGTAGTGGAAATCAAAAAGAACAACAAATAACCTCATTATTTGCTTCTGACGTTCAGTTTACTTTATTAGCAATTGCAGCAATATACATCTTAATCAATTACAATTTTCCGACTTGAAAAAGATCTCTGATCAATTTGACGTCGTACACCCCAACATGCAGAGTCTATCTCACCTCTCTGTCATGCACTTCTTCCCAATAACGCAACTAACGATACACTTTAATTTAACCTATTACTTGGCCTTCCGTGAAAAATGTATTTTTTGGTGTAACTCACCCTACTTTCTATTTTCAACTGTATTCTTACACACCCAACAGCTAAACTTGTCGCATATATATGTTACTTAAAGTTTGAAGAAAACTATTTTTGGTTATTAGATTCTTTGGTACGAGAGTAGCGCGTTAAACAAAGCAATGTTTTCCTTTTGGTTTAGGGACAGAAACTAACCAGAATAATTGAGTACTCTCCTTAAACTGTCATTAAAACCATCAATTATTATACATTTCTCAGATGAAAGGTTTTGAAAAAGTTACCTTTGAATTGCAAAGCAATACATGTCGGTTACTGTTTAATAAATAAAACAAATCAATGTCTTCACCATATTGTGGACTTACAAAATTTAGTTATACCACGTTTGAATTATTTTCTAAAATCGTTGATCACACATTTTGAAAGATTTGGGCCCAAACAAATATAGACCTTTTCTACAAATATATGATTTACCTCCTTGCCAGGAGGTTATACACAAAAGTCGGGTGTGGTTTTTTGAGATAACTAGCGCACTAGGATAAGCGCACTCTAGTCTACAAAAATGCCTCAGCATTTCCCGTTAAGGGCGCCTAAGGCGATTAGCAATAAGTAACCTCTTATAAGGAGAATGTAAATCCTGGGACCTTTTCTTTAGATATTAGTACTTTATTTTCACAATTCCTGGTTATTATTAGACCACCCTTGTTACCGTCGCATGTTTAATATACGCTGTACTTTATTTTTAACAATGTCATTTACCGATTGAGGGGCATTCTATGACTTTTCCGGGTGACAAAGCAGAGTTTTTTTCCGAAAAATCTGACGCACATAGTTTTCTGTACACATGGTCATAGAACCTCGTGAGTTATTTCGTGAGAAATTAATGAACCAATATTGAGAGCATCCGTAAAAACACGAACAAACTGACTAAAAATTCAAATCCTTGATCAATTAAAGTTAACATTGAAAAAGAAAACCTACACTAATAGTCACAGATGTCAGACAACTAACAGTATTGTTTGGCTTGATTTTTGTACGGCGTATCAACCGTTTTTGAGTTACTTAATTCCGATAAAAGGATACTAATCGGAAATAATTCATTATACACAACCAATTGAACACAAGTTGCTATTTTTTGACCATAGCTAAAGAAGAATGTATGGATTCATATCTTCACCAACAATATTAGAGTGCGCAGCCTTGTAACACAATGTCTCGAAAGGCATTTCATTAGTATATGATTAATTGAACACAAGTTGCTATTTTTACCCATAGCTAAGGAGAATTTATGATTAATTTTGAATAATTTCTTTCAGAATAAAATTTTTAAGCATATTAAGCAAACTTCGTATACTTAATTTATTTCCCCACTCCTAGACCTGTGGATATTTATTTGTATATAAATATATAAATACATATATATCTGTCTCGTTACTCAAAGTTAACCAGTGAAAATATTGCCGGGCGAAACCATTTCAAGTTTTTAGGAGAAGCAGAAAAATAGCAATTCATCGCTCTCCGCCATCTTAAATAAATTCAGATAGATATCCTTCACTCTACTTCCATAATGAGACGTGTTCTCTACTTTAGTTCTTGCTCCATTCTATAGCGATGTATGTGTTTTCTCTTTCTTTTTTAGAAATATGAATATTAGTACGAATACTAGCAAATCATACGTTTAGTTTTCGCCATTTTTGACGGAGGGTGTACGTTCATTAGTAATAATGTTTTTTTTTCAAGGCATCTGGGGATTCATCCTCAGCAATCAATCCGACCAGGACTGCTGTGTCATCTCAATTCTCACTTCTTAGTTATACTCCATCTCAGTCATAGGAGTTGCAACTTCCTCTTGAGTATATATTGGTCTATTGTTGATCGCTTGGAGCCCCACGACCGAGGAATACTGACTGATCAGTTACTGGGTATTTATGTCGAGCCAGTCTGTTTCCTCGGGAGCGCTGGATTTTCCCACCTCTTCTGGGCTTTGTGCTGCACCTTCCCGCGGTGGGAATGACGTAAATCAACAGCCTCCAATATACACAGAGAAAGAAGTGCATCGGTGATTAGACAATACGAAGGTGGTCTCAGAAATGCCAAAGCTGCTGACAAAAACATTTTCAAATAAAAAGACAGAGGATGGCAATGCCAATTTAAAATCACTTGTTTAACAAAACCCACGTCAGACTATCAGAGAAACTCACTTGTTGTCAGTATTGAAACAGTGTTTGACCTTCTGAATGAAATTAGTGACCTGGGAATCTCGATAAATTGGGTCATGCATAGATGGCTCAATCAAGCCAGTTTTGTTTATGATATCGGGCATTATTTTCTGAACAACATAACATTTTATTTAGTACTACAAAAGGAAATAAGAACATCTTGATAGCAGCCTATCTTCGAGTAATCGTTTACACAACGTATCCTCGTCATCGTCATCATCATCATCATCATCAGCAGCAGCAGCAGCATCATCATCATCATCATCATCATCATCATGATATTTAAAACGGATTTTGTTAACCTTTGTACTGGCTTCAAGATCAATATTAGAGGCAGTACTGATACGCGAGCTCCTTCATCAGATCAAAGAAGAACAAAATGGTCAATTCCTGTTGTTCGAAGTCCATCGGTGCTTAGACAATACAAAGGTGGTCTCAGAAATGCCAAAGCTGCTGACAAAACCATTTTCAAGGGTCTGCTGTTTATTTTACTACTAATTTTTTACTATTTTATTTCACTGTTTTTCCACATAAGAGAATTGCATTGTGTTAACTAGTCTCTCATGAAGACAGATAGTTGGTTAAGTGTCTGACCTGTTTCAAGCATCGGCCATCGAGGTTTTCCAATTTATTCTAATATTTTTCTGCTTTTGTTTTCGAAACTTTTATTAATGCTCCTATAACTATGGTAACAGTGGTCGCTTTTTATATTTGTATATTCATTTGTAAATTACTCAGAATGGGTTGTAGTTGACTAGCCGAAGCTATTTAAGCCATAGTTTGGGTAGATGGTCTCATTCATGAGTTCTTATTATCATACACAATTTACCTTACCACATTCTAAAATTGGTGCAGACTTTTCCTAAGGTTATTAGTGGAAGTGAATCCATATTTCCGACAAACGTCTAACACGACATGCTGAGTCCACAATCTGTGTCCGTAATCGACTGCTCCATCGCTGGGGCAGAAAGTGCTTATCATATCGCTAGTGCTACCAGAATAGGCTGTCTGAAGATACCGGCTTCCTGGCCTAAAATGCACCAAACATTGATGTTTTTTTTTTCTTTCCCTTTGCTAAACCCAATACTATTCTGCAGAGCCAAAAACAAACAAAAAATTCCTTTACCAAACAACTAAACGAAACACCATGAATAAATATTTGAAGATATCAAGAACTTGAAGTATAAAATCTTTTACCAAAATGACTGGATTCGGCATTAAATAAAAAGTTGAAATGCCGTAAAACAAAACAACTAAGCTGACAATCTGTCTAGTCATTAAATAATAGAAGGGTTAATATATATTAAAACAAACAAACCCGACTGAACACTATAAGTTTATTGGATTAACACACTAGGATGTGCTAGCTTATAACATATCTAGGTGTTTGGCGTCTACTCGCCTCGCCCAATACCCCCTCTCCACATAGAAGGTACAATTACGTAGCTTATTATGTCGAACAGCAAGCCTGGAACGCGCCCTAACCTGAAATCTATAACCTTTATGATATTATTGGTTTGTCATAATTATGTTGAATAATGCGCCATTCATGTCATCTTTGGGGACATTGGTGAGACTTTACGACGCCTATTACTTCCCAAATGTCACCCTAGGCTGCACGGTGTTCTATACACGCAAATGAACCCTTGTTTGAATTTCATGAATTTTATTAAGTTGCTGGGTTGCAATGCTTACCAATTTTTTTATGCTAACATTGTAACGACCAGCAAATATATGTTAATACTGAGAGCATACTTTTCTAATTACATTTGAAAACCTAAAATAAAATAAAGACATTACAAGAATCTTTTAGACTATATCCGTTCTTAACTGGGGGAATAGACAAAAAGTGTACAGCATCGTTTTGAACTTCTTCTATGTCGTTACTATGACTACAGAATGAAAACAAAAATGCATAAAGGTCTACGTTAAAGTAGATCGGATCTGTTTTTGAATGCGTCGGAATTATACTATCAGATGTCTTTTTCGACTCGTCCTGAACTGCGTCCATGTTTTTATCAAGTACTTATGTAGATTATTATTAATGAATCGCAGGTGCTATATGGAAAACGCGGTCCTACAGTCTCTGTAAGCCGGGGGCCAGTACTAATCTGCAAATATACTGTATATTACTGTCTTGGCCCGTTTGTTATGATCTACACGAAAAAGGCACTGGATAGTCACTCAGTGTCGTAGTCTATATGACGCGTAATTATGATCATTCGGTTTCGTGCAACGACACTATTTTTTAACAAGTCATACTGCACTGTAATATCCTGGTTTAATTTCCAAATGTATTTAGATCCGCAAGCCTGCATAGTGACGCTGCTGATCTGACCCTTGGCGTGAGTATCTGGTCGACATACCCCTTCTGCTTTTGTCAGAGAAATTGTTTACAAATGGGATGAGTTTTGCGAGCTGAATGATATGGCTGCACATCAAGTAGACAATACATTTTAATCAAAATATGCACATTTATCATCATCATCATCATCATCATCATCATCATCATCATCATCATCATCATCATCATCATCATCACCACCACCACCACCACCATCATCATCATCATCATCATCATCATCATCATCATCATCATCATCATCATCATCATCATCACCACCACCACCACCATCATCATCATCATCATCATCATCATCATCATCATCATCATCATCATCATCATCATCATCATCATTATTATTATTATTATTATTATTATTATTATTATTATTATTATTATTATTATATAAGCCACAGCCGTTAAATCATTAAGCTATAATAGATATTATGAGTGCCTTTTTGACTATCCCCATGCATGGTTTTAACATTTCCAATTTAGCATAGCAAGCCGTTCGTCGGGGAAGCTGTCAACTCGTCGAAATAAGCGGCTCATCTCTTTTGACCTCTAGCACTTATTGACCTCGAGTCATTTCAAAATATATCGAGTGTTTCTTTATTAACTGCCACGTAATATTAAACATAATCTCCAAAGTTATGTCTGTCTGTGCACAATATTTGGTCGATATTTCTAAATTACCAATTTGAATTTTTGTCAATTTAATAAGTTTGAGTTAAATACTCATTGTGCCACACCCATCACCATTCTATCTTGTAATCTACCACATGGGCAAATGCCAGAATTATCAAGACTGACACAAGGAAAAATAATATAATGCCATTTAAATGCATTGTTTTTTTTTGTTTTTCTAGCCATTTTAACAGTAGTCATGAATAATTGTTTGTCTTTAATTAAACATTATTTTCGATTGTCTGGCGCTTGGGTCTGGTTCGTCACACCGTGATTCCATTTTAACTTCCGAGTCAGTCACATTTTTATCTACCGTCCTAACATCTTTGCGCCAATTCTTTATGAAATTTAAGGCGTCTTTAGCTTTGCTATATTTAAATTGTAATTTAATCTTCGCGGGCGGGGGGTAAATTCTGAAACCTTTTAATTTGGGGTTCGAACCCTAACCCTAACTCTAACCCTAACGCTAACCCTAACCTTAACCCTAACTCTAACCCTACCCCTAACTTTAACCCTTACCATAACCCTAACCTTAACTTTAACCCTAACTCTAACCCTAACTCTAACCCTAACTCTAACCCTAACTCTAACCCTAACCCGAACTCTAACCCTAACCCTAACCCTAACCCTAACCCTAACTTTAACTTTAACCCTAACCCTAATCCTAACTTTAACCCTAACCCTAACCCTAACTCTAACTAGTGAGGGCTTACCATAGCCGCATTTGTTAATTTTCTGCGTAACTTATTTTGATGACCTCTGTTTTGTAATTATTGCTTTCTTTTTTCAAACTTAGCAGCCTTTCCACAATCTTTGTCAGAGCGACTTCAGCCTCTACCACCTGTTTTCTCTCGTGAATTTTTATTCTGTAGTGGCTTGATTTTAAAGGCATTACTTAGTATTTGGTTGTTTGGTAGAGGCCAATTTAACGCAGTATGAAACAACAGTGCATGAGGATAATTCTATTTTTTTAGAAGTCAGTATTAGGAAAAGCATAAAATCTTCTGGGATATGAAAATGCAAAAGGAAAATCTCATCTAAGCAAGAAGACTAGGTGTGATAATAGTCAACATTAAGGAACAAACTGACAACTGTCCCAGCAGTTTAGAGGTTGAAGATTAACAGAGCAAATGCATGTAGCTTTCCGAAGTCTATATGGAACCTGAAGAAAATCCCTGTAATACTAATAGCCGTGGTAGCACAAAAACAGTTCCAAGCTACCTGGAAAAAAAATAAGAGAAATTGGAATCAAAGGGAAGGGTGACACCATACAAATTACGACATTGTTAAAAACAGCTGTAATATGAAGGAACATCTTTGAGTGCGGAAGTCAACTCATATAAATATGTCACACTGCCCAACGACTGATAAGTTTGAACGGAATTTAAAAAAAATCACAACTATAATATAGAAAAAAACATTGCACGAATCTAAGGGAACTGAAACTGCCAGGATGGATATGTCAATAAAATCTTATAATCTGACTCTCTCGCACTTTTACCAGCATCGACTGGTATCATACGACCATAATCTTGAAGGCACTTATATTTTTCTAATTATTATTCACATACGTATACGTTTCATTCTAATAGAATCGTCAGTGTGCAAGATAGCTGTTCAGTCGGTCGCATATGATATATGATAATTTAGAGGGATCGTTATTGAAAAAAACCGGTTAGAAGCCGAACAATGTATTTTTGAAATAAATATTTATTTATTTAAAAGTCCAAATTTTCGACGCAAAATCGTTATTATGAGGCGTGTAACAGGACATGTATTTTCCTACAGAGTTCGACATTTGAACTCTTACCGTATCAACGACAAACGGATTACTATTAGTTTCTACTAGCCATAAACATGTTGCTAAGAGAAAAGAAAAAAAAACATGTGAGGATGATGATTTTGCGTCGAAAATTTGAGACTTTTAAATAAATAAATATCCATTTATAAATGTATTGTACGGCTTCTAAGCACTTTTAAAAATTCGAATATTACACTGCTTTCAGGTATTTGTTTCTCTCTCATAGACAGGATAAAATGAGCCTCTAATCTAATAAGTCTCACATTGTCTACCATACTCTAGTCCCTGTCTCCTCGTCGCAATGTTGTATCCATGTGCTTGTTTTACAAGTACTTTCATGAAATGTGCTCCGACGAACGTGTTTCACATTTGCCTCTTCTACGTAAATACCCCCACCCAACACGACAATCATACAACCTCCTATTTCTTCACTGTAGAAAGCCTTCTAATCCAATAGCTGCTTCCCCTGAACATCTTGACTTTAGAATTCTCTTCCGGTTCCCTATTTCCCTGACTGTAACAACATGCAGAAATGTGAATGAAATGTGAATTTGCTGCACAACGTCTATAAAATTGGTCTTATTCTCAGTGACCACTTACGTCTCAATGGCATTGTGGCTTTCTTGTGTACGTATAAGTAATAAAAAAGTCCATCTTTAGTCAGCAAGCCTTATGGTGAATTTACCATGCTTATATATATATATATATATATATATATAGTCTCGGAAGTTCTTTTAACCTTCAAAACTAAAAAAAAAATTTTTTTTTTTTCGTTGAAAGATTTTAGTCTAGTAAGTCAATGAATCTACTGCAATCACTATTTTAGTTAACTTCCAAGAATTTACTCTAATATAAATATAGTTTTATATATGTTTTTTTATAAAAGGGATCGTCAGTTGTTTATCATGAAAACTGTTTCGGGATTTTAAAAACAAAACAGTATTTCTTTACATGGCATCCCAGCAGTGTTGATCAGACACCACCTCCCTATTTAATAATTATTTTTTAATTTAAAAAGTTTACAAATATTTGATTTAGTTTTGCCTCCAGATTTGTTTTTCTAAAGTTTTAAAATATAGTTTCTCCTTACTTGTGTTGTTCCTTGAGGTATTTACTATTTTATAGAACATCCATTTTATAGAGTTAGATGATTCCATTATAATAACCCCCCTTTTCCGCTTGGTTATTTTCTACAAATGTTTTAAAATAAAAATATATATTTATAAAAATATTTCATATATACATATATATATATATATACATTTATTTATTTATTTATTTCATCATGGACTATTTACATATGTTATACATTTTTATAGTAGAGTTTTGGATTTCTTTTATCAATTTCTTTTGATTTATTTCATATAATTTAAAAGCGTCAGGATAGCGTGTTATTGCCTTATTATATATATATATATATATATATATATATATATATATATATATATATATATATATATATATATGTATACATATATATATATATATATATATATATATGTATACATATATATGTATACATATATATATATATATGTATACATATATATATATATATATGTATACATATATATATATATATGTATACATATATATATATATATGTATACATATATATATATATATATATATATATATATATATATATATATATATGTATATATGTATATGTATACATATATATATATGTATGTATATGTATATATATATATGTATATATATATTAGTATATATATATATATATATATATATATATATATATATATATATATATATATATATATATATATATATATATGTATATATATATATTGTAATTCCGGTGAAATTTATTTTATTCGTAGAATCTTATCTGGTATATCATTACTGCTTTTACATGATAATTCTCTAACAAAAATTAGAGCTATCTAATTATTTAATATAACTTTTTATTCATACAATAATTTTAGCTACATATTTGCAGCCATGTTTCAGCTCTATATAAAGAACTTTGCCTGAAACCTAGGTGACTTGCAGTTGGAACTGACACATGTTCGCAAATGTGAAGCCAAAATGTTTGTACTAATAAATATTTATATTAAAGAAACACCTATTGTTTTATATAGATTTGTCCAAATATTTGATATTCAGTACTGTACCATAATAAATAAACAATATCTATGTTTTTGTGCAAATGTTAATAGCAAATCTACTCTTTGTGCGTGTTTTATTGTCGACAGACAACACATTATATATACGATATGTTGTTAGTGCGTTATAGGACGGAAATAATACCCCTCATACCAGAAGCACTACGAGATGTGTCGGAATGATGCAAGACCAGTTTAAAGAACGCTTCGAAACGCACACTACACTTTTCAAACATGCAGACAAGAGAAGTGTCACCGCTCTCGCAAATCGAACCTTGAACTATAAGAATTAAAATAGTCATCAGAATATTGAATCAAAAATACTAGAAACATGTAACAATATGTTTACGGTTCATCTGTGCACAACAGGCGGATTTCGTATACTGCAGGGTCAAACTTCATCTAATAGATACCTAATCGCAAAAATGACATGTCTGTACAAAAGAAAACAGCTTACTATTTTCTTGCAATAGAACGAATGATAACATCGACCAGGCAGAACCACCTTAAAACTATAAATAGATAATTTACATGTAAAGGAGAAGAGGAAAATAAATGTTTAAAAGACAAGAGGGGCGACAAGGATACATTCTAGAGATATTGATCAACAGATTAAATAAACACATAATGTCTATTCGATTAAATATGATTAAATATGATTGAATATCGATAGAAGTAAAACGTGCATTCTATAAACTACTTATAAGGAAAAAAACGACCATTCGCTTATTAACTCTTTCGTTTAAAAAAAACTGTCGATCATTAGATACGAAGTATAATGAATAACAGATGATCATTAAAAAAAGATTTAATTCAATATTTTGTTTATTTTATAGTTGAGCCTTGGCGGGTATATGCGCTCTATAGATCGCCCTTTTATTAACATTCTGTAAACGAGAAAAAGCAGATTAAAAAGCACCGGCATGACAAGATCTCAAAGGCAACAGAACGTAATAACGAACTAAAAAACAAGATCTATGCCATCGTTAAACGCCAATCCTTGACAATATTTGATGACAATTAATATTTCTTTTTGTTTGTGGGATCTCATTTTGGTCAAATTAGTCTCGCCAGCCAACAAATATCTCCTTCTGTCCTACATCCTCCATTACTCTGCGCCCCGCTCTCTCTCTCTCTCTCTCTCTCTCTCTCTCTCTCTCTCTCTCTCTTTCTTTCTTTCCGGCTATCTTTCACCCTCTCTCCCTTGCCGTGCATCCATTTACAAAATGGGTGCAATAAAATTCTGCATTATCATATCTTGTTGCTGATTATGTACCGTGCAAATTGGAGATGACTCTTATCCATCGCCATTAACGGAAGGCCGTTTGTCACGGAGTGAAAAACACCATCACCCGACCACAAACATCAAAGAGACTTGACGATGAACAATGGACTAACTAAAGGATTAATTATCACAGCCTATTTTAGTCACCACTAATGCCTTAATAAGCCTGTCTTTTGACCCTCTTTATGCATAAATTGTAAGTTAATCAATTCTGTATCACACACACACACACACACACATATATATATATATATATATATATATATATATATATATATATGTATGTATATATGTATATGTATACATATATATATATGTATGTATATGTATATATATATATATGTATATATATATATATATATATATATATATATATATATATATATATATATATATATATATATATATATGTATATATATATATTGTAATTCCGGTGAAATTTATTTTATTCGTAGAATCTTATCTGGCATATCATTACTGCTTTTACATGATAATTCTCTAACAAAAATTAGAGCTATCTAATTATTTAATATAACTTTTTATTCATACAATAATTTTAGCTACATATTTGCAGCCATGTTTCAGCTCTATATAAAGAACTTTGCCTGAAACCTAGGTGACTTGCAGTTGGAACTGACACATGTTCGCAAATGTGAAGCCAAAATGTTTGTACTAATAAATATTTATATTAAAGAAACACCTATTGTCTTATATAGATTTGTCCAAATATTTGATATTCAGTACTGTACCATAATAAATAAACAATATCTATGTTTTTGTGCAAATGTTAATAGCAAATCTACTCTTTGTGCGTGTTTTATTGTCGACAGACAACACATTATATATACGATATGTTGTTAGTGCGTTATAGGACAGAAATAATACCCCTCATACCAGAAGCACTACGAGATGTGTCGGAATGATGCAAGACCAGTTTAAAGAACGCTTCGAAACGCACACTACACTTTTCAAACATGCAGACAAGAGAAGTGTCACCGCTCTCGCAAATCGAACCTTGAACTATAAGAATTAAAATAGTCATCAGAATATTGAATCAAAAATACTAGAAACATGTAACAATATGTTTACGGTTCATCTGTGCACAACAGGCGGATTTCGTATACTGCAGGGTCAAACTTCATCTAATAGATACCTAATCGCAAAAATGACATGTCTGTACAAAAGAAAACAGCTTACTATTTTCTTATATATATATATATATCTTTCCAAATATAACCTAAGGTTAAGATCGGATATTAACTCTGCCTAATGAGATCTCAGTTTATAATAGCTGTTGATCGATAACATCGACATGCCAGTGTCGCAGATTTTCTACATGTCTGTGTAAATAAAAATAATCATATATAAAAGCTCTATTTGATATTGAGCACTTTTTATAAACCCGGTTGAAATTCTTTGAATTACTATCCTGTGGATGTTTTACCTGGATTATTATTATCATAATATATATTTTTAATTTTTAATTTTTAATAATCACCCGGATAACACACACACAGACAACACGAAACTTGCTGTTATGTAAGATTTTAAGAAAAAATAAATAGTAAGTCCCACTTCGATTTATTATTTTTGTCCCTTCCAGCTTACAACCTAACCGGCACTTTGCATTACCCTTCTTAAAGATACTACTACTATTTCCAGCATGGAAAATGAAAAAAGGTACAACCAAAGTTATTTATATATTTATCAATGTTTCGTTTTTATTTCAAGACTTGATCGGGATGATTAGTTGAAGAAATAGAATACAAGTACAATATTAGAAAATATTGGGAGCGTTTGTGATGTGAAAAAAATTTTTCAAACGAAACATAGCCAGTAGAATTTAAAATGCATAATGCGTTAAACGCTCATTCCATGTCATATCCGCATTGCTGTTAATAAGCAATCCTTGATACTGGTGAGTATATAATAATAATGATATAATTGACAAGAGGAAAACTCACGACAGCAAAAGGTATAGAACTACCCAACCAGGTGAAGATGAGAAAGCTTGACGAACATGAACCTACAAATATCTGAGAGTTCTGGAAGCAGACATCATCAGGTCAACAGAAATGATAGAGAACATTGTAAAAAAATGTCAGAGAAGGACAAAAAGTCTTTAAAATAAAATTATATAGTAAAAAAGCGGAGAACAAGATAAATAACTGGGCAGTGTACTTAATAAGATATTCTGAACTTTCCAACTCAGAGATCTAGACACAAAACTAAGAAACTAATGACAATGGATAATGAACTACACTCGAAGGACTATACTGACCGACTCCATGTAAACTGGGCAGAAGTGGGGTTTGAAAATGTAGAAAACCGACTTCAAAATCTAGTGGGAGCTGTCCTCTTCTCTTCCATACAGCCTCATTCTCACAGAAGAGACGTTGTTAGTTTTTCTCTATCGTTATTTTCATGGTAGGTGCTCGACTGAGCTCCAATGTATGGTTCCTCCTGTAAAACATTTACAACAAGAACCTGTCTAGCTACCACAACTGTCAATTATTTTATTTACTCCCTCTGTGTACCTAAAACTAAACGAAACTTCCATGAGCAAAGTTTCTTTCCAAGAACTGTCCGTCTGTAGAACACAATATCATGGGGCTGCTTCCCAGCCTCTTGTTGAGTCGTCCTCTGAAATAATATAATTCTGACTATCTTTTAATAGCCTTGTGCCTTATTTGTTCGTAGTTTAATGTTTAATTATTTCGGGCAAATAAATAATTTAAAATGTAGTATCTGTTCTCCGCATCTCATTTACTCTTTTAATATCGACAGAAACTATTGCTTTAAGCACTAATTTAAAAAATAACATAATAATACGACCTCGTTAACAAGAGAGAGAGAGAGAGGGAAAAGAAGAGCGATATATATTTATATATATATATATATATATATATATATATATATATATGTGTGTGTGTGTGTGTGTGTGTATATATATAGCGAGAGAGAGAAAGAGAAAGAGAAAGAGAGAGAGAGAAAGAGAAAGAGAGAGAGAAAGAGAGAGAGAGAGAGAAGTAAAACGTATCTTGCGTTTATCTTAAAGCTTTATTCGGGTATTTCTTTTATTAGCCAGATGTAACTTGCGTATTTGTTTATTTTTATTTTTTTGTTGTTGTTGGGGTTTGGGTTTTTGGGGTGTAAGTTTCACTTCGACTAGTTGTTTTCGGTTTGTACATTAAGATTTTCCATCGCGTGTGACAACAGTAGGACATCAATTGTTATTGATAAACATAAATTACTATTTCTCCGGGCAATACCGGGTAGTTCAGCTAGTTTAAAATAATAAACTTTTCAAATAGGAAACGTTACCATTTCGGCCATTTCAAAACCTTTATTTACCTTTGAAATGTGACCTAAAGAAAAGAAAAGACAAAAGAAACAAATTTGTCTTTTCACTGGAATTTAGAAAAATGAGTCGGTCCCTTTTTCTTGAGAGCGACCGATGTTTAGACGACGTTAGAAAACGTTTAAACACAAATGCTAAATATTTGTTCAGTAAATGAAACAATATTGCGAACCAGAACATTTGTTATATGAAAAGTAAAGACAATCATTGATATAAATAAGAATACCAAATAATAGTTAATTAATAAAATTAACTCTTACAAAACCAATATGCCAATAAGTTAACCTTGTGAATCTGATATCACATCTATATAAACAGTATATAAAAAAGATAGTGTGCAAATAAAATAAGATGTATTAATTGGAAATAGGCCGTTTTGACTTTACCGTTAGTGCGAGAAATGAGACCAACTTTCGCATTCATTTATTAAGATAATTGTATAGGAAAATGAGTTATTGCAAAACTAAATAGACATTTGTTTAAAGAAATATATCGCAAGTTTTGTCTTCAATGATCTGATTTCTCTTTCACTATTCTGGTTTTCCGTATTGCTTACAGGTTTTACCTATATACACTCAGAGAAACACACACATACACACACACACACATATATATATATACATACATACATGCAGACATATATATATTCTTACTTTTTATTGAGACAAACATTGTTTAGGTACACATTTGCATGCATCTTTTCTTTCGGTTTTTACCATTAGGTAGAATTAGATTATACCTAATGTTACCGTAACGCAAAGCTGCTGCCTATCCATTTCGGTTTTTACCATTAGGTAGAATTAGATTATACCTAATGTTACCGTAACGCAAAGCTGCTGCCTATCCATTTCGGTTTTTACCATTAGGTAGAATTAGATTATACCTAATGTTACCGTAACGCAAAGCTGCTGCCTATCCATTTCGGTTTTTACCATTAGGTAGAATTAGATTATACCTAATGTTACCGCAACGCAAAGCTGCTGCCTATCCATTTCGGTTTTTACCATTAGGTAGAATTAAATTATACCTAATGTTACCGTAACGCAAAGCTGCTGCCTATCCATTTCGGGTTTTACCATTAGGTAGAATTAAATTATACCTAATGTTACCGTAACGCAAAGCTGCTGCCTATCCATTTCGGGTTTTACCATTAGGTAGAATTAGATTATACCTAATGTTACCGTAACGCAAAGCTGCTGCCTATCCATTTCGGTTTTTACCATTAGGTAGAATTAGATTATACCTAATGTTACCGTAACGCAAAGCTGCTGCCTATCCATTTCGGTTTTTACCATTAGGTAGAATTAGATTATACCTAATGTTACCGTAACGCAAAGCTGCTGCCTATCCATTTCGGTTTTTACCATTAGGTAGAATTAGATTATACCTAATGTTACCGTAACGCAAAGCTGCTGCCTATCCATTTCGGTTTTTACCATTAGGTAGAATTAGATTATACCTAATGTTACCGCAACGCAAAGCTGCTGCCTATCCATTTCGGTTTTTACCATTAGGTAGAATTAGATTATACCTAATGTTACCGCAACGCAAAGCTGCTGCCTATCCATTTCGGTTTTTACCATTAGGTAGAATTAAATTATACCTAATGTTACCGTAACGCAAAGCTGCTGCCTATCCATTTCGGGTTTTACCATTAGGTAGAATTAAATTATACCTAATGTTACCGTAACGCAAAGCTGCTGCCTATCCATTTCGGGTTTTACCATTAGGTAGAATTAGATTATACCTAATGTTACCGTAACGCAAAGCTGCTGCCTATCCATTTCGTTTTTTACCATTAGGTAGAATTAAATTATACCTAATGTTACCGTAACGCAAAGCTGCTGCCTATCCATTTCGGGTTTTACCATTAGGTAGAATTAAATTATACCTAATGTAACCGTAACGCAAAGCTGCTGCCTATCCATTTCGGTTTTTACCATTAGGTAGAATTAAATTATACCTAATGTTACCGTAACGCAAAGCTGCTGCCTATCTATTTCGGTTTTTATCATTAGGTAGAATTAGATTATACCTAATGTTACCGTAACGCAAAGCTGCTGCCTATCCATTTCGTTTTTTACCATTAGGTAGAATAAGATTATACCTAATGTTACCGTAACGCTAAGCTGCTGCCTATCCATTTCTCTTACCAAAACATGTCTGCAATTTGTAGTCAATAACGTTTGTATGAATAAAAAATATATACCTGATAAACAGCACTATTTATTATTTAGTACTTTAATATAAATACAGTACAGATTCACTAGATTTTACCCTCTTGATAGAAACGTACCTGGATTACTAATATATATATATATATATATATAGTATGTTTTTAAAAGGTTGTGGGCAATGCAAATTCCGGATAAGATGTAAGCTGGAAGGAGCAAAAATAATAAATCGAATTCGAAATGTGACTTACTATTTATTTATTTTTAAAATCTTACATAACAGCAAGTCTGGTGTTTGCTGTTTGTGTGATGTCCGGATGATTATAAAAGCATTTATTTAATATTTCGAGAAAAGAAACTCCCCTTTGTCAAAAAAGTAAACACCAGAGAAAAACTCCGTCTGCGCAGAGAATCTGCCAAAATCAAGTCGTGGTGGTGTCACGGACCCTCCTGACTCTCTCACGCTATTTCGCTCTATCCTCCATCACACTTGGGAGGTATTCACATGAGCATTGTGAGTCTTCTGTTAGCTGTTTGATGTAGGTTCTGTGATCTCTACCCACTGGGCCATCCTAGTTTTGGCATCCACAGAAGAACGTCGTTGATGATTTTATCTTTAACCCTCCAGCAATGTCAAGCAAATCTGGCTTTTCTTTTTCTGATTAAGGCTGAGATTTGAAGGAGATGTCCATAGAGATTCTCTTTCGAGGGGTGCTGTCTACAGGATATTTTAACCGCAGCTCTTAGCATTCTGGTGTATACACCATCAATTTTCTTCTCCAATGTTTTAGTTAAAATCTAAGTGCTACTTCCATATACGAGTACCGATGCAACAATGGCTTCAACGAAATCACGTTCCATCTTGGTAGGAAGACTTGACTTCTAGATCGCTTTCATCTTCTCCACTCCGACCCAGGCCTTGCTGATTCGCACTTTCAGTTCACACATTTTTCTTGGAAACTTTAACACCAATATAGGTAAACTCATCGACATTTTTTAGACAAGTTCTATTTAGTTAATAGATATGTCCATGTTGGTTTATGAAGATGTTCTCTATTTTGTTTGTGTTGACAAAAAGCCCAATGCAATTTGCCGTGTCTTCAAGATAGTGCAGTGGGGCGTCTGCCTGTTTATTTGCCTGAAATTGCAATGTCATCAGCTTAGCCTACGTCTGTGATTTTCTCTGCTGGATGCCTTCTGCTTTTTGCAGGTACCAATGTAAAGCCATTTTCTTTTAACTTGTCCACTGACATACGGAGGATGTAGTACAGGGGAAATAATACATAGATATGGAGCTATAGCTAGTATTACCCTGAAGAACACCCGCAGTGACTTCCAAAAAATCGGTGTCTTCATCAGGCGATATGTATATATATATATCTATATATCTATCTATCTATATATATATATATATATATATATATATATATATATATATATATATATATATATATAGTTCGTTTGCGCTTTGTGGATATTCTATATTAGATGTTTCCAGATATAAAACTGTTTCATGTAATAATCATATTATTACTCATTTCCACTAAAACGCACCGTTGTATATTAGGAATATATAGATATATAGAGGGGTATGTAGATAAACAGATAGATAAATGTCTTGAAGAGCATCTTTAAACAGCTTTTACGTTCTCATGTCGTAACTGGAAACAGCTGTTCTTTCTATTGTCAGCCTTGCCTGGGTTTGATAACATTAACAGCTCGCTGCTTGGTCTTTCTGTATCTCAAGTAATTTCGGAAGCTACTCATGTGAAAAAAATATGGCTAACTCAGTGCGATAGAACGCGCGGATATTCGTCTATTTTTTTCTTCTCTTATGTGTTGTTTATCTTTTGCATTTCAGAATATCTAAATGGATAAAAAAGATGAATTTAAAAAAGAAGATAAATAAAAAGAAACAAAATGAGCGTACAATAAAAATCAGGATTCTTGTGTACAAGTTGGAAATATTTTTTAAAAGAGAAAAAAAAACGCTCATGTAAATCTCGTTTTTGTAAACAGATGGTCTGATAGGACGAAGTATATTTTCGAACGTCAGGGTATCTGATGGGAAGGCGGACATCTTATCGGCTGCTAAGTAATGCCAAGAATTAAATCATCCAAGGGTAAAATTTCGACTTCTTTCCATACGACAGGGGCGCGTGCAAAACTTCATCTTTTTCTCTGGTTCAAGATCACAAAAATACATCAAATTAACTCTATTTTTAAGTACAGGACTATCTAGTCTACGTCGCGGCACTCAAATTTCCTTCATTAAAAGTCAACACAACTGGAATAAATATTTTAATTGTAATAAAATAAAATTTAAATTCAATGAAATTTGATAAAATACAAAACACTTCGTTGAAACAATAAACATTTTATTATAATAAGAATAATTATGAATTAATGTTTATCACTAAATAAATCCTATGCATCAATAATTATATTTTGTTAGATTCAAAATGTAAGATACCCGAAAAAAAGGATTTAATTCTACTTACATTACATACTATGTGATAGATGTTTTCAAATATACCACTGCTTCACCCTTAAGGATCTTCTATTTGATTGTTGCGTTTCAACCATGTGTCGCTGTCGCAGCAACCAAGTTACCGTTATTATTACAAAAAGTATTAACGTAAACAACTTGTATTGGTTGTTGCATGTTTTCCTTGTAGTCGCTGTGATAATTGTTATGATGTGATAGTGATCTACCTATTTCGGGAATATATTGACTCTTCCAGACACTGTGTATAGAGTTTACGACAAAGTGTCGGGACAGTCTCGGTAGCAGTCTTTCTGTAAAATACTATTCTGTACATCGGTTACTTTTTGTTAATCTACGACCGTGTCGTCTTATTTATCATCGGCCAGTCAAGGTCACAACAGTAATCAACTATGTAATAATATAAAATGATTTACAAACTGTGAGTAACATACAATTATATATTTCTTTTAATTTCTCTATTAAATCTCTGAAATAGTGACATTGGAAATTCATCTCGATGTTTTGTTGATGTTAAAAAGAAATAATTAAACCTGCTAGTGTTCGAGAAGAATGTGTGATCGAGAAATACAAAATTGTGATTGATCGAGAAAATCACGTGATAGGTTCAACACGATCACGTGATAGGTTACGATACAAAGCAATCTTTACGTGGTGATGTGGTATACGCTTCTTGGTGATTAGCCGAAAAAGTACATAGAGATGTTAAACGTCCTAGAGGCTTATGAAGAAATTGACAATTGACTGGTAATTTTTTGGCGAGGAAAATGAAACCCTGTATGACAACACGTAGGAAACCAAAATAAATCATTAATGTGCTCACAGTATATGATGTAGAACATCATAATAAACATAGTTTGATGAAAACAATGCATGTTTAACCTTAAACATGATGGACAATTAGAAAATATATTTCAAATAAAACTAATATTTCATCATTCACTACAATAAGCATCTGATTTATGTTACACACACATACAGATAGAGAGAAGAGAGAGAAGAAGGAGAAGAGAAAGAGAGAAAGAAAGAGAGAAAGTGACAGAGAAAGAGAGAGAGAGAAAGAGAGAGAGAGAAAGAGAGAGAGAGAGAGAGAGAGAGAGAGAGTAATTAATTACTTACCGAAAGAAAATGTCAAAGTATGTCAAGAATATAACTGACGTAATTATATTTTAAAATAGTTTTGACCTATTTGGTGGTTTATTTATTTATTATTACTTCTTGTATGAATAAATATTATAGATCTTCTATATTATTATTATTTGTAGTAATAATAGTATAGTATTATTATTATAATTATTATTATTATTATTATTATTATTATTATTATTATTATTATTATTATTATTATCATTATTATTATTATTATTATAGTATAGAAGTAAAGAGACCGATTACTTTTACATCTAATTGATATTTCGTGTTTTTGGTGTGTACATACACGCATTTACAAATTTGCTGGCGAGCTGAACAGAGTCACTATTTATTGATCTATTATGTATCTTTCCTATTTTAATCAATGATATCGTTTTAACTTTTAATAAAAAGAAATTATAATCTCACAGACTATATAATTTGAATTTACATATCAAATTCTCTGAAATATTTCATCAAATGTACAATAAAAATGTCCGTGTAAATTGAGTTTTGCTATTATTTCTGGGTTCATCTCAGTAAATCTTAATTTTTGACCAGAATTAAAAAAAATATTTTTCGAAAAATACCACCTCCAGCAATATTTATCTACTTTGATTTCATTCGAACATTTATAAACTGTGATATACTTTTAAGACATCCTTCTTACATAAACAAAAATAATAAGTCTATTTACTTCTATATTATTCGTACTCACTAGGAGTTCTCACAGAAGTCATCGTCAGCGATCGCTCATTGATAATAACTGGTGGTTTCCCTGGAGTCTGAGTGACACCAAGCTTCCACAGATTTCCAGTACTCACTATATCTTTTTTATAACCATTGCCAATGACTTTGCGTTATCGCAACAGCTGCTTACCATTGATTTCTTGCTGGTAACGACCACTGGTCTCCTATGTGATTTAGGTGGTAATAAGCCTCCCCAAGGTCCCAGTACTCTCCGCACCTTTCCAGTGGTAATCTGGTTAGTGCTCTCCATCCTCGATCTTCTCATCCTCTTTACCCTTCACGACTATTTTGTGAGGTATCATCCGAAGCTGGTGCCATCAGTTAGTGAGGTATCAGCTGAAGCTGGTGCCATCAGTTTATTTGGGATGGGGCAATTTATGAGATTTCTTGGGTTCATGTGATCGTTTTCTTCCTATTGTAACTTCCATGTGACTGGTTACCGTTCGTAGCTTATGTGGGTTGGTTTCCGCATTCGGGGATTTTCCTTAAGATTACAGTTGTTTTCATCATTGTCGTTCTTAGTATGGTCTCTTTTATACCAATTTCTCCCATTCTTTTTTTTTCAGTTTTTTTAGACTGTTCATAGTGCTCCCACGATTATTGGTATTATATTGAATTTCTTCATGCTCCATATCCCTTGCAATTATCTGGCAATTCCAATGTATTTGCTTTGTTTTTCTGTCCCCTCCATCTTCACTCTGTTGTCTGCTGGAAATGCAAAATCTACGATTTGACAGGCTTTTCCTTTATTGTTGATTATTATGACACCCGGTCTCCTTGCTTGTATGTGTTTATCTGTTTGCACCTCCATGTCCCAGATAATTTTGTGATTTTGGTTTTTCATTACTGTCTCTACTTTATGTTTGTACTATTTGTCCGCGTGTTCGAAATGTAGTCGTTTGCTTTTTTAGGTTTAGTCCAAATAACAGTTGTGTGCAGCTGTCAGTAGATATTCCGTATCTCTGTCCAAGTCTTTTTTTCTTAGCCATGCTCAGGAGTGTTAGTGGGTCTCTTCTTTTGTCATTCTCATGAAACATCCATGTACTTGTTTTTCTTCCCACTTTTCTGTTCTTGTCTTTTTGTTTCTGGTTTCAGTGCTTCCCGAGTTATTCATTGGGACGGTGTCTCTTGCTGCGGTGACCAGTCTTTCTGTGTTCTTGGTTATGCGTTTTTCCAGCCCTTTTTTGTATCTTCCACACAGTCTTCCATACTTACCAGTCCTCTTCTGTTTCTTTTGTCTTAGATTCTGTCCGTATCGTCTTTTTGGGTGTAGTGCGTTGTGCATGGCCATTAATTTGTTAGTCTTCTGATGAAGGTGCCTGAGTTCTTCTTTAGTCCAGCCCATGAATGGTCAAGAGTATCTTATTAGTGATACTGTACAGGTTTTTATTCCTCTTACTTGATTTCTGCTATATAATATTGTTTTCAAGAGTTTCCTTGTCCTTCTCAGCTATTATTGTTCAATCTTCCCTTTAATTTCTGTAGATTATTATTATTATTATAATTAATAATAATGATAATAATATTCTTATTCTTCTTCTTATTATTATTTGTACTCACTAGGAGTTCTCACACAGATCATCGTCAGTGATTGCTCACCGACAACAACCAGTGGTATTTTCTGGAGTCTGAGTGACAATAAGCCTCCCCAGATTTCCAGTATTCTTCAACTCTTTTCGATAACCACCGCAAATAACTATGCGGTATCGCAACAGCCACTTACCATTGATTTCTCGCTGGTAAGGAGCATTGGTCTTCTCTGGGATTTGGGTGGCAATAAGCCTCCTCAATGTCCCAGCATTCTCAGCACTTTTCCAGTGGAGGTCTTCTCATCCTTCTCGACCCTCTACAAATATTTTGTCTTGTGTCAGCCTAGGCCGGCATCATTTTTTTGTGGGTTTTTTTTTGGGGGGGGGGTTGAGGAGGGAAAGGGGGAGAGCTATGGTGTTTCTTGTAGTTTTTGTTCCTTGGTTTATTTGTGTGTGGTGTTAGCTGAGGCCGGTGTAATTTATTGGGGGGGGGGGCGAGATTATGAAGTGATATTTCTTGCAGTTTTTATTCCTTAGTTTGTGTTGTGTTCTTCGTGTGGTTTTGTTTTCTCTCTGTTATAAATTCCTTGTGACTGGTTACCCTTTGTAGTTTATGCGAGTTGCTTTCCGTATTCAAGGATTTCCCTTGAGATTGCAGCTGTTTTGATCATTGCCGTTCTTTGTATGGTTTCGATGGCCCCTTTGATTCCAATTTCTCCCAGTCTTTTTTTCTAGATTTTTTAGGATTGTACCTAGTGATCCTCCGATTATTAGTATTATACTAACTTTCTCCATGCTCCATATTCCTTTCACTTCTCTGGCTAGTTCTGTGTATTTGCTTCGTTTTTCCGTGTCTTAGATCTTCACACTGTGGACTGCTGGAACGGCGAAATCTACGATTTTACAACATTTTTCCTTCTTGTCAATTATAATAACATCAGGTCTCCTTGCTTGTATGAGTTTATCTTTTTGTATATCGATATCCCAGAGGATTTTGTGTTTTTCGTTTTCCAGTACTGTTTCTGGTTTATGTTTGTACCATTTGACTGTGTATTCAAAATTCAATTTTTTGCACATTTCCCAGTGTATTGCTTTTCTCATGTGTGTTCCTGTATTCATTTTTGGCAAGTTTGCTACATTCACTTATTATATGAGTTACTGTTTTGTCTCTTTGTCCACACAGTTTGAATTTACTGTTTTCCTGGGTTTTATCTATTTTAGCTTTGATGTAGTTTGTCTGAATCGCATTGTTCTGTGAAGCTATCAGTAAAGATTCCGTTTCTCTGTTCAAGTTTCCTTTTCTTAACCATGTTCAGCTATTTTCGTTGGTTTCTTCTCTTGTGAGTCTTATGAAACGTCCATGTAGTTGTTTTTCTTCACATTTTTTTCTCGTCGGTTTGTGTCCGGTTTCGATGCTTCCTGCGTTGTTCGTTGGGACGGTGTCTCTTGCTGCGATGATCAGCCTTTTGGTGTTCTGGTTTATGTATTTCTCCAGCTCTTTTTAGTGCCGTCCATACAGTCTTCTATACTTACCAGTCCTCTTCCCCCTTTCGTTTCTCTTCACGTAGAGTCTGTCTGTATCGTGTTTTAGATGTGCTTCGTTGTGCATGGTCATTAATTTTCTAGTCATTTGATAAAGGTGCATGAGTTCTTCTTTAGTCCAGCTTATGAATGGTCCAGAGTATTTTATTAGTGATACTGCACAGGTATTTATTCCTTTGATCAGGTTTCTGTTATATAATATTGTGTCTAAGAGCTTTCTTGTTCTTCTCATATATTTTTTTCAATCTTCTCTTTCATTTCTGTTGATTTGATTGTGTCTCTTCCCAAACTCCCAACTATTTATAGCTGTCTTTTTCACCTACCGCCCTCATCTGCTCTTACCGCCCTCATCTGCTCTAGGTTGGGTAGTTTCATGCACTTAGTCGTCTCCAGCTTTCCGTTTTTAAACTCTAGCAATGTTCACCTTTCTATTTCAAATTCCATTCGAATGTCCTGGCTGACGATTCTGATCGTATTTTTCAGCTTTTACAGTTCCTTTTTGCTTTTTGCAAATAGCTTCAGGTCGTCCATGTGCACGATATGGTTTATTCTTTGTTTTCTTCCTGTGAACTTGTATCCGGCATCACATTTCCCTAAGTATGTAGTTGAGTGGCATCATGGCTCTGATAAACAGTAGTGGTGATAAGGAGTCTTCTTGGAAAATGCTTCTCTGTATTTTGATATCCGTCAAGTGTTGTCCTCAAACTTTCTGTTCTAATCTCCATGTTCCCATTGCTTTTTTGATGAGATTAATAATCCTGTCGGATATCTTGTACATTTTAAGCATTCAATTACCCATGTGTGAGGGATTCTGTTGTACGCTGTCTTGTAGTCAATCCATGCCATAGCTATGTTCATTTTCTTGCTTTTAACTTCTTTCAGGATCTTTTGATCTATGTATAACAGATCATGTCTGCCATCATTTTTGTTCATCGGGAAGTAGCCCACGGCTATTCAGGGAATGGTAAATTTGCTTTTCGTTAGAATTTCCCACATATTTGGTCTGTAATTGCTTTGGGTCGTTCCCTTTTTGGTGTCATTTTGTATGAGCGATGTCCTTCCTTTGGTCATCCACTCTGGTACGTCTATTTTATTGATACACCCTCTCAGTTTCTGTGCTAGCCTTTCATGTAGAATCAGTATTCTTTGAAGTAGTACGCATGTATTCTATCGTGACCTGGTGCTTTCAAGTTTGCCATTTTCTTTAGTGTTGTCTTAATAGTGTATTCATTAATTTCTGTTTCTATTCCTTCATCGATTTCTAGTAGATTATTTTCATGTCTTTCAGCCATTTATAATTTTTGTTATGATCATCAGCCTTTTCCCATATCTTACATACATGTTTTCAAAGGTCTTGTCCTGTTGTACTGTTCCGATTTGTATCTGTATCGTTTCAACCTTCCTTCTTTTGCTGCTATCTTTTGTTTTATTTCTTCATGTTTTTTATTTTGTCTATCCTTACGATTCGAATTTCTGTTCTTCCATCGTTTACTGCTCTCCTTCATCCTGTTTACGGTTTTGAAGTTTGGTGATCTGGATTTCCAGACTGATCTCCCATCCAGATTTTGTCTGTCCATTCTTTTGGCCAGTCTTCTTTTCTCTTTTTCGGTTCATACTTATTGATTTTGCCTCCGCATATATCAAGTTGTCTAGGTCCGTGATAGTGTCTGTTGGGATGTACGTGAGTACTTTGTTTACGTTCTCTGTTTCAACTTTTAACTTCTTCCCATCTTCGTTCCTTAAGGATGGGAGTTTTGTTTTGTTCTCGGACATTAGTCGTTTGATTTTTTTCCACTTCTCTTGCTTCTTCCTCAGATAGTTCTATTGTTTCGTCGTCTTTGCCCTCTTCAGTTTCTGTGTTCATGTTTTTTCCCGTCTTCTACCTGGGAGTTTTCGTCAAGTGGTGTGTCTTGATCTTTCACGCCATTCATCTTTTGTTTGATTTCCGTTAATTCCATCTCCGAGAACCACCGTCCCTTGAGTATCTACCTCGCTTGATCTGCTATCCTTTGTGTTGTTGTATGGTAGTCAGTAGAAATGGCCCATAGATCTTTCATTTGTTTCAGGTATCCTCTTTCTGTGGGTTAGCGGTTTTTATAGTAGTATTCCATTACCGGTCGTTTCTGTTTTGTTGTCCATTTCTTTCTACGACTTTTGGTCTGTTTTTTTCATTTTTGCTTTCTTGTGTTTGGTCCATGTCCTTGTCATACCTGGAATTTAATGGGTTACTTACTTGTTTTTTGTCCGTGGTCTTGTTCCTGAAATTAAATGAGCCAATATTCGCAGGATGCGGACCTGGTTCCCCATGTTGGCTATCGAGGAAGCACTTGCCCATCATGACACTCAGATCTTTCTTCTGAGTCCCACGGCGTTTATTTGTAGTTATAGACATGTTTCTGGCAACACCAGGTCTAAGCTTAGTTTACCTGTGATCCTGTCACAGGGATAGTGTCTCCCTCATTTTCATGAAGTTCAAGGTACACTATCATGCATATATGAAGACACATTTACGAAAAAAAAAAAATGTTTAAATAAATAAATTAACTATATATATATATATATATATATATATATATATATATATATATATATATATATATATATAAGTTACCTAATTACATAGTATAAGTTTTCTAGGAAACCCCTAAATCATGATAAAAAAGACGATAGTTTCGCCTCCCGTGTTTGTCTGATGAATTGATGCTAACTTATCAAATTTCAGTTGCGATAAAAACAATAACGGGAACTGTTTTCTTTAACGTTAACTTTTATTCTCTAACGTGACTAGCTACATTTTTGGGAGGGGGGATTTCAATTACGTTCAACTCAAACAAAAAGCAAAAATATTATTTCCCGACCCCCGAACTTTAATCTCAGAAGCTTCTTATTAGTTTACATTAAAATTCACAATAAATATAACATTTGTATATCTACCAAAAAGACGTCTTCAACCGGTACGCCCGACACTTTAAATTATTATTATTATTATTATTATTATTATTATTATTATTATTATTATTATTATTATTATTATTATTATTATTATTATTATTATTATTATTATTATTATTATTATTATTATTATTATTATTATTATTATTATTATTATTATTATTATTATTATTATTATTATTATTATTATTATTATTATTATTATTATTATTATTATTATTATTATTATTATTATTATTATTATTATTATTATTATTATTATTATTATTATTATTATTATTATTATTATTATTATTATTATTATTATTATTATTATTATTATTATTATTATTATTATTATTATTATTATTATTATTATTATTATTATTATTATTATTATTATTATTATTATTATTATTATTATTATTATTATTATTATTATTATTATTATTATTATTATTATTATTATTATTATTATTATTATTATTATTATTATTATTATTATTATTATTATTATTATTATTATTATTATTATTATTATTATTATTATTATTATTATTATTATTATTATTATTATTATTATTATTATTATTATTATTATTATTATTATTATTATTATTATTATTATTATTATTATTATTATTATTATTATTATTATTATTATTATTATTATTATTATTATTATTATTATTATTATTATTATTATTATTATTATTATTATTATTATTATTATTATTATTATTATTATTATTATTATTATTATTATTATTATTATTATTATTATTATTATTATTATTATTATTATTATTATTATTATTATTATTATTATTATTATTATTATTATTATTATTATTATTATTATTATTATTATTATTATTATTATTATTATTATTATTATTATTATTATTATTATTATTATTATTATTATTATTATTATTATTATTATTATTATTATTATTATTATTATTATTATAATAATAATAATAATAATAATAATAATAATAATAATAATAATAATAATAATAATAATAATAATAATAATAATAATAATAATAATAATAATAATAATAATAATAATAATAATAATAATAATAATAATAATAATAATAATAATAATAATAATAATAATAATAATAATAATAATAATAATAATAATAATAATAATAATAATAATAATAATAATAATAATAATAATAATAATAATAATAATAATAATAATAATAATAATAATAATAATAATAATAATAATAATAATAATAATAATAATAATAATAATAATAATAATAATAATAATAATAATAATAATAATAATAATAATAATAATAATAATAATAATAATAATAATAATAATAATAATAATAATAATAATAATAATAATAATAATAATAATAATAATAATAATAATAATAATAATAATAATAATAATAATAATAATAATAATAATAATAATAATAATAATAATAATAATAATAATAATAATAATAATAATAATAATAATAATAATAATAATAATAATAATAATAATAATAATAATAATAATAATAATAATAATAATAATAATAATAATAATAATAATAATAATAATAATAATAATAATAATAATAATAATAATAATAATAATAATAATAATAATAATAATAATAATAATAATAATAATAATAATAATAATAATAATAATAATAATAATAATAATAATAATAATAATAATAATAATAATAATAATAATAATAATAATAATAATAATAATAATAATAATAATAATAATAATAATAATAATAATAATAATA
This sequence comes from Sepiola atlantica, assembly GCA_963556195.1. Taxonomy (NCBI): domain Eukaryota; kingdom Metazoa; phylum Mollusca; class Cephalopoda; order Sepiida; family Sepiolidae; genus Sepiola; species Sepiola atlantica. Next base: position 129,015,981 of record OY744524.1, on the reverse strand, counting down.
ATAATAATAATAATAATAATAATAATAATAATAATAATAATAATAATAATAATAATAATAATAATAATAATAATAATAATAATAATAATAATAATAATAATAATAATAATAATAATAATAATAATAATAATAATAATAATAATAATAATAATAATAATAATAATAATAATAATAATAATAATAATAATAATAATAATAATAATAATAATAATAATAATAATAATAATAATAATAATAATAATAATAATAATAATAATAATAATAATAATAATAATAATAATAATAATAATAATAATAATAATAATAATAATAATAATAATAATAATAATAATAATAATAATAATAATAATAATAATAATAATAATAATAATAATAATAATAATAATAATAATAATAATAATAATAATAATAATAATAATAATAATAATAATAATAATAATAATAATAATAATAATAATAATAATAATAATAATAATAATAATAATAATAATAATAATAATAATAATAATAATAATAATAATAATAATAATAATAATAATAATAATAATAATAATAATAATAATAATAATAATAATAATAATAATAATAATAATAATAATAATAATAATAATAATAATAATAATAATAATAATAATAATAATAATAATAATAATAATAATAATAATAATAATAATAATAATAATAATAATAATAATAATAATAATAATAATAATAATAATAATAATAATAATAATAATAATAATAATAATAATAATAATAATAATAATAATAATAATAATAATAATAATAATAATAATAATAATAATAATAATAATAATAATAATAATAATAATAATAATAATAATAATAATAATAATAATAATAATAATAATAATAATAATAATAATAATAATAATAATAATAATAATAATAATAATAATAATAATAATAATAATAATAATAATAATAATAATAATAATAATAATAATAATAATAATAATAATAATAATAATAATAATAATAATAATAATAATAATAATAATAATAATAATAATAATAATAATAATAATAATAATAATAATAATAATAATAATAATAATAATAATAATAATAATAATAATAATAATAATAATAATAATAATAATAATAATAATAATAATAATAATAATAATAATAATAATAATAATAATAATAATAATAATAATAATAATAATAATAATAATAATAATAATAATAATAATAATAATAATAATAATAATAATAATAATAATAATAATAATAATAATAATAATAATAATAATTTTTTTTTTTTTTGTACTCACTAGGAGTTCTCACACAGGTCATAATCAGTGATTGATAATAACCGGCGATGTTCCCCGGAGTCTGAGTGACAACAATTCTCCCCAGATTTTCAGTACTTCCCCCCCCCCCCTTTCGATAACTATTGCAAATGACTTTGCGTTATTACAACAGACGCTTACCATCGATTTCTCACTGCAACGACCTTTTCTTTTCTCTGAGATTTAGATCGCAATAAGCCTCCCCAAGCTTCTGATCCTCCCCGCACTTGTTCAGACGATGCATATGGCGACAGGCAGAAGAGAAGCTGCTATTATCTCTATTGTTCCAGTCATTGTTGACGAGGGCTTCTGAAGTCTGGTCGGTCGTCGTCCTCATAGTGACTGATGGCGTCTCGTCTGGCAAATATTGTACTGGCAAAGATTGCTTACGGAGTCGACGTCTCCTACAGCAGCGAGAGTGAGTAATGAAAATGAACGCAGACTTCTCTTATACAGTCTGATCACCTACTTATGATGATAAGGACGCCTTGGTGAGATCTGGTTGATTGGCGGAATGACGATGTGCTCAGAAAGACGAACTTTTGTTTGACTCAAGCTGAGATGTTGAACGATCAAACATACTGTTTTGTTAAGATGGGCGAATCGTGAACGGTATACGACGCGCAACGCCGAATCAAATTTCCCGCGAAACTACTATAGAGGTTAAAAAAGCGGCGGTGAAATTTTTTCTGGTATTCCCTTCATCTTGAAATCGCCATGCTGTACAGCGGCACAGTAAAAAAGAACATGGCGGATCTTTATAAAATTCATCCATTTAATTCTGCGGGTTGATAGATTAAAATTAAGCGTCACAGACAAAGGTAAATACTTTATTTCAAATTTTTAGCGTGACGGACCGACTAACGAACAAAGTCTTGGACATATCTAAAATAAGATACGTCGGTTTAATTTGCGCTTTTGAAACGCTATTTCAAACTTAAGCTGAAAGACTGTCGAAAATGCTATTTAAAATGTTATAGTGACAGACTGGCGAAAATGTTGTTTCAAACATGACAAACTTACGAAAATACAATTTTTAACAAAGGCGTGACGAAATAGATGTCCGTGTGCGAAAAGGAAAATGTTATTTCAAACTTAAGCGTGACAGACAACTAATAATTCTATTAAAATCTCGAGTGTGACATACACACGAAAATGCTATTTAATACTCAAGCGGGAGAGACGAACGAAAATGCACTTCCAAATTGAAGTGTGACAGTAAGATACGTCCATTCAATTTGCGCATTTTGTAATGAAAATGATATTTAAAATTTAAAAGTGACTGAGACGGACAGACGGACAAAACCTCTCATATACATGGGAGATTATTTAAAACTGCGTGGAGTTAGGTCAACGATATATATATTTCATATATATATATATACATATATATATATATATATATATATATATATTTCATATATCTCTATATATTTCATATATATATATATATATATATATATATATATATATATATACAGAGAGAGAGAGAGAGAAAGAGAGAGAGAGTAAGAAAAAGAGAAAGAGAATGAGAATGTGAAAGAGAAATAATGGCGGGTTTGGTTTATAATAACAAGGAATGAAACCAAATATGTTGTGTGCAGATTTGTAAAAGTGTCTGGGACGCCATCTGACGGTAGCGAGTGTACCAGCCCAGCTGTTGGCAAAGGGAACACAGCACCGAACAGCCGTTCCGCCTGGCTATGTTTGAAACCTTCTTCGACAAATGCTGGTTTCATAAACGACGTTGGAACCTCGACTTTGCTTTTTAGACAAATAATTGGACAAGGGTGTTGTGGACCCTCACTTGAATGAAGATTTTGAAACGATCCATGGAAGAAAAATTGTCTATTGTTTAAAATGCATAAAAACTGGAAAAATCGATATGTTTGGGAGACTAAATCAGTATTCTTAGAAAAAAAACAGTAATCTAGAAAGAATTGTATCCAGGAAAATTAATATTCTGAAAAAATAGTATTCTGTGGAACAATCATTATTCTTTGAAAAAAAAAATCAATACTCCCGAAAGCTGCAATATGCTGAAATTAATAAGTATTCTAAAAAGAATTAATATCCTAGAAAACGAAAAGTATACAAAATGAAATAAATCCTTAAAGAAAGAAATCTTTATCCTGTTCAGCTCCCTCCGAATCTAACCATTATCGACGTTTATCCAATGAATTACACATTTCAATAAATGAATCGAGACCCGTTGGGTCAGTATTTGTTAATGCATACACACACACACATACACACACACATATATATATATATATATATATATATATATATATATATATATATATATATATATATAAAATATTAAACTAAAAGTATACTTTTAGAGGATGGAACCTATAGTAAAATGGTTTAAGCTCAATATACAAGATAATGCAATTATTAAATATAAATGAAAGAAGAGGGATAAATATGTACGATTGACAAATCTATTTAAACTTCGATTGTTCAATGCAATGTGTACTCAGTACACCTTGCATTGAACAATCGAAGTTGAAATAGATTTGTCATTCGTACAAATTTATCCCTCGCTTTCATTTATATATATATATATATATATATATATATAGTCATCCACATACAGACTGTTTCGCTGTTTCACAGCTCATCAGTGCGGCTAGACCAGTTAGTGCCTCAAGAGGGAAAACTGGGGTATTAAGCTCCACCTTTTCACTGACTCTATGTTTCGTCTGCATAATATATCGTTTTCAATGTTTTTTTGAAGTATCATAGGCAAATATATATTTGTGATGCCCTTGTTTAAACAAATAACATGTGGTCATCAGAGAAGAAAATATATTTATTGAATTGTTTAAATACTCAGGTTAGCTTTCCGCAAATGTCAGTCACCTGAGGCAATAGGCACCATCTCCCGGGGCATTAAGCACCGACGCTACTGTGTGCAAAAATCACACAACTATTCCTCAGTGAAATGTTGATTCTCCTGTACTGTATGTGATACCAGGAATCACAGATGCCACCCTAAACCCAGTTAATGCCATCCCCTCTACCACATCTGCAACATTCCTCAGTGTCAGAAACCCCCAATGTTGACAGTGGGCTTCTTGATTGTGGTGGTCATGGTGTCTTCTGTACTGGTGTTCTTTTAACCTTGCCTTTCCCCTTTCCTTTCCCTCTGACACGTCCCCTGGATGTTTCAGCAACTTCCTTAGCATCAGATGTCTCCATGAGTCTGGTGATACTTTCATCTGCTGTGAGGCTCTCCACATATCGGAATCGCTGTAATCTAGCTGATTTCCCTCTTGCGGCAGATTGAAAGTTGGCCGTCATTATTTGAGAAAGAAGTCTTTCAATGAATCAGATGAATATGATGAAGTCAGCAAAGAAACAGGCATGTCTGAAGATGAGGGTTCATGACTGAAGGATGACGGTCCTAGAGTGGGGGTTAGTTATGAGGGTCCTTGCGATTTGTTGACTTTATAATATTTGGCTGTTTGATTGGCAGACATCTGATTCTTCATTACAGCCTCCTATTCAGCAACCATCTCCTCGTATTGGCCCAGATTTCTCCTTCCACTCCTCAGTCTTCTTTTGATAATTGCGAACCATTTGTGAACAAACAACTTTTAACAGGGCATTAGACACCTGTATGCCCAAGTATTAGTATCAGTAAATGTTGACTTGTTATTGCACATGTCTGGTTTTATATAACTTCCTCAATAATAAAAACAGGCCAAACTTACCTAAGATAATCATGTGTCATATTAACAAAATCACTTGAAGGGATCTTAAACTCTTTTACTTCAGAAAAATACAGATATCGAGTATTAAGCATCACCTTTTTTCAAAGATCAATATATTTTTTAAACAAAAAAATTACACACAATGACGGGAATTATGCTTAAATGAGAACCAGTACAAAGCAATTAACTTACTAAAAGCATACAAAGACATGGCAAGTTAAATTTGCAGCAGTTTTTAAAAAAATTGGTGTGGAATTCATGATAATATTTAATAGGCTGCGGATGCAGACCACCATGACACAATTTTCAGTTCTGAAAAATCAAAATCTGAATTAAATCAAGTGTGAAAATGTTTTGGCACTTATCTCTGATATATCTCAGTGCTTCAGCAGCAAATGAATAGTTTGCAGATTCAGTGGTTTAGCAGAGAAAATAATATTTTGTTCAGTTGTCCTTTTGGAGCAACAAGTTTTGAAGTCTATTTCAAAATGGCTGCAGATGTTGAGAAAAAACAGCTTCTCAACTTGGCACAAAGAAAACTAATTTTGGTTGGCTCATTAAATGTCACTTGTGATTGTTCAGTGATCAGACAAGTTTGGTGCGTATTGTCCTACAAGTGCCATAATAATGCTATAGATAGGTGTGTGAAGGTTACCTAGTTGCTGGTGCCTAATGCCTTATGGTGCTTAATACCCCACTTACACTATATATATATATATATATATATATATATATATATATATATATATATATATTCTCGGCTCACCTAGTAAAATGTGTAATTTATTGGATACACGTCAATAATTCTTAGATTCGGAGGAGGGGGCAAAAGGATAAGGATTTACTTCACAGAATACTAATTCATTTAGTGTACTTTTTGTATATTTACTTATTTAAAAATATATACTTATATATATATATGTGTGTGTGTGTGTGAGTAGATTTCTAGTACAAGAAAATGATAAGATACATTTCAGAGGAATCATTATTTATTGATCAATAAAACGCGGAAAGTGAATAAAAAGAAAATTGCTAAAATTTTTCTTAAGGCGTTATCATCTGACTCTCTAAGAAGAAACGTCTGAATGATAAATTAAAAACTAAGAACATCGGATGAGGAATGAGGGAGAAATTGTTTGAGTTGGAAAAATCAATTTATAGAGAGAACAAAGGGGGGTTAAATCTCTCAACGTTATGGGGGATTTGAATCTCTGTCTGTCTGTCTATCTGTCTGTCTGTCTGTCTGTCTGTCTCTCTCTCTCTATATATATATATATATATATAGAGAGAGAGAGAGAGAGAGAATAAGAGATCCTTACTCTATAATAAAGACCAATGTGCATTTCTTTATGTATTTTATATAAATAAATATAATATATCAGTCACATCACATAAGTTATCGAGTATTAACGTGTCTTTCTATAACCCCCTAAGCTAACCATTTAAAGTGGTGAGGGTGGCGATAAAGTAAACAACAAGTCAGACAACCCACGCTGTCTTATATGAGTTTAGCAAAAAAATCCTTTACTCTAAATAAAAAGGCGACGGTAGATATTGGTTACCAGAAATGATGATAATTATTTATATATAAAAAATAAAATTACTGAAGTAATTCTATGACTTGATATGCATACTAGTGGGATCCATGTCTCGCACTCACCCGGGTAAGTATATTTAATAAGTGTTGTGAAGTTGTACAACAGTAAATAATAAATAAAGGAAGTCAAGTCGAGGGTTGGTTTAACAAGTGTATTAACAAAGTAAGAAAGTGACTAGCTTTTGGCTAGACAGTTACAAGACTGTGCTTTGTCTTCTCTGTGTCTCTGATGACTTGCACTATTTATAGTGACAACCGGTGTAGTTTCTCCTGTGTAAGAACGGCCGGGGTAACAATAAGAAATTCCGGGCTCTAATATGCATGGTAACCTTATTTTGATATATCTACCTCGTGTTAAAGGGTACTTTATATAAATTTATCCGGTAACATTTGAAGTAAAGTGTACAAAATAAAGATTGTTGTGGAAACATCCCTTTCGGATCAGAAGCGTTATGTATGACGTTGTCCTCTCTCCTAGCAACAAGACACTGTTTGGCTCGGGCACTTTGCTATCATTCCGGACTGGTCACTTCGACGCGTGTTAATATGACGTTCTGGCACTTGTGTTTCTTGCGTGGGGTGGGGACGTCAAGCCAATGTGATCCTCCGCGTTCGTTTGTTGGACAATACTTTCCCCGCTGCTGTCCGTGAGACCGTCAACTGAAAGAAAACAGACATATGCAGAATTTAAAAAAAAAACATAAATAATCAAATCAACATGCAGTCCGAACAAAATCGCAACAAAGCTCTCTGTTTGTATCTAAGATAATATTAAATTATTCTAATATAAAGAAGCTTGATTTTTTTTTATCGTAGGTATAAGGCGTAATGGCTTTGCTTTTTGGATACTGGGATTACATTTAATTTGCAACTTCTGCAACTTAATGGAAAACCAACGTTAAGGACTTTTAAAATCGGCGTATCCACTCGAGCACAGGTCGCAGCGCCTAACTCAGTCTGACTCTTACCCTACTTTCTTCGTAAAAAAATTCAACTGAATGTTCTCTTAAATTCGCTTCGCGCATCACTTTATATACCCAGACAAAGAAACTCAGTGTCGTATCGATGAATCTTTCGTCGTGGCTAGTACGAGTTTTGATTAGCCGCCGACTAATGTAGCTCTAACCTTGGAGAATAGTCAACTTCGTCAATCACTTTAGTCTCGGCTAAGTTTAAATAGTATTCTCTTGTGTAGCAAATTCTTCTTGGTCGATACCTTTTTACTCATGATATATTTGACTTGAACTGACCTTTTCTCGAGTCACAGCTGAGGTGTCTGTTATCGGCGTTACTACTCAGCCTGTGGAAAAAAATATACTAAACTCCGACTTGAGTCTTTTTCAACTCGTATGGAATAATACTCAGTACACTCTTTCGAAGGTATGATAGTACACTAAATTCTTTCGAAAGGGCCTCTGTACATTGTCATACAGAGTCGGAAGTATGTGTCACATTATATATATATATATATATATATATATATATATATATATATATATATATATATATATATATATATACTAATGGCTCTGAATAGTGGTTTCTTAAACCGGCTCAGACTTTTGATTTTCAATAAAATAAGTGCTAAATGCATTCAGATATAGAGTTTTATCTCGTACTTAAAATATCACGTGTTTTTATGAAGGCATAATTACGATGTCACACTTTCGACAATATCAAGGGAGGCGCGAGATCGCTCTATCCCTTAATAGACTTGACGAATGGCCTATGCTGGAAATCTCATTTCTTTGATCAATCATAATTCAAGAAACAATAAACCAAATTAGTTAAAACTTTGCACAACATTTTTATTTGATAGGTTCTATAAGTGTGTAGTATTTCAGCATCATTAGTCAATGCAACCCAGAGATCCAGAAAGTTCAATCATGAACTCATGTTATCCGTGTGTACGTACGTATGTGCCACCCTGTATCTCCTCAACTATATGATGGATTCAGCTGATTTTTGGCATAGATTGAGGTTCTATGGTCTAGTTGACGGCATTTTAATGTCAGTGTACCATATACCTTAGTTTTCCAGAAAATTCCAAAAAACCTTAAAAATGACGAGTATTCATACACTTTATTCTATATCTTATCGACGATTCGATGGATTCAGCTGATTTTTTGGCAAAGATAGAGGTTCTAGTATCTAGTTGATGTCATTTTAATTTCAGTTTATCATATACCTTGATTAGTCAAACTTCCAACTATATAAGTTATAAGAAGGCATTGTATTGAGGCATAGCCTTTACAAAAGTAGTGGCATTCCATGAAAAATGCCAGTATACTGAAATCATATGCCCATAATAGGGTTAAGATGAAAATTCATATACACTAAATGTACAAAAGCAAGGAAATTCCCAAATTTTTACACTTTTATTGTCATTAAGGGTATGCGAGCACAACAGGGCTATGTATTTTACTGGTAGGAATTTTACTTCAGCGCCCCCCACATACTTCATCCACTCATGCATAGAGATTTATACTATAGTGATGTGATAATGAAATGGTTTGGTTGATATGTAGTCATACCCTTAATGACAATAAAAATGTAAAAATATGGGAATTTATTTGCTTTTGTACATTTAGTGTATATTAATATTCATCTTAACCCTATTAAGGGCATATGATTTTAGTATAATGGCATTTTTCTATGGAATATATATATATATATATATATATATATATATATATATATATATATATATAGCCTCTACTCTATAATAAATACCAGCGTGTATTTATTATATATATAAATAAATATAAATCTGTTAGCAAAGTTAGAGAGTATGTTTTTATGAATATTAATGCCAACATGGCGAACTATAATCGGCCCCTTTTTTAGAGCTTTCTATTGCTGTCATTTTTAAATAGACGTAGTAATATTTTTGCTGAACATATTATTGGATAGGTTTATTTTCGTACGATTGCTAATACAGCATACCCACTGGCATCTGTAGTCAGTGTAACGATTATTTTAAGTCAAAGATTTGTGTCACTGTTTTAGATGCTTTTCTAAAGTTGTAAATACTATAATTTGTCTTTGTGTCAGGTTAAAACTCGGTGGTTATTGTGCTCGTGTGCAAATTGTTCTATCAGATATCTGTATGTGAAGAGAGATATTTACTCTAAAATTAATTAATCGCAAAACAGATACTAATTAGCCTATTTCTTGCTGTCAACGCTTCTGCTATTTTCTTGCTTCATCATCATCGGGTTATATTCTTTCTTCAGATATTTGATATCCACAATATTTGATATCCACAATTTTATAACTCGTTGCAGTTAAATTCACATTTGTGCCGGTTTATGGTCAAAATTGGCTTCGGTTTATGTTTCAATTCCTCACACATCGTTCGTGATGAAAGATGTGTGACGGTGTTCACTATTTATTAGAAGATTTTTTATATTTTATCGATAGCATTTTTTTATTCCCTTTATTGCCTTTCGAAAGTATACGCCGAAGTGTTTATGTTAAATAGTCGACCAGTCTGCCTTAGTAAGTCTATCGGAACTCTTAGAGCAGTTATTTACTTCAATTTATAGTCGATTGTAATATGATTGTATGCTAATTTGAGATGTTATATGTTTTTGTTATTTGAATTCGTGAAATAATCTAAAAAATTGAGAATATGAATATTTAAAATGTTTTTCAATGTTTTGTTAGAGCAGAGTATATAAGTAATAATATATATAATATAAAATTAAATTTAAACAAACTATGTTTACAAGATATAATTCATTTTTGCCAACTTATGACTCTCTGTTTCAACATTATACAATGGAAACAAGTCTTAGAAGATTTGGTGATTCGAATCGCCATATAATCGCCATAATTTTGAAAGTCCCAATGTGGCTTTTATGGTCCAAATGCTATCATGTCATCTGTGAGATATTTTCTAGTATTCGTTGCTCTATCATGTTTTAATGTTGCCATTAACACAGGTAGGATATGAACCGACAATCTTCTGAATTCCGAATTTTCCTTTTAAATGAAGGCACGCTTTGTAGTTTTCAACAACTTTATATTATATTGATGCTTCTATAGAAGGCAACCCATATCGACTAAAATGTTTCCGATTGTGATTTACAGAACTGACCGCAAATAATTCAGCTGTCATCGAGCAGACGATTAGTGCCGATATTAAATAAACCAGCTTTTTAACTTTTTCCTTGGCTGCGGTCTAATAAACAACTCTTTTCGTGTTTACAATGAACTTAATACTCTTTTGAAATCCGTGTGTTGGGCAAAGAACGTCTGAGCTCTATTCTCCGCGCGGCTTTGAGTCAAACTTAACAAAGTGATGTAGCAAGCTTTTTTATGGATATCAAATATTGTCACTATGTCAGCGAAAACTAGTTACGATCGCACGAGCTTTGCAGTCAGATATCTGTGTTGAAATAACGCTGAGAGACACGGGGGTTAAATAGTTCAAAGGACAAACCTCTCAGGTTCAACGGTGTCACAGCTTGCTTCTGGCTCGAGCCTGTGTGAGCCGATGAAGACGCAGGTTTTTTTCCTTACTGATAGTTGTTGTTTTTCTTTCTTTCCTTTTATAGGAAGGGAGAATCAGTTCTTTAGCCGACGACCCGCGAAGGGCACATAATGAAGGAGTCTTTCGCAGTCAACTTAACAGCGATGACTGATATAAGATAGTGTACAGGGAATGGAATTTTAAGAAATAAATCTTATTTTTTAAGAAAAGGAAGCATGTCTGTCTTTATATAAAATATTCCATTTCATCTTGCAGAATTCAAGCATCTTCCGCCTCTGAAGTAAAGACCATACTCTTCTCTAATACCGTAGATGAGTAATAAACAGACACTTAGCGACACTTACTCCAGGACGTTCGAATCAACGATGATACAATAAGAGTTTCGAGGATTTGATTCACAGCGAGGCCACAAAACTATGGATATAAAATAAAATAGCGTCAGGACAATAGTGTCTAAAACGAAGATTCTACACGGGGACAGCACCCTCGGCCAGGATAGTCTCCCAAGTGAATCAACTTTATTTATTAAACTTTATTAATGTTTTGGGGGTTTTTTTTCGAAAGACTAACCCTAACTCTAGTCTCAATCAAAAGTGTGCATTTCTATTTGCGTGTTTTGCAAGTTTTTTGTTTATTTTTACCATGAGGCTGTGTTTGTGAGAATGTGATTAGTAATTCAGGAGATTGAAACGCTGCTGTTAACGCGTTTAAATCCTTTTGGGTTTTGTATTCGAATGCTTTAGTATCGTTTACTGTTTTACATGTTCTTTGGCTTTCAAATCGTAAACTGTTTCGGGTTTTTCTGGTTGGTTCCAATAGTCGCAATCGAAACATTTTGGTCGAGATATGCCCCCCACCCCCGTATAGAAGCACTTTTACTTTTCTGCTTTTATCCAACTTATGAGTTCCGAGGTGTTCACCTTGAACACGTTCATATTTCATAGTTCATTATATTTTAACATGCAATAACAGCGATGGGAATAATTTATGATGAATTCGCATTTAACACGGCAAATTCGTAGGTAATTTTAATTTATGAAATATGTGTGTTACTTCATGCGTTTGTATTTCATATTTCACTAAATATTCGTGCAACATCTTGTTTAAATGCATAATTACATGTATATTTATCAAAGCTATTTTGACACGAAATATACACAATCTCCCGTGGTCACACAGTATCATTACTATACGTAACAGTTTTCTTATTTTTATGCAGGCATCATAAAAAATGAAAAGCATTTAAAACAAATGATAGAAATAAATGTAAATATTATTATATTTTTAAATATGTTTTGTTACCTACTACATGGAGATATGTCTATACCAGATACCATCGGTAAATACCGACTGTCTAGTAATTAGAAAACATGAATAATAGGTAAATAATCAATATTTATTTAAAATAAATCAATACTTTGCGTATTTGAAATAAAATAGTATTGTATGTATTATCAGATAAATTAAATAATGTATACGTTTTTACAATTGGAAAATTAGTAAAAATAAAATGATGTCTTCCCTTCGTCACCTGCTAACATATTTTGTAGAATTTGTAATTTCTTTTCCATCTCATTTTATAAAATGGTGAAGACCTTGAATAGATACGGGCGAAATATTAGGTTTGTACATGAATATTTTTGATTGAATTGTATTCTACGGTGTTTCACTTTTTACACTACATTTTTAACATTTTGTCAGATTTGATTCGAATTATATATACTAGGATAATCTACCCATCAATTTCAGTGTAGATATATAATGCTGGTAGGAGTGGTTTTATTAAATAAAATAATTTCAAATATAGTCATGTTTTCAATTTCTGCCTTGAAACAAAAGTTAAAAATAACATTTGTAATATGAAGTTAACTACCAAACAGACGGTTAACACGATATTGTTACCATCCAAAATACGTTTTTAATAGATAGCTATAAAATAGCAAATAGAGTGAAACGAATTCGAATTATGTTTTTTAAAGTAAATTATTGTAAATCCCAAAAATAATAATCAAAATAATCATTTAAAGACCTCAACATTTTTTAAATACATTCTTCACCGAAATGTTCTTTATATAATTTTATTCTTGTTTTTTGAAACGAATAAAAATATATATTTAAAAAATTGAATTTCATTTGTTGCCGTTCTAATATACTTGAGTAATTTAATAGACACAAAACGGTAATTGCCTCTAGTTTCTCCAAACGAAATCGAAGGAAAATTTCAATGGTGTTTTTAGATTCCTTGAAGAATTTTACCCTTACTGAAACTCATTTAGATTTTTTAACTGTTAACATATCGATTTCTATAGCACAAACAAACATTGATTATATATATATATATATATATATATATATATATATATATGTATATATGGGAAGAGAAGGATGAAGGTAATCCGACGTGATGGTAAAATGAAAAAGGAAAAACCAAAAACTGGATGTTTTTTATGTGTACATCAACGTTTCGTCTTTATTTATAAGACTTCATCAGGATGATGATATAGGGAAAAGATATCATGCAAGCACAGATACATACAAAACAAAAACCAACCTACCTTTTCCCCCCAACACTTTTATAGAAATAATTAGACTCATCATTGACATAACATATTTCCAATTTAACGAAGTATTCTACAAACAAAAATTCGGACTCCCCATGGGCAACCCCCTTAGCGGTGTATTGGCCTGCCTCTTTTTAGAATTCTTAGAATCCGGTCCTTTCAAATATAGACTACCTCCTAACATCGAATACTTTAGATACATAGATGATATTTTAATTTTCCTCCCCACAGACACACAAATCATTCATGTTAAGGATAAACTCAACACAGTAGAACCCTCCATAAAATTCACCCATGAGACTGAAATAAACGGCTCCATTCCCTTCCTTGATACTCTTATAATTAAGTCCAACAATAAACTAGAATTTAAGGTACACCGCAAAAACACTCACAAAAATGACTACAT